>OZ012615.1:13665006-14865006 GCA_963942555.1 Aleiodes leptofemur
AATAGAAATTCTAGAGCTTATAAGCTCTAAAATAGAAAATTCTAGAGCTTATAAAGCTCTAAAATATCAATTCTAGAGCATATAAGCTCTAAAATAGAAATTCTAGAGCTTATAAGCTCTAAAATAGAAATTCTAGAGCTTATAAGCTCTAAAATAGGAATTCTAGAGCTTATAAGCTCGTAAAATAGAAATTCTAGAGCTTATAAGCTCTAAAATATCAATTCTAGAGCTTATAAGCTCTAAAATATCAATTCTAGAGCTTATAAGCTCTAAAATATCAAATTCTAGAGCTTATAAGCTCTAAAATAGAAATTCTAGAGCTTATAAGCTCTAAAATAGGAATTCTAGAGCTTATAAGCTCTAAAATAGAAATTCTAGAGCTTATAAGCTCTAAAATAGAAATTCTAGAGCTTATAAGCTCTAAAATAGAAATTCTAGAGCTTATAAGCTCTAAAATATCAATTCTAGAGCTTATGAGCTCTAAAATAGAAATTCTAGAGCTTATAAGCTCTAAAATAGAAATTCTAGAGCTTATAAGCTCTAAAATATCAATTCTAGAGCTTATAAGCTCTAAAATATCAATTCTAGAGCTTATAAGCTCTAAAATAGAAATTCTAGAGCTTATAAGCTCTAAAATATAAATTCTAGAGCTTATAAGCTCTAAAATAGAAATTCTAGAGCTTATAAGCTCTAAAATATCAATTCTAGAGCTTATAAGCTCTAAAATATCAATTCTAGAGCTTATAAGCTCTAAGCTCTAAAATAGAAAATTCTAGAGCTTATAAGCTCTAAAATAGAAATTCTAGAGCTTATAAGCTCTAAAATAGGAAATTCTAGAGCTTATAAGCTCTAAAATAGAAATTCTAGAGCTTATAAGCTCTAAAATTAGAAATTCTAGAGCTTATAAGCTCTAAAATAGAAATTCTAGAGCTTATAAGCTCTAAAATAGAAATTCTAGAGCTTATAAGCTCTAAAATATCAATTCTAGAGCTTATAAGCTCTAAAATAGAAATTCTAGAGCTTATAAGCTCTAAAATATCAATTCTAGAGCTTATAAGCTCTAAAATATCAATTCTAGAGCTTATAAGCTCTAAAATATCAATTCTAGAGCTTATAAGCTCTAAAATTGAAATTCTAGAGCTTATAAGCTCTAAAATATCAATTCTAGAGCTTATAAGCTCTAAAATTTGAAATTCTAGAGCTTATAAGCTCTGAAATTGAAATTCTAGAGCTTATAAGCTCTAAAATTGAAATTCTAGAGCTTATAAGCTCTAAAATTGAAATTCTAGAGCTTATAAGCTCTAAAATATCAATTCTAGAGCTTATAAGCTCTAAAGTAGAAATTCTAGAGCTTATAAGCTCTAAAATTGAAATTCTAGAGCTTATAAGCTCTCAAATTGAAATTCTAGAGCTTATAAGCTCTAAAATATCAATTTCTAGAGCTTATCAGCTCTAAAATTGAAATTCTAGAGCTTATAAGCTCTAAAATATCAATTCTAGAGCTTATAAGCTCTAAAATAGAAATTCTAGAGCTTATAAGCTCTAAAATTGAAATTCTAGAGCTTATAAGCTCTAAAATAGGAATTCTAGAGCTTATAAGCTCTAAAATAGAAATTCTAGAGCTTATAAGCTCTAAAATATCAATTCTAGAGCTTATGAGCTCTAAAATAGAAATTCTAGAGCTTATAAGCTCTAAAATAGAAATTCTAGAGCTTATAAGCTCTAAAATATCAATTCTAGAGCATATAAGCTCTAAAATAGAAATTCTAGAGCTTATAAGCTCTAAAATAGAAATTCTAGAGCTTATAAGCTCTAAAATAGGAATTCTAGAGCTTATAAGCTCTAAAATAGAAATTCTAGAGCTTATAAGCTCTAAAATATCAATTCTAGAGCTTATAAGCTCTAAAATATCAATTCTAGAGCTTATAAGCTCTAAAATATCAATTCTAGAGCTTATAAGCTCTAAAATAGAAATTCTAGAGCTTATAAGCTCTAAAATAGGAATTCTAGAGCTTATAAGCTCTAAAATTGAAATTCTAGAGCTTATAAGCTCTAAAATAGAAATTCTAGAGCTTATAAGCTCTAAAATAGAAATTCTAGAGCTTATAAGCTCTAAAATATCAATTCTAGAGCTTATGAGCTCTAAAATAGAAATTCTAGAGCTTATAAGCTCTAAAATAGAAATTCTAGAGCTTATAAGCTCTAAAATATCAATTCTAGAGCTTATAAGCTCTAAAATATCAATTCTAGAGCTTATAAGCTCTAAAATAGAAATTCTAGAGCTTATAAGCTCTAAAATAGAAATTCTAGAGCTTATAAGCTCTAAAATAGGAATTCTAGAGCTTATAAGCTCTAAAATAGAAATTCTAGAGCTTATAAGCTCTAAAATAGAAATTCTAGAGCTTATAAGCTCTAAAATAGAAATTCTAGAGCTTATAAGCTCTAAAATAGAAATTCTAGAGCTTATAAGCTCTAAAATATCAATTCTAGAGCTTATAAGCTCTAAAATAGAAATTCTAGAGCTTATAAGCTCTAAAATATCAATTCTAGAGCTTATAAGCTCTAAAATATCAATTCTAGAGCTTATAAGCTCTAAAATATCAATTCTAGAGCTTGTAAGCTCTAAAATTGAAATTCTAGAGCTTATAAGCTCTAAAATATCAATTCTAGAGCTTATAAGCTCTAAAATATCAATTCTAGAGCTTATAAGCTCTAAAATTGAAATTCTAGAGCTTATAAGCTCTGAAATATCAACTCTAGAGCTTATAAGCTCTAAAATATCAATTCTAGAGCTTATAAGCTCTAAAATTGAAATTCTAGAGCTTATAAGCTCTAAAATTGAAATTCTAGAGCTTATAAGCTCTAAAATTGAAATTCTAGAGCTTATAAGCTCTAAAATATCAATTCTAGAGCTTATGAGCTCTAAAATATCAATTCTAGAGCTGATAAGCTCTAAAATTGAAATTCTAGAGCTTATAAGCTCTAAGATTGAAATTCTAGAGCTTATTAGCTCTAAAATTGAAATTCTAGAGCTTATAAGCTCTAAAATTGAAATTCTAGAGCTTATAAGCTCTAAAATATCAATTCTAGAGCTTATAAGCTCTAAAATATCAATTCTAGAGCTTATGAGCTCTAAAATATCAATTCTAGAGCTTATAAGCTCTAAAATTGAAATTCTAGAGCTTATAAGCTCTAAAATTGAAATTCTAGAGCTTATTAGCTCTAAAATTGAAATTCTAGAGCTTATAAGCTCTAAAATTGAAATTCTAGAGCTTATTAGCTCTAAAATTGAAATTCTAGAGCTTATAAGCTCTAAAATTGAAATTCTACAGCTTATAAGCTCCAAAATTGAAATTCTAGAGCTTATAAGCTCTAAAATAGAAATTCTAGAGCTTATAAGCTCTAAAATAGAAATTCTAGAGCTTATAAGCTCTAAAATAGAAATTCTAGAGCTTATAAGCTCTAAAATAGGAATTCTAGAGCTTATAAGCTCTAAAATAGGAATTCTAGAGCTTATAAGCTCTAAAATATCAATTCTAGACCTTATAAGCTCTAAAATATCAATTCTAGAGCTTATAAGCTCTAAAATATCAATTCTAGAGCTTATAAGCTCTAAAATTGAAATTCTAGAGCTTATAAGCTCTAAAATATCAATTCTAGAGCTTATAAGCTCTGAAATTGAAATTCTAGAGCTTATAAGCTCTAAAATTAAAATTCTAGAGCTTATAAGCTCTAAAATATCAATTCTAGAGCTTATAAGCTCTAAAATATCAATTCTAGAGCTTATAAGCTCTAAAATTGAAATTCTAGAGCTTATAAGCTCTAAAATTGAAATTCTAGAGCTTATAAGCTCTAAAATATCAATTCTAGAGCTTATAAGCTCTAAAATTGAAATTCTAGAGCTTATAAGCTCTAAAATATCAATTCTAGAGCTTATAAGCTCTAAAATATCAATTCTAGAGCTTATAAGCTCTAAAATATCAATTCTAGAGCTTGTAAGCTCTAAAATTGAAATTCTAGAGCTTATAAGCTCTAAAATAGGAATTCTAGAGCTTATAAGCTCTAAAATAGAAATTCTAGAGCTTATAAGCTCTAAAATATCAATTCTAGAGCTTATAAGCTCTAAAATAGAAATTCTAGAGCTTATAAGCTCTAAAATATCAATTCTAGAGCTTATAAGCTCTAAAATAGAAATTCTAGAGCTTATAAGCTCTAAAAATAGAAATTCTAGAGCTTATAAGCTCTAAAATTGAAATTCTAGAGCTATAAGCTCCAAAATATCAATTCTAGAGCTTATAAGCTCTAAAATTGAAATTCTAGAGCTTATAAGCTCTAAAATATCAATTCTAGAGCTTATAAGCTCTAAAATATCAAATCTAGAGCTTATAAGCTCTAAAATATCAATTCTAGAGCTTATAAGCTCTAAAATATCAAATCTAGAGCGTATAAGCTCTAAAATATCAATTCTAGAGCTTATAAGCTCTAAAATAGAAATTCTAGAGCTTATAAGCTCTAAAATAGAAATTCTAGAGCTTATAAGCTCTAAAATAGAAATTCTAGAGCTTATAAGCTCCAAAATATCAATTCTAGAACTTATAAGCTCTAAAATATCAATTCTAGAGCTTATAAGCTCTAAAATATCGATTCTAGAGCTTATAAGCTCTAAAATATCAATTCTAGAGCTTATAAGCTCTAAAATTGAAATTCTAGAGCTTATAAGCTCTAAAATATCAATTCTAGAGCTTATAAGCTCTAAAATTGAAATTCTAGAGCTTATAAGCTCTAAAATTGAAATTCTAGAGCTTATAAGCTCTAAAATATCAATTCTAGAGCTTATAAGCTCTAAAATTAAAATTCTAGAGCTTATAAGCTCTAAAATAGAAATTCTAGAGCTTATAAGCTCTAAAATAGAAATTCTAGAGCTTATAAGCTCTAAAATATCAATTCTAGAGCTTATAAGCTCTAAAATATCAATTCTAGAGCTTGTAAGCTCTAAAATTGAAATTCTAGAGCTTATAAGCTCTAAAATATCAATTCTAGAGTTTATAAGCTCTAAAATATCAATTCTAGAGCTTATAAGCTCTAAAATTGAAATTCTAGAGCTTATAAGCTCTGAAATATCAACTCTAGAGCTTATAAGCTCTAAAATATCAATTCTAGAGCTTATAAGCTCTAAAATATCAATTCTAGAGCTTATAAGCTCTAAAATATCAATTCTAGAGCTTATAAGCTCTAAAATTGAAATTCTAGAGCTTATAAGCTCTAAAATATCAATTCTAGAGCTTATAAGCTCTTAAAATTGAAATTCTAGAGCTTATAAGCTCTGAAATTGAAATTCTAGAGCTTATAAGCTCTAAAATTGAAATTCTAGAGCTTATAAGCTCTAAAATTGAAATTCTAGAGCTTATAAGCTCTAAAATATCAATTCTAGAGCTTATAAGCTCTAAAGTAGAAATTCTAGAGCTTATAAGCTCTAAAATTGAAATTCTAGAGCTTATAAGCTCTCAAATTGAAATTCTAGAGCTTATAAGCTCTAAAATATCAATTCTAGAGCTTATCAGCTCTAAAATTGAAATTCTAGAGCTTATAAGCTCTAAAATATCAATTCTAGAGCTTATAAGCTCTAAAATTGAAATTCTAGAGCTTATAAGCTCTAAAATAGAAATTCTAGAGCTTATAAGCTCTAAAATTGAAATTCTAGAGCTTATAAGCTCTAAAATAGAAATTCTAGAGCTTATAAGCTCTAAAATAGAAATTCTAGAGCTTATAAGCTCTAAAATATCAATTCTAGAGCTTATGAGCTCTAAAATAGAAATTCTAGAGCTTATAAGCTCTAAAATAGAAATTCTAGAGCTTATAAGCTCTAAAATATCAATTCTAGAGCATATAAGCTCTAAAATATCAATTCTAGAGCTTATAAGCTCTAAAATAGAAATTCTAGAGCTTATAAGCTCTAAAATAGAAATTCTAGAGCTTATAAGCTCTAAAATAGGAATTCTAGAGCTTATAAGCTCTAAAATAGAAATTCTAGAGCTTATAAGCTCTCAAATATCAATTCTAGAGCTTATAAGCTCTAAAATATCAATTCTAGAGCTTATAAGCTCTAAAATATCAATTCTAGAGCTTATAAGCTCTAAAATAGAAATTCTAGAGCTTATAAGCTCTAAAATAGGAATTCTAGAGCTTATAAGCTCTAAAATTGAAATTCTAGAGGCTTATAAGCTCTAAAATAGAAATTCTAGAGCTTATAAGCTCTAAAATAGAAATTCTAGAGCTTATAAGCTCTAAATATCAATTCTAGAGCTTATGAGCTCTAAAATAGAAATTCTAGAGCTTATAAGCTCTAAAATAGAAATTCTAGAGCTTATAAGCTCTAAAATATCAATTCTAGAGCTTATAAGCTCTAAAATATCAATTCTAGAGCTTATAAGCTCTAAAATAGAAATTCTAGAGCTTATAAGCTCTAAAATAGAAATTCTAGAGCTTATAAGCTCTAAAATAGGAATTCTAGAGCTTATAAGCTCTAAAATAGAAATTCTAGAGCTTATAAGCTCTAAAATAGAAATTCTAGAGCTTATAAGCTCTAAAATAGAAATTCTAGAGCTTATAAGCTCTAAAATAGAAATTCTAGAGCTTATAAGCTCTAAAATAGAAATTCTAGAGCTTATAAGCTCTAAAATATCAATTCTAGAGCTTATAAGCTCTAAAATATCAATTCTAGAGCTTATAAGCTCTAAAATATCAATTCTAGAGCTTATAAGCTCTAAAATATCAATTCTAGAGCTTATAAGCTCTAAAATTGAAATTCTAGAGCTTATAAGCTCTAAAATATCAATTCTAGAGCTTATAAGCTCTAAAATTGAAATTCTAGAGCTTATAAGCTCTGAAATTGAAATTCTAGAGCTTATAAGCTCTAAAATTGAAATTCTAGAGCTTATAAGCTCTAAAATTGAAATTCTAGAGCTTATAAGCTCTAAAATATCAATTCTAGAGCTTATAAGCTCTAAAGTAGAAATTCTAGAGCTTATAAGCTCTAAAATTGAAATTCTAGAGCTTATAAGCTCTCAAATTGAAATTCTAGAGCTTATAAGCTCTAAAATATCAATTCTAGAGCTTATCAGCTCTAAAATTGAAATTCTAGAGCTTATAAGCTCTAAAATATCAATTCTAGAGCTTATAAGCTCTAAAATAGAAATTCTAGAGCTTATAAGCTCTAAAATTGAAATTCTAGAGCTTATAAGCTCTAAAATAGAAATTCTAGAGCTTATAAGCTCTAAAATAGAAATTCTAGAGCTTATAAGCTCTAAAATATCAATTGTAGAGCTTATGAGCTCTAAAATAGAAATTCTAGAGCTTATAAGCTCTAAAATAGAAATTCTAGAGCTTATAAGCTCTAAAATATCAATTCTAGAGCATATAAGCTCTAAAATAGAAATTCTAGAGCTTATAAGCTCTAAAATAGAAATTCTAGAGCTTATAAGCTCTAAAATAGGAATTCTAGAGCTTATAAGCTCTAAAATAGAAATTCTAGAGCTTATAAGCTCTAAAATATCAATTCTAGAGCTTATAAGCTCTAAAATATCAATTCTAGAGCTTATAAGCTCTAAAATATCAATTCTAGAGCTTATAAGCTCTAAAATAGAAATTCTAGAGCTTATAAGCTCTAAAATAGGAATTCTAGAGCTTATAAGCTCTAAAATTGAAATTCTAGAGCTTATAAGCTCTAAAATAGAAATTCTAGAGCTTATAAGCTCTAAAATAGAAATTCTAGAGCTTATAAGCTCTAAAATATCAATTCTAGAGCTTATGAGCTCTAAAATAGAAATTCTAGAGCTTATAAGCTCTAAAATAGAAATTCTAGAGCTTATAAGCTCTAAAATATCAATTCTAGAGCTTATAAGCTCTAAAATATCAATTCTAGAGCTTATAAGCTCTAAAATAGAAATTCTAGAGCTTATAAGCTCTAAAATAGAAATTCTAGAGCTTATAAGCTCTAAAATAGAAATTCTAGAGCTTATAAGCTCTAAAATATCAATTCTAGAGCTTATAAGCTCTAAAATATCAATTCTAGAGCTTATAAGCTCTAAAATAGAAATTCTAGAGCTTATAAGCTCTAAAATAGAAATTCTAGAGCTTATAAGCTCTAAAATAGGAATTCTAGAGCTTATAAGCTCTAAAATAGAAATTCTAGAGCTTATAAGCTCTAAAATAGAAATTCTAGAGCTTATAAGCTCTAAAATAGAAATTCTAGAGCTTATAAGCTCTAAAATAGAAATTCTAGAGCTTATAAGCTCTAAAATATCAATTCTAGAGCTTATAAGCTCTAAAATAGAAATTCTAGAGCTTATAAGCTCTAAAATATCAATTCTAGAGCTTATAAGCTCTAAAATATCAATTCTAGAGCTTATAAGCTCTAAAATATCAATTCTAGAGCTTATAAGCTCTAAAATTGAAATTCTAGAGCTTATAAGCTCTAAAATATCAATTCTAGAGCTTATAAGCTCTAAAATTGAAATTCTAGAGCTTATAAGCTCTGAAATTGAAATTCTAGAGCTTATAAGCTCTAAAATTGAAATTCTAGAGCTTATAAGCTCTAAAATTGAAATTCTAGAGCTTATAAGCTCTAAAATATCAATTCTAGAGCTTATAAGCTCTAAAGTAGAAATTCTAGAGCTTATAAGCTCTAAAATTGAAATTCTAGAGCTTATAAGCTCTCAAATTGAAATTCTAGAGCTTATAAGCTCTAAAATATCAATTCTAGAGCTTATCAGCTCTAAAATTGAAATTCTAGAGCTTATAAGCTCTAAAATATCAATTCTAGAGCTTATAAGCTCTAAAATAGAAATTCTAGAGCTTATAAGCTCTAAAATTGAAATTCTAGAGCTTATAAGCTCTAAAATAGGAATTCTAGAGCTTATAAGCTCTAAAATAGAAATTCTAGAGCTTATAAGCTCTAAAATATCAATTCTAGAGCTTATGAGCTCTAAAATAGAAATTCTAGAGCTTATAAGCTCTAAAATAGAAATTCTAGAGCTTATAAGCTCTAAAATATCAATTCTAGAGCATATAAGCTCTAAAATAGAAATTCTAGAGCTTATAAGCTCTAAAATAGAAATTCTAGAGCTTATAAGCTCTAAAATAGGAATTCTAGAGCTTATAAGCTCTAAAATAGAAATTCTAGAGCTTATAAGCTCTAAAATATCAATTCTAGAGCTTATAAGCTCTAAAATATCAATTCTAGAGCTTATAAGCTCTAAAATATCAATTCTAGAGCTTATAAGCTCTAAAATAGAAATTCTAGAGCTTATAAGCTCTAAAATAGGAATTCTAGAGCTTATAAGCTCTAAAATTGAAATTCTAGAGCTTATAAGCTCTAAAATAGAAATTCTAGAGCTTATAAGCTCTAAAATAGAAATTCTAGAGCTTATAAGCTCTAAAATATCAATTCTAGAGCTTATGAGCTCTAAAATAGAAATTCTAGAGCTTATAAGCTCTAAAATAGAAATTCTAGAGCTTATAAGCTCTAAAATATCAATTCTAGAGCTTATAAGCTCTAAAATATCAATTCTAGAGCTTATAAGCTCTAAAATAGAAATTCTAGAGCTTATAAGCTCTAAAATAGAAATTCTAGAGCTTATAAGCTCTAAAATAGGAATTCTAGAGCTTATAAGCTCTAAAATAGAAATTCTAGAGCTTATAAGCTCTAAAATAGAAATTCTAGAGCTTATAAGCTCTAAAATAGAAATTCTAGAGCTTATAAGCTCTAAAATAGAAATTCTAGAGCTTATAAGCTCTAAAATATCAATTCTAGAGCTTATAAGCTCTAAAATAGAAATTCTAGAGCTTATAAGCTCTAAAATATCAATTCTAGAGCTTATAAGCTCTAAAATATCAATTCTAGAGCTTATAAGCTCTAAAATATCAATTCTAGAGCTTGTAAGCTCTAAAATTGAAATTCTAGAGCTTATAAGCTCTAAAATATCAATTCTAGAGCTTATAAGCTCTAAAATATCAATTCTAGAGCTTATAAGCTCTAAAATTGAAATTCTAGAGCTTATAAGCTCTGAAATATCAACTCTAGAGCTTATAAGCTCTAAAATATCAATTCTAGAGCTTATAAGCTCTAAAATTGAAATTCTAGAGCTTATAAGCTCTAAAATTGAAATTCTAGAGCTTATAAGCTCTAAAATTGAAATTCTAGAGCTTATAAGCTCTAAAATATCAATTCTAGAGCTTATGAGCTCTAAAATATCAATTCTAGAGCTGATAAGCTCTAAAATTGAAATTCTAGAGCTTATAAGCTCTAAGATTGAAATTCTAGAGCTTATTAGCTCTAAAATTGAAATTCTAGAGCTTATAAGCTCTAAAATTGAAATTCTAGAGCTTATAAGCTCTAAAATATCAATTCTAGAGCTTATAAGCTCTAAAATATCAATTCTAGAGCTTATGAGCTCTAAAATATCAATTCTAGAGCTTATAAGCTCTAAAATTGAAATTCTAGAGCTTATAAGCTCTAAAATTGAAATTCTAGAGCTTATTAGCTCTAAAATTGAAATTCTAGAGCTTATAAGCTCTAAAATTGAAATTCTAGAGCTTATTAGCTCTAAAATTGAAATTCTAGAGCTTATAAGCTCTAAAATTGAAATTCTACAGCTTATAAGCTCCAAAATTGAAATTCTAGAGCTTATAAGCTCTAAAATAGAAATTCTAGAGCTTATAAGCTCTAAAATAGAAATTCTAGAGCTTATAAGCTCTAAAATAGGAATTCTAGAGCTTATAAGCTCTAAAATAGGAATTCTAGAGCTTATAAGCTCTAAAATAGGAATTCTAGAGCTTATAAGCTCTAAAATAGGAATTCTAGAGCTTATAAGCTCTAAAATAGGAATTCTAGAGCTTATAAGCTCTAAAATAGGAATTCTAGAGCTTATAAGCTCTAAAATAGGAATTGTAGAGCTTATAAGCTCTAAAATAGGAATTCTAGAGCTTATAAGCTCTAAAATTGAAATTCTAGAGCTTATAAGCTCTAAAATTGAAATTCTAGAGCTTATAAGCTCTAAAATAGGAATTCTAGAGCTTATAAGCTCTAAAATTGGAATTCTAGAGCTTATAAGCTCTAAAATAGGAATTCTAGAGCTTATAAGCTCTAAAATAGAAATTCTGGAGCTTATGAGCTCTAAAATAGAAATTCTAGAGCTTATAAGCTCCAAAATAGAAATTCTAGAGCTTATAAGCTCTAAAATAGAAATTCTAGAGCTTATAAGCTCTAAAATAGAAATTCTAGAGCTTATAAGCTCTAAAATAGAAATTCTAGAGCTTATAAGCTCTAAAATAGAAATTCTAGAGCTTATAAGCTCTAAAATATCAATTCTAGAGCTTATAAGCTCTAAAATATCAATTCTAGAGCTTGTAAGCTCTAAAATTGAAATTCTAGAGCTTATAAGCTCTAAAATATCAATTCTAGAGCTTATAAGCTCTAAAATATCAATTCTAGAGCTTATAAGCTCTAAAATAGGAATTCTAGAGCTTATAAGCTCTAAAATTGAAATTCTAGAGCTTATAAGCTCTAAAATTGAAATTCTAGAGCTTATAAGCTCTAAAATAGGAATTCTAGAGCTTATAAGCTCTAAAATTGAAATTCTAGAGCTTATAAGCTCTAAAATATCAATTCTAGAGCTTATAAGCTCTAAAATTGAAATTCTAGAGCTTATAAGCTCTAAAATATCAATTCTAGAGCTTATAAGCTCTAAAATTGAAATTCTAGAGCTTATAAGCTCTAAAATTGAAATTCTAGAGCTTATAAGCTCTAAAATTAAAATTCTAGAGCTTATAAGCTCTAAAATTGAAATTCTAGAGCTTATACGCTCTAAAATATCAATTCTAGAGCTTATAAGCTCTAAAATAGAAATTCTAGAGCTTATAAGCTCTAAAATAGAAATTCTGGAGCTTATAAGCTCTAAAATAGAAATTCTAGAGCTTATAAGCTCTAAAATAGAAATTCTAGAGCTTATAAGCTCTAAAATAGAAATTCTAGAGCTTATAAGCTCAAAAATAGAAATTCTAGAGCTTATAAGCTCTAAAATAGAAATTCTAGAGCTTATAAGCTCTAAAATAGAATTTCTAGAGCTTATAAGCTCTAAAATAGAAATTCTAGAGCTTATAAGCTCTAAAATAGAAATTCTAGAGCTTATAAGCTCTAAAATAGAAATTATTTCGGGAACAGCCAAAGGAAGATCGGTGGAGTAGCAAAACGCTAGAATTTCAGTGGCAAATTGAAATTTTGCAGAAAATATTATTTTCACGGGAACACCCGAAAAAAGGTCGGCGGAGTAGGAAAACGCTAGAATTTCAGTGGCAAATTGAAATTTTGCAGAAAATATTTTTGTTTTCTTTGTATTTTTTTTTCTAGAGCTTATAAGCTCTAAAATATCAATTCTAGAGCTTATAAGCTCTAAAATAGAAAGTCTAGAGCTTATGAGCTCTGAAATATCGATTCTAGAGCTCCTAAGCTCTAAAATATCTATTCCAGAGCTTCTACGCTCTGATATGTGAATCCTAGAGCATATAAGCTCTAAAATAGAAATTCCAGAGCTTAGAAGCTCAAGAATAGAAATTCTAGAGCTTATAAGCTCTCAAATAGACATTCTCGAGCTCATAAGCTCTAAAATATCAATTCTAGAGCTTATAAGCTCTAAAATATCAATTCTAGATCTTATAAGCTCTAAACTATCAATTCTAGAGCTTATAAGCCCTGAAATGGGAATTCTAGAGTTTATAAGCTCTAAAATGTCAGCTCTATAGCTTACAAGCTCTAAAATATCAATTCTAGAGCTTATAAGCTTTAAAATGTCAATTCTAGAGCATGTAAGCTCTGAAATGTAAATTCTAGAGCTTATATGCTCCAAAATATCAATTATAAGCTAATCCCAGAGCTTATAAGCTCTAAAATAGAAATTCTAGAGCTTATAAGCTCTGAAATAGACATTCTTGAGCTTATAAGCTCTAAAATAGAAATTCTAGAGCTTATAAGCTCTAAAATAGCAATTCTAGAGCTTATAAGCTCTAAAATATCAATTCTAGAGCTTATGAGCTCTAAAATGTAAATTCCAGAGTTTATCAGCTCTAAAATGTGAATCCTAGAGCATATAAGCTCTGAAATGTAAATCCTGAAGCTCATAAGCTCTAAAATAGAAATGCTAGAGCTTATAAGCTCTGAAATAGAAATTCTTGAGCTTATAAGCTCTAAAATAGGAATTCTAGAGCTTATAAGGTCTAAAATGTCAATTCTAGAGCTTATAAGCTCTAAAATGTCAGTTCTATAGCTTACAAGCTCTAAAATATCAATTCTAGAGCTTATAAGCTTTAAAATGTCAATTCTCGAGCATGTAAGCTCTGAAATGTAAATTCTTGAGCTCATAAGCTCTAAAATGTCAATTCTAGAGCTCATAAGCTCTAAAATGTGTATGCTAGTGCTTATAAGTTCTAAAATGTGAATTCTAGAGCTTATAATCTCTCAATTTTACGAAGTTCTAGAAAATTAAATTTACACGTAAAATTGGTTCGAAAAGTTACCAAAAAATAACGTTTTTTTACTGTTCTCGTAAGTCTACCTAAACTTTAAAAAAAATTAAAAAAATCAAATTCCAAAAACCACTTTTAGAGAATTCATTCAAGTTTGTGAAACTCACCATCTGTCCGCTGTACGATCAGTAGTTCTCGAGATATCGATGATCGAAGAGAAAAAGATGAATTTTCATTCAACAGTCGATATCTTGCATTGATCAAGTTGGAAAAAAATTTTTTTGAGCCCATAGATCATTCTCAAATATGAAAAAATTCTCGATTTCTTTTTCCCCGCTTCCTTTTGTCTCTTTGCATCATAGGGAATGCTCCAGAACATTTTTCCTTGAAGGATTTCAAAATCAGACATTTCGAGCTTCAGGACGCATATTTTTTTATCTCAATCCGATCATTCTCCGTGAAGTTACAGTCTTCCAAAAATGACTGAAAAAAATGGAAAACTTTTTTGTTCCTTTAATTCTTTCGAGTAGTGTAGAATCTGTTCCAAGTACTCCATTATTTGATTGCAGTTATACAAAGAATAAGCCCATCGTGAAAAAGACATATTTCGAGTAAAAAATGCTCAGCTTTCAGAAAAAAATATCGAATTGGGAATAACGCATTCCGCAAGGCCAGAAGAATCGTTTTTCTCACTCCGATTGCCTTTTTGAGAGCTTTGCGTAGCTCGAAATGGAAAATGAATATTTCCATTGAAAAGCTGGGAATTTTACGCGAAAGAAACTATACAGTTTATATTTTTATGACTAATGTTCCTACTTTAAGAAAAATTAGCAAAATAATTTAAGAAAAAATAATCGCGGAAATCCAAAAAATCATTATCACGAAACTGCTCAATAGAAAAAGTGCAATTTTTCACCGAGTCATCATTTTGATGTAGAGAATAGCTTAAAAAATTTTGAACACAATCCGGGAGGGTTGCCCCGTAAAAATGATTTTATTTGGTGGAATGACCCGTCAATACATATGCATATACATATACATATGTATACATATATATTTTGATGAAAAATGGAAAACAGGCCCCGGTTCCGCCTCTTTCTGTGAGACTCATCCACTTATCCAGTCCCTCCTATCTAAATCTATTCAGGTTAAATCATGTAAAAATTTTAAGTCAAATTATGTCAAAGAGAAAGGATATGTTATTCTCCAACGGTTAGAAGATCAACATCTTTTAACCGTCCATGAACTATCAATAGACGTCCAGAAATATATATTTCATTCTGTAGATCTTTCTCAATTTGAATCCCTCAACATTATGTGCTTATTTGAAGTTTTGGATTAGTGAAGTATGTGTCTCAATATTTTTGATATTAAGGGGTCTTTCAGTCTCTTCGCTTCCGTCATGTTCATGGAGAATAAGTATCCTCGGAATTATCTTCACCTACTTTCTCTTCATTATCAAAAAACAAGTACATTATCATCAAAGTCACCATATCTGAAGTCATATACCTTTTGTGAATTTCTTCAATACGTTTATTATTCATCTTCATTTTCTATAACCAATTTGAATTTGATAATTTCATCGGTGCTATCTTTCATTCTCTCAGAAAACCAAAATATTCCTTGATTTGGCAATACATGCTATTCAAAAGCATATAATTGAGGAATTGTGAGAAAATTAATATCATCTAAATGCTGTATTTGAGATGGAATGGCATTGTTGATATGAACCAACTGCAAAGTTGAATAATTATAGGATTTATAACTAATATAGATGTTATAACTTTCAAATAGGAGATTCTGAAATCTCATAAGGATAAATTTTCTCATAAATATATATATAAAAAATATATAAATCAATACACATCAAAAAATTGCGAATAGATAGAATGAATAAAATAAAATTCAAAAAACCGGATACATATCATTTTTTTCCCGCCAAATCTAGCGATACCCGCGCACGGCTCGTGCGCTCAAATTCTAGTGTGATATAAATGGGATTCTGTCACATTAATGTGATATAAATGGGATTCTGTCACATAAATGTGATAAAAATGAGATTCTGTCACATAAATGTGATAAAGATGGGATTCTGTCACATTAATGTGATAAAAATAAAATTCTGTCACATCAATGTGATGAAAATAGCATTCTATCACATTAATGTGATGAAAATAGAATTCTGTCATATTAATGTGATAAAAATAGAATTCTATCACATTAATGTGATAAAAATAGAATTATGTCACATTAATGTGATGAAAATGGGATTCTGTCACATTAATGTGTTAAAAGTAGAATTCTATCACATTAATGTGATAAAAATAGAATTCTATCACATTAATGTGATAAAAATAGTAGTCTATCACATTAATGTGATGAAAATAGAATTCTGTCACATAAATGTGACGGAAATGGATTTCTGTCACATAAATGTGATGAAAATAGAATTCTGTCACATTAATGTGATAAAAATGGAATTCTGTCACATAAATGTGATGACAACGGAATTCTGTCACACGAATGTGATGGAAATGGGATTCTGTGACATAAATCTTACGAAAATGGAATTCTGTCACATAAAAGTGACGGAAATGGAATTCTGTCACATCAATGTCACGAAAATGGAATCCTGTCACATAAATGTGACGAAAATGGAATTCTGTCACATAAATGTGATGGAAACGGGATTCTGTCACATCAATGTGACGAAAATGGGATTCTGTTACATAAATGTGACGAAAATGGGATTCTGTCACATAAATGTGATGGAAATGGGATTCTGTCATATAAATGTGATGGGAAATATGACTCGTAGAAATATTTTCATTTATTGAGCATCCAACATCTTTGAAATCCATTGAAAGTCAATTCTTTGGAATTTCATTATCACGCTTACTAACAATTTTATTGTTGTTCACTCAATATCAGCAAATTTCCATATGTAAGAATAATAAAAAAAGAGGGTGCGTGGAATACCACGCGTAAGGAGTGAAATTTCTTTTTCATAATGCTGAAGTACATGCATTACGTATTAAGAATCGAATTTTATTCATTCATCCTCCCCAAATATTTGGATGATGTATGTATTATATCATTCATTATACCATTTCCAAAATGCCGTTCAGTAGCCCAGATTGCACACTACAGAAATTTGTTTTTGATATAATTGTATCTAATTAGATATAGTTGAATCTCGACAAGTGCAAAAGAGGATGCGTGGAATCCACGCGCGACAGAAGTGAAATTTGTTGCTCATTAGGATGGATAGAGATAAATTATTAGTATTTCCTCACAAGAGATAATAGTTGTGAGAGTAGTAAGCGGATGTGGGTAGGACATTAAATAAAACAAACAAATGCACTGGTCCTCTAGCTGTTCAATAAACATAGGTACAGTAGACTCTCAAATAAGTTCCCCTGTCCGTTTCAGACCGCTCGTTAAAGTTCCGTTCCCCACTCTCACGTAGATTAGTCTCCTCTGCGCAGTTGATTGCGCCGTGGCACATTCTCCTATGCGCAGCTAGATGAGCAAAATACATAATTCTAGACTACATCACCTCATTCAAAATGCCGCGCATTCAACCTCAATCTGATTGGTCCACCAAAGAAGCAGAGTGGGGGAGCCAACGAGGAACTTTAATGGAAAAATCTGGGGATCTTTAACGAGAGCGGAACTTTATTAGGCGGAACTTATTTGAGAGTCTACTGTATCACGCATTAAAAATTTGGATGCCTGCCTATAGTATATTGGTTTTTGTTCACTATGCAATTCCAGTTTTTTCCACGATTATGGAGTATTCAGATGAATCAATTTCTTTTTCAATCATAGTTTTCTGTGAATATCTCGAAAATTGATCGAGATAGAGCGATTTTGCCTCCTTTTTTTTGTCACTCTCTCGAAATTCTCTACATAAAAGGTTCAGGGCAAAATCACCCTATCTTGCTCAGATTATGAGATATTCAAAGAAAATTGATGATTAAATGAAATAAATTTATGTAAAAACTTGATATTCTTTTTTTTTTCAGTATCCTTTTTCATAAGAATAAGATATCTCGGGAACTGAGCGAGATAACGAAACTATTCTGAAGACGTTTTTTTTTTTGGAGAATTTCATAAACTACAAAAAAGAGTTTCTGTAAGAAATGCATTATCTCATTTAGTTTCCGAGATTTTCATCAGAATTCTATGACAAAAAAAAATATATTTATTGATCTTCGGTTCAATGATTCTTCGAAATATCTCGAAATCTAATAGAGATACGCCCTTCTGCAACTCTTCGAATCTTTTAGAAAGACATCAGAGTAAAATCGCTGTATCTCCCTCAGTTTCCGAGCATTCTCCAAAAATTGTTGTGAACATGAAATAGTACAAAAAAAACAGGAAAAAAAGAATTTTTCTTTAATTGTTTTTTTGAAAGTATTTCGGACACTAATCAAGATAGAGCAATTTCACCCTATAGCTATCTTATAGGGGAAAGTCTAGAAAAACTGAATGTAGCAAAATCACTCTATCTCGTTTAGTTCCCGAGATACTTTCAAAAGAAAATTGAACATTATACGCAATGTGTGTGAGGTCTAGTCAAGCACATTGACGAAACATCAATTTCGGCGCTGATGCCAAACGAATGTTTTTTGGAAAGTAGCTACATTCGTGCTTTGGATATTATTGGGACTGCCATGCACTCAGCGCAGGCGCCGCCCCACTCTTCCACTATTCACGGTTCTCTCTCTCTTTCCTATACCTAAGATGTGAGCGTTAAATTTAACGCGTGGAAATGTGACATGAGGGTGACGCTCGTCCGACGTCGTATAAGAAGTTTCACTTCAAAAAGATTTATGAATAATTCTAGATAGTTTTTGTATTGAGGATCGTATCCTGTTGAATGCAAATAAATTCTATTATCATATATATAATCCTAGATAATTAATCGATAAGTAGTCTAGCACTCATGACGAACATTTCTTCAAATATATCAAGTTACAACTCAGCCAATTCTTTTCCTTTACGACCAGCTGCAGCGGACAGATAGCCACTCACGGTTGTGAGAATGGGCTCCTCCGAGCTGAAATATTCGTCCATGATGACTTCTGAAACAGAAAATTATAGGTCAAATATGAAAAGTTGATTCAATGGAGGGGACAATTCATTACCTTCTATGTAACGATAGGAAATATGCCATTATATTTCAATTTTCCAACGCCTTTCGTCACTCGTCCCGCCCGACTGTACTGAAGTTGGACATCTGGATCCAACAAGCATCTCATAATTCCTTGGATAGCTTTTTGCGCATCTTCGATGTCCCTCACTCATGTGCGGAATCTGGTTTTCTGAAAGAAATGCAGGAAAGAATGAAGAATTGTTATATCTATTCGCCCTGTGAGTCTCCAATGATAACAATCATTATTTTCGAATAAAGATAAAGGAAAATATAATATTCGTATAAGTTCTCACCAGAGCTTCTTGTTCTCTCAGGGCTTCCTCTTCGTCTTGCTGTTCTTCTTGATTCGCAGGATTTAAACTCTTTTCGAATACTCAAAAATCATCCACTCTCCAATGGGAACTGAACTTTCAAATATTGGATCAAAGATCGTTGACTGGAAGGAAGATGAGTTTCGTCACTGAGTATTCGATCAGGATATTTTATTTTGTCGATATCATACAAAATAGACCTTTTTGTGTTGATCATGTGCAATTTAATTTTTTCTCCCCATTGATCCATGTAATCAGCAACAAAGTTTTTAACGGGATCATCAATCGTTGCTTTCAAGTTTTTCAACTGGAGGTCACATTCATTTCTTGATTTTGGCTTTTATGATGCACATGATGGTATCGACCTTTGTTTTTTACCATCATCCTCTCCTACCGAATCATCATTGGACCCTTGTGAAGATGATTTTTGACTGCGGACTGAAGAATTCTGGATGACTGGCCTCATGCTCGAGGTAGTGCGTTCACACAGTGGTTTTCTGGGTCTTTGATCATCAACTTGCTCACTGTCACTGTTAGAAGTTGGCATGATGATTCTATTCCTTTTTCTTTCGCCAGTTGTTGATTTCCTCTTCCTTTTTTCACATTTTTTTGTGTCATTTGTCTTAGAAGATACGTCCGAACTCTTTTTAGAATTTTCAACTACTTGAGAGAGTTAAGGAGCATTTTTCTGTAGCACCTTCTTCGCCTCACGTCTTGTCAGGACTATCCCATTCTTCTCCAAATTATCGTAATCAGTGGATGCAAGATTGTCGGCTTGTTGGAATGATTTTGCCAATCGGCAAAGTAGATCACACGCTGGCGATACTTTTGTCCCGAAAATGAGCTCTCCAGGAAAACTTGACTGATTTTGACTAATTCGAGGGCGTCGGATCCGAATTTGTTGGTTATCTTGCTCTGCGAGCTGCCTTTCTAATTGTTATTAACAATTTAATTGTTCAAACCGTCATAGCGTAGAAACTATAGGGTTTCCAAAGAAATATTTCAAACAAAAGTTGTTCATCTTTTCAAAATAAAGAGATTGTTTTTTTTTCGTCATGATCACTCCATTTTTGACGGATTTACGGCTGAATAACCACTCCAATAGACCTCTAATGAAGTTTGGCGCGAGACTACCATAGGTAGCAGAGTTTGAGCGGGTTAATATGACCCCATAATACTTCTGGAAGAAAGTTTGTTCATCTTTCTAGAATAAATTATAAACATTTTTGCAAGTATTCTTAGTTTTGCACGAACAGAATGACATACAAGGCCTCTGTGAATGAGTGCAGTGACAACCATCACGTTGGAATTTCGCATTATTATCAGGACAATTCGGAAATTACGCAAGATAGGACGATTTCGCTCCGATCTCTTTTCATAGAGACTTCAAGAGCTACAAAAAAGGATCGAGGCAAAAAGGGCGTATCTCTATTAGTTTTCGAGATACCATTAAAAGGAGGAAAACAGGATGAGTCTATTTTTTCTTGATCCAGTTTTTTCTAAATGTCTCAGAAACTAAGAGAGATAGAGCCATTTTATATGAGTCCTTTTTTATAACTCTGGAAATTTGATACAAAACGACATGAGAACGAAATCATGCTATCTCGCTTAGTTCCTGAGATATTCTCAAGAAAAGAATGAGGAGAAAATGACTTATGCTTTTCACTTATTTACTACTGAATTTTTTCAGATTTTTTTAAATATCTCGGAACCTAAGAAAGATAGAACGATTTTTCCTTGTCCTTTATATGGCTCTTCAAATCCTCTACGAAAAAAGACTCGCGTGAAATCCCCCTATCTCGCGTAATTTCCAAATTGTACTTACGCAAGATGTGAACGCGATGGTTGTTACTGTGCCTATTAACGAAGGCTTTGTATGTCCCTCCGGTCTCGCAAGATCAAGAGTACTTGCAGAAATTCTTATGCTTTATTTGAAAGAAATGAATATACTACTTTCCAGAAGTTTAGGGGTCATATCAACCCATTAAGACTCTCTAGCTATCTCGCTCGCGTGCCAAACCTCATCAACAATGACATTGTTAATAACAATTAGAATGGGAACTTGGAGAGCAAGATAACCAATAAATTCGCATTCTAAGCCCTCGAATTAGTCAGAATCAATCGAGTTTTCCTGGGGAGCTCATTTGCCAGCGTGTGAACTAGAGTCCGCTCAAGTAGTTTTCTGCGAGTGGGGAAGAAATATTTCTAAGGATTTGCGAAAAAAAAAAATCATAAAAATAGAAAAGAACTGATGAACACAGATTATTTGGTGAATACTGATCTTTTCCATGAGATACTACTATTGAAGTAGCAATTACGTTCTGACCCAAACAAGAATTTTGATCTTTGTATGAAACTTCCAGTCAGATTCCGATTTTTTTCCATCTCTCACCCAATCTAGGACGTGATCGAGTGATTCTTCTGACGGTAAATAACATCCCCATTTTCCCCCGTACATCGACATCCATGCTCGATGTAACAAATCAACTGATTTTTTGCCATCCTTTGATTCATCGAGAAACTGTACATCGATGACGTCATCACTCTCCATGTTTTCAGATTTTACCTGTATCTAATTCTATTTGTGTATAATTATTGAAATGACTGTAGCAAATTCATCATTTTAATGAGACACTAAGAGAATGTATAGTTAATATCAGTAAATATAGGAACGTCTATCAATTTCATTATTCAAACAACAGTTGAATAAATTGTAATTGAGAAAGAGAAAAATGTTATAAAGTTATAACTTGAATTTTACGAGTCAATTTCCTTTATTTTTTTCACAACACCGGAGTGCGGTGTCAATATGAACGATTCGTCATCGCTGAAAAATGAATGCCTCTCTTTTTTCCTTACTCATTATCGTAATTTATTTCAGAGCAGTAACAATAAATAACAAGTAAACAAGAGAGCAATTTTATTTTATGACGATAATGAATTGTCCATACCGGCGTCGCACTTCGAGGAGCAATCAAACCCAACACACACTGTTAGATAAGAATAAATGAAGACAGCTAGTACGATTAACTGCAATTGATGCGACAGTCACAGAGGGTCCATGAATTCATCGAAAGAAAAATAATGACAGTTTATTCATTATGAATAATTTATTCCGTCTCAAGATTTGATATAAATCGCAAAATGAGAGTTGAATCATATATGCAGAAGGGATATTGCATAGAATTGTTCATCGATTTTCACAAAAAAACATTTGAATTTCATATCAGAGGCTGTAAATCGTTTCAGTGTAAGAGGGAGACCGCTGATTTTCTATACTTCTAGGAGTGAAGATGGGCAAGGAACGTTAAATACATCAGGACGCCCTGTATCTGAGGAACCATCAGAATAGATATTTTATAGTGTGACATTCTCTTCGTTTCCAGGAATGATAATTAGAACAATTGATATAACACTTCCACGGAGCAATACGAGCACATTATCGGGGGACTTATCTCCCAAAGTTATTTCTTTGAATGTTATGGATTGGAGTTTGAAAAATATATATTACTCCCACCATCTTTTTGAAGAACGAGCAACAGAATAATATGTTCGTCTTTGATCTCCAAGATCAACACCACTCATGGATTGATTATAAGAATGGATCGGTTCAGGACAGAGGAATTCAATATATTTCTTATCTTTCCTGGACCATTCCTTTACCATTTTATTTTGTTAAGCCTTGCAATTAGATGAAACGAGACTCTCAGGACGATTGTCTTGTAACACCGTAGCAGTTATTTGCTTCTTCTGCATTTGCTGTGATTCTCCCCTGTTAAGTTTCAAAGCAGGGGTATTCTTCAGCTCGTGAGGCCAATCTTTTCGATTACACCTGGTGGTTCCACATGAATGAATTTTTTGTGCTAATAATTTTTCTAATTAGGTTACCGAAGTGAAACAATTGTCGAAGAAGGTGTGATGATTTTTTAAGCAAAAAAAGTCAGACAATTTTAGGACCATTGCCTCCCCCAGCAACATATTCTTGTCTCTCGTTTCGTTTTTACCAAGATATGAATCAACATCCAGTACATATCAGGTGCTATTTTCAGCAATGACCCGTAGCTTGGAACCCCACTTTGTCGGCTTATCACGCATGTACTGCTTCACTCCGAAATTTCCTTTGTACTCTATCATCGCCTCATCCACCGATAAATTCCTCCCTGGTCGATAAATATATTTAAATTCATCCATACTATCCATGACAGAACGCATTTTATACAACCGATCGTAATCAACAGAGTCTATGGCAGACTGCTTTTCGTTGTCATTGAAGTGGAGATATTTGTGAATAAGACGAAAACGCTCATACGTCATGGTGTTCGACACTAGGGAACATTGAACGAAAAATGAATGAAAATACATTCCCAGCCGTGGCATTCGAACGATTCCCATAAAGATCACAATTCCGATGAACATTTCAAATTCTCGAGATATTAAATCAGTCCACTTTTCATCTCGACGACCCGTTTGTCTCTGGACTCGTTCAGCGTACAAATTCGTTTGTTCGGTTGCATTCTTGAAGAAATTTCCATTCAAGAGCAAGTTCATGTAAGCTTTTTTCTCACTTCCACTAGGTAAATTGTGCAAAGGACTAACGTAACCCGTGAATTCTTCAATGGGGTAATCTCGTATCCTAGAGGTCCATTCTTTTGAATTTGACTCAGGCAAGATCAGAGAGATATTCTGGACTCGCTCTTGCAGCAGGACCTCTCCTCTATGGTGCTGGAATCGACGATTCCATGAAACTTGAGAGTCGAATTCTTTTTGCAGTTTATTGCTGCTCAAAACTTCAATTGCGTTTTCCTCGAACCTATGTTTTTGGACTCGGTGGTCACGATATCTTGAAAGCAAGTGCACGTACCCTTCTGAAATTTTTCACACATCTTCTAGATACTATTGACTAGTGCACTACGAGAGGATTCTTGGTTTTTTGAATAACAACTCATTTTACAAGAACCATATATGAGCAAAATTTGGGCTCAAATTGTACTTTCTTGTTTCAAACTCTACCAAAAATGCGAATTTCAATTTTTTTTAAATCCCTCCCGTTATGTACTACCTAAACTTATCTACTAATCGAAAAAATTTGGTTTCTTGCTCTCAGACGGAGTGCTTTCAAGTCATCATGACCGCCGCAGAAGTACTTTTTTTAAAGTGGTCTCCGGAAATTTGCTCGCAACGGCTGAAGATATCCAGAAAAAATCCAGAAAATATAGTTTAGATGTCTTCTTATGACATGTGTAGAAATAGAATGAATTGGTCACTCATTTATACAAAAAAAAGAGAAAAATAGAGCTTTTTTGACGGCCTGAAACCCCTGTAATCCCTTAAGACAGCGAGAAATTCCCTGAGTTGCTCCGTTATGCAGAATATATGATTATGAAACTGTACTAATTAGGTGTCATCATATATTGATTCTCGTCTTCTAATTTAATCATCATTCTAAAATGCAGAATATATAATTTTTTCGCCTAAATTTGAACATATAAAATGAGTATGATACATTTAATATATATAATCATTTTTTATAACAGGTCCGAGCCTCACGTGTTTTTGTGAGACTCATCCATTCATTTCGTCCCTCTAATCTGAATTTGTGAAGGAAAATATCTGAAGATTGAGAAAGATTATAGGAATGTAAGGATACATCAATCTTTGTTTCCCATCTTTTTTGCTGAAGGAGTCAACAATGTAATTTAAATTCGATTTGACGAGATAAAAAGTATTTACTCATCAGATTGTCTCCCAAGTATGTATCTAATGAGCGGATGATTCCTTATCGTTCGCATCATTTCTTTTAATCACAGTTCTGATATGATCTTCTCATACATAATGAATAGAGTCTTTGTCAATAAGATGTTTATATTATTTGTTGATTTTCCTCGTCAGTATAATTAATGTTGGTTTTATCTCTTTGGACTTACGTAGATACTTTATTAAATTCAATATAGCTCATAATTCAATGCATCTCTTAGCTGATCCCAAAGATCTTTCCACGGAGTCCCACTCCAAATTATAAACTCTGTTTCAATGATCAATTGATATTCGCAAAACATAAGAATGCCAATTCGAATGAAATCATTGAATACGCATTCGGATTAAATTATTAAATACTCTTCTCCTTTCATAAAATGCTCCTTTATAAAGTGCCCAGATAGCAAAAGTTGCCGATGACTCTGAATTTTGTTTCAAATTTCAGAATTTAAATTGGGGTTAACCTGTTGGCAATTTAAGTGTGATATGCCGATATTTTATTTGGGTTGAAATATGCTGCAAAGATAATCTGCAAACTACGGCCAAATTGTAGGAAACAATTACCGACGAAAATGTCTCGGAACTGGCGTTTATTTGCCGTTGAAGGACGACCGAAATCTACAGCAATTCTTCGCAAAATTAGAGGAAAAATTTCTCGTCAAGAGCTTCGACCATAACAGCGCATGAGCAATTATCTGTTATTAATTCCAGTAGCAAGTTTCATACATTTGGAATCCTCTTCCATTCTACATGCTTTTCACACGCAGCAATATCAGATAATTATTGCTCATACATAACTTATAAAGCATGTAATATGTCAAATTAAAAAAAAATAACTAAAAAATCATTTTTTTCCTGTTATGTAATTTTTTTTTATTTATTTATTTTTTTTGTTATGTAATTTCATACGTAAATTCAAAAGTGTTTGAGTGTTTGAGTTCAGTGTAGGTTTTGTATCACCTATATTAGTCGTCGAATGCTATCTACAATCTTAATTTATGATGAATTTTGTTATATAAAGAAGTTGAAGTCAATTGCAATCAGTTTGACTTCAGCATTCATAAACAATGGGGTCTCTTCGAAAGAATGTTCTCTATCTCTTCATGTTATTGCTTTGTATCCATGAAAATTACGCGTTTTTGACTGAAGACAATCCACCGAATGCCAATGGATTTATTCAGAAGAAATCAATTGAATTTAACGGAATTATTGAAGAAAATGAAGAAAATTATCGTTTACCAACTTCAGTCATTCCACTGATTTACGAAATTATGCTGTCTCCTGATTTTAATAAGGAGCCTTCTTCCCGGCGTGGAACTGTGAAAATTCGAGCGAAAGTCGTTGAAGAAACTGAAAAAATTGTCCTTCACGTTGGTAAACTCGACGTCAATTCTCTCACTGTTGATGACAGCGATGGCACTACTTTGCATACTCTGGAGCCATCTTATTCTGCAAAAACTGAAAAATTCACGATCCCTCTTGTCAATCCCATTCCCAAGGACACACGGATCATCATCGCTATTCAGTACGAGGGGATTCTGACGGATCATATGATCGATTTCTACAAGAGCTCCTACAATGAGGGAAAAAAACTTAGGTAAGAATTAAATTGGAATTTTTGAAAAGTGAAGAGGTGAGAGATGAGGATTTAGTCATTCGTTTTCTGAAGATATCTCGGAAACTAAGCGAGATAAGGTGATTTTGTCCTGGATTTTTTTTTTATAGAGAATTTTGAGAGTTCGAAAAAAGGTTTGGGGTGAAATCGTTCTGGGAAATGAGAAAAAAATTACATTTTATCATCGGTTTATTGAGAATATCTTGGAATCTATGCGAGATAGAGCAATTTGTGGAAAAGAGTCATAGCTAAAAAAAAAGTTATTATAAAAATTGCTCTATCTTGCATAGCTTCCGAGATATTTCTGAAAAACAGGGTACGTCTATTTTTTTGTTTTTTAAGAAAATTTCGGAAAGTAAGCGAGATAGCGTCATTTTGCTACAATATTTTTTTGTAGAAAATTTTGATAGCTACAAAAAAGGATTCACAAGAAAATGTTTCATCCCGCTTAGTTTCCTCGAGATATTTACAAAAAATTACACTTCATCATTAATTTCTTCAGGATATTTCGGAATCTAAGCAAGAGAAACCGATTTACATAGAAACATTTTTCTATGGATGAAATCCAGAGCTACAAAAAAGGCCGTTACGAAGCCATTATGAGGCCATTTCGCCTCAATACTTTTTTGTAGGGAATTTTAAGAGTTACAAGAAGGGGTTGGAAAAAATTCGCTTTTTCTCGCGTAATTTCCAAGATAATCACAAAAACAAAATTATAAAAATCAATTTTTTTTCTAGTAACTATAAAGATTGAGGAGATAAGAAATTGAAATCGAAGTACAATATTTGAGTGACCTACAACACGAAAAAAGTGGATTTTGAGTATTTTTTTGTACGATGATTATACTACGATTTTTTTTCAATGCTAACTTCTATTATTTTCGCGTTAGTCTTAAAATAAAAAAATTGCAGTTTTTCTCCACTTTATAATCGCAAATAACCTGAGAACGTGGGGATTCAAAAGAAAACATCAACGGATCTTTCTAAATCCGATTTCCCACAGAAAGTGGTCTTTTGATAAGATCTTGATCTAATAACTCGGTGGAATGGAAAGGGCGTAAGGGGTGAGAAGAAGACACTCCAGTTTTGAGGTTTAATATTATGAAAATCGCTCAAAACCAGTATAGAATATACCAAATATCCAGAATAGAATTTGTCTGATGGTTCCATTGAAAAGCTGAGGAAATTTCCGTCGAGAAACATATTTCTCATATAATTTTTGATTTTTTTTTGAAAATTTGAACTTTTCAATTCAACGGAAATCAGGACTCTATGAAATTGCCTTCTATGAAATTGACAAATTTCAGTCTTCCGGGGATATCTCCGGCTTTACTGGTCCGACATACGACCGATCTTGAACGAGAGATGAGATCATTTACCATCAATTTATGTGGTTTGAGGAGAAATATTGATATTTCACGATGATATGATGGAAACATTGATTTTTATCAAATGTGCTCTAAGTAGGGCCGAGTTTCTCTCTTTCATGCACACATCGCTCTCTTTCTTCCTTGACCAACTATCCAGCTTCGATATGTTCTCTTTCTCTATATTTCTCTCTCTTCTTGAATCTTCTTTGACTCTCGCTTGCTCTCTCACATTGTCCCACTTCTCTTCCACTGTCTTTTATACGTTAATTGCTATCATTCAAATTAATTCAATATCACATTTGATATTGTATTTCTGAAGTGGAACAATTAGTTCCAAGTGCTCAAATTGTAAAAGATTGATATTTATTGAAAATTGTAGATTTCAAGATTTTGCGAATTTGAGCGCATTTCTGAAGAGGAGGTAAGTTTTCTTTCAATTGGAAAATTTAATAAATTTTTTCTTCTCAGTGATAAAAATATCTCATACATTGAGAGAATTAGAGTAATTTTCTTTCGATGGATTCTTTCCCTCACTGCAGAATTATAAAACGAAATAGAGTAGAGGGAGAATAGGATTTTCTTAGGATTTCTTGTCAAATAGAGAGAACTTTCGGAAAATTTTCGACAAAATCTGTACGAGAATTTCGAGGAAATTTGTAAGCATGTAATCGAATTGAAGGGGCAGGGAGACGAATATTTTCGTGAAATTTGAGGGAGATACTTCCAGGGGCACTGAAAAGCGATTATCTCGGAACTAGCAGAGAGGGAAACTGAGAGATGCTTCGAAGTCTTTCACTGTGGATTTGGAGAAAATTGCAGGCTGATTTCTGGGCTAATTCGCACGGAACTTTGGAGCCTGTTAATGCCAAATTTGAGGGAAATATATGAGAAAATTCAATGGCAAGTTCTAGGAGGATCTGTGAGAGAATCTGAAGGGGAAACGAATTTCAAACGTTGAACGCCAGTTTGACGTATGCACGAAAAACTGTTCCATTCTACGATATTTGTATATATACCAGAATATCTAACTATATTCTGGTAGCTCGGCAACTTTACCAGATTCTCTTTAAACGCGGAACTTCACGTTCTCACTAATTATGTACGTTCTTGGGTAGTGGACGATGAAGAAGTCATTTTCTCCATTTCACTTGAAGAAAACAATCTTGACTCCTCAATGTCAGTCACATCTATGAGTGCCTCGATAGAAATCCGAAACACTTATATGTCAACTCAGACAGCTTTCAGGACTACGTCTGTAGGAAACTGAGCAGATGCCCTATCAAAATCCACGATAGTCAATCAAACTAACAATGACCCTCCATTTAGATCAATTGGCTCCCAGACGGATCACCCATATGAAGATTCCCGGCGTTCAGGACGCAGATCTAGACGGGCAGCTACTGCTGCCACTGCAGCTACTGCAGCCACTGCAGCTACTGCAGCCACTGCAGCTACTCCAGCCACTGCAGCTACTCCAGCTCCTGTTTAATTCCTCTTTGCGCTCGCATCAGTCTTGAGAAATGAATACTGTACGAAAAACTGATTCCTTATCTTCCAGTCCCTAGAGCTACGAGTGATAGCTTATGCTCCAAAAGAATTAATTCCTAAATAATCGATTTTAGAGAAAATCATTTCTTGAAAATCGATTTTTTGAAAAAAAAAGTCGAAAGAAAATTAATGAATTGATTTTTCTCAAATAAAATAAATAATCCAAAATAAAGATATCCGCAAAACATAAGAATGCTAATTCGAATGAAATCATTGAATACTAATTCCAATTAAATTATTAAAAACTTTCCTGCTTTTAAATTCGAACGAAAATGGGAGTTCATGTGAAATGATTCAGTAAAAACTGGAGACAAAGGAAACCATTCGAGAGTGACTTGCTAATGAATTAGCAGATAAAGCTATAATGATGTAGATAATGATGCAAATTTCCACTTGTTTTAGAAATGAAAAAAAAATAAATGCATCAATAGTAAGGGAGTTTATCGCAGAAAGCTAGAGGAATAGAAGGGAATAAAACAAAAAATCAAAGTTCATTTCTTTAATATTATAGCGTCTCAAATTTCATCAAAAAATTAAAACGAAAAAGTTGAAAAATTCTTATGGATGTTATTGGAAAAGAAATATTCCCAAAAATGATAGGCATCTTTGAATTTTTTTACCACTTCATTATTGAATTGAACTGTCATTCACTTTTTGTATCAAAAGAATTAAAAACTAAACTCAAAACAAGAATTGATTGAAAAACAACGTCGAAGATATTCACAATAACTAATGACAAAAAAAGTAGAACCCTCCAAAACTTTGAAAATTCATATAAGAATTCATTATTTCTGTATCACTTACATTAGACGTCAAATTCTACCTACAATCTTGATTTATGATGAATTTTTTATAACATGACACAAATTTTCGCGATTCTTGCCTATCAATGTACCTCCATATGCAATTTACGATTGAGCTGATAACCGAAGATACTATTTTGATGAAATAGTTTTGAGAGGTCTCGTGATATAAACAAATTAAAGTCAACTGCAATCAGTTTGACTTCAGCATTCATAGACAATGGGGTCTCTTCGAAAGAATGTTCTTTCATAATCTAGCACTGTTGTCTCATCAAACTTAAATTGATGATCATCATCAAAATGGTGATTCGCGAGTGTCGTTTTATTTTCTTTCATTATGTTGATGTTCTTGCAGTCATACTGGTCTTGCTTTAGTCTATTACCTAGCTTCTGTTTCGTTTGCCGAATGTATACTTTCCCACATTCACACGGAATGCTGTATACAAGGTTTGATCTTGCGGTGGTCTCAGTCTTAGCTTTTACCTTACTATGTGTAGCCGCTGAATATTAGCCACATTGTGAATGTTAGTTTGCATCCATATTCAAGGATACACTTGTCCATCCTATGTGCCAATCCCACCAAATGAGGAAAACTACAGAATTTCGTTGTTCCTCGATTACTATCAATAATTTGCTGTTGTTGTTGATGTTGTTGGGAGATACTATTCCTCTGGTCATTGATGTATTTGTTCACCAAATTCGTTGGATAGTTGTTGATTCTAAGTATACTCCTCACTTTATAGATATTCACTTTGTGATACTCTTCATGACTTAGATCGATCATCATAATGTGAATTGGACTGGATTTGATCATATCTGAGTAGACCTAACTGGATCTGATTAGACCTAATAGATCTGACTAGACCTCACTAGATCTGACTAGACCTCACTAGATCTGACTAGACCTAACTAAATCTGACTAGACTTAACTAAATCTGATTAGATCTAACTAGATTTAACTAGATCTGATTAGATCTAACTAGATCTGATTAGATCTAACTAGATCTGATTAGATCTAACTAGATCTGATGAACCGATAGACATGGACTTGATTGGATGTAGTTACACCTAATCAGATCCGATTCGATCTAATCAGATCGAAACATTTTTTCCCGGGGTAGAAACTGATGCTCGATATTTGATTCAAAGACTTCATCATCAATTTTTACAATATGTCGGAATATTTAAGGGAGTCAGAGAATCCCCGTAACGTCACTTTCTATCAGCAAGGGAGGCCAGTACGAAAATTTCTCTATCCGCTTCATCATTCGAAACATTGCACAGAAATTAATCTTGTTTGACTTCATATTTCGAATTACAGATTCCCGATTACCACATAAAGAGAATGGATAACAATAGAGGAATAACGCCTGGTTGTGGATTCTTCATGTCTCAACACAGTATCTATTATATTGAACAGAAAGCTAATGTGGATGGCAGTGGTTATAATTGGAAGACGATTGTAAAGGAGGCTTTATTGTCAATATACGGTAAAAATATTGAGGACTATTCTTCGTTGAGAACAAGTAAAGGTGCTCATCCAGGAATTGATGGCCGCTTATATAAAGGATTACATGGTATTTATCAATCTTTGAATAATTATTTTCATGTTTGAGAGACGTTTTGTTTCATGGACATTACAAAATCAATCCAATGGTGGGAAGATAAAATGAGATAAGACGAGTTTCGATTAAAATCAATTTTTCACAAGACAAATATTAAGGGGTAGACCACTGTAGGATTTTCAAAAAATTGCTTTTTTTTCCTTGGCTCAAAAACTAGTTTGAGCCCTTGAGAAGGTGTAGGGAGGAGGTTTTTTACCTGATACCCACTCTTTCCAATGGAATTTTGAAAGTTTCCTCCAGCATTTTTTCATAATTATAGGACATGTCAAAACTTTGAACGCTTTTCCGTCAGAAAACATATTTTTGAGACAAATATTCCTTTTAAAGAGATCCTAAAATTGATATTTTCCCCAATAATTTTCCCCTGAATTCTACACACTTCTCTCACCTTTTCCTCAAACAACTGAGACATGAACTCAGCAGCAAAACGACTGAAACGACAGGAGAAAAAGATTAATAAGGGTAATATACATAATTTCTCGGTTCAGCAATTAAAAATACTGGAACTAATATTTTATGCATGAGAGAATGATAATTCGAGTTTCCTCTTCCAATAAACTCTTCAAGTATCTTATTCTCTCTCTTTTTTCCATTGCTCTACATATTTTCAACATTTTTATAGATCGTCCAGCTTCGAAAGGAACACAATCCCAGGAATTGAATTCAGCTGAATCCGTCATCGAGTATACTCAAAGACATTCAATGAATACAGGGCCATTTTCAGTTGCATCAAACTACCGACATGACTCACCTCAAAGTGAAACTGGAGCTTTTTATGGTGTACCAGGCGAAGGATATGAGCCAGCAGGGTCTTTAGATATAATGAATTGGAGCAACACGTACAGGAATCTATAATTACATACTCGTAATGTATTGATACTTGTAATGGAATATCCATAATTGTTGATGAGAACAATAGATTCCATGTTCATTATTTTTTCTTTTTTTTTCTTTTGATCAATCAATCATTGCCGGATATTTGACGTTAATTTTTGATGGTGTTTCAAATTTGGACGAGATGGAAAATTCGAGCACTGATTATATTCATTTAGGGATTTCCGCCTCTTTTAGATCTGAAATTAATTCTTAAAAATTAATAGAAAATTGACTATTTTCGATTGACCATTTTAATTAAAAAAATCCCGCCCTCATCCTTGAATCCAAATAATTGAGAGCTCAACAAAGATTTAATGAGCTCTCCTCAACATTCTCCTCGATGTATTTTAGGAAATATCTCTATCCCAGGTAGGAATAGACCACTGGCCCCGGCTTGATCCGAGCTTGTCCCAAGCCCAGTCAAGCTTGGGTGAGGCTTCATAACCAGGTCCGGCCCAAGCTTGGTGAAAACTCAGAATGTAACATTGGACCAGGGCTGGAATACCAAGCCAGGACAAGTGTTGGTATTCAGCCTTGGACCAAGGTACATTTTACGGAAATGCCAAGCGTCAACCAATATTCATTTAATATTCAGCTAAAATATTTAAACAATGTTGACTCATCGATAATGATTTGATTAGCCTTTTACGAGATAAATCACTTCAAATGATATTGAAAAAATAAAAGACTATGGAAAAAAAAATTACCCTGGCTAGGATTCGAACCCAGAACCATCGATTCTCAAAAATTTTAATAAAAAAGGTCATTTTATTGTTAATTATTCTCGATCCAGGTGGTATAGATATATGTTCATCCAGATGTCGATATTCCGGATGTTTATCCCCAGAGAAGATGATACCAAGTGCCGCCGTTGTCCAAGATATCCACCGAAGACTTGTCCTTGAAACATGCATCTAGCCCACTGCACTATTCGATTTACTTCAGGGCATAGTATATAAAACCGGATTATGAAGTGACTGAACTCTTTCTTCACTCTTTAAAACTCGAAAACTCTATAATTGACTATAATTTGTATTCTTCCAATGTTATAATAATATTTCCTTCAATTGTTTATCGACTTAAATAATTGATAACAACATTTCGGTATCCGATCGTGGGAGAATCTTGGGTCAAGCTTGGTATCTGAGTTCGCTGCGCAGTTGATTCTCAGGCTTGGTTACCAGTCCTGGATATAGTCTGATTGAAGACTATGTACCAGCCTCCAATATGGCATGGTATTCCACTATTACCGAGCCTTGGATACCAGACTTGGTTATAGCCTGGTCCAAACCTGACATTCCCATGGCTTGGTATGTTAGTCTTGGGAGAAGCCTGGTCCAGCCCTGGTATTCTGGGCCTTGGTACCAGTCTTGGGCATAGCGTGGTATCAACAAAAGTTCAAGCCAGGTACAATCTAGGTATACCAAGACTTGGTAACCTGAGGCTGTACCATGCCTGGTCCGGTTGTCGAAGTTTGGCATTTCCCACCTGGGATGGAGGAGAATGAAACGAGCACTCAAAATACATTAATATGATGGGAGAAATTGCCCTCCCATGATTCTCCAAGTTCTCCGGACTTAAAAAATTTGGAGAAGTAAACGATCATTGAAATTTTGACTCGGGTGAGCATTAGACTGGTAATTCGAAGAATGTGAGTTGAAACCTCGCTTGCGCACTCCATATTTTCTCCAAAGATTTGATTCTGGTGAATATTAAATTTTATGGTAGGCCGCTATTTTGCATATTGACCTCTTTTTGTCACGTTTAAACTGGGAATTCCTCGCTTTTCCTGAAAGTACATCCAAAATATTATTATGAAATAGGCTTTAAAACGAAGAACAGACTATTGATCTCTGAAGTGAGTGGAGGAACGTCAAGAGAGTTTTATGTTAGGATTCCTGTCATCTTGTAAATTAAATATTTATTATACAATTAATAAACAACCAATTATTCATAAGCGAGGATTAAATATGCAACAATGTAATAGTTAATAAAAACGACTAGCGCTCGAAAGAAATGAATGGTATTTCATTGGGATTTTCAGGGATAAAAATCAGAGACATTCATTTGAATAGAATCATTTCTGAGTAAAGTGCTTTCAACGAATGCTCAAGGTTACTTGAGCATATCATTACAAGATTGGGAATGAAATGCGGTCAGAATGAATAGGATAAGTCCATTTTCTTTGTCAGTCTCGTGAGATTATCTCGATCAATCAGCGAAATTTCGCACCGACCCTTTTTTACAGCTCTTGAAATTCTCTATGAAAATCGATTCGAGTCAAATTGCCCTATTTCCATTAGTTCCCAAGATATTTCATTAAGAACGATCAACAAGAGAAGTCGATGAAAACGCACTGATGAAAGAATAGATGTGGAAGCGTCGTAGAGAGGTGATTCATTTCCATGAACATTCATTCGCTACTTCAACTATAATGCGAAATTATTCAATGATTGTCATCTGAATCTAAGTCGGGGAAGACTGTACGCATTCGCACACCTCACATTATCTTTTCTTTTGTGGAGCGCGAAACACCGATTTCTGAAGCAGGCAAGGTCTGAAAAATAACCAATTTTTCACCCAGGTAGGAAAAAAAATAAGTTAATCTATGCTTGAGATTCATAAGATAATCACGAATCTTTTTCATTTATATTTACAATTGTAAATCATTTGAAATAGAATTGAAGAAGAACATACGTACAATCTATTGCGATTCATCCAGTTGATCAGTTTGACCCTGGTAAGTCGTAGCTCAATTTTGAACTATATTGAATATTGAATTAATTAATTTATAGGATGCGGGGCAATGGAGCAGACGGCTGGATTGCCATTTTGCTTTTTTTAATAATTAGTAAAGAAAGTGCTGCTGAAAGTGATATCAATGAGATTATTGATTACCGTTTACCAAAAAATGTCATACCATTCTCATATGATATTAAATTATCTCCAAATATTGCTGATGGAAATTTTACATTCTGTGGAAATGAAAATATCACAATTGGTGTGATTGATGAAATATCCAATATAACTCTTCATGCACATTATCATCTACTGATTGATCCAAGTGCAACTAAATTGATTGCTGATAATGGAACAATTGTTATACCGAAGGCTCATGTTCGTGAGAATATCACGGATTTTTTGACATTAATTTTTGATGGTAGCATTTCACCTGGTAATCACACGTTGAGATTCAAATTTATGGGGAATATTGGTAGAGAAACTATTGGAATTTATAGATCCTCTTATCTCAATGAGGAAAATGAAAAAAAGTTAGTATAAGATGTTATATTTATTCATGAAAAATGTAGAGGCAATTACAATTGAGTTTTTATAGTTTCTCATATGTCTTTTTGTGAACATTTGGAGGGTTTTATGAAATTTGACGATTCCAATTGAAACATTCTCTTCAATGTTGATTAATCAGATAATTCTGTAATGAGAATGCAAAACAGGACTAGTCAATTTTTGTTGCAAATCTTTTTTTGAGAATATCTCCGAAAGTGAGGGAGATAAAGCCATTTCACTTAAAACCTTTTTCTGTAATTCTTAGAACTTTCTGCATAAAAAAATTTCCACTTTTTTACTACTAAATACTAAAATTGTATATCCAGATGGATAATAGCAACAAGATTCTCACAAACGAGTGCACGACGAGCATTTCCTTGTTGGGATGAGCCAGCCTTGAAGGCAACATTCAAATTATCTATAGAGCATGATCCAAATTACTCAGCAGCATCAAATATGCCAATACTTGATGAACCACCAGCTGATGATGGCAAAATGTGGACAAATTTCATGACAACACCAAAAATGTCGACATATCTGGTTGCATTTATAATCAGCGATTTCACATGTACCAAATTAGATGATTCAATCAATGCGAATAAAACATTTAATATTTGTGGGAAAAAGAAAGATTTTACTGATATTAAATTCATCCAAGAAGTTCAAAATAAGGCAATTGCTGCTTTGGAGAAAGTCGCAGGTGAATTTTATCTACCTAAGCTCGATAGTTATGCTATACCTGATACAAACACACCCGCCATGGAGAATTGGGGCCTCTCAATTTATCGGTAAAGATAAGCTCCGTTTTTTCTAATTTATTAAAATCATTATCACGTAATTTTTCTTTTCATAAAATTGATGAAATTCTGATTTTTTTGAATTTTACTGAAGAAAAAATGATATTAATTTCAATAATTCCTGAAGTTTCTTATAGAATAAATGAGAATTCAAGAGGAATAAAGGATTTTTTGATATATTTAGCCAAAATTGACATCGAGTTGAATTATTTTAGTAGGGAGGGGTAAAATAGAATCAGTCAACTTTTTTCACCGATCTATTTTCGAGAATATCTTGAAAACTCATCAGCAAGAACGGATTGGGGCAACATTACCCTATCTCGCCAGGTTACTGAGAAATTCTTGACAAATGATCGGAAAAATAAATTGACATTTGCTGTTTCACCTCTTTATTCCTGATTTTATATCGTCACTCATATTACAGTGTTTTCCAATAATTTCCCCAGCTTTCCAATGAAATTTTAAGAGTTTCAAAAATTCACCATTCGCAGTTTCATTTAATCTTGAATTTTCATCTTACATTTTAGAGAATCAAAAGTCACAATAAAGGAGGACATGCCATACTCGATGAAAGAAGCTGCTGCTGAATTGATTATCAATAATTTGTCTCACCAGTGGTTTGCGAACGTGGTTAGTCCAACTTGGTGGAAATATTCGTGGATTAATGAAGGATTATCGCATTACATGCAGTTTTACATTGGAGATAAAGTAATTATTTATTTTTTTTCTTCAAAAGTGAAGGAAATGTTTGATATAATGACGGATTGTGTGACGATTGATTATTGCATTTGAATATCGAAAACATTTCAAAAACTCAAGGCCTGATCTCATTTCCAGAAATTTTAATTCTTTCCATGAAAATTTGCGTCTAAATGAACCTGCGGAGCAAAATGATCTCAATTTTTTTTTCAAAGTGAAGAACTCGATGAAAAATCTTGAAAAAATTCAGAAGAATGCTCGAATATGTTTTCATCATTTGTGAATTTTTTCAGATTTTTCCGTAGAAGCCTTCACCCTCAAAAAAATTCTGAATCATCCTGCCCCACTGTCCTCTAATAATTGAATCTAATTATAATAATCCACCGAAATCGCACGAAAATCAATTGCGGCTCATATTTTTCTTCGAGAATTTCCTCAAGTTATTCGTTCCCATTTCATCTGCATTAAGTGCATGAAAATGTGCACAAAAAAACCATAAATTCCTCGTCTCGTCTATTTTACTCCTCTACTACTGAAATCATAAATTATGAATAAATCAGGTATCAGTAATATCATATTTTCAGGTCTTTCCAGAATGGGATTTGATGAGAATGTACTCAGTTCGTATTGTTCAAACTAGTATATTAGGGATGGACTCGTCAGTAAATCCAAATACTGTCAATTATTTGAAGTGGGAAACAAGAAGTCCAGCTGATATTAAAACACTGTTTTATCGAAAACAAATGTATCAGAAGAGCTCGGTTGTCATGCACATGCTATCGCAAATACTATCTCGAGAAGTATTCGAGGAGGGAATTCGTCTCTACCTGAAGAAATTGTGAGTTAATTCAGGAGTGAAAGGGTGAAACGAAAAGTCAATTTTTTGGTCATTCATTTTTTATGAATATCTCGGAAGCCAAGCGGGATAGGGCGATAAAGCTGTGAATTTGTCGTGTGATGGATTTTGAGAGCTACAAAAGAGGTTTCTCTTGAAGAATTCTCTATTTCACTGAATATTTGAGATGTTCGTCAAAAATATATTTTTATTCTATTTTTTAGCATTAATTTTTGTGCAGATATCTCGAAAATTGAGCAAGGTGACCCAATTTAGCCTGAATCCTTTTTTGTAGCTTTTGAAATTTTCTACAAAAAAAGATTCGAGTGGAAAGGACATATTTCTATTATTTTTCGAGATATTCCGAAAAAATAGATTTTTTAATTCAATAGCGAGAAAGTGAAGCAGGAAGAGCCATTTTTTTTGTCATCAGTTCTTTTGGAAGAGCTCGGAAACTAAGCGCGATAACACATTTTCAATTCAATCCTATTTTGTGATTTTCAAAATTTCCTACAAAAAAGTATATAACTAAAATTACGCTATCTCGCTTAGTTTCCGAGATATTTTATTGGGAATGATCTCAGAAATGAGGTGATTATCCCTATTTCTCCTCTTCACTACTGAATGAAATGAACTTGGTTCTGTTCTTCATAAAATTTCGAATAAATCCCACAGCCAATATGGATCTGCAACTCCCGACGACTTCTGGAGCGTTATGCAAGAAGCTCACAACAATATCAAACAAAATCATAATCTGAATGTCAAGGACATAATTCTACCATGGGTTGAACAAATCGGTTATCCAATTGTCAAGGTAGTCAGAGATTATGATGGGAGTAAGGTGATAATTAATCAGACCTCAAATATTCTAACTCAAGCATCAAATCGTTGGTGTATTCCCATCAATTATGCAACTGAGTCAAATCCAAATTTCGATTCAACCGCACCTACACACTGGTTAAAGCCGCATGATGCAAATCTCGTGATAGATGGATTAAACAAGGATGATTGGATTATCGTTAATCTTCAGCAATCAGGTGTTTATTAATTAGAAATTTAAGTTTCATAATAGTTTTGATCTGAACATGAAGTCCCTCATTGCTATTAATATATTTTTAAAGTCCTATGGACTTCGCATCTAAGAAACTCATGTAGATTCTATGGTCTTTCAACTTCGTTTTGTTTTTTTTCTGAACTACGTTAATACTGAATGTATAGGGGAGAGTGGAATAAAGTGGAACGATGGGGCAGTGGAGAACGCGGGGCAATGTGGAATGATATTATAATATGGAATGATTGCATTTACATATCGTCGTCTTAGAAACAAAGTAGAGTGAATGTCAACAACGCTCGATTCTTGAGTTAAAGAGGCGTATCTCCCAAAAACCATGCCAAAATGTTTTTGATGATGTTTTGGACGTTATTTGAGTAACTGAAAATTAGAATAACAAAGAGGCGTAATTGCTAGAGCATTATATATAATGTTAAAATGAGAGGGGCCTATCTCAGCACTCACATCGCGTTTTCTTTCATTTTCTAGACTACGTCTTGGACGTACAGCTTTTCATTATCTGGATTTTTCCATCCACGAAATCCTAAATTGGCACTTCATATGCGTTTTCGTTTTTATAATTTATAGATTTCTCAAAAACGAATATAGAAAAGATTATTCAATCTTGCATTAGAAGCAGAAGGTCATATGTCTCATACACATGACTTTTTACCATAGCAATGATCATTTTGGCACATACGATTTTCTGCTTTCCGACCCTCGATATATTTTTTCTATGTAACCTTTGGTATTATAATAGCGTTCCACATTGCCCCATCGTTTCACTTTGCCCCACCCTCCCCTATAATGAAATAAAATAAATGAATACCATTTTTTGTGATTCTTCCAACTAAAACTATTAATTTTTTTAAAACTCCGTTTAATGATAGAAATTAAGTCAAAATTACTCAAGAGAAAGTGAACAATAACAAAAAATTGTTTTATGAATGGATAAGACTGAAAAAAAAATTTCAAAATTTTCAAGAATCGAAAAAAAATAGTAATTTCCCGAGGCCCACGATCAACCGGGGCTCAAAATTTCGAGAATTGATAGAAGTTTAACATAAAAAAATTTCAAAAAAATTAAAGGACAAACAGTTTTAAAATCGCAATTCAAATCTTCAATTTCAGAAATCATACAGAAAAACACTTGGCATAATTTTTTTGTATTTTTTTTCGAAAAGTACATGAAAAAACGTGAATTTTCGAAAAAAAACGCTGAATTTGGACCATTTTTATGGAAGTTATGAGCAAAAAACCGTAAAAACAGCAGTTTTTTTCAAAATTCGATATCTTTTGAACCGATGATCAGAAAAATCTCAAATTTGGCCGAAAAGTGTGTTTCGATAGATACAAGAAAATGTCAGAAAATAGAGGAAATCAAAAATGCAAAGTTGGAGAACTGTCCGATTTAGCGTGGAATGCCCCATATATATAAACATGTGTACATGATCAGCAGGATGAATTTCTAATTTAAACTGCATTAAATATAGGAAAAAAATTGATAGTCCTGAAATTAAGAAAAGCTCAACTTTTGATGGATGTTAAGATGAAGACCCTCACTATTAAATATCACATGATTTTAAAAAAAAAGATCTTCTAACAAATTCTATGAACTGGAAATTATTCCCGAAATTCTGTTTTTATTACAAATTGAAAATGTTTAAATTTCATTTACTTATGTAGGCTACTACAGAGTTGATTACGACGAAATGAATTGGAAGAACCTCATACACTATTTTAACAACAAAGACTTCACAAAAATCGATGTCCTTAATCGTGCGCAATTGATTAATGATCTGTCCTATATGGCCTGGAATGATTATCAAAATTATACAACATTCTTTGAACTAACCCAGTATCTCGCACGTGAAACTGACTTGATCCCATGGAAAATTGCTGGTCATGCATTCAAATTTCTCGAGGAGCAGGTCACTGATAAGGATACTCAAAAAAATATAAGGGTAAATAAATTCTATCATATTCGATTTAAGGTAGTATCCCAGAGTTAAGTCGCTAAAGCAGATGGAAATGGAGCAAGACTAGGATTCAAAAGAAGTTGATAATTATAATTATTTGGCAGAGTGAAACTAGTCAATTACCAAAATTTCGGAATAACTATACATACGGAGAATTGAATATTCTTTTTCCCATTGTATAGTTGTAATGTTGTTCTATTCCCCAATTGTTTTTTAAAGAATAAGTGAACTATGTGTTTGATTTTCCAGAGATATGTTGGGCTCCTAATGAAGAAAGTCGTTGACGAAATTGGATTCGAAGATCAATCGACAGATTCTTATGCATTGATAAAAAAAAGAGCTGAAATTTCACCGTTGGCCTGTAAATTTGGTTATACCGACTGCATTGAAGCTGCTTCGAGAAAATTTTTAGCTTATCTGGAAAATCCGTGAGTGAAGTAGAATTAATGAGAATTTATGAATTAATGGGCTATTTCTAGGAAACCCATTAGAAAGTAAACATGACATCTACCACTTCAGGAATTGACTATGAATAATGTTGAATTTCCAATCCGTTCGCTATTTTCTTTTCCAGAAAATCACAGTTCACTTATACCCGGATATTTTGTTACGGGGCAGCAAGTGAAAAAGCACAATCCATTCTAAGGAAAAAAATTGAAAATGGGGAAATGCAGTATTTCACATATCTAAACTGTGCAAGAAACGCAACATATTGGAGACATTTCATTGAGAAAGCACTTACAAACTCTAGTATTCCGAAGAATAATACGCGATCGGCATTCATCTATGCCAATACTGGTACTATCGAGAGTTGGGACTGGGCAGTTGATTTTTTCACGAAGAACTTCGATCGTTTGATAAATTAGTAAGTACATAATTGATTGAAATAGCAGATAAACCATTAAGAAGTGAATAAAATACATGAATATTTTCAATCAGTTTCCAATCAACTCGTTATGCCTCTTCGATACTTACTGAACTCATCTATACAACACCAACGGCCGATCGAATTCCGAAGGTAAAAAAAAATTATTTATTGATTTTCAATGAGAATTTTTCACATCAGAATGAGACAGGATTTTTCTTTCGATGCATAATTAACTGAATACGATCCAAATATTCTAAATTTAGCAAGTTGTTTAAGGAAGTCCCTTCGTTCGATGCAGTCCGGGTCAACAGCCATCGAGGCTCAAGAGTTGACGATTCACTTAATTTTACGTTGAGCGTCAGCTAGTTCATTAGAACTAACAAATTAATAAAGAATATATTTAACTGAATTAAGTTCGATTGGGATGACCAAGAAGAAAGTTGAATTCCTGAGAGAATAAAGGTGAAAATTGGCAAAAAATAGACGGGAAATGCAAAAAAGTCCTTCTAATATAGTCGAATTTATTTTATTATCCCGATTGATTTATACGTGATAATATTATAACTAGTATCAATGATTTCAATTTAAGGAGGAACATCAGCTTTCGACCTAAAACAAAAAACGGTTACGTTTCTATGAAACTTCGAGGACAAGTTCATTAAGTAATCCAGAATATACCATAATTTTTTCGGATTTTTCCACCACCGAATAATAAACGAAAATAATTATCAAAGTTGGAACTTTTGTATATGACGATATGGACAGCGAGGTAATTTAGCAAAATTCCGCTTTTACCACCGCGTTGGTAAGCGGGGAATTTTGCTAAATAACCTCGTTGTCCATATCGTCATATACAAAAGTTCCAACTTTGATAATTATTTTCGTTTATTATTCGGTGGTGGAAAAATCCGAAAAAATTATGGTATATTCTGGATTACTTAATGAACTTGTCCTCGAAGTTTCAAGAAAACGTAACCGTTTTTTGTTTTAGGTCGAAAGCTGATGTTCCTCCTTAACGTAAAATTAATCTCAATTTTCAATACATACTTTTAGTACAAGAGAAATCGGCATTTCATTTGATGATTATTTTTTTACAATTATTTGAAATATTTCAGGTGAGGGAATTGGTTGCTAAGGACCGTCACGAACAGTGGACCGAATGGGTACCTAGGGCCATTCCCCAACAAATAAAGAGGCTCGAGTGGAACAAGTCAAATGCTCCAATAATAAACAATTGGCTCAATTGCAAACTGAACCCACCATGCGACCAAAAACACCAAGATTCTTAAGATAAAGTTGAACAAATGATAACATGAATTTATTCCTTTAGATTATTGATGTAGCTTGCTATTTTAATGATGTTCATTGCTGCTTTATATTATAATTAGATGCACATAATGGAGAAAAACTCCCATGTTCAATTTATTATCAATTATTAATATATTTTCATGAAGAATTGATAATAGTATATTATGTCATGAGGCTGAAAACCGAGGGTTTTTCAGATCGTCGTTCAGTTCGCAGCACGAGGCATGGTGGGGGGACGAGGCTCGCCGAAGGCGAGCCGAGTACCTCCCACCATGCCAAGTGCGCGAACTGAACGACAATCTGAGAAGCCCGAGGTTTTCAGCCGAATGGCATATACTATTTTCTCTCACGAATGCCCAAAAAGGGAGAGTGGGGGCGGGTGGAGGGGGAGGGGGGGAACGGGGGGTTGGGGGGGCGGAGCCCCCTCATTCAAAAAAAAAAAAAATTAAATGAAAAAAAAAACAAAGAAAGAAACTATAATGGAAACTAGAAACTGAAAAATTCAGGAAGGTTTCGGAATTTTGCAGTAAAAAGGATTCTGGAACACAGAAAAAGTCATTGGCAGTTGTAACGGTTTTTAATATTGTAGAAAATCTTCCAGATTGAATGCGCTAAAATATTTGCAAATAATTTCGTTTCAATTAATTGAAAAGAGATACTTAAATAATAATAAACTCATCAATAAAACATTTGTTAATTAATAATAAGTAAATTGCAGTCTTTAAAAATCATATCTCTTTGATAATTTGCAATATTACTTTGGTGAATTCATCGATATCAATGGAGTCATACACTGAGAAGAAAGAAAAGAATCAAAAGTATTAAATATTTGTTTCATCAATCCTTAGCAAATATGCTTTTGGAATAATTGAAAAAAGTGTTCAATTTATTGAATTTTGTTCATCTAAATAACTCAACTTTTTGACTTGACTAAATTCCATTCATTCATATGAATCGACTGTTTGAATGAACAAAATTCAACAACACCTTCAATTATTTCAAAAGAAACATGTTTTAAGAACCAATAAAACTAATATTTGGTATTTTTTACCACTTTTTTTTCCTCAGTGTATGTAAGGGATAGTAACAGTCTATATGGCTTAGGGGTATTCTATTGACTATACATTCGAAAGTCCACTCGATATTCGGCTGTGAACAGTGACGTCACCAAAGTAATGCCCCGAAGAAGCATGCAACTGCTCGGTTTGGCTTAAGACACGCCCCTTTTTTCACGGATCCAGTCTGAGAAAAGTCTTTTTTCAGCCTAGGCAGTTTGAGCAGTCTGTGAAAAGGTTTTTCTCAGACTGGTGGCGCCGCTGCCCTACCAATACAGAAAAGTACCAAATTTCAGCCGCCAGGCGGTCTGAAAAAGACGGGAATTTGGGCATGAGTGAGAAAAAATCACTTTTTCCTTATTCCCGCGCCGTTGGAACGGTTATTCAGCCGTAACTCGGTCAAAAATGCAGTTATCGTGACGAAAAAAAAACCAATCTCTTTATTTTGAAAAGACGAACAACTTTTGTTTGAAGTATTTCCTTGTAAACCCTCTAGCTTATGCGCTATGACGGTTTGAACAATTAAATTGTTAATAACAATTAGAAAGGCAAATCGGAGAACAAGATAACCAACAAATTCGGATTCTACACCCTCGAATTAGTCAGAATCAATCAAGTTTTCCTGGGGAGCTCATTTTCGGGACAAAAGTGTTGCCAGCGTGAGAACTACTTGTGAATATATTTTTTTTGTTTCTCAAATTTTTTTACATGACTAATCTTCTATCACATGTATGAAATAGAGAGAGAAAGGCAAATAGTTACGACTCCCTTTTAATTGTAATTTCTCAATAAAATTACGGAAAATTATATATTTTTTCCTTTTATAATTTAGTTAAGATGTTGTTCTCTTCAACAATTGTTTTTCGATAATGGGTAAACTGTGTGGTTTTCCAGTAATTTCGTTATTTCACAATAGACTTATATGGCGACATCACATAAACAATATCACATAAACAATATTTCCAAAAAAGCAAAAGCAATAATGGGAAGACTTTACTTGCTCCTTTAATCTGAAGCTCTCTCCCAGAGAACCAAATTAAAGCTTTATAAAACAATCGTCAGACCCGTGATAACTAGGGCCAGAGACTTAATTTTCGAAGACGGTCCATTGATCTGAAGTTCGATCTAGTAGGGAGTTGGAGCTGGGAATAAATAGGAATTGAATAAATCGAATGTTTATAACAGATACGTCAAGACATTAAATTTATTGGAAGGTTAATCTGCGGGGATTGTGAAAAACCAAATAGCATAAGAGATTTACCTGAAATAATGAAGGAAAAATAAATTTTGTCACAATTCCCGCAGATTAATCTTCCAATAAATTCAATGTCTTGACGTATCCGTCATGACAATTCGAAGTGTGCGATACTAGATCAAACTTCAGATCAATGGGCCGTTTTCGAAAATTAACTCTTCGCCCCTAGTGGAAATCTCTGCTGCCTCAGTATAGCAAAATGCGGCGTTTTCCCTCATAGCCAAACTCCAAATCACTTAAGAAGGTTCGTCAGCCCTTGTGCGGAACGCGCGGGCAGTGGAGAATTCCTATGTTTTAGCATAAGGATCCCAAGCTAATACCAATTCCTGAAAACAAATAATCAGCAAATTACTTGTTCAAAATAATCATAATCATTTTTTTACTCCCTTCTATAATTAAAAAAAATTCATCATCACCTCAAATGTTATCAATGCCATAGAAAATGAAACGAAATTTGTAACGAGATGAGCTCGTGAACTTTGACACCGCTGCAGTTTAAATATTGTTATTCTTTCGAAATATTTTTTTTTATTTTCTATTTTTCTTGCCATGTATGACCTTTCCGGTCTTTTAAATTTTTTTTCCTTCCTCCCCCCCCCCCCCCCTCCCTTGCGACACCATGGATCGCCTTCTTGCCATACTGCACCGCATTCGCTGGAGACCAGGGGAAATCATGGAAGACCCTGATCGGCACCGTCGGATTCATACAAAGCCTCAATGTGCCTTTCTGTAACACTGACGAAAAAGGCACAGTAATTCTCTGTAATCACATCTCACCGTTCGTTTTGTTATTCGGATCTGCGTACGGCAAGCGGTCGCCCATCCAAGTGGTGACCAGACTCAATGCTGCTTAACCCGGTAGATCCACCGAGCCGTACACAGACCGAACAGCCAAACTGTCGGTCTTAATTCTTTCGAAATAATAAAATAGTCCAGTTTGAAAGAAAAGGGCGTTTTATTATTTAATCTCCCACAGTTGATGTTTTTGGTGGCAAATCCCAAAGGAAAGTGGAGTCTTCTTGTTGTTAAACAAAAGACCTCCGTTTGTATAGGGACCTAGTTCTTTCTTGTCTTCTACAAATTACTGTAGAAGGAGGATACGCTACAATATATTCCGAACTGTAACCACACATACATACAGAGCTCCCACGGACATAATGCCACGTAATGCGGTGATGCCATGTTAATTACTGGACGCGTCAATTTCTATAGAAGAACAGTATAATAACCATAAATTGCAATTGTAAAAGGTCTGTAAGGCTGCAAAAAAATGTTAATTATTTTTCCTTATTGTTCAAGTAAGGTACTGATCAGTTTTTCAATCAAATCTCATTTGTCATTCATGAGATTTTTAATATTTTGTGTTGGATTTATCGGTACGGCTCCGAATGCCCTGAAGAGTCTGTGTATAACCAGGGATTTTTATCAATTTATTACGTCCAAACTACAGTTGAACCACTTGACGCGGGGATACAATTATATTTCTTCAAATTACAATCACTCGTTGATTAATTCACTAATCAGAAAGTATGAATCTTATTCAATTCATATGCCATTAAACAAATAAATTTATTAATAAATTAATTTTTCATTCATAAATTTTTAAGAGAATCAAATTTCGGAAAAAATATGTAATGCGCAGGCGAGATTTAAACTCACGACCCTCTGATTACATGTCAGGTGCTCTACCGCTGAGCTACTGCGAGTTACTATATTTACCTTCGAATTTTGATTCTCACATCTTTTTCTCCACCTCACATCCACGAGACAATGTCGCCATTAAACAAATAAATTTATTAATAAATTAATTATAGAATAGAAGGTTCTTAAAACTTCTATTCTATGGGGAAAAAAAGTCAATCAACTTTAAAAATTCCATTCTAAAAAAAACAAAAGAATTTTTTACTCAATTGACCCCTTTCTCTCCTACTTTGACTAGTTAGACTATTGTAAAATTATGCAATAGCCGGTGTCTGAATCTAAGTGGGGGAATATTATACGCATCCGCACACTACACTTCATCTTTTCTTTCAGGAGGCAAGAAACACCGATTTCTAACGCAAGCACGGTCTGAAGAATAACGAATTTTCCACTCAGGTAGGAAAAAAAAAATAAATCTGTGCTCGAGATTTCAAAGATAATTACGACTCTCTTTCATCTATATTTACAATTACAAATTATTTGCAATAGAATTGAAGAAGAAAACACGTACAATTTATTGTGATTCATCTGGTTGTATTTTATTCGATCAGTTTGACCTTTGAAGGCCGTCGCCTAATTTTGAACTATATTAAATACTGAATTAATTCATTTATAGGATGCAGGGGAAGGTAGCAGGTGGTCGGATTGTCCTCTTTGTTTTTTTCCTAATTAGTAGAAAAGTGGCTGCTGAAACTGTTGGTGTTGATTACCGTTTATCAAATAATGTCATACCATTCTCATATGATATCAAATTATCTACAAATATTGCTGATGGAAATTTTACATTTTGTGGAGCTGAAAATATTACAATTGGTGTAATGAATGAAACGTCTAAGATAACTCTTCATGCACATTATCATCTGCTGATTGATTCAAGTGCAACTAAATTAATCGCTGATGATGGATCAATTATTATACCAAAGGCTCATGTTCGTGAGAATATCACGGATTTTTTGGCACTAATTTTTGATAAAAATATCTCACCTGGTAATTACACGTTGAGATTCAAATTCATGGGGAATATCAGTGAAGAAACTGTTGGAATTTGTAGATCTTCTTATTTCAATGAGAAAAATGAAAAAAAGTAAGTATAAGGTGCTTTATTCATGAAAAATGTAGCTTTACAATCCACGCTATTTCACTTACTTTTGGGGTGATATTTTTTGATTTCGTTCATTCTTGGATATTATTGAAAGTAATTTCAGAACAGAAATTTTTTTTTTGCAAAGTCATGACCATTTTTCATTTCGAAAAAATGACGCATGTACTCATGTCGCGTTTACTTTGGATGCTAGATATTGGTTTTATGAAAAAAAAAAAAAAAATGATAGAATACTTTACTCTTGGAAAAAGGTGATAATTTGCAATAGAATTCCATCCGGTACCCAAAATGTAATATTTGTATCTTTTATTAGCAAATGAAATAAAACAAGTGGGAAATTGCATTTTATATGTTATGCAGATAGTTTTTTCTGCTAATGAATTTGCTTTCGAATAGTCATTCGATCACATTACCGTTGAAGGTAATGATCTTGTCAAATTTTTAACACTTGATAACACGCTTATCAACATTTAATTTTCCATCTCAATGCACGAAAAATTATAGTGAAGTGTTTTATTTATTCAGCACATAATTTTTTTTTATTGGCTCAATTGAAAATTGTTGTTGATCCTCCTCAATTTTTGACTGCAATAGATATGCAAAAGGATGCTTTCATTGCGGTTTTCGGCATTGTTATGGCATCGAAAAAATTGAGAATGGATCTTGGCCATTTATAGATAGAATTTATCAACTATTGATTAATTTCATATTACAGAGGAAATCTTGTTTGATATATGAGGCATCCCACACTATTTCACTCATTTTTGAGGTGATGATCAGTGATTTTGTTAATTTTTTGATATGGTGTTGAATTTGCTGAGAAATGTCATTTTCCATGAGGAGGAAGAATTTTTAAAAATTTTCAAAAAATTACGATAATTTTGAGTTTGGAAAAAACACTCTGTATGTTACTTTCTTTTCAACTTCAAATGCTCGTATCTTATTAAATATCAGTTAAATGAAAAAAACTGAAAGAATACTTTTTTGTGGGGAAAGAGTATGAAGTTGCATTAAAATTTTTTCCAAAAATTGAAAAACGATCTTTCGATTTTTTATTAATTATTTGAATCAAAAAAATTGATGGCAATTATCCCCACGCACTGTTGAAAATCTGATATCAAATGTTGTTATAGTAATTAACTCCACAGCTGATTAATCAATACTGAATAATTTCTATGATGAAGTATGGATTATTGTTTTGGGAATCCCACTGTAGAGAATACTCAGCTTACGCATCGGTTATCACGTGAGATGCTGCTAACACGCTGTACGCATGCGCATGGCTCTCGAGCGTTGGCACGAAATCATAAAAAGAATCGATATCTCACGAATCCTTTGAAGAAGATGAGTAAAAATTAACAGAAAATTGTTTTCGCTAATCTTTTTCTAAAAATGTCTTGAAAAGGAAGGAAGATAGGGCGATTTTCCTTAGAACCTTCTTCGTAGCTCTTGAACTTCTTTACAAAAAACCTTCTTATTTTTCTATTATTGAATTCTGAAATTGTATTCTCAGGTGGATAATAGTAACGAGATTCTTACAAACGGAAGCACGACGAGCATTCCCTTGTTGGGATGAGCCAGCCCTGAAGGCAACATTCAAATTATCCATAAAGCATTGTTCAAGTTACACAGCAGCCTCGAATATGCCAATACTTGATGACCAACCAGTTGATGATGGCAAAATGTGGACGAATTTCATGACAACACCAAGAATATCGACATATCTTGTTGCATTTGTAATCAGCGATTTCACATGTACCAAGTTGGAAGATTTAAACAATACAAATAAAACATTCAATATTTGCGGGAGTAGGAAGAATTTCACAGACATTAAATTTATCCAAGAAATTCATAATAAGGCAGTTGCTGCTTTGGAGGAAGCTGCAGGCAAATTTCATCTACCTAAACTTGATATTTATGCTCTACCTGATGGTAACGCACCTGCTGTGCAAAGTTGGGGCCTCTCAATTTATGGGTAAAAATAAGTTTCCTCATCTATTCAATTTATTTTAATATGTATCATGTAATTATTTTTCAATGAAACTGAAGGATTTTCTATGAGTCAATTTTTTGGGTGATTTTTTTTGAGAAAATTTCAAATTAAATGAGATTGGATAAATTTACCTGAATTCTCTCTTGTAGAAAATTCTAAGAGCTACAAACAGAGATCAGTACAAAATCATCCTATCTCGTTTACTTTCTAGAATATTCATGAAAAATAATCGCTATGGATTAGGCATCTAAAATGACGGTCAATTTTGAAATGGTTCAGGTCAGTCATAAATTGACTATTTTGTGACAATTTCTGACTTGACTGCAAAGTTTGTTAGAAATTGACAGTCAGAAATTCAAATAGCCAGTCAGGACTAGAGATGGGCGACTCATGTGACGTCATGTCACCGAGTAGTGGTGACCGTCACAAGATTTAGTCACAAAATTTCAGTGCATGGCAGTCACAAACGACTAAAAAATTATGGCTGTCATTTTCGAACAATATTGATGAACAATATTGATAGTCATCAATTTAATTATGCCAGTCATTTTCCAGTCAAAATTTTGTGACGTCACGTGACCGTCATGATGTGATTATTTTTTGGTCATATGACGTCAATAGACAAATGACCGTCATTTCCCATCTCTACCCTTGCGGTTTCGTAGTGACGGTGAAGTTGCAGTGAATAGATGGTCAATTCACGGCCGATTCACTTTACTGTCAATCTATGTTTTTTTTGCAGTCGAAACAGAGTCGATTCACGGTCAATAATGGGTGTGCTTGTTTCATTCTCGTAGCGAATTTAGATGGTAAATTGATAGTGACTAAGCAGTTGTTTTATGGTCAAAACCTGGTAGTTTAAATTATATTTTTCGGTTATATTTTTCCTTTCCATCCCTGCTACCGATAGCTTTGAAAATTCACCAGTTTTATTCAATCTTGACAACATTTTTTCCCAATTTTAGAGAATCAAGAATTGCAGTAATAAAGGATATGTCATTCTCGATGAAAGAAGATGTTGCTGAATCAATTATCAATAATTTGTCTCATCAGTGGTTCGCCTATCTGGTCAGTCCAGCTTGGTGGAAATATTCTTGGATTAACGAAGGATTATCGCATTACATGCAATTTTACATTGGTGGCAAAGTAATTATTGATTTTTTCCTCTAAAAACTGCAGTTTTGTAATTTATTACTGAGAATACATGTATTTCGAAAATTCGTCTGTTTACGTAAAAATTCTGGTGATTTTCCAGAATTTTCGAAATAATTTTGAAAATTATTTTTGAAGAAGAAAATTTATTTTTTTTCGAAATATTTTAAAGTTGCAATTTTTGGGATTTGAGATTTTTCACGATTTTCAAAATCATGTTGATTATTTTTTCAACCACAACTTCGACCAATAGGAGCGAGGATATCACTTCTCGTGGTGCGTATGATATCGATAATTTTCGATAATAGCAACAAAACTTTCGGGAAATATCCGATAATTTTTAAGCATTTGGAGTTTAAGCATATTATAAGTGAAAATTATTTCTAAAGTTGACTTTAACAAATCAGAAAAATTCAAGGTCTAATCTTATTTCCGGAATTTTCTCTTTTTTTTTATGAATAATATTTTCAGTTCTACACATGTTTTTGTTAGGCAATTCCCTCAGGTTATCGATAGATCATCAAAAAATCGATGATATCCGTTTTCCCCTATCTGCATCTAGTGCATAAAATTTGCACGAATTCATCTCGTTGGTTCTACTTCTCTACTACTGAAATCATAGATGATAAATTAATCGGGCATTAATCATTTGGTATTTCAGGTCTTTCCAGAATCGGATTCGATGAGAATGTACGTAGCTCGTATTGTTCAAACTAGTATATTCGGAATGGACTCATCATCATATTCGAATCCTGTCAATAATTTGAATGTCGAACCAAGAAGTCCAACTGATATTAAACAACGATTTTCTGGGTGGATGTATCAGGAGGGCTCAGTTGTGATGTACATACTGTCGCAAATACTGAGTCAGGAGATCTTTGAGGAAGGCATTCGTCTTTACCTGAAGAAATTGTGAGTAAATCCACTAGTAAAGAAGTGTAACAAGAAGAATCTATTTTTTTGTCATTCATTTTCTTGTCAATATCTTAGAAACTAGGCGAGATATTTGTAATTTTTCGCAATCCTTTTTGTAGCTTCTGAAACTCTCTACGAAAAGATATTAAAATAGGAAAGGGCGTATCTTCATCAATTCCCGAAATTCCCCACGAAAACAGAAATTTAAATTCAGTGAAAAGTTCATTTTTCATTCATTCGTTTTTTGAGGTATCTCCATTATTTTTCGGTTATTCCATGAAAACTGAATTTTTTAACACAGTAGCGAAAAAGTCAATTCGGAAATTTTTTTGTCATTCGTTTCTTTAAAATATCTCCGAAAGTAAGTGAGATAGCGTAACGGTTTTTCTAGCGCTCAAAATTCTCTATAAAGAAGAATTCGAGTAGAATTATGCTATCTCGATTGGTTTCCGAGATATTCGATTGAGAATTATCGCAAAGACCAGTTTATTCATCGTGTTTTACCTCTTCACTACTGAATTAAGTCAACTTTTCCTGTTCATCATGAAATTTTGAATGTATCCTCCAGCCAATATGGATCTGGAACTCCCGATGACTTCTGGAGCGTAATGCAAGAAGCTTACAACAATTTGAAAAAATATAATAATCTAAATGTCAAGGAGATAATGCTACCATGGATTGAACAAGGCGGTTATCCAATCGTTAAAGTAGTCAGAGATTATGATCGGGGTAAGGCGATTATTTATCAAAACTCAAATATTCCATATCAAGCATCAAATCGTTGGTGGATTCCTATCAATTACGCAACTGAGTCACGTCCAGTTTTCAATTCAACCGCACCTATATGGTGGTTGAAGCCGCAGGATGCAAATCATGTGATATATTCATTGAACAACGATGATTGGATTATCGTTAATCTTCAGAAAAAAGGTGAATTCATTAATTCCAAATTTAAGTCATATAATAGTCTTGAAGTTGAGAAAAATTAATTTTTAAATCATTATTTCCGTGAACCTACTTCAACGGCAATTTCGGTCATATCGGCGTTCGTTCGTGAGGATATCAATTGAACTTAAATGGAGAGAAGGCTCAAATTTGCTTGAGTATTCAAACTTTTCACTTATTCAGGTTAAAGGAGTCGAAACTCATATTATCGCGTAAAGATGGAAATCAAATAAATAAAAAAATCAATTGAATTAAATAATTGAATCAATCGAATTAATTAAAATACACAGGTTTTCGAAAAAAATTGGAGGTGCTCGGATTCGATCTCGGATGAGTATGGAAGCCTACATCTTTCCACTTTCCAGGCAGCTGCTTCTACCATTAAGCTACAGAGAAACTCACCCGAGATCGAATCCGAGAACCTCCAATTGTTTTCGGAAACTTGTGCATTTTAATTAATACAATTGATTTAATTATTTATTTGATTTCCATTTTCACGCAATAATATGAGTTTCAACTCCTATAGCCTAAATAGGTTAGAAGTTTAAATACTCAAGCAAATTTGAGCCTTCTCTCCATTGAAGTTTAATTGAAATCCTCATGAACGAACTAGCCTATATGACCGAAATTGCCGTTAAAGTGATGTCACGAAAATAATAATACTCGATACACGGTCAATAAAATTGAATACTGTAGAATTAATTTTTGAATGAAATCTTAGAAGATTATTTTCTCTCAATTTCAATTTTATAAAATTGAACGAATGAAAAATCACATTCCATATGTATCCACATGTGAGAATTCTTCGAGAGATCTAAATTCTTCGAGTATAATTGAAAAATTGTTGATGATTCCTCTAAATTTTTGACTCCAATAATATCCAACAGAATACATTGCGGTTTTCGGTATTGTCATGGCATTGAGGGAATCCAGAATAGATTTTGGACGTTTATAGATGGAATTAATCGATTAATTAATGGTTAATCTTATACTACAGAAGTGATTGTTTAATTTATATCATTTTTTGAGTGGTCATAGTAAAGAACATACAAGCATTATCCACAACAGTTACAATACCAGGCTATAGATTCAGAAGACCATGATACGAGTCAAACTCGAAGCTCATATCTTCATATATAGAACAACATTCTTTATGAGATATCATTAAAATCAAAATAAATCAAGAATAAATGACGAGAAAAATCTGAAAAAATTCACGCCGTTACATAATATGGTTTGTAATTTCATTATCTAATCTCTACGAAATTGATCAAGGAACTTTTAGAAAATTATTTCTTAGAAAAAAATAGAAAATTGATCAAATCTCAAAAAATACTGAATAGATTCCGAGCAGCAAGGTCTTAAAAAAAGGATTTAAGACGAGAAATATATAGTCAAAATATGAGATTTTTGGTGGGAAGTTTTACCGTTTTTGATTCGAAGAAAAAGGAGGGTGCGTGAAATTCACGCACGGCAGAAGTGAAACTTCCTGATGATCGTCCAAGGATCAGTGCAAAAATACCCTATTTTGCTAAGATTCCGAGACTTTCAAAGAAAATTGATGATAAAGAGCACTCAATTTGGCTACAAACTTGATATTTTTCTCTTCCTCAACATCCATTTCTTTTCAAGAATATTTCGGAAAGTGAGCGAGATGACGAAATTCTTCTGAAGATTTTTTTTTTTCAGAGAATCTCGGTAACTACAAAAAAGGTCTCTACAACAATTTCATTATCTTGCTTAGTTTCAGAGACATTCATCAAAATCCTACGACCAGAACATAGACTTATAGATATATCAAAATCTAACGGAGAAACGCCCTTTTTTATTCAATTTCTTCTGAAGCTCTTGAAATTTTCAACAAAGAAAGGATTAGGGCAAAATCACGCTATCTCGTTTAGTTTCTGGGATATTTATCCAAAACAAATAACAAAAAATAGACTTATTTTAGAAAGAAAAGTAACTTTATTCCAATGATTTTTTGAGAATATCTTGGAAACTCAGCGAGGTAAAGCCATTTTGACCTAATCCTTTCTAATTGATTGTCTTGAAATTCGAAAAAAAAAAATCAGAGTGAGATCGCTGCAACTTCTTCCGTTTCTGAGTATTCTCAAAAAAAACTTTCGGGGATAAATAATCCAAATAACAAGAAAAGTAGGTTTCTTTTTGTCAATAGTATTTCGAAAATAACTGGGAAACGAAGTGGAATACAACGATTTTACCTGAAGGCTTTCTGTGGAGAATTTCCAAGGCTGTGAAGAAGGATTTGAGCAAAATAACGCTATTTTACGTAGTTTCTGACATATTCCCAGAAAATTATCAACAAAAAAAAACATTTTCCTGTTTTTTTGGTTTGTTTGACAATTGTTTCTTGAGAATATCTCGAAATCTGAATAAGATAGAGTAGTTTCAACTTTAAGCTTTCTTGTCGAGAATTTAAACACCTACAAAAAAGGAGAAAAGCAGAATCACTCTATCCCACTTTGTTTCCGAAATATTCTTGAATAACTCATAATAGAAAATAAACAGGAACAGGACAGGTATTGTCGTACTAACGAAAGAATCGACACACAAGGCATGAGGAAGCCAAAGATTATTTGGTGGGGCATGGACGTCGAAGAAAGCCGATGTCGATCCCTTCGCTAGTCCTACTATGACGAGCAATGCTGCAGGGATACGAGTGCGCATGCGCACATTCGTTCTCTCTCTCTTTTTTTCCCCCACCACCAAAGCGTGGAAAAGTAACGCAACAGCGTTAAACGCGAGGACTTCGTATAAGAAGTTTCACTTCAAAAATCCATACAGACACATATATATATGCACAGACACTTTTTCTGAATATCATTTTCGGACTCTCCAAATCGTTTTAAATGTATTACAACAAAAAAATTAAAATAGAAAATTTTCACGTTTGCAAAACTTCCATTCAGAAGCTAAAAAGGATAATCAAAGAAAATAACTTTAAATTTCCAATTTACAAGAAAACATCAATTTGGGAACTTTCAACAAAAATACAATTTTTATGAAAAATTTAATGAACTGAAAAAAAAAACAATTATAAGAAATTCTCTGGACTGCAAATTATTTTTGAAATTCTGTTTTGACTAAAAATTGAAAATTCTTCAATTTTATTTGCTTATCAGGTCACTACAGAGTTGATTATGACGAGAGAAATTGGCGGAAGCTCATCCACTATCTTAACAACAAAGACTTCAAAAAAATTGATGTACTCAATCGTGCGCAATTGATTTATGATCTTTCTTACATGGCTTCGAATAACGATCAGACTTACACACTATTCTTCGAACTTACCCAGTATCTCACACGTGAAACTGACTTGATACCATGGACAATTGCTGGTCATGCATTTAAGCGTCTCAGGCAAAAGATCACTGATGTGGATACTAAGGAAAATATAAAGGTAAACAATTTTCATCGTATTTAGTGATGGACAATTTCCGCGAAAAAATTTATTCTTGAAGAATTTATTCCTAGAAAATGCGATTTTTCAAGGATCGTTGACAAATATTGATTCTCGAAGAATCGATCTTTGAGAAATACGATTTTTTGAAAATCGATGAAAATACGATTTTTGGAAGATATTTTTTTCATCTCATCGATTCTCGAAAAAACGATCTTTAGAACACACGATATTTTGAGAATTGATTCCAAAAAAATGGGAAAATCGATGAATCGATTAAGGACACTAGCAATTAAAAGCGTGTCTACAGCATTTGCTTCTAAAAATAATTTCGAAAGAAGTACGATAATTTGATGGATCGATCATTTTTAAATATCGATTGATCTATATCTTGCATCACATTCTATAGTTCCATTCCAACGGTTTCATTTTGCTAGGGAATCCTTTTCTTAATTTATTCACTTTTCAGGAAGAAATCGATATGATTTTTCCGAAAAAGAATCGAGAAATCGATCAATCATGTTTCTTAAGAAGTTTCATTACACTTGCGAGTTCAGTGATATTGTTTTGGAGTTCATACAGGATGTTTCTAATATTATCCCCATTATGCACAATTTTTCCATATATTTTCATCTAATTGGTTTCGAAGTAATTAACGATCAGAATTGCGTCTTATACATGAGCTCTCGTGCATCGAACTTATTTTAGTCAGAGACTACCCAAGTCGAAAAATTAGTCGTTCTGAACTGTCATTTAATTGGTAAAACTGTTCTGAAACTGACAAATATTTTGAATAGGAGTAATAAAATTTTCTATTCTTTAAGCTGTCTTCAATCGGGTTTACACTCAAATAAATTGAGTGGAACTGGAGGATTCCGATAGTTTTGTTACACCTGTTTTAGTTTGAGGGAATATTCGAAATTTGTAATTAATAAAAAAAATGAAGATATTCTTGAGTATCCCCTCTTCCAGCACTATCAGGAGGAATCTCAACAGGATTTTCACTAGCACTATCAACAGAAATCTTAACGGGATTCCCTCTAGGACTATTAGAAAGAATTTTAGCAGGATTTTCACCAGCACCATCAGTAGGAATCTTACCGGGATTCCCTCCAGGACTATCAGAAGGAATCTCAACAGGATTCTGACCAGGACTGTCAGAAGGATTCTGAGAAGTATTCCTTCCAGCACTATCAGAAGAACTCTTAACAGGATTTCAATCAGCGCTGTTGAGAAAATTCTCACAAGTGTCTGAAACTATGAGTTTCCGAAATATTTTTAGAAATGAAATCCACGTGGTTTTTTTGGATTACAAAATGGAATATTCCCTCAAACTAAAACAGATGCAATGAAATTATCGAAACTCTTCACTTCCACTTAATTTATTTATTAACTTAATTTATGAATCGATTTACTAATTAATTTATTCATTATTTATCTATTTGTTCATATTAAAGTATAAACATTTACGTGACACGAGTCTAACTGTCAAATTACTATGTAAAATTCAACAGAGCAACTATTGTGCCTGCCTTCACCCATATACCGGGTGGCGAATTAATCGTAGGAGCACAAAGTTCTCGGCCCTGGTCATAATTAAATCAGTGGCTCCGAACCAATCACCATCAAGGGGGTGGAGGGGAGGGGGGGGGGTCAGACTTGGATATGTAAGTGGCGCCGAACCAATTAGCATCAAGGGGGCGGAAGGGGAGGGGGGGGGGGTGTTAGAATTTAATATTTAAGGAGGTAAACCTCTGGACAGAATTCAATCTGTTCTTTTGGAGCGACGAATACACACGTATTTCTAATTACCAAGTGCAAGTTCAGATTTTTTTATTGGCAAGTTATTTGTATTTCGAGTCATCTTCTTATTTCCTTATAATAATTTCGACGTACTTTTATTCAATATCAATTTTTGCTCATTCATATATTTTGATCAGCTACACTTAGATTCATTTTTTCGGCAATATGGAACCAGACTTGAAAAAAAGAAAAACTATTCATTATCAAAATCAATGGGAAAAATTATATTTATTTATTGAAAACGGTGAAGAAATTTCGTGTTTGTTATGTAATCAAACATTGCCGTGTCCCAGCGCTTTTAATCTTAAAAGACATTTCGGAACACAACACGCAGAATTCGATAAAAAATTCCCTTTAAATTCAGAAACGCGTTTACTCGAAATTAATACTATGAAACGAAATCTCGGGCTTGATTCAAACGTAATTTCTCCTCTTATCAATGACAATCCAATCACGGCGGATACAATTTCCTTCACAATAGCATATCACTTGGCTAAACAGAAAAAGCCTCTAGGAGATGGGGAAAATTTCAAGGCAATGTTCAATGAATGTATTCAACATATGTTCACGAATACTCAGCTTGATGAACGCGCTACATCCTTTTCTGAAAATTTGTCCCTATCGAGACGCACAATAACCCGAAGAATAGGGTCAATTGCTGAGAATCTTCAGTGTCAATTATTAGAAGATCTGTCTCGTTGTGACTTTTTCTCATTACAATTAGATGAATCGACCGATACTGCGAGTCATGCTCAAGTTTTAGTTTTTTTCCGCTTAGTATTTCCGGATCTTTCAGTGCGAGAAGAAATGTTTACTATTTTTTCTTTAAAAAAACGTGCGACAGCCGCAGAAATTTTTGCCTCATTGAAAAGTGTACTTGTGTCTGCAAAAATACCGTTAAAGAAATTAGCTGCTATCACAACGGATGGGGCAGCAGTCATGACTGGCAACGAGAACGGTTTGGTAGCGAAATGTAACAAAGATCCAGATTTTTTCAAAGTCAATTCTTTTCATTGCGCTTTACATCAATTAGCTTTGTGCTGTAAGGAAATTCAATTCGACGAGGTTTTAGATACAGTAGTGCAAATAGTCAATTTCATTATTTCCAAACCGCTACAAAATCATTTATATATTTTATTCAAAGAGGAAACTCAATCGACTGCTCGTGGATTATTGTATTACACCGAAGTCAGATGGCTTAGTAAAGCGAATATGCTCAGTAGATTTTTCGAGAACTTAGAGGATATTAGAGAATTTTCAAAAACGCGTGGACAAGAGTTTTCCCAATTAAGCGATTGCGAATGGTTACATAAACTCGCGTATATGGTTGATTTGACCGAACACATGAATTATTATAACAAGAGGATGCAGGGCAATTTGAAATCGTTTGAGGATATTGCTGAAAATATTCTCAACGTGAAAACATTATTACGCAATGCGGGAAACGATTTTAGCAATGGTTTAGTTCCATTGTCATTTGTACGATTAGAGAGAATGATAGAGGGTACCAGTCAACCAAGTTTCAATTCGAAACATTTCAGCGATTTCACTGCGAAAATTCTTGAGCATATGGAGGAAAGATTCATTGATATTATTGAAACATATAAGATTTCCGAGTTTTTGAGAGGTCCTATTGGCAACTATGATTTGAGAAGCATGATGAAATTAATACTTAAATTACACCCCGTAAATCAGATTAAATTATCTCAAGAAATCGTACATTTTCAGAATAATCCAGATATCAAAAAAATTTTCTCGCTAGGAGGAGAGTTTTGGCCGAAAATTGTTACAGAAAATTCGTATCCCAATCTTACCATTGTTTATAAACGGATAAAAAGTTTCTTCACTGACACTTATTTATGTGAATCGGGATTTTTACACATGAAGCATATCACATCAACGGAGCGATCATCTTTAACGGACGATAATCTTTTCGAGTCTATGTTGATATCTCTAAGTAATTACAAGCCAAATTTAGAAACTTTAATAGCAAACGCGCATTTTCATGTGACAAAATAAATGATTTTTAATTTTTTTAAAATTAATTCAAAAAGTACGTTTTTTACATTTCACCTTTGATTCCCTGAACCTTTTCCTTCCCCCTCCTGATGGAAGACGCCTACCACCTTCCCGTGGTTTCCATTGAGTAGCATCGATAAAGTGCTAGCCAAGAGTAGGCAAAATTTTAATTAAACGATCTAATCTCCCGTTAGCGTCGTTCCATAAGACTTATCCTCTTCAAAAAAACAGGATCATGCATGTGGTCGCAGAACTTTTTTTTAAACAGCAATATACCCGAAAATTTATAATGAAATAATTGAGGGGGGACAGTTGATGGCCGGATTAGTCCTCAGGGACAAGGAGTGGTAATGGATTAACGCAAGTTACTCTCGACTACCTGAAATCTGTCCAGGCTTGTTTTAGAGAGTAATATTCTTCACATTTTTCCCATCGATCTCAGAAGTAATACAATCCATGTTCAATAATATTTGTTATGCTCTATACAATTATGTCTAATCATTAGTAGACTCTAATGTACCTTATGCAATTATCCGATTCTAAAAAGTTTATCGCAAAAATATTATAATCAAAAATTATCAGTAGACAAAATTGCTTGGTAATTTTCACATATATCTAATAAGTTACACAATTTTTGGACAATCTGCATCACTTCACACATGACAGCACTCGATAGAACGATACTAGTCTTCTTCTCTTCTCACCAAGATACGATTGCAGACATTACGGAATTTGTTTTTTGACGATATTGAGAAATTTTTGACTACGAACGGTGTTCAAAGAGTAACGAAAGACTGACTTGCTAGTATGTCTTCTACTCTTTGCATCTAGACAGCACAGTCAAGAGTTCCTAACTTTTCACCCTACAATCCCTCCTTTTGCCACCTCAATAAAAAAGGGAAAAACCCGAAAATTCCTGTTAAATTTTGTGGAGATTTTCTTCTAAGTCCCATACATTGAAAATTTTCCCAAGTTCTAAACTGGGAACATCTCGTAAAGACGCGAGAACAACTTTCGTCTTCCTCAGAAAAATTGTAATACAGTAATAAAATATTTTTATGGTTATTGACCCTTGATCTTTATACCTGACTCAATGGTCCAAATCCCTGTGACAACTGAGCACAGCTTGCACACAACTTTGATATCTACTAGAAAGCAGTGATGAGTTTGACATCCAGAACTGTCCTGTGAAATCGATGAAAAAGATACGAGAACAGAAGAATTTGAAGAGAACAACAACATAAAAACAACTTAGAACCTATTTTTCGACCCGGGTATGGTTATCAACCCAGATGGTAACAAAGATCTCTTTGCTAAAATAGGTTTGATACATACGACGCCATGTATAAGACGCGATTCTGATCATTAATTACTTTAAAATCAATCCGATGAACATTCAGGAAAAAATGGTACATAATAAGGATAACATGCTGATAACGTCCTGCATGGATTTCAAAATAATATCACTGAACTTGCAAGTGTAACGAAAGTTTGCAAAATCGATCGTAGAAAATATCGACTCTTTCGAAAAGAGAATTGATCTTACAAATATCGATTCGAAATCACACATCACTATTTACATTTAATTAAGATGATTACTTGAATCCATTCATCCTGTTGAGCTTTTCCAGAAATATTTCAGGCTCCTAATGAAGAATGTACTCGACGAAATTGGATATGATGATCGTCCGACAGATTCATATGCATTGAAACAAAAAAGAGCTGGAATTGTGCCGTTGGCCTGTGAATTCGGTGATCCCGGCTGCATTCAAGTGGCTTCCAGAAAATTCTTAACTTATCTAGAAAATCCGTGAGTAAAATTAAATTAAGGGAAACCAGAGCAGAATAGACCTGCGAGGCAAAATGTCCAAGGATTTTTTTCATAGTGAAGGGTCTTACGAAAGAATTTTCAAAAATTCTTCAATTTTTTCAGTTTTCGCTCCCGAATGGAAGCTTAACAAACTCTGTTTTTCATTTGTGTTTATCATCGACTATCGCTTTTTTTCAAAAATATTTATTATTTTCTTCCATCACTTCACCTCTCATCGCGCTCTCTCTCTCTCGCTGTACAATCAAAACAATAGACCTTACACAATTTCATCGCTCTATTTTCATTTCCTAATTTTCTGGAGTTCACTCTTAAATTGTAGGCATTGGACGCCGAATAATTGATATAGATGAAAAAAACTAAATCCTGAACAGGATTATAACGATTCCTTCAGAGCGATTTTATAGTATCGAGTTACCAGAATTTTTGTTGTGAAAAAATAGATGTGAAAATTTTTTACGTTATTGAAAAAATCAACTCTCTGTTATTCTGTGCAATAAGAGGGAAATCACAAAAAAAATGCATGCAGTAGCTCTCATGCAGGAGGTCCGTTTTGCCCCGGTCTTGCTGAATTAGGAGAATTCATTAGTGGCTAGATAAATCGAGATACGTCTTTTTACGTGAATCCTCTGTCGTTGAGAATTTTAAGACCTACACAGAAGGATGAGAACAAAAAGGGCGTATCTCCATTAGATATTGAAAATTTTCCACAGAAATGAAAAAAAAACGACCTGTTTAATTTTGCTGTGAAAAATGAAGAATTTCCAATCTAATCACTATTTTTTTCCCTTAGAAAATCACAACTTATTGATCCCTGGATATTCGAGTTCGGGGGGAGAAGTGAAAAAGCACAATCCATATTGATTGAAAGATTAGAAAATGGAGAAATGCAGTACTTTACATATTTAGGCTGCTCCTGGAACAGCCTAATGGTTATATGTTGCAATCCTCCATTCAATTGGAGGCATTACATTGAGAAAGCACTTACAAATTCTAGTATTCCGCAGAATAATATGCGATTGGCATTTAGCTATGCTAGTGCTGGTACTATCGAGAATTGGGACTGGGTAGTTAATTATTTGTCGCAGAATTTCGATCGTTTTATAAATCAGTAAGTGAATGATTCATGAAAAAAAAACATTAAGGTAGTATCCCAGAGTTTGATCGATAAAACAAAAAAAGTGAGAATTGTGAGGCTAGTTTTCCAGATAAATGCTGACAATCCGGCAAACTGTGCTTTAATTTACCCGAGGAAGTGATTAAACTATTCGGAAGTCATATCTTCAGCTTGTGCATATAATTTGTTGCTGTTTCTCGAACTTTTTTCAAATCATTACTCTCCTATCACATACATGGGATAGAGATAGAGACAAATAGTTACGACTACCTTTCTGAATAAAATCTCTCAATGACTCAAAATCTCTAATTATACATATTTGGATCTTGGTAGATCTGAGAAATTAATAAAATTGGATCTGATCAGATCTAAAAATTAGATTTTTTTTGTACTTTTCGAGATCTCAATATATCTAATTAGATATAGCAGGCACTGTTATTTCCAGTAACTTTAATAATTCATACCTAATAAACTACAAGGACAAAAATTATGGAAAAATTCAGAAAGATTTGAAAAAAATATTATCTTTGATATGACATCAAGAAAATAAGGGGTTCATTGTACTCAAACTCGCTGGGATACTACCTTAAGAAGTAAATAAACTAAATTAACATTCTCAATTAGTTTCCAAGGGAATCTTTGGTGGGCATCAACGATAGTTAATCAGCTCATCTGGTTGACACCAACGGCCGATCGAATTGAGAAGGTAAAAAGATAATAATTCAGTATTTTTTGAAGATAAGTCGTTTTTTTACTGAATTTTTTTGAGGATATCTCGGGAAATTAATGGAGATACGTCGTTTTTATTTGTATTTAATTTTGTAGACATTTTTAAGAACTACTGGAAGAGCCTAGAATAAAATCGTCGTATCTCGCTTGAATTTCGAGATATTCTCAAAAACCGAAGAGTAAGAATATATCCTAATATTTTTTATTATCAAAAAAATAGCCACTCCTTTCAATTATTTTTATTTAAAAAAATTAAAATATTTCAGATAAAAGAATTGATTGATAATGGCCGTCAGAAGTATTTCAGCGAATGGGTAGCTAATTCCATCCCCTTACGAATGGAAGAACTCAAGTGGAGTAAATTAAATGCTCCAATAATAAATAATTGGCTTAATTGCAGACTAAATCCACCATGCTACTAGAAGTACCAAGATTCTCAAGATGAAGTTGATAAAGAAATAACATAAATTCATTCCTATAGATTATTGATGTAGCTCGCTTTTTTGATTATGTTCATTAATGCTGTGTATTGTACTCAGATACTCATAATAAAGAAAAACTGCCATGTTTAATTCATTATGAACTATTAACCGATTTTCACGAAGACTTGATAAAATCACTTTTTTCGTATGTTGATAAAATTTTATAAATAGATGAGAAAAGTCGGTAATTGACTAGTTTTTTTTCTGCCAAATATATTGAAAAATTTCAATAATTTTACCAAATTTTTGAATTGACTTGATGTGTTTTGATACCTAGAATAGGCACACTAAGCACGGCGGACGAAAAAAATTGTAAAGAAAACGCTAAAAACACTAATTTTCAGGTGGCAGAGCTATAGTACCCAATTACCGAAAAGTTCGAAAGTTATTTTTTTCAAAGCATTGCCACCGGAAATGAGCGACTGATTATTTACATTTTATCGATATCGAAATTTTTGTTGGCTGGTGAAAGAAAAGATTTTTGATCATTAGATTAAAATCAGTGAAGTGGCAAGTGATGAGTCAATTCAGCATTGACATCATTTTTCAATGGATTTTTTCAGTATCTAGAAAAAAAAGAGGATTTTATTGTTGACAAGAACATTAGGAAAGATGAATTTGAAATATTTTTTACTTAAAAATTATTTTCATTTCTTAACGAGTGCAAATTTTTCATTTTTTGCGTTACGAGAATTGTGTAGAGAAAATGTGGAATTGAATATTTTTGAGAATATCCTGAAGATACGCCTTTTATTTATGCAGATACGCCTTTTTTATCCAATCTTTTTCTGTAACTCTCGAAATTCTTCAAAAAAGAAGAATTGATCTAAAATCGCTTTATCTCGCTCTTTTTCCGGGGTATTCTCAAAAAAAGATCAACTTATCCTTATTTTCCTCTTCAATACCAAATTAATCAGAAAATAATTGCATTATTCAAAAAAGTTCACTTTTGCATAATTTCACATGAAATCTCTCAAAATCCACGAAAATAGAATAATTCCCCAATTTTTTTAGCTTTTTTTGCCTCAACACAAAAACATGTGGAATATATCTCCATCTCCCTCACACTCTGAGATAATCTGTGATACGATAAAAATCGTAAAATTAATTTATCTTGCTCACTGAAATGTTTCTACTCACTTGTCGATTATCTAACACTTTGAGTTTCAAAAATTTGAAAAAAATTGAAAACAATAGAATATTGTTCATAATTTTCTTGGAATCAAAATCAGGTTAGATAATGACATTAATTCATGATTAAAAAAAATGCATGAACAATTTATTTAGGGATTAAGATTCGGTCAAAAAAATTCTGTTAATCAATATCTGCAACTGGCTACTATCATTCAGCGTTAAGTAACAATCTGATAAGAATAAGCCGTCAGCATGAATTCGAATTATTTCAAAGATATTTTATTGATTTGAAGATATTTTATCAAACTCTGATTACGACGCATTTAAATTCAATTTTTCTCGATTCTCGAATTGAAAAAAAAAAATTATGCTCCAGTAATAAAATAGTGAATCGCAAAAAGTCAGAGGAATAGGCGAAAACAAAAAAAAATCAAATTTCATTTTTTGATTTCCCAAAAATAACGTCTCAAATTTTATAAAAAAAATCAAAATGAAAAAATGGAAAAATTCTTATAGATTTTTTTGAATTTTTTTTTTCCTAATATATTAAAAAATGCTACGCATATTTTGATTTTTTTTATCACTTCACTATTGAATTGAACTTTCATGCATTTTTCCCATCAAAAAAACTAAAAACTAATCTTCAAACAGGAATTGATTGAAAAACCATGTCGAAGATATTCATCATGACTAATGAAAAACAATAGAATCCTCCAAAACTTTAGAAATTCGTATAAGAATCATTATTTTTTTTACCACTCACATTAGACGTCAAATGCTATCTAAAATCTTGATTAAATAATTTGTCCAAAACTAGGATTTTTCATAATTGTTGACATTGTCTAAAAACATGACACAAATTTTCGCAATTCTCGCCTATCAATGTACCTCCATATCCACTTTACGATTGAGCTGATAACTGAAGATACGTTTTTGATAAATAGTTTGGGGGATATTGTTAAATGAACAAGTTAAAGTCAACTTCAATCAGTTTGACTTCAGCATTCCTAGAGAATGGGGTCTCATCGAAAAAAGTTGCTCTATTTCTTAGTGTTATTGCTTTGTGTCCATGATAATTACGCGTTTTCGCTTAGTGCCGATGGATTTATTGAAAAAAAATCAATTGATTTCAACGAAATTATTGATGAAAATGAAGAAAATTATCGTTTACCAACTTCAGTGATTCCACTGATGTACGAAATTATGCTATCTCCTGATTTTGATGAGGAGCCTTTTTCCCTGCGTGGAACTGTAAAAATCCGAGCGAAAGTCGTTGAAAAAACTGAAAAAATTGTTCTTCATGTTGGTAAACTCGACGTCAATTCTCTCACTGTTAATGACAGCGATGGCATTACTTTGCATACTCTGAACACATCTTATTCTGAAAAAACTGAAAAATTCACGATTCCTCTTGTCAATCCTATTCCCAAGGACACAGTCATCATCATCGCCATTCAGTACGAGGGAATTCTAATGGATCACATGATCGGTTTCTACAAGAGCTCCTACTACGATGAGGAAAAAAAACTTAGGTAAGAAGTAAATTGGTATTTTTGAAAAGTGAAGAGGTGAAAGATGAGGACTTAGTCATTAGTTTTTTGAGGGGATCTCGGTTAACTAAGCGAGATAAGGTGATTTTGTCCTGGATTTTTTTTTGTACAGAATTTCGAGAGTTCAAAAAGAGATTTGGGGTGAAATCTTTCTGGAAAATGAGAAAAAAATTATATTTCATCATCGGTTTTTTGAGAATATTTCGGAAACTAAGCGAGATAGTGCAATTCTGCTCAGATCTTCTTTTTTGTCGGAAATTTTGAGAACTACAGAAAAAAGTTCAGGCAAATTCACTATCTCGCTTAGTTTCCGAGATATTTCCAAAAGATAAATTTCTAAAAAATCATAATTTTTTTTTCATCAATTCATCTTATTCTGAATTTGGATTCTTCTAGATGGCTGGGCGCTACCCAGTTCCAGGCTACTCATGCTAGACACGCATTTCCATGTTTCGATGAACCGAGTTTCAAGGCAGCATTCAAAATAAATATTTTACGCAAATCATCACAAAAGAGCTTGAGCAATGCAGTTTTCAATCACAGCGAGAATGTCACGTAATTAATTCATTTTTTTATAATTCTAGTTTTGGAACAGACATTTTTGAATAGATTCATCGTAACATATGAATGATTCATCGAAAAAAATAGCATAAGGTCATCGGATATTCGAATAAATTGATTTTTTTTAGTAACGATAAAAATTGGGGAGATAAGAAATTGAAATCAAAGTACAATATTTGAGTGACCTAGAACACGAAAAAAAAATGGATTTCAAGTGTTTTTGGTACAACGATTATCCTCTGATTTTTTTTTCAAAGCTATATTCCATTATTTTTGCGTTATTCCTAAAATGAAAAAACTGCAATTTTTCATCACTTTACAATCGCAAATATCCTCAGAACGTGGGGATTCAGAAGGAAATATCAATGGATCTTTTAAAATTCAATTCCCTATGAAAAAAAAGGTCCTTTGATAAGATCTTGATCTGAAAATTCGGTGGAGTGAATCAGATGTAAGGGGGGGGGGGGAGGGGAGGAAGAGACTTCAATTTTGAGGTTTAATGTTATGAAAATCGCCCAAAACCCGTAGAGATATTCAAGATAGAATTTTTCTGATGATTCCATTAAAAAGCTGAGGAAATTTCCGTCGGAAAATAGATTTCTAATATAATTTTTGATTATTTTTTTTTGAAAAATTTGAATTTTTCAATTCAACGAAAATCAGGACTCTAGCCCTTTATGAAATTGACAAATTTCTCTTTTCCGAGGACGTCTCCGGTTCTACTGGTCCGACTCGGAACCGGCCTTGAATGGAAGATGAGATTGTTTACTATCAATTGATGTGATTTGACAAAAAATATCGATTTGTCACGATAATATGATGGAAAAACTGACTTTTATAAAATGTGCTCTAAGTAGGGCCGAGTTTCTCTCTCTCACGCACACATCGCTCTTTCACTCTCTGTCTCTCTGTTTCTTCCTTGATCAAGTCACCAGCTTCTCATATGCTCTCTTTCTCTATACTTCTCTCTCTTCTTGAATCTTCTGTGACTTTCGTCTTTTCTTTCACATTGTCTCATTTCTCTTTCATTCTCTCTTATGCGTTAATTGCTATTATTTGAATTAATTCGATATCGCATTTGATATCGTATTTTTGAAGTGGAATAATCATTTCCAAGTGCTCAAATTGTAGAAGATTGATGTTTATTAAAAATTGTCCATTTCGAGATTTTGCAAATTTAAATGCGTTTCTGGAAACGAGGTAAGTTTTCTTTCAATTGAAAAATTTAATAAGTTTTTTTTTTCTCAACAAGAAAAATATCCTATACATTGAGAGAATTAGAGTAATTTTCATTTGATGGATTGTTTTCTTCACTGAAGAATTATAGAACGAAATAGAGTAGGGGGGGGGGGGGGGGGGACAGGATTTTATTGGGATTCCTTATCGAATAGGGAGAGTTTCGGGAAAATTTTCGACAAAATCTGTAAGAGAATTTCGAGGGAATTAGTGAGTATGTAATAGAATTCAAGTGACAGGGAGACGGAGATTTTTGTGAAATTTGAGGGAGATACTTCCAGGGGCACTGGAAGGTGATTATCACAGAACTAGCAAAGAGGGAAACTGAGGGATGTTTCGAAGTCATTCACTGCGAATTCAGAGAAAATTGGAGGGTGATTTCGGGGCTAATTCAAACGGAGCTTTGAAGCCTGTTATTGGCAAATTTGAGAGAAATATATGAGAGAATTCAATGGCAAGCTCTCGGAGGATCTGTGAGAGAATCTAAAGGAGATAAGAATTTCAAACGATGAACGCCAGTTTGGCGTATGTATGAAAAACTGGTTCATTCCACAATATTGGTATGTATACCACAATATCTTGATATATTCTGGTAGCTTGGCAACTCTACTATATTTTTTTTAACGTGGAACTTCACGTTCTTACTGATTATATACCGTCTTAGGTAGTGGACGATAAAGGAGTAATTTTCTCCTTTCCACTTGAAGAAAACAATCTTGACTTCTCGATATCACTCACATCTATGAATGCCTCGATAGAAATCTAAAAAACTTATATGTCAACTCAGACAGATTTCAGGACTACGTTTTTAGGAAACTGACCAGATGCCCTAACAAAATCCACAATAACCAATCATACCAACAATGATCCTCCGTTTAGATCAATTGGCTCTCAGATGGATCACCCATATGAAGATTCCCGAAGTTCAGGAATCAGGTCTAGACGGGCAGGAATTCTGATTGATCGATCACGAAACATTGATGTTCCTTTCATTGAATGGAGTCAGCATGGTGTCGAGACTCTTACTGCTGCAGCCATAGCTAAGAATCCAGTTAGTTCAATTGAGATTGCGAAGCCGAGTTCTTAAAGTAGTGAAGAAAGTGTGTGCCAAGCTTTACGAAAACAGCGCTGCTAAATGAAATCTGTTTTACTGTAAATCTCTCTTGTTAAAGTTATAAAATATTTCTACTTTTCGTCATTTAAAAAGAATTGAATAATTGATTGCCTTCGACAAATAAATCATGAACTCTTTCCGTAGCTCTTGAGCCCATAGGATTAATCTAACTATTTACTCTACAGTTCTTAGTTTACGTCCAAAACAATAGAGATCTTAAAAAATAGTATAAAAAAATTAGGCACATATTTACCGTCAAAAATTTCCTCAGCTCTTTAAGTGCTTGAAAAAATTCAATTTCGAGCTATTTCATCAGAATCCTCATTTTACCCCACTTTCCCCTGCTTTAAAAATAATTCACATTTAATTATTCAGGGATTCAACGACGAACGTAACATACGTTTGGGACTTCTACGAGACGACTCCTAGGATGTCAACATACTTAGTCGCATTCGTAGTCTCAGATTTTGAATCACTTTCCAACGAGCCCAAGAATTTCACCGTCTGGTCAAAACCAAGTGCAGTCAACCAAACACATTATGCACTAAAAATTGGAGAAAAAGCCATAGATTATTTTTCCGAATTATTCAAAGAGGATTATAAATTGAGAAAAATGGACATGATAGCACTACCAGATTTTGCAGCTGGTGCTATGGAAAATTGGGGACTAATAACTTACAAAGAATCACGATTATTGTATGATCCAACTGAATCATCGGATAGTGCTCAGCAGAGTGTGGCGTCTGTAATAGTACATGAGTGTGCTCATATGTGGTTTGGCAACTTGGTAACTCCTGAATGGTGGGGTCATTTGTGGCTAAGTGAAGCATTTGCGAGGTATTATCAGTACTTTGCCACAGCGAAGGTAATTGATGTTCCATTAGTACTAAATGCGAGTGATGAGATTACGTAGATAACTCTCATTCTGATAATTTTCTTTTAATATTGCGATAATTAATATAGTATCCCAGTGAACTTGAGGACAGTTAACCCCTCATTTTTTTTGGAGCTATATCGAAACTATATTTTTTTTGCTTTTTTTCGATTTTTTTTGAAATTTTTGCCCGTGTAGTTTATGAGATATGAATTATCAAAGTTATTGAGAATAGCGATAGATGAAACGCCCTAAATCAGAGAGTAATAACGGAATTACTAAAGAAAACCACATCATTGACTCAATATTTAAAAAGTATTGGCGAAGAGATCATCATTTTAGCTAGATAATAGAAGGAAAAAATATTCAATTCTACGCATAGTTATTGAGAAATTTCAATTAGAAGGTAATCGTAACTATTTGCTTCTCTCTTCCTATCTCATGCATGTGATAAAAAATTAGTCATGTAAGAAAAATCAAGAGAAAAAAAAATGATGTTCACAAGCTGCAGATATGACTGTCGAATCGTCTGATCACTTAAATTATTGAAGCAGGTTTCCCCGAATTATCAACAATTAATTGGAAACTCATCTAAAAATTCTCATTTTTGCCTATTTTATTGACTCTACTCTGGGATACTACCCTAAATAGTAAAAGGGTAAAACAAGATCACTCGATTTTTTCCATCAACTCATGGCGATACGCCCTTTCCATCCTAATATATTTTTAAGAGCTACAAAAAAAGGATTAGGATAAAAAAGACGTATCTCAATTTGAGAAAAATAGAATCATTCTGTTTCATCCTTTCTCTACTGATTTCGCCTCTAAATCTTCAATTTTATATCATTCAGATCGAGCCAACTTGGAAAATGGAGCAACAATTTGTTGTCGAACAGATTCAAACAGCATTTTATCATGATGCACTGGATTCCTCGAAGCCTTTGTCCAGGAATGTTGAAACGCAAAAAGATATAGGCAGTACTGGTGACAAAATCACTTACAATAAAGGTGCGAGTATTGTTAGGATGATGGATCATTCGTTTGGGACATCTGAATTTAATGTTGGATTACGTGATTATCTCAAGACTCGGTAAATAATAATAATAATTTTAATAATGCACTTGTTACGTCCGGAGGACTATAGCCCTTTTTATTAAACGACGTGACGGTGGTCTCTGTTTCGGGTCAAGGCATTCATCCTTTACTCCTAGGACTGAGACCAAGGTCAAGGAAAATTTTAGTTCAATCGTTAGAAAATTATGTCCGACTTAATTCTTACTTCTGATCATTCTTGATTCTAGGGTAACATAGGCCACGACAAGTATGTTCATCAAAAAACAAATCAAAGTTAATATCATAAGCCAATTTATTCTACCGAATATCATTTCAAATTAGTTAAATCAGTTAACAATATTCTTTAACAATTGACTATTTTGACTCTTTCATCATTCTATTGTTCTTTTTACGAAATATCATTTTTCACGACTCTTGTTCTAAATTTTGTTAGTTATGTAATCGATAGTGGATGGTTTGTTTGTAATGGAAGAGGATGATTAGTTATAATTTCAAAAAGATTGAACTTACGGATTGACTTTTCGTAATCCTCTGAGACTTAACTGCAAGTCTTTCAGAACTCGCTCTATCGAACATACACTTTACTAGTTAGAAATTTATCCAAGTTGGAATTTTTATAAGTCACAAATTTCATAAGAGTGTAGTTGTTTAAGTAAAAATCGGAAGGTATTGTTCTTTTCAAATTTACAATTGGGAGTGCCGGTTCCCGGGTGCTGCATACCCAGATATGCATTATGATTCGTGAAAAGTTACGTGCGCCGGACTAGTGGTGAAAACATTATTCGATATCGGACTCCTTCAATACGTCAGTCATCGCTCATAAAATTGCATTTTTATTGGCGAATCACAGCTACACTCGTATGCAGGATGTTATGACTTAGAAGCTATTGTAATTCTGATTTTTATTAGATATTTAGTTTGGAAAAGACCTAGTATACCCAGAAATTTATTATTTGCAGAGGAGCTGTCAGAGCTTACGAGTTTTTCTCTCATTTATCGGTTGAAGGAGCAAATACAAACAGTACAGACTCGCTCTTTATGCAAGAGAAAAAAGGAAAAGAACATTTCAACTCTCACTCATAACAATTCTCGCTACCAATAAATTCCTTTTTCTCAATTCATTCCTTTCTCTCGCAGAATAATATCAAATTAATTATTGAGACATAAAATACTAGAAAAAAGATAAAACATGATGAATCGATCTTTTAAAATCATTTTTTGCAGATATCTCGGAAACTAAGTGAGAAACCGAAATTTAATCAAAAACCCGATTTGTAGAGAATTCCAAGAGCTACAGAAAAAAAAATTCAGATAAAATGGTGCTATTTCTTTTAGTTTCCGAGATATTTTCAAGAAACGCTGAAATCTGTTTTTTTATGAATTCAAGAATTATTTCCTAAATATTCATGAAATTTTTGATCCATCCAGAAAATGGAAATCAGCTACTCCTGATGATCTTTGGGCTGCCCTTGAGAAGAATATTATTCCGGATGCGGTGAATCTCAACGGCACAGTGTCATCGACGATGAATACTTGGATAAAACAATCCGGATATCCCGTTATTGATATTTCTATAATCAATAATGTAGCGTTATTAAGGCAAAAGCGTTTCCTCTTACGTAATCTGGGGAATGCATCCACGGACATGACCTGGTCAATTCCGTTGACCTGGACAACGAGAAGTGAACGAAATTTTAATTCAACAAAGCCGAAATATTGGTTCAATGATGAAAACAGTAAAATCAACGTGACGAAGGATAGAGATGAATGGATTATCTTCAACGTGCAGCAGAGTGGTGAGTTGGAACAAAGGTGAACGGAAAAAAGAGCAGAATGAACCATTGAATGTAGCAGTGTAGAATAGAATCATTTCAACGATTTCGTTGAAAAAATTAAAATTTTGTCTCTTCACTTTTTCATAAAGGATAAATCGAAGTCTAAGCGAGATAGAGCGATTTTGCCTCCATTTTTTTTTGTAACTCTTGACAGATTCCATAAAACGCCTTGAGAGGAAAAGGGCCTATGGCCAGTTTCCGAGCTATTCTTCAAAAAACGGATACCATAAAAATAAACTCATCGATAGACGGATTTTTTTGTTTTTTGAGCTATCTCGCTTATTTTCCGAATTTTAATCGAAACCAAATAACATCTTAAATATATTTTTCAGGTTTTTATCGAGTCAACTACGACAAAAACTCCTGGTATCGCATAATTACCGCCTTAAATACTGAAAATTACCGCGAAATTCATGAGATAAATCGTGCAGCACTAGTCGATGACCTCTTCAATCTCGCCAGAAGTGGATTATTGAGTTACACAATTGCCCTCGATGGGATCAAGTATCTAACCAATGAGACTCATTATCTCCCGATTAAATCAGCAATAGCTGGTTTTGATTATCTAACAACTCGATTCGCCGGACAAGCAACCGAAAAATCCTTAACTGATTTTATCATGAAGTTAATTTCAAAAATTTACGAAAATCTGGGATTTGAGGATCGAGAGACTGACGATCGATTGACAATTCTACTGCGAGCGGAATTAAACAACTTAGCTTGTAAGCTGGAAGATGACTATTGCATTGAAAAATCAAAGAAGTACTTCACTGCTTGGATGAAGGACAAATCAACAATAATCCCAAAAAATCAGAGACCCGCAGTTTATTGTTCAGCAATCAGACACGGTGGCTTTGACGAATGGAAGATATTGCACGATAAATACATAGCTTCCAACTGCGCCACAGAGCAATCCGTCATCCTCAATGCACTTGCATGCACCCGCAATAAGACCACATTAGAAACGTTTCTACTAAATGCAATTAGTTCCTACAAAGACGCTTACATTCGGGAACAAGACAGTATTACAATATTCAACGCTGTCTCGAGCTCGACCTTAATTGGAGCTGAATACATTCTGGAGTTTGTGGAGAAATATCATTCGAAAATGCAAGAATATTATGGTAATAATGAGACGACTGCTGGTATCTTATCAACCGCATCTCAACGCTTCTCCACAAGACAACTCATTACCAAATACAAAGATTTTATAGAAAACCAGAAGCTGTCATTAGCATCAATTCACGAATCACTCAAAAAATCCTATGAACTTGCAGAATTTGAGTTTAATTGGTACAGCAATAATTCCATGATAATTTCCGATTGGATTGATGGATATAATGATGAGGGAGTAGTGACAACAACACCTGAGAATGTCACTGATGTTGTCACTGATGATTTCGATCAAATCACCACACCAGAAACTCCTCATGATGTCAATGGTTATCGATTGCCTACTAACATCATCCCGAGTAATTATGCAATCAGAATTACTCCATTTATCACACCTGGAAACTTTACGTTCGATGGACATGTGCAAATAACTGCTGCAGTTGTTGAGAATACTGATAAAGTCATTTTTCATTCTAATGATATTGTGTTCAGGGCTGTTGTTCTGAGCGTCAATGGTATACATATCAAAGTTAAGGGGATTGATTCATCGCCCGTTTATCAGACGGTGACTCTCACTCTCAATGCACCAGTGACCGCTGGCTCGGTATTGATTATCGAAATTTCGTATACTGGTGTATTGAATACAGAGATGAGAGGGTTTTACAGGAGCTCTTATGTTGATGCTGAGAATAACACCAGGTTTGTTCCTTTTTTTATGGAATCGATTGATCAATCTGTAACAAAAAGATGAGACAGAAGAAGTTAATTTGTTTTTTTTTTTCTGAGAATATCTTGGAAGTTGAGCGAGATAGAGCGATTTTTGTTTCATCATTTTTCCGAAACCCTTGAAATTCTCCGCAGAGAAGGATAAGACCGGAATCGCTTCATCTCGCTTCATTTACAAGATATTTTCCAAAAACTGATGCAAATTTTTAGTGAATTTTCCTGTGAATATCTTAGAAATGAATAAAGATATGCCCTTTCCGTCTCAATTTTTTTTTTTCGTTCTTGGAATTCTCAACAGAAAAGGATTGGGACAAAAAAAGCGTATCTCCATCATCCGAGATATTCTATTCAGCATGATCACAAACATAAATGAATTCGTCCTTTTTTACCTCTTCACTACTGAAATATTCCTTTAGTCATTAATTTCTGCAGATGATCTCGGAAAGTAAGCGAAATAGAACGATTTTCGCTCTATTCTTTTCTGTAACTCTTGAAATTCTCTATGAAAAAATGAAATTGAATTTGTTCTATCACGCTTAATTCCCAAGATATTTCCCAAAAACTGAAAAAAAATTCGTTGATAAAAGGTAAAACAGGATAACCCTACTTTTCCTCATTTTTCTGTGAATATTGTGGAGATTAATGGAGATAAGCTTTTCTTGCCCCAATCCTCCTTCGTAATTCCTGAAATGCTCTACAAAAAAAGATTAAGATAAAAAGGACGTATCTCCATTATCCGCAATATGCCGTTAGGAATAATCACAAAAATAAGTCGTTTTGTCCTGTTTTATCTTCACTTCGAAAATATTCTTTGAGTCATTCGTTGCCGCTGAACATCTTGGAAACTAAGCGAGATAGCGCAATGTTTTCATGATTCGTCTTTTTTGGTAGAAAGTTTCAAGAACTACAAAAAAGGATTCAAATAAAATTGCGCTATCTCGCTTAGTTTCCAAGATGTTCTTAAAAAATTGATAAAAATTTCAGTATCAAAGAATCAACGGAAATACGCCCTTTTTTGTAACTCATGAAATGGGCTTCGAAATAGGATCAGAATAAAAAGATGTATCTCTCTTAGTTCCCCTGATATTCGATTGAGAATAATCACAAAAATAAGTCAATTCTTCGGTTTCACATCTGCAATCGGAAACTAAGTGAGATAACCCAATTGCAGCTAGGTCACCTAAATCCTTTTTCCTCGAAAATTTCCAATGCGACAGAGAAGGATTCGAGTAAAGTCGCTCAATCTCACTTTCCGACATATTTTCAAAAAAATGACAAAAAAACTCCCGTTTTACCTTTTATTCAAAATAAGTCATCAGAAACTCTTTTTTCGTCGTCCATAAGAAATAACCCATGCAATATCACCTTATTTCCTCTCTTCAAACGCAGATGGTTGGCAGCCACTCATCTGGAACCAGTTGGTGCACGTAGAATGTTTCCCTGTTTCGATGAGCCAGGTCTGAAAGCAACATTTGAACTTTCAGTGGCTAGACCAAAAGATTACGAAGCCATCAGTAATACTCCAGTGAAGACAGCAGTTGCAGAGTAAGCACCATTGCTTCTGAAAGAGACAGAAAAACTTGAGAAACTCCTTACCATTGAATATTTAATTTATCTTTTTCAGCGATGATCTTATGCTAATAGAGTTTGAAAAAACTCCAGTTATGTCGACATATTTATTGGCACTAGTTGTATCGGACTTTGAATCTGTCCAGAATAAACTCATGTATTCAGCATACGCAAGACCCAATGCTATTGAACAGGCCACTTATGCAGCCTCTGTGATGCCTGGAATTGTCGAGTTTTTTGAAGAATCACTTGGTCATCCTTATCAGCTGAAAAAACTCGATATGATCGCTCTTCCCGATTTTGCATCAGGAGCTATGGAAAATTGGGGTCTCATCACTTATAAGGAGAGGAATATGCTCTATGATGAGAATTATTCACCAATCACGTCGAAACAAGCTATTATCAATGTTATTGCACACGAGATAGCACATCAGTGGTTTGGTAATCTTGTCAGCCCCGAGTGGTGGGAGTATCTGTGGTTGAGCGAAGGATTCGCACGTTATTTCCAGTATCACGCTACGGATAGGGTATGTTATTGATTAGTTATTCAATTGATGAGTGAGATTGTTGATGGGGGACTTAGGGGAGGAGGTTTTATGATTATCTGGGGAGAAAAGAGGCTTAAGGCAGGATTTTACTTTGAAACTTTGAAAAAAAAGCTTTTTTTGGATGTTTTTTTGAGAGAATGATTAAAGATATTCATGTAGGGTTTGTGAGGCTCAATAAATACACTCTTGAGATACGTTAGAAAATTTTTGTCCATTTATTTTATGCACTTTTTATACCCAAAAATGTGACTTTAATCCAATGCCTCGATTTATAGGCGGGTATGCGCCGGGATTCGAATTTTGAAGATGGGCGACCCGAAAAAAAAAAAAATTGTTTTAGGTTCAATGTTACTTCAGCAACCGCCTGAACTAGGATTTTCAATGTGCATGCAAAAATGAAGGAACGGCGGTGAAAACAAATCAAAAAGAAAAAAAATTGCCTTTTTTCTCACTGTTTTTTGCAACAGAAAATTAGTAAAAATAAAATTTTGGGATTATCCTAGTTCAGGCGGTCGCTGGAGATATATTGAACCAAAACCTATTTTTTTTCTTTTTTCGGATGACTCATTATCAAAATTTCAACAACGGCGCATAAATTGAAGGTATTGTATTAAAATGATATTTTTGGCTATAAAAAGTAAATAAAATACATGGTAATTTTTTTTTAAATGTATTTCAAAGTGTATTCATTGAGCCTCGCAAACCCTACATGGATACCTTTATTGATACACTCATAAAAAATTTCCAAAAATAGCCTTTCTTCAAAAGGTTTCAAAGTAGAATCTTGCCTTAAGAAATGAAGTGTCTTACAAATTTGTCAAAAATCGAATTATCTTCAGGATTATTCTGAACAGAATGTCTCGGAAACTAATGAGGAATGATACGCTTTTTTTTACTCTGATTCTTCTTTGTGGAGGATTTTAAGAGCCACAAAAAAGGTCTGAGGGGAAATTGCCCTATCTCACTTATTTTCCGAGATATTTAAGAAAAAAACGGAATAATGAAAAAATAGACTCTTTGCTACTGAATTCATTATTCGATTTTTTAAAATATCTTATAAATTAAGCGAGATAGCGAAATTTTCGTGAGAATTTTATTTGTAGCTCTTGAAATTTTCTACAAAATCAGTTTCAATGCAAATTCCGCTATTTTTCTTTGTTGCCGAGATATACTTGAAAGATGAAAGACTTGTTCTATTCGATTTTTTCACTACTGAAACGACTGTATTGATTTCAGATTGAAAAAGATTGGGGCTTGGCGTCGCAATTCGTGGTGGATCATCTCCAATCGGCCTTTAAAACTGACGCCTCACTATCGACTCATCCCATGACCCATCCCGTCAATACACAGTCCGAAATAAGTGGAATTTTCGATGTTATTTCTTATGGTAAAGGAGCTAGTATCTTGAGAATGTTTGAAAAAACTTTTGGGACAGAATTATTCTATAATTCTCTTCACGATTATCTCGCTGCAAGGTCAGTCCATGAAAAAAAATCATCAAACGAGTAATAAATTAAGCTCAACTCAACAGGATAATTTCATTTTTTATTTGTTTTTGATGAATATATCTTGAAAACTAAATGAAATAAGGCAATTTTTCTGTATTTTTTTGTTGTAGAGAATTTCAAGAGCTTTAAAAAAAAACTGGGAAAAAATGCACTCATTTTTCTAAAAAAAAAAAATAATTCAAGATTTTTCCCGATTTTTTTTCTGGATTTTCCTGAATTTTCCCGGAGAATTGCTCTATCTCGCTGAGTTTCCGAGATATTCTCAGAAAAACAACAAGAAACGTAAATTTATCCGGTTTCCTTTTCCCTACTGGACTATTTCCCCGTTGATTCTAAATGATTAAAAAAATTGTATTAAACCCAATTATAGACAATACAAGAGTGCGAGAGCTGAGCACCTGTTTGCAGCATTCGCAGCCCAATTTGAAAAAACTGGTGTAATATTAGAAGAACCCATTGAAACGATTATGGAGTCATGGACGAGAGAAGCGGGATATCCAGTTGTCAATGTAAAAATAAGTAGTACTACCCTAGAATTGACGCAAGAACGTTTTCTGTTGAGGAATCCTGATCGCATTCCAAACAATCAAACGTGGATGATACCGATTACGTGGACTTCTCAAAGCTCCCCCGATTTTACAACCACTGCTCCCAAATTTTGGTTCAATTCAGCAACTAGTGTTATAAATAATAACTCTTTGATCAACGAGACTGATGGATGGATGATATTCAATGTCCAACAGGCTGGTGAGTTGATTTCATTGGAAAAGGTGGCATATTTGTTTATTGAGCTGGAGTAAAAGAAAATATTTGCGAGAATTTAGGTAAAACAGGATAAGTCGATTTGTCTCTTATCTTCCGAAAATATCTGCCAATTAATCGAGATACGCCTTTTTCGTTCTAATCTTTTTTTGTGGAGAATTTCAAGAGCTACAGAAAAAGGCCAAAATGACATCATCCCATTATTATTATTATTATTTCGCTTAATTCTTGAGATATTTTAAAGAAATTGTTGGATGAAATCGATTCATCCGTTCTTACCTCTTCGCCATTAAATTTCTTGAGAATATCTCGGAAACTGAGCGGGATAGAGCAATTTTGTCTTAATCCTCGTTCTAGAGCTGCAAAAAAAGATTAAGAAAAAATCACTCTATCCCGCTTAGTTTCCGGGATATATATATTCTCATCAAAACTATTGGGGAACAAAATTGACTTTTTCATAATTCTATTTATTGATTTGTTCGAGAATATCCTGGAAACTAATGGAAATACGCCTTTTTAACTTATATTCTCCATTAAAAAAAATTTGAGATACCAAAAAGGGTTGGAACTAATTCGCTTTATCTCACTTAGCTTCCAACATATTCTCAAAAAACGATGGAAAGAAAAAACATAGAATTTTGGATAATCCAATTTTTTAAATGAATTTATTTCCTTTTTTTTGATAATTTCTCGAGAATCAATGAAGATACGCTTTTTTTTTATTCCAATGTTTTTAGTCGTCCAGAATCTCAAGAGCGTCAAAAAGGGATTAGGACAAAATTGCCCTATCTCTCTTAGTTTCCGAGATATTCTCCAAAAATGGTCGGAAATCGATATATTCAATTCTCCATCTTCACCTCTATTTTTTTCCGAATCCTCTTTTGTAGAAAATTTTGAGGGCTTCAAAAAAAAATTTGGAGAAAATCGCTCTATTTCTCTCACTTTCCAAAATATTCTCCACAAACTATTAAAAGAAAAAAAGAAAATTATCCGGGTTTTCCCTCTTCATCACTGAATTTTTCTATTCCCCAAGTAATAATAATTTTTCTCCACATTCCAGGATATTATCGAGTTAATTACGACAAAGCCTCTTGGTTGAAGATAATAAAAGCCCTAAAATCCCCGGATTTCCGTGAAATTCACGAGCTCAACAGAGCCTCGATAATTGACGATCTCCTGAACCTCGCTCGTGCAGACCACGTGGATTATTCGATTGTCCTATCTCTAACAGAATACCTCAAACAAGAGACCAATTACATCCCCTGGAAATCAGCCTTCACCGGGTTTTCTTACTTGAAGCAGAAATTCGCTGATACAAGCATGAATGAACTATGGAAAAAGCACATGAAGATGATAATATCACCAATTTACGACAAACTCGGATTTATAGAACTCCAAAATGAGACGCATTACGACAAATTATTGAGGCGTTACGTCATCAATTGGGCGTGTGAACTCAACATGAAAGACTGTGTTAATAACTCGATAAAATTATTCGCCGATTGGAGAAACGATTCGAATCAATTGGTACCAGTTAATCTACGTGATACTGTCTATTGTTACGCAATTAAATACGGTTCTTCTGACGACTGGAATTTCCTTCAGAATAAGCACAAAACTGCAAACGTTGCTGCCGAAAAAAAGACGATCTTAGAAGCACTCGCCTGTTCATTGAACAACGAATTACTCGATGAATTATTAAATTCTGCAGTCACTGAAAATTCGGGAATTAAACTGCAGGACAGCAAAAATGTCTTTTCTTCTGTTTACAAGTCCATATTTGGTGCTAAAGTTGTGCTGAATTTTGTAGATAAAAATTTTGAGAAAATCCATGATTATTACGGGGATTACAAGAATATAAAGAGCATTCTCAGTGGAGTTTTATCGCAATTTTCAACGAGGGACAATGTTGAAGAGTTTGAGAGATTTGTTGATAAAAATTCGGAGAGACTTTTGGAAATCAAAAAATCGATTGAATCGCGAGTTAAAAGGGCTTATGAGGATCTTCGTTGGGTTGATGCACACACGCCGAGGATTTTTGAATGGCTTCATACCAATTATGATATTGTGGATTATCGATTATCGAGGGATATTGAACCGATTGATTATGATATTCATATCACTCCGTACTTTGAGGAAAGGAATTTTACGTTTGACGGAGAAGTGACGATCCACATGAGAATTCGGAAAAACACTTCGATGATTGTCCTGCACACGAATCAATTGAGCATTAAAAATACAAAGATTTGGGGAAATTCTGGGGTACTGAATTTTTCTACGACTAATTGGAATGAAGTCACTCATAAATTCACGATTTATTTGACTTCGATTGTTAATGCTGGAGAGGAGATTTATGTTAATATTGATTATGTCGGAGTCGTGAATGGAAATATGGAGGGCTTCTACAGGAGTTCGTACGTTGATGACCAAGGAAATAAGCGGTGGGTTATTTTTAAAATTAAAGGTGGACGAAATTCGGTAGAGAAGAGGCGGAAATGGATAATTCGATTTTTTGCCGATTTTTTGAGATATTCTTGGAAACTAAGTGAGATAGAGCAGTTTTGGTGGAATCCTTTTTTGGGGCTATGAAAAAGGTTTCTACCAAATTTTCGGTATCTCCTTTAGTTTCCGAAATATCCTTGGAAAATGATCGCTAAAAAAATGGAGTTATCTTGTCTCACTTTTTCGCTACTAAATTTTTCATTTTTTTACGTAAATGATAGAAAAATGCTATTATTGAGAAGATGAGGAATATATTGTGTATTTTTTTTTATTTTCATCATTATTGAATTTTGGTTTTTTTTTTGCCAATTTGACGGTTTTCGGGAACATTTACAGTTCTGATTTTTGCAATGCAATCAATGAATATTCAATTTCTCATCAATTCGAACGTTTTCCAAGGATTTTTTCATAATTTTTGAGAAAATAATCTAATTTTATAAGAAAAAAAATATCGTTCTCTTGAAAATCAAGAAAAAATTATTTTTTTTTGCTTTGAAAAAAACTGGAGATATTCGGAAAAAACAGAGAATTTCCGCTATTAATTAATTTTCATCTGTATTTTCCATTAGAAACTACCTCAGCTCTTCGATAAAATCCTCAAAGGCATTCTGTCTTTACTCGCTCTATTGAAGCCTCCATCTTACCCCACTTTCTCCCCCAGGATTCCCTTTTTTTAAATTAAAGTTAAGTGAAATTCAATTTCACAGGTGGTTGGCATCTACTCAGTTCCAGAGCTATGGGGCAAGACAGGCCTTCCCCTGCTTCGACGAGCCTGCACTGAAAGCGAAATATAAGATTAATATCGAGAGACCAAATGGATATCACACATTGAGCAATATGCCTCTGCTCAATTCCGTTCCATCCGAGTGAGTTTTCATCAATTTTATTGAATAATGAAAAAATTCTGATTTCTTCCTGGAGGGAAAATAGGATGAATTCATTTTTTCCAATATTGTTAAAGAATAATCTCGGAGAGTAAGTGAGATAGGGCGATTTTGCACGAATTCTTTTTTTTAATCCCTGGGAATTTTCTACAACAAAAATTTGAAGCGAAATAGCCGTATCTCGTTTAGTTTCCGAGATATTCATGAAAAAAGAATTCAGTGAAAAATAAAAATAGGAAAAATCGATTCATCTCCTTAGGTATTTTTCGAGAATATCTCGGAAAGTAAACGAGATAGAGTGATTTTGCTCGAATCCTTTTATGTAGCACTTAAGATTCTCTACAAAAAAGGATTCTAGCAAAATCATGCTATCTCGCTTGTTTTCCGAGATATTCTCTAAAGAATATTGGCAAAAAAAAGTCGACGTTAAATTGCATTTTTTGATTTTTTTTTCTTTTGCAGAACTCCAAATAAAACGTGGGACATCTATGAAGAATCCATCGTCATGTCGTCTTATCTCGTTGCATTCGTCGTTTCTGACTTTAAATCGATCACGAATGAGCACAAGAATTTCAGCGTTTGGGCAAGACCAAATGCGATACAGGATGCCTCCTACGCTCTGGAAGTAGGACAGAAATGTCTGAAATTCTTGGAGAATTATACTGGTATAGAGTATCCAATTATAAAGATGGACTTAGTTGCAGTGCCGGACTTTGCCGCTGGAGCTATGGAAAATTGGGGAGTCGTTACATTCAGGTAATAAGGCAGAAAGTTACTTTTTTTTTTTATTCGTTTTTTCGAGATATCTGGGGAACTAGGGGAGAAAAGGCGATTTGGTCTCAAACTTTTTTTGTAGCTCTTGAGATTCTCTACAAAAAAGGATTGAATAAAAATTGCTCTATCTTGCTTAGTTTCCGATATATTCCGAAATAATTCTATCATTTCGGCACTAGAGGAGGGGAAAGTGATTTTTGGGATTATCCTGAATTTCCAGGAATTTTTCCAAATTGAACTTCAGCAACCTTCTTTCGCCCATATGGTTTTTGAAAAAAAAACAGAATTTCTCCCGAATTTGGAATTTTTCAGATTTTTTTGAAATTTTCCAAAATTTCCTGGAATTTTTCAGATTTTTTTGAAATTTTCCAGAATTTCCTGGAATTTTTGAGATTTTTTTGAAATTTTCCAAAATTTCCTGGAATTTTTGAGATTTTATAGAAATTTTCCAGAATTTCCTGGAATTTTTGAGATTTTTTTGAAATTTCCCAAAATTTCCTGGAATTTTTCAGATTTTTTTGAAATTTTCCAGAATTTCCTGGAATTTTTGAGATTTTTTTGAAATTTTCCAAAATTTCCTGGAATTTTTGAGATTTTTTTGAAATTTTCCAAAATTTCCTGGAATTTTTGAGATTTTTTTGAAATTTTCCAAAATTTCCTGGAATTTTTGAGATTTTTTTGAAATTTTCCAGAATTTCCTGGAATTTTTGAGATTTTTTTGAAATTTCCCAGAATTTCCTGGAATTTTTCAGATTTTTTTGAAATTTTCCAGAATTTCCTGGAATTTTTGGGATTTTATAGAAATTTTCCAGAATTTCCTAGAATTTTTGAGATTTTTTTGAAATTTTCCAGAATTTCCTGGAATTTTTGAGATTTTTTGAGGAATTTTTCAGTTTTGCTCTAAAAAATAGGAATTGTCAAAAAATTAATAAAAAATTAATTTTTACATATGTTTTCTACCGGAAATTTCCTCAGCTTCTCAATGAAATTATCAGAAAAAACCTCGAACATTTCCTCTGATTTCTCACGATTTTCATAAGATAAAATATAAAAACTAAAATATCTCCTTTCAACCCCTTATCCCATTTCTCCCCCACCGTCCCCTATAGATAAAACCATACTAATAAGTATTTATTCCTCATCGAATAGAGAATACGGTCTCCTGTCAGATAATGCAACGAGAGCAAGCCGATTATCATACGTAAACACAATAATAGCACACGAACTCTCTCACATGTGGTTTGGTAATTTGGTAACTGCCGACTGGTGGGAAGAAATTTGGTTGAACGAGGGCTTTGCTCAATATTTCGAGTACCGTGTTGTGGATGCTGTAAGTAATTTTCTCAAGCAATCAGGAAATAAGCTGAACACTTCAATTAAATTTCCTTATTTTTATTCACAGCTTGAACCGAATTGGAAATTGATGGATCAATTTATTGTTTATGAATTGCAAAAAGCTCTTCTGGCTGATTCGTCAGTAAAAATGCGGCCGATGAACAATAAAATGGAGACGCCGTACGACAGCGGTGAAAATTATGGTGCAATTGCCTATGGAAAATGTTAGTTGAAATTATCATCAGAATTGAATTAATTAAGGTAGTATCCCAGAGTACAGTCGATAAAAGGGAAAAAATAAGGATTTGTCCATTAGCGGAAAAGTGATGAAACTATTCGGGAGTCATGTCTCCATCTTGTATATATAATTTTTTTCAAAATTATTTTTTAATAAAATATTATCTTTGATATAGCATTGAAGAAAAAGGGCTTAATTGTACTCGCGTTTGGGATACTACTTTAAATCATTAATTTCGCTTTAATGATTCATTATTCTTTCCAGCTGCCAGTGTCATTCACATGATGCGAAATGCATTTGGGGAAGAAATTTTCGCACAAGGCTTACGGTATTATCTAGAGAGGAACAAATATAATACTAGCAAACCGGAGAAATTGTGGTCTGCATTGCAAATCAGTGCAAACGAACATGGTGGGCTTATCAATGCAAATGAAACTGTTGCCACGTTAATGGATTCTTGGGCAAGTCAAGCTGGATATCCTGTTGTTCATGCTAGCTTGAGCAAAGGATTACTAACGGTCCAGCAGGTAAAGCTTCAAAATTGTGTCTTAATTTCTTTTAATCTGAAGTGCATGTTTTTTTAATGATTCAGTAGTGAAGTGGTGAAAAAGGAAATATTCCGCTTAGTCTTCATTTTTTGAGAATATCTCGGAAATGCAATAAGTTTGAATGATTCGACCTAAATGCAAAGCTGTCCTCTAATTATTATTTACTCTTTTAGAAACGGTTTCTACTACCAAAAGACAACACGACAGACGATCAAACCTGGTGGATCCCCATAACAATCCAGATCAAGTCTCTCGAAGAAAATAACATAAATCCAGTTTTTTGGCTCGGCACAAAGAACGACACGATCGAAATGGACATCGGTGATGATTGGTTCCTCCTCAACGTTCGTCAACTAGGATATTACCGTGTTAATTACAACGTGATGAATTGGTTACTTCTATTCAATGCCCTGAATTCCAAGAACTTTGGTGGCATTCATGAAATTAACAGAGCCCAAATAATCGACGATGCACTGAATTTAGCACGAGCTGAAGAGTTGGATTATTCGATTGCATTGTTGAGTACACAGTATCTAAGGAATGAGACTAATCATTTGCCTTGGAAGGCATTCTTCACTTCGATAGATCACTTGACCGAGCGTTTTGACGGTCACGAGAGTAACGATTACCTCAAAGCGTATGTGTTGAAATTAATTGATGTTATGTACGAAAAAATTGGCTTTGAGAAGAGGGAAAACGATACGTTCATGGACGAATTGAATAGGCAATTGATTTTAACTTGGGCATGTGCATATGAACTTGCTGATTGCGTCAATAAATCGAGGATCTACTTCGATCAATGGAAAAATGATGAAACTAAATTAATTCCGGTTAATGGGAAAAGCGCTGTTTATTGTGCAGCATTGAAATCAGGAGATTATGATGACTGGAAGTTCCTTTGGAATAAATATCTTGAGGCGAATATTGAGAGCGAAAAATTAACATTGTTGAGTGCACTTGGGTGTACGCGTGATGTACAGGCACTTACTGAGTACTTGCGTATCGCTTTATCGGGTAATTCAGTACGTGATCAGAATATCTACAAAATTTATACATCGATTTATTCAACTGATATTTATGGTGTTAATTTTGTATTTAATTTCACTTTGAATAATTATAAAAAAATTTCGGGGAGCTACGGGGGAATGAGTACCTTGAAGAGTTTGTTTCGTGATGTTGCTGGAAAATTTTCAACTCGCGAACAAATTGATAGATTTGAAACATTTATCATGGTAAAGGGAGAGGAACTAGCGGAGATCATGGATTCATTGAAATCTTCGTTAAACAGTGCTAAGATCAATTACAAGTGGTTTGAGAGAAATGAAGGGGTCATCAAGAAGTGGCTCATAAATCCACCGTTAATAATAGACACGAATGAAGGGACAGGAGATGGAAATGACATGAATGTGAACAATTCAGGTGAAGAGGATCAGTCGAATTTCGATAATTTGTATCTTATTTCTTCGATCGCCGGTGGTTGTGTCATTCTCGGAGCAATTGCGATTTGCCTGTTCATCAAATGGCGACGTAATAATTAATTTTTAGAATTCGTGAAGAGGTGAAACCAGATGAGTCAATATTTCACCGATTTTTTTTTGAGAATATCTCAGAAACAAGGGGTGCAAAAAAACGACTTATCCTGTCTATTTATAAGATTTTCATGAAGCATTTTGCGATTTTATATTTTTATTTACGGAATGCAAAAGCGAATGAAATTAAAACCCTCTAAAAACAAGGAAAAGCAAGAATTTTTCGCTCTCGTATTTTATATAATAAAGTTAAATATTTTTGTAAATCAAATTTTCATATGAAAAACAAAGAATTAATGTGCCTTTACTTAACAAAAAACTTTATTTCTTCAAGTAATGGAAGATAGAAGTCATGTAAATAATTCTAAATAAATTTCAATTGAAAAAAAAAAACAATTTCATTTATTACTGGAATGTCGGAAATTCTGAAGTATATATGATTGTGAAAAAAATAAGTACCATATAATAGTATATTTTTTCTCCATTGTACTAGTAATAGCTTCGCATTTCTTCTAAGCTCGCCAAATTGTATTTCATCAACTTAATGAACTGCTGGAGTGAACATAGTTCCATAGAGCCAGGTATCGTTTCTATGGACGATTGTGCTGGAATTCCTTTATAATGACGGACTTGAAGTAGAAATGAAAAATTGGGTCATTATTAAAACGTCAAGCCAAATATTATTGTAATAACAAAGAGGTAACACAGAATCAGTCAATTACTTTTCCATTAGTCTTCGCGGAATATCCCGGAAAGTAAATGAGATAGTTACAAAAAGAGATCTCATAACAATCTCGCCTTGTCTCCGAGAGATTCCATGACGAATGATCACAAAGATAAGTCGACTTGTATCATTTAACCTCTCCACTGACTCAATAGTATATCTCAATTAGCCCTGACATAGTATTGGTCATTGCGACTGAAGAGCTTAATAATAAAAGCACTTGTATACTTGGGCAAATGCGGCAGATCATATCGTCGCCTTAGAGTGGAAGGGGCGTAAGTGCCATTTTTCGGATTTATTTTCTTCAAAATAACAAAGAGGCGTATCTCCGCCATTATTGCTCCAATAGGCTTTCCAAGGCCTGTTACGCAATATTAGTAAAAAAAATCAAAAATAATAACATAAAGGCGTAAGTACCATCCACTAATAACAAACGGGCGTAAGCACTGGAGATACGCCTCTTTGTTTTTAGTTTTTCTTATTGAATTTTTCCTAATCATTGGAAAAATACTAATAACAAAGAGGCGTAAGTCCGGAAAAATAATTCAATGAAGAAAATTTAAGAACAAAGAGGCATAAATGCCATAATTTAGATAAAAATCGCAAAGAACAAAAGGGCGTAACTCCAAAAATTCTCATTTGCTATAAAAAAAATTATAAAAGAAAATGGTGTAAGTGCCAAATTTTACATGAGGAATTCTAAAAACAAAAGGGCGTAACTCCAAATATTTTCATGAGATGGAAAAATTGTGAAAACAAAGAGGCGTAAGTGCGGAAATACGTCCTTTTCACTTTAACATTAACAATTATATAGCGTTCAAAAATAAAATAACAAAGGGGCGTAAGTGTGAAGATATGTCCCTTTCATTTTAAGATTGGTAGTTACGCCACTTTGTTATTTTAATTTTCAATTACCCAAATAATGTTCCCGAGACCATAAAAAAACATTTTGGAGTGATAAGTGGACATACGCCCCTTTCACACCAGAATTTCGTGTTTTTGGCACTTACGCCCCTTTCACTTTAAGGCGACTATATATTCCCAAAGTTATTACGGAGTTATTAGGGCTACATGACCCTCATGAGTTGAATACAGATATATCTCTGTCTTATTGGTTTTATGATTATTCATATCCAACATATTGTCCACCATTCTCCGCAACAATATACCTGTAATGACAACAGAATGAAAGAGCCATTCAGAACGTATCGGGACATTTTGGAATATTCCGAGGAAACGTACGCTTTTGGGGTTGTTCCGTTTTCCAAAAAAAAAGATTCCTGAAAGGATCCTCACGTACATTCCTAGAATGTTTCAACGTTTTCTGGGAAGGTTCTGGGACTTTAATTCTGCTCACTTGGTTAAAGAATGAAATCTAGGTCTAAATATTTGTTATCTTAGAAACAAAGTGGCGTAAGTGGCAAAAATGCTAAATTGCTAAATACTGGTGTGAAAGAGGTGTATCTTCAAAAATCACGCCAAAATATTTTTTATGGCGTTCTTGACGTTATTTGGCTAACTGAAAATTGAAATAACAGAGTGGCGTAATGGTTAATGTTAAAGTGAAAGGGACGTAACTCCACACTTACGTCGCTTTGTTCTCTTATTTTCCACTCTATGTCTTGGACTTACGTCATTTTATTTCATTTTATATAATTTTTTGAACTTACACCCACTTGTTTGTAGAATTTTATAATGAGAAATAAAACATTCAGACCAGGGTAGAAGCCTTTAAAAATAATAAAAAGGGAAAAAAAATAATAGTAGGATGAAACCCATTGGGAAAGGAGGAGAATATTATGAGAAAGCACACCGACTTTTTGAAAAAAGCTCATATTTTGACGGGTGAATTTTCGCTTGAAAATTAGGGTGGTTTTTCGATATTCAGTCAAAATAAGGTGAAAAAATGAATATTTCAAATCAAATAAATTACAGTGTATTTGGGACATAAAAAGGTAAGTTTTCACCAAATTTCGTTGAAAAAATTTTTTTTTTGGAAAAGATCAAAATAAAAACCCGAAAACTTGGTTTTTTGAATTTTTTACATAAATTTTGAGGTTATGTAGAAAAAGTGTCGATACAAAAGTTGTGAAACTTTTCATTACCTACAACTTTGCCTGGGAACTTTTTTCCATAGGACTTGTAGTTTTGCCGGGAATTGACATAAACTGTTTTTCACCCTTAAAAACTCACCCCCTTCCCCTTCCCGACCTCAGATCGCCCATAAATTATTTTTCCTTTCATTTTCATCCTATTTTCCTCCTTTCCCAATGGGTTTCATCCTACTACTATTTTTTTTGGTTCCAAAAATTATCGACCCTGGTCTAATTTGAAAGAAATGCGAGCAGGCTTTGGCTTACTCATAACAGAAGCAAGCATGTGCTGGAGATACGCCACTTTGTTATTATGAATTTTTGAAAAAGGAAACTGAAATCAATGAAATGCTAACAATGAGCAGATGTATGAGTCGGAGATAGGCCTATTTTTTATGAGCATTTTTTCGAAGATATAGAAAAATTCAATAAAGAACTAACAACAAATAGAAATAAGTGCTGGAGATACGTCTTTCTGTTTGGAGTAGGGGGCCCTCGAAATTAGCCCACTCGAGTTCAACAGCTGTTTTTTAATTCTGAATCGATGAGAAAAGAATGCCTCCTCGACTGGCTTGATTGAAAGCTCATGGATGGATTCAGTCGTTTTTCGGGGATTTTAGGAAATATCGAGGGGGAACTCACAATAAATAATAATCGAACTCAATTTAAATTATTGGTATGATATTCGATAACGTGAATGAACCACAAGTGTTAGATGAGTCCATTCACGAAGCTGATCTTTTTCGTAACGTGCTTGCTCTGAAGTCAATTCGCGGTTTTCCAGTGGACGCCTGGAGGTGTGCATCGGCCGAGATAGTCCACGAAGTAAACTAAACTTCGTTGTTACAGTCACAAAAATGCTCATAATTGCTGGATAAGCATTCCAACGCTTGGGACTGCGTTTTTCATGAAAAAGATAGACAAATCAAATTTTCACAGTAAAACAGTTCTGGAAAAAGGAACTAGACTTTTTTTTATTTATTTTCTTGCATAAAAATCTCTTCTTTTATTCCTCTCATTTTTACTAAAATATAAAATGAGGGTAATAGCCGAAATTGTCACATCTCTACACGTAACGAATACTAGTTTTTAAAAAAAATTTCACTTCCCTATTGAATTTAACTCTCTTTCATCTTTCCTATCAAGAGAATCCAAAATTAATCATCAAACGGAAATTAATTGAGAAACAATGTCGAAGATATTCACGATAACTAATCGAAATTGAATCCTCTAATACTTTAAAAAATTTTATAGAAAAAATTCGTTTTTCTTTCGTCACTTACATTACGACTTCAAGCGCTATCAAAAATCTTGCTTGAGTCATCAGTCCAAAACGTTAGGATTTTTCAGAATTGTTGAGATTGTCTAACAGTATGACACAAATTATCGTTATCCATCAATGTAACTTCATATCCACTTCACGATCGAATTAATGACCGGACATACCTCTTTGATGAATGGTTTGGAAGATTCTGTTAAATGAACAAGTCAAAGTTAACTTTGATCAGTTTGACTTGAGCTCTCATTGAGGATGAGGTTTCATCGGAAAAAGTTACTTGATCTCCTTGTTTTATTACTTTGTGTCCATGAAAATTACGCTAATGATAATTCAGCGAGTGAAGATGGATTTTCTCAAAATTCAACTATTGCTGAAAATGCAGATAATCGATTGCAAAATTCAGTGATTCCAGTCACGTACAAAATCATGCTGTCTCCTGATTCTGATAAGGAGCCGTTTTCTCTGCAGGGAACTGTGAAAATTCAAATGAAAGTCAGTGAAAAACCTAATAAAATTATCCTTCACGTTGGTAAACTCGACGTCAATTCTGTCACTGTTAATGACAGTGATGACATTAGTTCGCATACTCTACAGTCATTTTATTCTGCAAAAACTGGAGATCTCACGATTCCTCTTGTCAATCCTATTCCCAAGAACACAGTGATCATCATCGCTATTAGAGACCAGGGAATTCTGATGCATCGCATGATCGGTTTCTACAAGAGTTCCTACTACGATCAGGAAAAAAATCTCAAGTAAGAATTAAATTGGAATTTTTGAAAAGAATTGAAGAGGTGAACCCGCATGGAAAAAATATATATTATCAAAAATGTAATTTTGAGTAACTGATGAATTATATAATATTATAAAATTTAATATGAGAATCCATAGGCATATTTTTACCGAAATATTACATGATTTTAGAATGAGAAAGATATAATAGTTCATTGTAATTCAAATGACTCATATATAGTCATTTATATCATAAAGTATCGAAATCAAATATCATAACACGTAGAAAAATTCTGATGGCGGCCGGGCCATGGCGGCCGCCATCACAAATTTGCCGCTTTCTATGAAGTTCTTTCCCATGGCAATTTTTCCATGGCGATTCTATCCAAGGCATATTTTTGCACGGCATTTCTTCCCATGATGATTCTTTTCATTTTTTCTCATAGCTTTTTTTTCATAGCTTTCTTTTCCATAGGCTTTTTTCTATAGCGTTTGCTTTCCATAGTGATCCTTTCCATGGCGTTTCTCTCCATTGCATTTTCTCCATGGCAGATGTCGTCAATGCAAAATTTGCTATGGAGAAATTTGCTATAGCCATAAATCCATGAAAGGCATGAAAAATTTATGGAAAAGTCATGAAAAAAATCATCATGTAACAAATTGCCATGGAAAGAATCGTCATGAAAAAATGCCATGGGAAAGAACTCCATGAAAAGCGGCAAATTTGTGATGGCGGCCGCTCTGGCCGGCGCCATGACCACCGCCATGGCCCGCGCCATGGCGGCCGCCATCAGAATTTTTCTACGTGAATATATTCAACATCACACATATTTTGGCCGTATATTACCCGTTCTCAATCCGATATTATTAAATATATTCATAGCAATATATTCCTTTTTCATGAGGGAAGGATAAGGATTTTTTTATAATTATTTTTTATAGAATACCTCGGAAACTAAGCGAGATAAGGAGATTTCGTCTCTAGCTTTCATTGAAGAGAATTGAGAGAGCTATAAATACGGTTGAGAGCAAAACTGCTTTGGCTCGCATCTCGCTTAGTTTCCGAGCTATTTACCAAAAAATGACAAAAAATTATTGCAAAATTGACCGATTGGCGCTCATCAACATCATTTTCAGTAATTCGTAAAGTCAATATGAATTTAAGTAGAGATTTCAATAAATAAATTGCGTCAAACGTGACAAGCCCTAGCGGACCTGATATCACTATAACTCACCGTGATTCATTGTGATTCCGCATTGTACCGTGATTCACCATAAACCACCGTGAATCAGGTTCGCTAGAAAGGTTATTATAAAAGTAGTTCTATCCCGCTTAGATTTCCAGATATTCCTAAGAAAACAGAATGAGTCTACTATTTGCCATTAGTTTTCTAAGAATATCTCAGAAACTAAGCGAGATAGAGCGATTTTGCTGTCATTCTCTGACGTAGAAAATTTCAAGAGCTACAAAGACGGATCCAAGCAAAATCACTCTGTCTCACTTCCAAGTCTCCGAGATATTTCCAAAAATAAATTATCAAGGAATCATGTTGGATTTCTGTTACCAATTCATCTTATATTGAATTTTGGTTCTTCCAGGTGGCTAGGCACTATCCAGTTTCAGGCCTCTCATGCTATCCATGCATTTCCATTCTCCGATGAGCCAAGCATCAATGCAGTATTCAAAATAAATATCTTACGCAAATTGTCACAGAAGAGCTTGATCAATGCAACTACTCATAAAGAGACTGACACGTAATTATTTCAATTCTTGGTTAATTTTAGTTCTGGAATAAAATAGACATTTCCAGATAGTTTTCTTATAACTAAAGCTATAAAGTTCCACGTCTAAGAGAATCTGGTTTAGCTGCTCAGCATCGAAAGTCTATGAATATTGCAGAATGGAACTGTTTTTTCATAAAAACGTTAGAAATCACGTTTAACGTTCGAAATTTGACTAATTGAATTTGCAATACATTCAAAATATGGTCGTGATCAAGGTAGTGGAGTCAATTTGGGGCTCACGATTTAAACCATGTTTTTTTTGCATTCTTTACGTCCCTACCAATTCTATACGATCTCTAGTAGTGGACGATAAAAGATTGATTCTTTTCTTTCCACTTGAAAAAAAACAATCTTGACTCGTCAACGTCATTCATATCTGAGAGCTTTGATAGGAATCGAAAAAAATTATGTGTACTTAAACAGATCTCAGGACTACGTTGTAGGACCCCAAACAGCCACCCTATAAAAATCCACGATAACCAATCAAGTAAATAATGATTCTCCATTCAGATTAATTGGTATTCAGAAGGATCACCCATATGAAGATACCCGGCGCTCAGGAAGAAGATCCAGACATGCAGAAATTGTGAAGAATCGGTCACGAAATATCGATGCAGCTTTCACTGAATTGAGTCAAAATGGTGCCGGAACCGTTGATGCTGTAACCGAAGCTATAAATCTAGTGAGTTCAATTGAAATACCTTGATTTGTTGAAAAACAAAGACTAGGGTTTTCAAAAAATTTCAGCCTCTTTTTGCAAAAAACTCTGTTCGATAAAAATTCATGAATTTGTATCCCCCCTAGATGGATGTATCAGGTACAGCTATCGCTACAAATAATACCGGAGTTAGTAATCATACTGCTACTGCTGCTGCCACTACTACTATTGTGACTACTGATGCTACTACAGCTAATGCTACAACTGAAACTAACCTAGCTGATGTTTATTATGTACCTGATGTTGTTGATCCTGCTTATATAGTTCTTGCTATACTGCTGATGGTCGTGATCATAATCGTGGGGTTCATCGCCTGCATCTGGATGTTGCGTAAACTGACAATGAATCAGGCCGGAAGAGATGGATCTCGAGATATGAAAGTTTCGTGCTTCACAGGAATATGCGTATGCACAAAAAATTAATCAATTGTAGGGTAATGCCCTTCTTAAGGATGGAACATATGAAGAGGAGGTTAGCAACGGTCCTCGATTGCATTGAAAATAACGAATATAAAAGAGAAGACGGTCAGACTAATTCAGTAGTGAAGAAGTAAAACAAGATAAGTCTATTTTTTTCTCATTTAGTTGTTTGAAAATACCTTAGAAAGTAAGCGAAATAGAGCAATTTTGCCCGAAAAATCTTTTGTAACTCTTGAAATTCTCTACAAAATAAGATAAATAATATCACCTCATCTCGCTTAGTTTCCGAGATATTTCCTTCCAAATGATCGCAAAGATAAGTCGACTTATCCTGTTTTACCTCTTCACTACTGAATTCTAGACCTCAACTTGGACACATCACTGTAATTGAAATCATTAAATTCGAGCGATGCTGCCAAATAATCAATCAATAATTCATGCCTACATTTTTTTAGAAAAATTATTTTACAATTAATATTCTATTAAATGGAGAATCTAAGGAGGTTCTCATATTTGAGACTAGTAATAGGAACGGTAGAATGACTTAGCAACAGCGCAATTTGAACAAGGATCTCGCATGTACTCGCAGCGGGTGGCGAGTGCCGATTTTCAATGCGTGATCCACAAAATGATATTGACACTCAATTTTCCAAGCGATTTTATACTTATCAATGGTATTTATTCATCTTAGAAAGTTCAACAAGAGCATTAATTTTTTTTTTGATTTTTTCATTGTTAAGAATGAAAATAAAACAATAAAACGTAGAAAAGCGGCACCGAACTCATTACGTGAGCAACGAAGCGGTAAGTCATTTCTGCAAAGTTAATTATTCGAATGAATACAATGTTGCTATGTTCTTAAAAACATAAATTTAATGTCTTATGTAATTTGAAAAGCGTGGTTCCAAGACAGGAAAAAATTTCTTTACGATTCTTTCATTTTTATTCAAAGTAAAATTCTGAATAAGTGACAAGTGGCAGGAAAGTATATTTTCCTTCATCGTACTAGCAATAATCTCGCACTTCTTCCGAACTCGCCAAATTGTCTTCTATCAACGTAATGAATTGCTTGAGTGGACATGGTTCCGTACAGTTGGATATCGTTTTTATAGTTGATTGTGCTGGAATTCCTTCGTAATAACGGACCTGAAGTGTGAATAAATGATTGGATCGTTATTGAAAAGACGAGCCAAATATGATTGCAGTAGCAAAGAGGTCAAACAAGATAAGTCAATTTTTCTCAGATATTTAGCTCATTGTTTAGTCGCAGCTTTCATTTATTCAAAAGAAAAATATCAAGATTACAAAATGTATTGCGTTTCAAATACTATGCGTAGACCTCTCCATGATGACTGCGCATAGTAGTTGAAACGTAATGCATGTTTAATTTTGATATTTTTTTTTAACGAATGAAAGCAGTGACTAAAAAATTGACTGAATATCTCGGAAAGTAAACGAAATAGCACAATTTCCGTCGATACCTTTTTTTGTAGAGGGGCATCAGAGCTACGAGGAAGTTTTGTATAAAAACCTCTCTATTTCGTGTAGTTTACAAGATATTTCATGAAGAATGGTCACAAAAGTGAGTCAGCTTGTTTCATTCCGCATCCCCACTAATTCTATAGCATATCTCAACTCACCCTGACATAGTAATCGCAACCCCAACTGAGAAGCTCAATCATTACAGCACTCGTATACTTGGGCATGTGTGGCGCAGCATATAAGCCGAGAGCTGCTAGAGTTGAACCTACATTCAGCTCATGAGCTGAATACAGATATATTTTTTTCTTATTGGTTCCATAATTCTCCACCTTGTTCAACATGTCGTCTACCATTCTCCGCAACAATATACCTACAATTGCAACAGAAGCAAATCTTAATATTGATAATTTATAGGAAAAATTTAGGTAAAATGGAGATTCTGCTAAAGCGGCATGAGATCAATTTCTTCCAACGATTCCATTGAAAAACTGAGGAAACTTCTAGTGGAAGACATGTGATGTGTGTTTTGAGCGATCTGTAGCTCATTTGATGAAAATCAGTTTTTTCATAATATCATCTTCAGAAATTAATAATGTTTATTAAAAAACTCATGAATTCATGGCGATAACGACCAACAGAACCGGTGATATTTTCGAAAAAGTCATATTTTTCAATTTCGCAACGAATTAGACTTTCAGTTGTCTTCCGAAGAATCAATCCTCATATATGCTTTCTACCAGAAATTTCCTAAGCTTTCTAATGGAATAATTGGAAAAATCTCGTCTCAAATATTTGCATTGATTTCGAGCGATTTTAATAATATAATGCATGACAATTAGAATTTCTCTATTTCACCTCTCACGTGTCCTCTACTTCTCCAACTAAAATATTCCGTCGATCACTTACCTGACAGCATTTTTTTGAAATTTTGATTTTCATCAATAATTTGATATAGTAGACTTGTTGCATCTGATAATGCATTACTCGAATAAATATTTTCGGCCCAGGTTGGGAGTCTTAAGCCCAAAGACACCTCGGACATAAGAGTATTATAGAGATTCAGTAAATGTAGCGGATTTTCAATCCGTCTTCCCGTCAATTGCGTTAACTGCTGCAACATTTCATGGTAAGGGGCCATACGACTAATAATTTCAGGTGATTGCAGAGCCTTATACGCTTTCTGGAGGAATCTACGAAGAAGAAAAATAGTTTGTTGAATTTTTGTGGATGTCCAAATGGTAAATCTTCTGCAATCGAATGGATCTGAGGAAACATGCAGTTTGAGATGTGCACAGAGATTTCCTTCTAGAAAAACGGATCTTCACCGAATCCATCCAATTGCACAGTTTTTATCACTCAATCTCCTTGTGGTCATCAGCTCTTCGAATATCACACCGTGTAGATGTTTCCGGTCTTAGGATCATATCCGATTTTACTGGGCAGTAAACTGTTGATATTGGCTGCCATCTCAATAATGGATGCCACTGATCATAACGTTCTGGTGGGAACAGACCACTCAACACAACCTGGAGAGTCATTTTTGTTCTATCAGTGTCACCAGAACGAGCATAAACCTCTTCTGGTTCATACAGATAATTCAGAAAACTGCCATACAGACGATAAAGATACCTGCCCAGACTATAACTTCGCGCCTTACCAGCCTGAGTTCACGAATATTATATAAAATATTAGCTATAAGGAATATGATCAAATTATTTCGATACTGAAGATGTAAAACAAGATGAGACCATTTTTTCGTCATTAATTCAGAAATATCTCGGAAACTCAAAGAGATAAGGGGATGTCACCCCAATCCATCTTTGTAGAGAATTTCAAGAACAATACAAAAGATTTCACATATAATTGCTCTATATTGCTCAGTTTCTGAGATATTCTTCAAAAACCAACAAGTATCCCAGAAACTAAGCAAGATAGCACAATTTTCCTGCACGCCGTTTCGTAGAGAGTTTCGGGGGCTACAAAAAAAGATCTGGACATTATCAGCCTATTTCGCTTCGTTTCCGAGATATTCTCAAAAAATGATGGAGATAACCATCAACTTCTCCAGCTTCAAGTCTTCACTCGAGAATCACATATCTCACATTGGTCAATTGCCCGTAGCCCTTAGGAAAAGTCCGATTCAGATATGGATCATTTGGATATAATTCCCCGTCCTCATAAGTATCAGGAGTGCGATCTCCATGTCGAAATACCTGAAAAAAGAAGAATCGGATTAGCTGCAGACTCTAATAGGCATGAATCCATCGTCACCTTAGAAATGAAGTGGCGTAAGTCCTATGTATAAGCATAGTACTCACGCCATTTTGTTTCTGAACTGACAATGTGGGTGTTCACAAGAAAAACTCTTTATCAGAAAAAAATTATTTCACTTGATAATATGAATTTGAACTCTCACCACATTCACGAGTTGAAGCTGAAATTGGAGCTGTGCAGAAGTCACGAATAACTTTGAGGTAGTGACTGCAATGAGCAGAAAAGTGAAGAGCCCGTAGCTCAACATGACTTAAGTATAACTGAGTAATCTGGAATAATGTGTACTGCTATAAGTATTTCAATAAATCTCTCAATTTCACTTTAACAATCATTAGAATTTTAATAAAAAATTTGATATAAGAAATAAAATTCAGAATTAGTAAGACGAAACATATTTTTAACGTCTCATGAATCATATGATTTTTTGAGCTTTCACTTATAATATGGAATGGTGAACGATTCAAGAAAGTCAATGCCTGATGATCGGTGATGATATGATTGTCGACCAATCAAATATTCACGAAATTTTTCGAGGGAGTACATTAATGATTAAAAAAAGGTAGATTGTTGCTGAAAGGTCTTTTTCAGTAGTAGTGGCTTTCATTTCTGCTATGGTCAGACATCGGCTAACCAGCAAAATAATCCTATAATGACTTATATTGTCAATTTGATAAAGAATGTTCCAATTCCTCTATCGGACCCGTCTGTTCGTAACCTGAATTATCTATTCCAGCCATAATGAGATGAATAAATGCAGTTTACAAAAGTAGTTTTTAATTCAAAATATGATTCCTCTTGGCTTCTTCTCTCTGTGAGTCCCGAAATGGATAAATGAATCGAGCGTGATTTACACTAAGCGCTTTACGATAATGGCAGATCCCGAGAAATTGCTGCACGATCCACAGTAAGATTTCTTAGAATTGTCAATGACTTGTAATTTATGGTCCATCAGTCTTATTCTTTCAGCTGACAAAATATCGAGCTTATTTAGTGATGTCAACATCTCGTAGTATTCTTCTGAAATTTCTGACATCTGACTTCCGGTTTCTAATAATGTATCTATCATTTGATTGAACCTTTGTACTTTTATATGCGGACAGGCTTCTGATACCCGAATAATTCATTTTATCACTGTCCAGTGAGCTTCTAATTGTGTCTCTTTTATTTCTGCCAAAAAATCTCCGTAACTACGATTACTGTATTAGTCTTAATTATTTTTTCGTGAATATTATTGGATAAATATTATTGTGAGGGAGAGTATTGAGATCGATAGTAATTAAGTAGTCATCACAGTGTCATGGCTGAAAATTTTTTTCATTTTCGTGAGTATGTTATGTTATGTTTGCTGTTTCCCAGAAACGATGTTTTTGCTATTTCTTAAAAATTCGCATTTTTCGGTTAAGATTAGAAGATGTACTCTTTTCTATTTTTAGAGGTTGATGTTGATGAGGTTCTATTGGTTGATGGAGGTGGAAGATGCAATCATTTACCATTGATTGATGGAGTTTCCAATTGCTATGTCAATGTCACGTGACGGTTAGTGGTGGGGGCTTTGGTGGGTATAAAAAGGCGAGGCTCGGCCAAAGTTAGCAGACGATCCCAGACCAACGGAGGTGTGAGACCACCCGAGGCCCAGTCAACGGAGTACGCTTCCGAGAGTGTGTCATCCTCGGCCAACGGCGGTGTCCGACAAACCAAGGCCCACTCAACGGAATAAAATCCTGAGAGTGTCTCACTGCACCCCAGTACGAGTGTTCTACACTCCAAGTGGGGAACCTCGACAGTCAGTATTCTGACAAAACTCTGCCAACATTCCACCGACGGAAGACGGACTTTCCGAGGCTAAATAAAAAGAAGTATCGGCACTCCTGAGTGAAGCACACCGAACTCCCGGTTCCGAGTGTTATTGAAGAAGAATAGATATTTTCCAGTTATATACGACGGATATCGTTTTTCCCAAGTACGGTAATTAAATTGGGAATTTTATCACGTGAAAAAAGCAAAGTAACTGAATCTTTGAAATATGAGTGATTGAAGGAAAATACTGGAGGACAAAGAAGATATTAATCAAAATAAATTGAGAGAATATATTACAAATTCCAAAAAAAAAATAATGAGCTAATCAAGCTTCGCCTGAATGTTAATTCCTACCTAGAATGGATACTAATCATAGCCCATTTCTTTACGCAGGTAAATTATCAAATAACAATACACAGTTGAGTGGAAGCCTGCATCTCAAATCTTAAGAGAAGCTCCAGTTCGAGTCTTTGTTGAATCTTGCCACCCAAGCTTTATTGAAGCTAGATTGTCGATCCTTGATCAAGCCTTGACTCGCAAGACTCGATTCGATATTCAACTCTGAGCCTCAAATCAGTGGCTCATTTTCGGCTTCCAGTAAGCTTGCATCATGCCTGAAGATCCAGGCTGGAGCAAGGCTCATGAGCCTTGATTCAAGCCTGTATCAGTCTAGAATCCTTCGTCCATTCTTACCTAAGGAGGGGGGGGGGGGGTGGGGTTACAGCCAATCAGAAGTTTTAATTGATCAAGTGATCAATTAAGAAATTTATTCTACACATATTCACATTAGATCTCTTTCGAGGGTGCTTACAACCCGCTGGATAACCTAATCCCATACTATACACAGTACTTACTGAATATAACACAATCGGAACTGCTGCGAGGCACTGGAAAAATTCTGCCTGATATTCACTCGATGAGTTTCAGCAATGAACGAGTGGACTTCGAAAATGAGTCGAGTCATATATATGACAGAGCTGTAACCTCAATCTCTTCCTGAAAGCCACTGAAGATTCCCAATAACTGAGTTGTAAACGCATGAAACAAGCAATGTCGCGATTCCACGTGTGGGTGAATTGACGTCATTTTGTTTTTCATCACGACACGAACTTCGATGATAAACTTCAATACTAAGTTCTATACATTTAAGGTTATCATTTTATCTTCTTCATGTATGTTATGCCTTGAAAAAATGCAATGGGAGAAAATTCTAGGATTTTCAATTTCCAAAAACATTAGAACCTTGTAGAGAGAGGAGGGTAATATGGATTGATGAAGAAATACGTGAATTTTCCAAAATATCTTTCGCTTCGAGAAGGTCTAAATATTCTTCAGAAGAAACAAGAAAACTAATTATTTCATGAGAAAAATTTTTAGAATAATTCTTCATCTTTTCTTCGTTTATAGTTTATCTCCAAATATTTCGATCAATTTTTTTCAAAAAATGTTGAGCTTATTAATCTTAATGTCACATAGGAAATGTTCTGTGGAATAAACTTGGAAACTTCTATGATAAATTTTAATGTCGAGTTGCTCATATTTGAGATTATCTTCTCATTCCTACACGTGTTTCACGACTTGCAAAGAATGCAGTGATCGAAAATTCTAGAAAAGTGTTATCAATACAAAAATGAATTTGAAAAGTGAAACAAAATTGCACGGAACAATTGCATGAATATTATTTTTGCCACATAATAAGCATCGAGGAATTTTTTTCGGATATAATTTGATCCAATAATATATAATTCTACCTAATTAGATCGGCAGTCGTATTTCGATAAATATGACATCATATCTGTGGAGATATAGGCAGATATGCTAGTAGATCCGACCAGATCTGATAAGATCTGAGAAATCCACAACGGAACAGTCCCCATCTGCATCGGCTTGAATCAAGCTTGAGCCAAGCGTCAGCCATTTGTCAATTCCTAACTTGGGTTCCCGCATGGAAAAGAAATATATTGCAATGAATGTATTTAATAATATCGGATTAATAACGGGTGATATAATGCGGCAAAAATATGTGTGATGTTCAATATATTATGTACTTATATACATAATTATAATATTTCAATCATATAGATTTCGATATTTTATCATGTAAATTTCTATATCTGAGTCATTTGATATTGAAAAATATATTATTTCATTTGCAATTCATCATATAATAATAGCAGTATACTCAATAGTTTTTCCCTGTTTTTTATGGAAATAATTAGAATTTTTAGTTCATATTTGGTCATATATCTTATTAAAAATAAAATATATTATATTCTACTTTATATAGTTGCACTTCATGATAACTAGATAGTTGGTATCGTTACCCTAATGCGAATTCAGTGTGATAGACATCTTCAATAATTTCAAATGTTCCCACGATCCATTCAGATATTGTGGAGAGTACATTACGTAGGGAGCCTCCTCTATAGAATAAATTGAATATTTTTTTGTCTCAAAATTTTAAAATTATATTGTTCCTTGGAATTTCATGATTCTTACAAACTATCTTTAACTGATATTTTTTATTATATCTTTAAAGTATTCATTTAATTATATGCCAATATTATATATTACATTATATTCCGATCATTTATTCATATTATAAATAGTATAATATATGCTGGAATATATTCCAAATTTATAGTTGCTATTATTATATGTTCCAATAAAAAAGAATTATAATGAACCATTATATTTTTCTCATCATCAAATCATATAATATTTCGGCAAAAATATGCCTATGGATTCTTATATTGCATTTATAATATTATATAATTCATCAGTTACTCAAAATTATATTTTCAACAATATATATCTTTTCCATGCGGGTTGTCTCCAAGCGTATGTGTTGAAATCAATTGATATTGCGGACGAAAAATTGCTTTCGGGGAGAAGCAATACGATACATTATTACATATGAACTTGCAGATTGCGTTAATAAGTCAAGAAATGTCAACGATCAATAGAAAGATGATGGAACCAAATTAATTCTGGTTAATGGGAAAGCACTGTTAATAGTGGAGCATTGAAATCATGAGATACTGATGACTGAAAGTTCTGTTGAAAGTTCTTCGAGCGAATATTCAGAGTGAAAAACTAGCATGGTTAGGTACACTTGAGTGTACGCGTAATGTAAAAGCACTTACTGAATACTTGATATCGCTTTATCGGGCCATTCAGGACGTGATCAGAATATCTACAGAATTTATACATCGACTTATTCAACGAATATCTGAGGCGTTAATTTTGTATTCAATTACGCTATGAATAATTAAGAAGAAATTTTGGGGGGTTACGGGAGACTGAGTACCTTGGGGAGTTTGTTTCATGATGTTACTGGAAAGTTTTCAACGCACGAGCAAATTGATAGATTTGAGGAATTTATCATGGTGAAGGGGAAGGAACTGGTAGAGATCGTGGATTCATTGAAATCTTCGTTGAACAGCGTTAAGATCAATCACAACTGGGTTGAGGGGAATGAAGGGGTTATCAAGACGTGGCTACGTAATTTACCGTTAATAATAGACACCAATAAAGGAGCCCCCATGGAAATAAAATATAAATAAAATATTTATTGGGATATAAAAAATATATATAAAAAATATATTAAAAATATATCTCAGAATGTATAAAAAACATATTGAAAATGGTAATATCCAAATATAAAAAAATATATCTTTTATATATTGAATCAAATTATGAAAACTAGGCCCAGCTCTCATAATTTGGCTTGATATATAAAAAATATATTTTTTCATATTAACATATTGCCATTTTCATATGTTCTTTATATATTCTGAGATATATTTTTAACATATTTTATATCTATTTTAAATATATAAAATATAGATGAAAATCGGCCAAAAGTTGTATATTGAGAATATATTTTTTATATATATTTTTTATATCCCAATATATATTTTATTTATATTTTATTTCCATGGGGGGAGAGATAGTGATGACGCGAATGTGAAAATATTGCTAATCCTCCGACTGCTAGTAGTTTTGTCATGCTCGGAACAGTCGGAGTTTGCCGCTTCGTTAAATGGTGACGTAATTATTAATTTTCATCATTCGTAACGGAGAGATAAAACAGCATGAATCGATTTTTTTGTCGATTTTTTTCTGAGGATATCTCGGAAGCTTCGGGAGATAAGCCCTTTTTCGGAGAGATATTCTCAAAAAATCATTGGCAAAGAACAACTCATCCTGTCTATTTACAGGAGTTTTATGAAGCATTTCATAATTATATATTTTCATTTACAGCATACAAAATCGAAAAAACCCTACAAAAACAAAGAAAAACCCTAATTTCCATAAAAATTTCATATGATGAACACAGAATTAATATACCTCTAGTTAACGAAGAGATTAATTCCTCAAAAAAATAAAAAAGAAGAAATATGTGAATAATTTTTCCACCATACTAGCAGTAGCCTCGCACTTCTTCCGAACTCGCCAAATTGTTTTCTATCAACTTAATGAATTGCTGAAGTGGACATAGTTCCGTACAGCCAGGTATCGTTTTTATGGTTGATTGTGCTGGAATTCCTTCGTAATAACGAACCTACAGTTTGAATAAACGATTGTGTCATTATTAAAAAGGAGAGCTGAATATTATTGCAGTACTGAAGAGTGAAAACAGGATAAGTCAATTATTTTTCCATTAGTTTTTGCCGAATATCTTGGAAACTGAACAAATAGTGTAATTTCTGCTGGTATCTTGTCAGTTGAGAGAAATTAGAGCTACAAACAAAATTTGTCTCAAAAATCTCGGTATCTCGTTTAGTTCCCAAAATATTCCATGAAGAATGATCACAAAGATCAGTCGATTTGTCTCGTTTCACCTCCACTGATTTTATAGCATATCTCAACTCACCCTGACATAATAATTGCTACTCAAACTGAGGAGCTCAATCATTACAGCACTTGTATATTTGGGGAGATGTGGTGCAGCATATAGTCCAAGAGCTACTAGGGTTGTACCTACATTCACATCATGAGCTGAATACAGATATATTTTTTTCTTATTGGTTCCATGATTCTCCGTCTTATTCACCATATCGTCCACCATTTTCCGCAACAATATGCCTACAATGATAGCAGAAGCAAATCAAAATTTAGATCACTTATAGGGAAAACTAGGATTAAGTGGAGACTCTGATGAAGCGGCTTGGGATGGATTTCTTCCAACGGGTTCATTGAAAATCTGAGAAAATTTCTGGTGAAAACATGTGACATATGTTTTGAATAACTTATAACTCATTTGATGAAAATCAGTTTTACGATAATATTATCTTCAAAAATCGATATTTCTCTTTGAAAAATCCTCAAATCAATGGCAAATGATGTCACTTTCTATTTAGGATAGTAATAAGTATCCCTTGGTGCATAATATATGATAATTTCCTCGAAAAAATAATGGAACTATTCGCAAGTCATGATTTACATCGTCGTCTTAGAAACAAAGGGGCGTAAGTGCTGTGTATAAGCATAACACTTAAGCCCCTCTGTTTCCAGAGCAAAGACATAATACAATGAAAAGTCATGAAGAATTAATTCTGACATATTTTTTCTACCGAAAATTTCCTCAACTTTTCAATGTGATCGTCAGATTTTCATAATATAATGCATGAAAACTAAAATATTTCCATTTCACATCTTACTCGGTCACTCACCCGACATCATTTTTCTAACATTTTGATTCGTTTCACCAATCTGAAATAGTACACTCGTTGCATTTGATAACGCATCACTTGAATAAATCTGTTTTGCCCAGGCTGGAAGTTTCAAGCCCAAAGATACCTCAGATGAGAGAGTATTATAGAGATTCAATAAATCTATCGGAGTTTTAATCGATCTTCCGGTTAATTTCGTTAAATTCTGTAGCAGTTGAGAGTAAGGGGCCATGAGACTAATAACTTCAGGTGATTGTAGAGCTGCCTGCACTTCCGCTAGGAGTCTGCGAAGGAAAAAATAGTTCGTTAAATTGTTATCAATATTCAAATAGTAAATCTTCTGCAATCGAATGGCGCTATAAAAGATGCAGTTTGAGGCCTGCAAAGTGGGAAGAGGTCTAATCGAATGATAATTATTTCATCATTCATTTTTGGAGAACATCGCAGAAACTAAGCTAGCAAACTTCTTGTTAGAACATTTTTCGTAGAGGAAAATCAGAGCTACAAAAAAGGCTTTCATAAAAATGGTTCCTTTTTTGCAGAGATTTTCAAGAACTAACGGGTTTTCACTGAATCCATCCAATTGCAGAGTTTTTACTACACAGATTCCTCGTAGTCATCAACTGATCGAATACACACCGTGGAGATTTTTCTGGTTTCAGAATCCTATCCAATTCCACTGGACAGTAAAATGTTGATACTGGCTGCCATTTGAATAGTGGATGCCACTTATCATCACCTTGTGCTGGGAACAGACCCCTCATTACAAGCTGGAGAGTCATTTTCGTTCTGTCAGTTTCACTGGAGCGAGCATAAACCTCTTCTGGTACATACTGGTAATTCAGAAAACGGGCATACAGACCGTAAAGATGCCTGCCCAAAGTATATCCTCGCGCTTTACCAACCTAAATTCACGAATATCACATGAAACGTCAGATATTGAGAATATCATCAGATCAATTCAGCATATTGAAGGTATAGAAGAGGATGAGACTTTTTTTACGTCATTAATTTAGAATATCGCGGGCGACTGAGCGAGATAGGACGATTCTGCCCGAATCCTGTTCGTAGGCACGTAGAAAAATTCTGATGGCCACCGCCATGGCGGCCACCATCACAAATTTGCCGCTTTCCATGGAGTTCTTTCCCATGGCGATTTTTCATGACGATTCTTTCCATGGCAATTTTTTGCATGATGATTCTTTTCATGACTTCTCCATAAATTTTTCATGCCTTTTATGAATTTATGGCTATAGCAAATTTCTCCATAGCAAATTTTGCATTGACGAATTCTGCCATGGAGCAAATGCAATGGAGAGAAACGCCATGGAAAGGATCGCCATGGAAAAGATCATTATGGAAAAGTCACTATGGAAAACAAACGCCATAGGAAAAAAGTCCATGGAAAAGAAAGCTATGAAAAAAAAGCCATGGGAAAAAATGAAAAAAATCATCATGGGAAGAAATGCCGTGCAAAAATATGCCTTGGATAGAATCGCCATGGAAAAATTGCCATGGGAAAGAACTTCATAGAAAGCGGCAAATTTGTGATGACGGCCACCATGGCAGCGGCCATGGCGACCGCCATGGCCAGCGCCATGACCACCGCCACTGCCCGCGCCATGGCGGCCGCCATCAGAATTTTTCTACGTGGAGAATCACTTTATCTCACTTTTTGTCTGAGATATTCTAAAAAAACGATGGCAAAAACTAGAAATTCCTCCTATTCTACCTCTTCATTCCTGAATCTCATATATTACATTAGTCAATTGCCCGTAGCCCTTGGGGAAAGTGTAATTCAGGTATGGATCGTTCGGATAAAGTTCCCCTTTCGCATAAGTCCTAGGAGTACGATCACCATGTCGAAATACCTGAAAAAAGAGGGCATTGAATTAGCTGCAGACTCAAATGGACATGAACATATCTTCACCCTAGAAGCAAAGCGGCATAAGCACCTACGCCACTTTGTTTCTAAGGAGACGATAAGTGTCTTCACAACAGAATATTCTTTGTCCCAAAAAAATAGACTAATATTTTTTATTTCACTTGATCATATGAATTGAGTTCTCACCACATTCACAAGCTGAAGTTCAGGTTGTTGTGGAGTCATGAGAAACATTGAGCTAGTGACTGTAATGACTAGACAAATGAAAAATCCGTAGCTCCACATGATTGATGTATAACTGAGTAATCTGGAATAATGTGTACTGTTAAAAGTATGGTAATGAATCCCTCAATTTAACTTCAACAACAATGAAGGGAAATTTGAGGGAATTTTGTTTATAGTCATGTGTACTATCCGATAGTCTTGTGAACCTTTAGTTATAATGGCCTACAAAATTCACTAAAAACCCGGACGATATCAATCAGAAATAATAATTATCAAATTTTACATCATTTTTGATCTCAGAACATACCTCTTTTCTTCAGACGAATACTTACATGCAAACAGTATAGGATATTTTATCGTCAAGTGATGAAATAATGAATTCCTCGATGAAATAGATCTAAATAACTCCTCTCTTTTTCGAAGTGAAGCTTCATCGGCTGCGGGTAGTGATTTGAGAATCAGGTGTCACATCAGAAGCGGGATACTCCGAGCATAACAAAAAGGACCTATGGAAAGTGGGGGTAATGTTGTCTACTATAGCTGTTTTTATTTATGTTATACACACAGCCATGAGCCCGTCCATGGATGTATTGTGCTTCGTACTATTGACTCTGACGGCAAGGCAGACAGGTATATGCGTGTGACATGGAATGCGTTGGTATTGTAATGCGTTTTTAAGTGCTTATCTTATTGGAAATTAATGAACAATATGGATTTCTTGACCCTCAATGTAGGAATTTAGCCAGGGATGGTATTATGCACATATTAATGAAAATTATAAGCCCATATGTATTTCCCAGAACATCCCGGAGAAAGGAATGATTTTTTGAGCAATGTCTAGTATGTGAGGAATGGGGAAACAATTATTGAGATGAATATACATAGCCAAAAAAATTATTGAACAGAGTCATTTGTCTTGGAAAATTAATTCAGAATCGGAGTAGACATTCATGAGACGAAAACAATCTTTGAGTTTTGAGAATAATTCTTTCGAGCTGTTTTTTTTTCATGAATTGAGATACTTTCAGGTTCAAATTCATCTATGGGATTAGCCATACCTCTTACACTTTGATCAGTAACATCATCAAAAAATTTCCCATTACTGTGATCATTTCTCACCATGGTATGCTAAGCGCATTTGCGGTTTGATGTTTTTGCTCTAATGGTTGTTCGTTGGCAATCAGCTCATCAACCACTTTCCGTCATCTTTCTCCTTCAACAGCTGCTCTGTGATCCTACTCAATGACAGCATATTTGGGAGAACACTGAGAAGACAGCTTAGTTGTATCACTCGTACTCCCACATTTTGATTATCGTGCAACTGCATTTATGAACATCTTTGGAGTCCTCCAGCTAAAACTACAGGAGAAATTCAATGCCTGTGTTTGTTTTGTAATGAGAATGTTGCGATTTGAATAAAAAGAGACCATTACTGGCTGACTGTAAAGAATTGTCGCTTTTTCTTTTCAGTCTGTTCAATTCATGAAATCGCTTTTGATTCTTCGTTCTCAGATAAATTACATAAATGATTGGTTAGTAGCTTGCGCAAAAACTTGTAGAGGGCTGACAGGTTCATCATTCTTTTCTGTATAAAGGAATCGTATAGGGGTTTGTTTCTGGTATCTGTTATGCAGGTCTGGAACTCTTTGCTACCATCAGTGACATCAGCGTCAACGTATAATGAATTCAGAAGATTATTGTTTCAATCTCTGATGAATAATAACTATTCAGAGGCTCATCATTTGAGCAAGAAGTGTAGTGTCAAGTTGATGTTATCGAGAAAAATCATGAAGTGATCAAATTTTCATTCTCAAATCTGTTATCATATTACTTATTGCTATTTTCCTTCAATTTCTTCCATTTTTCCATTATTTTCCATATAGTGTCATTATAATCATATTATTCTGTATTCTTCATGATGTTCATATTTTTCATCGGGATGCAACTATTGTTTGATTGAAATTTACAGTGGTGATTAAGTGACTACAAATGTAATTTTGATGATCTGATGGACACTTCAGTCTAAGGTCAAATAAACATTATCTATCTCCCGTTTCAATAGTAGTTCTTGCTTCATTAACACAATGTGACAACAGCTTATCAAAATCGTGGATTTTAAGCCTTAAGTGGGGCGTCAGATTTCATTGTTATGAGTATCATCATAAATGTCTCAATTTAGATTTAACACTCATGAGAATTAACATACAAATTGTTAGAAAATAAAAAAAATCGAAATTAGTAAAAAGGTGAACCATATTTTTAGGGTCAAATAAATCATATCATTTCCGGAATTTCCATTTGTTATGGCTTCCCTGGTGGATCATGCAACCGGGCAGTCAATTTTTTCACGAAATCGACCATGATTCGATCACGATGCGATTGCATCGCAGTCGCATCGTGGTCACATGACAGTCGATTTCGTGAAAAAATCGACAGTCTAATCGATTTATAGTTGATATGCAATCGCCCGATCCATCAGGGTAACAACATATCGTAGGAAGTTTCAAAACATTCGGAGGATATCGCTTCGAAATAATTCATAAATTCTAGATTTTCTTTATCTTTGTACGTGCCTCGTGTCTTCATACATCCACTCACATACAAACCGTACAATATATTATATCGTCAAGTAACAAAATATCAATTTCTCGATAACATAACGTCAAATAATTTTTCTTTCTTTTAAATCCAAATCAAAGTACAACGAAACAATATGATATAATTTTAATTGACAGATAATTTTGAAAGGAATAATGTGTGTTCCAAAACGCCGAAGGCAAAAGATTAATCTATATGCTGGCAATATCTTTGTCAATTCAATTGTTTGAACCATTATGGCATAGAAACTAGGGAACTCATTAAGAAATATTTCAAACAAAAGTGGTTCGTTTTTTTCAAAACAAACCGATTAGTTTTTTCTTGTCATGATAACTACTTCATTTCTGACAGAGTTACGGCTGAATAACCTTTCCAATAGATCGTTAATGAGTTTCAACGCGCGAGTACCATCGGTAGGAGAGTTCTAGCTGGTTGATATGACCCTTAAACTGCTGGGGAATAGTTTATTAGATATTTTTGAAATACATTATTAGGTGTAAAACTCAATTTTTACAGATTTTTACTCTGAGCTTGGAATTATATTCAAAATATATATATTTCCGCGATCTTTTGTGGTTTTCAGAGGATTAGGTGCAAGACTTCAGAACACTGAATGACAAGTTTATGGGAATTACATAATCTCTCAGAATAGCGGAGTTTACGATATCAACTGATAAACAGCATTTTCGGTACTGCATTCTATATCAATTCCAACAAGGAAAAAATGCTTCTAAAGCATGGTGTCTCATGAAATGTGCAAACATCGCTGAACGATGTGCGTAAATTCGTCGATGACTTTATCGCCTCAAAACCTTGCAAATTTCTTTCGGGACGGCATCCCTGGCGGACCCGTCGATGACCTATATCGATATGTTCATTTAGTCGATCTTTCATCGGCCGATACGAATTCTGTAATCTTTTAGGAGAAGGAAATAAATCGGCGTGGACAGGCGATGAATTCAAGTCAATTAGTTTTGTTTTTCAAAAGATTTCAGAATTCGTATCGACCATTGACCGATGAAATATCGACTGAGTGGATATATCGATATGGGTACACGACCAACTCTCATTAGTCTAAAAACGGGTCCGTTAGGGATTCGTATGTTATCTGGAAGATGGTGCAAAGTTATAGAAAACAATGGACGAATTTAACTCAGCATACACAGCATTTGGAAACATTATTTTTAAGGACCAGTTATCGAGTCAAAATGAGTGTAAGCGGCGGGTTAGGGTAGCTCTGATTTTATTACCGAGTTAATTAACTGCACATCAATGTTACTGAGGGCTGAATTCAAGATGACGGTAGGGAATCAACAACTGAAGAGTAACATTACTCTTCGCCATTTTCAATGCAAAAGCTCCCAGTTACGGTCACTTGCGGTTAGCGATATTCGTTCCAAAGTTAAAGTCATGCTAATTTGCGGTTAACGCTAATTTCGGCTTCGTAGACTAGCCCTAAGTTCACAGAAATCCGGAACCTTTGGGAATAATTTGGAGATGTTGAAGAAAGCATTTTTTAAATTTGGAATAGAGTAATTAATTTGTTATGAATTGAAATTTCTCTAATGTATAGATAGCAGATCAAAATGAGCGAAGAATCAGAATTAGGCTTATTTTTTCGGCCATCGTTTTGGGATATCTGAGGAATCAATCTTATGATTTAGGAAATCATGATTATTTCATTAGCACGAAAATTATCTATGCCTTCAGTGGTAAGCGGCGACAAAGTTGTAAATCTGTGCCACTAACAGTAGATAAGAATGTTCATCTTCGAAAAGCGCTCTCTTTCATCTCTCTTCTCCGACAAAAGGATGATATATGTCTCTTAGCAATGAGCTCATCTAGAAATACTGTGCGTACGTTTTTCAGGCTCATTCCAAAGTCTGTAACTAGGAAACTCGGGAATTTTTTCCCAAAGTGAGGGATTGGGTGTTTCCTCATCGTTCCAATGATACAAAAAGAATTACTTCAAGTTTATATTTCAGACTAGAGCTCCATCGCGCGCACAGCGCGCGCTGAGTTTCTATAATATTGGCTGGATCTATTCTTTGATATACGACTGAAGGCTATTCTCATCCTATTGCGAATACTCGATGTCTTGGATCTTTCCGACTTTTGGCCTATCAGATGCCTCCAACATTACACTTTTGTGAAACTTTGCTGAAATTTCAAGGAAAACCTACGAGGTTTTACACGGCAAATTGGTGAAAAATGAGGATGGAGGGATATTCTAAGGAAATGAGCCATCATAAAATTCCCAATTTTCAAATCTTCATTACCTTCTTTCAATGGCATATTATTCGATGAAATTTGACAGTGATACTGGTTATATGTCATCAGAAAGTAGCCTGCAAAATTCCATAACAGCATCTCGAACGGTTCTGGGAATTCGATAGAGCAGAAGCGGTCATTTTCACAGAGCAAGGGTGGGTTTCTCTGTGCTGGGCCTAAAAATTTCGCGGATACTCGATATCCTGCATCATTTTGGCTTTCGGCCCTGCAGGTCCCCCCCTCATCTGGCTTTTATGGATATTGGCCGAAATTCCAAGGAAAAGCTCATATTTACGTGGGAAATTGGTGAAAAATGAGGATAAAGGGATATTCTAAGGAAATGAGTCATTATGAAATTCTCAATTTTCAAATCTTCATGACCTTTTTTCTATGGCATATTTTTCAATGATATTTGACAGTGATACTGCCTATGTCATCTGAAAGTAGCCTGCGAAATTTCATTACAGCATCTCGAACGGTTCTGGGAATTCGATAGAGCAGAAATGGTAATTTTCACAAAGCAAGGGCCGGTACCTCTGGGTTGGGCCTGAAAATTCCGCAGATGCTCGATATCCTGAATCGTTTTGGCTTTTAGCACTTCAGGTCCCCCCATCATCTCGCTTTTGTGAAACTTTTCCAAAATTTCAAGGAAAACCTCGTATTTACACGGAAAAATTGGTGAAAAATAAGGATAAAGGGATTATCTAAAGAAATGAGCCATTATAAAATTCCCAATTTTCAAATCTTCATAACTTCTTTTCTACTCCATATTTTCGGATGATATTCGATAGTGATACTGCCTATGGCATTGGAAAGTAGCCTGCAAAACTTCATATTGGTATCGTATTTTTGTGTTATAAATCATGAATTAAATACACATGTGACAGAAGAACACATATAATCACCAAAATTCATGTAAAACCAGTCAGAATCAATTTTGTGTACTTAACCCGTCAGCGGTCGCACCCTCTCACCAGCGTTCTTCAGTCGCGCCGTGAGGGATTCTCTCACACACAAGACTGACACACGGGCGATCGGGAGCTATAGATCAGGCCAAGAAATTGGGAAATGGATGGATTAAAAAACGGATTAAATGGAGAAAATTATTTATATCTTCGTTTCATAAATTTATTTTCATAATTCAAGCACTTTTTATTTTTTTTTTATTATCAATTAACAGCCTGTTTCAATAACCAACTTTGGTAAAAATGTCATGTCATAAACTCTTTAGAATCGCATTTTCCGATTCTATTATCAATAGAATAAGAAAAAATTTTGGTTAAGCTTTAAAACACAATTAGTTTTTCTCATTAAAATTCTCAAAACACGTCAACATTGAGCTTAAAACAGAAAAAAATTACTTGACTCGCGCCATTTTCCGAATGTCACAAATATAGAACAACGAAATAATTTATCTATAATTTAAATTGTTGAAATGTTAAAAGACTGAGTCTAAAATTTGTTATATTTACCGAATCATCACATTAATTATTTTCACTTGGTGCCGGCCCTTATCCGTCAGCTGCTCGAACGAAAACCTCCTCCCCAGACCACGAGCGTGCCGAATATCACCGTCCGCAACCGAGGTAACCCGAACGACGCCCACTCCCCAACCGACTGTAGTCGCGCCGTGAGAGAAACCCTCACGTCACGCGACTGCCTCGAATAAAATAATTTTTTTGGCAATGAAAACCACAGTAATGACTGACTTTTTCAATTTGAGAGGCAATAAAGATAGTTTTCTAAGGCATACCAAAAATCCCCGGTCATTTTTCTGCATTTTTATAGTACTTTCCTGTACCCTGAAAAAAAGTGTGAGAGAAATGCTCATAGCGCGACCGCTGACGGGTTAATCAATTAAACATGATGTAGTTCTATCAACCTGGCATAATCTTCTTATTTTTGGCTCTGTCTATATTAGAACATCCGGCCGTACCTGGCATCATAATATTTCATGAGCTGTCAAAAATATTTTTCGGTTGATTATTTTTTCTCAGCTAATCACAGAACGAATAAATAGAGGCTGAACGCGCGCGCAGCGCGCGCTGAGTGTCTATAATATTGGCTGGATCTATTCATTGGTATACGGCTGAAGACTATTCCCATCCTATTGTGAATACTCGATGTCTTCGGTCTTTTTGGCTCTTGGCCCATCAGACGCTTCCATCATCACGCTCTTATCAAAACTTTGGCGAATTTTCCAGGGAAACCTCATATTTCTACGGAAAATTGGAGAAAAATATGGAAAAATGGATACAGGGATACTCTAATGAAATTAGCCATCATTAAATTTCAAATTTCCAAACCATCATAACTTTTTTTCTTCTCCATATTATTTGCTGAAATTTTACAGTGATACTGTGTATGGCATTGGAAAGTAGCCTGCAAAATCTCATATCGATATTTTAAACGGTTCCCGGACTTCGAATGAGCGGAAATTACCATTTTTATAAAGCTAGGGCTTGCCTCTGGGTTAGGTCGAAAAATTGCATGTTTGTTCGATGTCCCGGATCTTTTCGGCTTTCAGCCCTCCAGATCCCCCTATCATCACTCTTTCATGAAACTTTGGCGAAATTTCAAGGAAAACGTCGTATTTCCACGGGAAATTGATGAAAAATGAGGATAAAGGGATATTCTTTGTAAAATTAGCCATTCTTAAATTTTCAATTTTTAAGTCGTCATCACTTCTTCACTACTCCATATTTTCTGCCGAGATTTGACAGTGATGCTGTCTACGGCATTGAGAAGTAGTCTGCCAAATTTCATATCGATATCTCGAACGGTTCCCAGACTTCGATTGAGCGGAAATGATCATTTTCACAAAACAAGGGTCATTGCCACTGGGTTGGGCCGAAAAATTCCCTGAAGGCTTGATATCCTGGATCTTTTTGGCTTCTGGCCCTGCAGCCCCCCCCCCCCCTGCCCGCCATCACGCTTTCATGAAACTTAGGCAAAATTTCAAGGAAAACCTCGCATTTCCACGGGAAATTGGTGAAAAATGGAGAGAAAGGCGTATTTTATTTAAATTAGTCATCATGATTTTTTATAACGCTTTCCCTAATAATTATTTCTCGCTGAAATTCGACAGTGATGCTGTCTATGGTATCATGGAGTAGCCTGTGAAGTTTCATATCGATATCTTGCCCGGTTCCTGAAATTCAATTGAGTGGAAATGGTCATTTTCAGACTGCAAAGGCCGTTGCCTCCGGCCTGATCGCACGGAGTACGCGAATACTCGATGTCCCAGATCTTGTTGGCTTTTGGCCCTCCAGGTCCCCCCATCATCACGCTTCGTTGAAACTTTGGCGAAATTTCAAGAAAAACCTTGTATTTCCACGGGGAATTGGTGAAAAATGAGGATAAAGGGATATTCAGGTGAAATTAGCCATTACTAAATTTCTAATTTTGAAATCATCATAAATTTTTTTCTACTCCATATTTTCTACCAAGATTTGACAGTGATGCTGCCTATGGCATTGGAAATCAGCCTGCAAAATTTCATATCGACATCTCGAACGGTTCCCGGACTTCGATTGAGCAGAAATGACCATTTTCACAAAGGAAGAGCCATTGCCTCTGGACTGGGCCCAAAAATTCCGTGAATGCTCGATGTCCTAGATCTTCTTGGCCCTTGGCCCTCCAGGTCCCCCCATCATCACGTTATAATGAAACTTTGTCGAAATAGCAAGGAAAACCTCGTATTTCCACGGGGAATTGGTAAAAAATGAAGAGAAAGACATATTCCACTTATATTAGCCATTATGAAATTTGGCATGAGGAATTTTCACCGCTGGATATCTGGAACAATAAACACAAATATTATTCAATTCAATGACGCACAACAATTCTTATTTCTGTGATTTCTTCGATTTTTTTTCTCAATGAATTTCTAAGGTCATTTTAAGAAAATTAATTCCCAGCCTAAAAATGCAATAAAAATTGCTAATTTTCAATTCAAAACTATTTGAAATCGATAGAAAATAATCTCATCACCATCCTTTCTTCTAAAATGCTTCTAGAGGTTAGACAAAGTATTCTGATGAATTATGAAATTCATATTTTCACTGAAATCAGACTTATGCACGTTCAAACATGCATGAGTCTGATGCTATTGGAGATGATGACGTGACAAACCATCAGGATACTTTTCATAACCTCTAAAAGCTACTCAAAAAAAATAATGATGATAACTCAAAGAATATCCAAGTCTTTTTAACGAAATAATATTGCCCATACTGACGTTTACTTATTATTATTAAAATAAATAGAGATATAAATTCACTAACCTGAACTCTTCTTGTGTTCAATTTTAACACCAATAATAAATGCCAACACTTATCCCACTCACAGATTTTTATACTTTATTATTTTCTATTAATTCCCAGCAATCACTAATTATATTTTAATTTTAACACTTATGATTAATGCAAACACTTATTCCGCTTGTAGTTTAAACTTAACTATTTTCTATAAATTCCCCAGCAATGGTGAGCTACGACAAGATAATTAATAGCTGTCAAAATATTTATCATCAATTTTTCTGTTGATTATTGATTTTTCTTGAACCAATCACAGAACGAATAAATGTATACGCAGCCAACTTTACTCTTATCCCATCTACTTTATTATAAAGGGAATATAATATTATTATATTGAGGCTTAAAGACCAATTTGTAACTGGTCGAAATGAATTGTTCATACATACAGAGGAAGGAAATTGTCTCAACTTTTTGATAATACTCGTTCATTCCTTCCAAGTCATCATAAATAATATTCAATGCCTGTATCTTAAAAAGTATTCATTTGGCCCAAATTTGGACGAGCACATTTGATTGCCCGGAGAATTTCCTATCGATATAGATAGGAAAAATTTCCATCTTCAGATTTTCCATTTTTCAATAAATTGTTGTAAGAGAATAAACATATAAACTAAAAAAATGCACCACAACAATGCATCGAATTGAAGACTCAATTGTTTTTGCGAAACTTCAAAATTTCATGCCAGGTCCCACTTTTCGAAAACTGTAACCTTTTAGCCCGGCATCTACATGAATAAGATCCAATCCCAAGAATTAATTTCTCGAGACCCAACTACCTAGTAATCTCAAATTTTACATAACGTACTATTTTGCATTAATCTACAATATACATTAAAATCTTATAGCAGACACCACTTTGCTTGAGGTCCAGTATTTCTTCAAAAGGTTTGACTTTGATCCCACGTGGGTTTCACGCAGCCTCTTTTCTCTATTGCACTAGCAATAGCCTCGAACTTCTTCCGAACTCGCCAAGCTGCCTTCTATCAACCTAATGAACTGCTTCAGTGGACATAGTTCCGTACAGCCAGGTATCGTTTTTACGGTTGATTGGGCTGGATCTCCTTCGTAATAACGGACCTAGAGTAAGAATAAATAATTATGTCATTACTAGAAAGAGGAACTAAATATTACTGCAGTTACAAAGAGGTGAAACAGAGAGAGTCAATTATTTTGCTTCCCAATGGAAGCACTGTAATCGTAATTTTTTTCGACTTTGAGATTTCATCGGATTATGACTTCAAATGATCGGAAATGTCGGAAAATAATTTTTTTTTTCAAATGTCTGTATGTGTGTGTGTGTGCGTGTGTGTGTGTGTGTGTGTGTGTGTGTGTGTGCGTATGTATGTGATGAAACATTTCATTGCTTTATTCCGAAACGGTGACATGTATCGATGTGAAATTTTGAGGGTATATTGACTGTGCGAGCACCATGTTCTCGGCTGAATTTAAGCTCAATCGGCTCAATGGTTCTCGAGAAAAATCGAATTGTCGAAAAATCGTTTTTTCGAGGTTTCTCAGCGAAAAATTAATTCACAGCATCTATCCTCAGCGAAGAGATGCGCACTGATGACAGGCACATTAAACCCTCGGGTCGGCGAGTGCTTCAATTTTAGGTTTATTAATCATAATAACTTTAATGTGATTTTTGATGAATTTGCCGGGTTCATACATCTTATGATTGCAGACTTTGGTATTAAATCTCAACGAAGTCGACCCAGCAGTTGCTGAGATATTTGCGAAAAACTATTCGATGAAAAGATGTTAGAACCACCGAACTACTTGACCGATTACATCCGAGTTGAGCTTGAGAGATTCATTTAGATGAGCCTGACCACTAGTATACTTCATTCCATCATTAAGAAGTAGATAATTTTCCCAAAAAAATAAGACCGTTTTCATCCTGATATGAGAACGAGAAGAAATGGGACTAATTTCTGAAACGTAAACTATCATTTTCAGTGTTACGTATGGGTTTTTGGTTTTATTCTCAGATTTGCCGCACACAAACCTTTTCTAACCAGTGAATAGGATGTTCGATAAGCTCCTTGGACTAGCTCACTTTCAGAGAGCTCACGGCTCTCATAAAAATCGTTCATTTTAATTCTCTCATCTTTTATTCAATGCAAGATGAGAGAAATAGGGGACGTGTGATTTCTCCACACGTCACATCAGTTTTCGAAATTTTATAGTAGAATCTTAGTTTCCAAATAATATTGACTTTTACAGTATAAATAATATCATTTGAATGAAAAATATTATTTTTAGATCTAGATCTCAATTTATACGCTAAGAGAAAATACCGCAAGATGCCGCATTCATCAATGAATAACGAGTTAAGAATTCCATTCGAAAGTTTTCGCCAATTGTATTGGCAGAATATTGAAATTTCCTTGATGATAAATTTTGTGATAATGAAGAAATTATCAAGTAAATATCAAGAGATGGAATTCACAAAGAATACCCATGGGCTGAAACACCTACTTGTTTGTATATGTTCTTGCGAAGTATTTCGGAAACTAAATGAGATTGCGCAATTGTTCTAGATACCTTCCTAGTAGAGGGAAATCAGAGCTACAAAAAATGTTTCCACAAGAATCTCGCTATTTCACTCAGTTTCTAAAACAGTTCATGATGAATGATCACAAAACTGAATCGACTTGTCTCGTTTCATCTTTCCACTGATTCTATAGCATATCTCAACTTACCCTGACATAGTAATCGCTACCCCAACTGAGGAGTTCAATGATTATAGCACTTGTATACTTGGGCAGATGCGGCGCAGTGTATAGTCCGAGATTTACTAAAGCTGCACCTACATTCACTTCATGAGCTGAATACAGATATATTTTTTTCCTATTGGTTCCAGGATTCTCAACCTTAGCCACCATATCGTCCACCATTTTCCGCAACAATATACCTACAATGACAACAGAAACAAATCTCAATTCAGATAATTTATAGGGAAAAATGGGATAAAATGGAGACTGATGAAGTGGCTCGAGACGGATTTTTTCAATGCTACCATTGAAAATTTGAAAAAATCCCTCCTAAAAAACATGTATCATGTCTCTTGGATACCTGATAGCTCGTTTTATGAAAATTAGTTCTCCCATGATATTAACTTCAAAAATCGTTAATTTTCTTTGAAAAGCACCTAAATCAATAGTCAATGATCTCACTTTCGATTTAGGGTAGTATAGCAGAGTACGTTCAATAAAACGGTAAGAAAACGAAGATTTCTGGGGTAGTTTCCGATTAATTACTGATAATTCAGATCAATTTATCCGGAAAAGTGACTCAATTGTTCGGAAGTCATATCTTCAGCTCGTGAATATAATTTTTTTTTGTTCCTTAATTTTTCCGATTGTACAATTGTTGCTACTATGAGATTTGGGACCGATCAGCAGATGGGATTATCAGAGGGATCTATCGTCTGAGATCGAATATCATGGGATGAAATATCAGTGGGATCGATTGTTCGGGATGAAATGTCTTGAGATCGTTTTTATGGTATAGTTTGACCTAGAACCGTTTTCTTTTACACTACTAATCTCCTATTACACGCATGAGATAGAGAGAGATGCAAATAGCGACGCCTATCTTCCCATTTAAATTTTTCAGTAACTATATGGAAGGAACATTTATTCTTCTATCATTTGATTAAAATGTTGTTCTCTTCGGCAATTGGTTTTCAAATAATGAGTCAACTGTGTGATTTTTCTACAATTTCATTATTCCTGTTCAGTTAAGGGCGTTTCATCCCCACTACCGCTATTTTCAATAACTTCGATAATTCACATCTCATAAACTACATGGTCAAAAATTATGAACAAATTCAGAAAAATGTAAAAAAAATATCGTTGATATGGCTTTAAATTTGAATTTTTCAAAAATTATGGAAAATTAATTCTGAAATATATTTGTTCCCGTGAATATCCCTAGCTTTTCAATGAAATCATCAGATTTATCCATAATATGATGCATAAAAACTCAAATATCTCCACTTCACTCTTCACTTGATCACTTACCTGACAGCATTTTTTTGAAATTTTGATTCCCTCCAACAAGTTGATATAGTAGACTCGTTGCATTTGCGAACTCATTGCTTGAATAAATCTGTTTTGCCCAGGCTGGAAGTTCTAAGCCTAAAGAAACTTCAGATGAGAAAGTATTATAAAGTTTCAGTAAATCTATCGGATTTTCAATTGATCTCCCTGTCAATGCCGTTAACTGCTGCAGTATTTTAGCGTGAGGGGCAATGACATTAATAACTTCGGGCGTTTTCAGAGCTTTATACGCTGCCTTAAGGAATCTACAGAGAAAAAAGAATTGGTTGAATTTTTGTGAATATTCAAGTGGTAAGTCTTCTGCAATCGAATGGATCCAAAAAAGAGTGGAATAGGAGGTCCACAAAGTGGGAACTATTCAGTAGTGAAGAGGTCTGATCGGATAGCAATTATACGATCATTGACTTCCTGCTCTCATTTCCGAAGTTAAGAGCTACAAAATAGTTCCAACAGAAATTGATCTTTTTTTGTAGAGAATTTCGAGAGCTACTAAAAAATTTTCTTCAAAAATTTCGTTATCTCACTTAGTTTCCGAGATATTTATCGCAAATAAATCCCAAAAAAATTAACGGGTTTTCACTGAATCCATCCAATCGCAGAGTTCTTATCACAAAATCTCCTCGTGGTCATTAACTGAACGAATACACACTGTGGAGATGCTTCTGGTCTTAGAATCTTATCCGATTCCTCTGGACAGTAAACTGTTGTTACTGGCTGCCGTTTAAGTAGTAGATACCACGTATCTCGAGCTCCTGCTGGGAATAGAGCCCTCATCACAATTTGGAGAGTCATTTTTGCTCTGTCAGTGTCAGTGGAGCGAGCATAAATTGCTTCTGGTACATATTGGTGCTTCAGAAAACGGGCATACAGCCAATAAAGATGCATGCCCAGATTATAACTCCGCATTTCTCCAGCCTGAATTCACAAATATCACATGAAATGTCAGTTATCGAGAATATCATCAAATTGATTCAATATACTGAAGATGTAGAACAGGATGAGACCATTTTTCTCCAAATCATCATTTCAATTTTTTCCCAAATCCTTTCTTTCAGAGAATTTCAAGAGCTATAAACACAAGGATAGAGGCATCATCGCTCTATCTCGCTTTTTTTTAAAGATATCCTCAAAAAATTATGGAAAAAAGTGTCAATTCCTCCTGTTCTATCTCTTCACTCCTGCATTTCGTATCTTACAGTAGTCAATTGCCCGTAACCCCTAGGAAAAGGGTAATTCAGGTATGGATCGTTCGGATATAGTTCTCCTTCCGCATAACTCCTAGGAGTACGATCCCCATGTCGAAATACCTGAAAAAAGAGGAGATTGAATTAATTGCATGCTCCAATGGATATGAACATATCGTCACCTTAGAAATAATGTGGTGTAAGTGCTATGTATGAGCATAGCACTCACGCCAGTTTGGTTCTAAGTGGACGATATGTGTCTTCCCAACAAAATATCATTTCTCATAAAGTGTATTGATCTCTTACCACATTCACAAGGTGAAGTTTGGGTTGTGGAGTAGTCACGAAAAACACTGAGGTAGTGACGGTGATGAGTAGACAAATGAGAAATCCGTAGGTCCACATGATTCACGTATGACTGAGTAATCTGGAATAATGTGTACTGTTATAAATATGGTAATGAATTCCTCAATTTACTTTCAACAACTATGCACTGAGGGAATTTTTTCTTATTAGCATGACTATTTCTTAAAAGTTGAAACGAATTATAAAAGTGAGTTCATTGTTAATATTTCTACAGTCAAGGTCTTTCCTTTTATATTTTTAGTTTCACAGTTCAAAAAATTCTTAGTATGAGAACTAAAATACGAATCGTCAGATAGAAAAAAAAATTCAGGGTTAGTGAGAAGGTGCAAGATCGTTTTAACGTCTAATGAATCATATAATTTTGTGAACCATCAGTTACAATGGCCTACAAAATTCAAAAAAATCCAGAAGATATCACTTAGAAATAATAATTATCAAATTTCACATTATTCTTAATCTCACAACGTAACTCTCCTCTTCATACAAATACTTACATGCGAACAGTACAGGATATTTTATCGTCAAGTAATAGAATAATCAAATCCTCGATGAAATAGATTTAAATAATTCCTCTCTTTTTTGAAGTGAAGCTTCTTCGGCTGCGGGTAATGATTTGAGAATCCTGTGTCACATCAGGAGCGTTATATACGGAAAGGACTTATGGAAAGTGGGGGTAATGTTGTCTAGTATAGCTGTCTTTATTTATTTTATAGACACAGTCATGAGCCCGTCCACGGATGCATTGTGCTTCGTACTATTCACTCTGGCGGCAAGGCAGACAAGTACATGTGTGTGACATGGAATGCGTTGGTATTGTAATGCGTTTTTAAGTGCTTATCTTATTGGAAATTAATGCAAAAATATGGATTTCTTGTCCCTCAATGTAGGAATTCTTCAGGGGATAGTGTTATGCATATATTAATGAAGATTATGACTCCATATGTATTTTCCAGAACATTGCAGAGGAAGAAATGATTTTTTGAGGAATGTCTAGTTTGCGAGGAATGGGGAGAAAATTACTGAGATGACTATACATAACCGAAAAAGTTATTGAACAGAGAATTTTCATTCAAAAGAATGTAATTTTCATGATAATTTTATGATATCCTGAAAATGCGAGAACAAAATAGATCGTCTTGGAAAATTCATTCAGAATCAGAGCAGACATTAATCAGCTCATCAACCACTTTCCGTCATCTCTCTCCTTCAACAGCAGTTCTGTGATCCCTCTCAATGACAGCATATTTGGGGAAACACTGAGAAGACGCTTAGTTGTAGCACTCATACTCCCACATTTTGATTATCGTGCAACTGCACTTATGATCATTTTTGGAGTCCTCCAGCTAAAACTATAGCGTACATTCAATTCCTGTGTTCGTTTTGTAACAAGAACGCCGCGTTTTGAGCCTATTTCAGAAATAAAAAGAGACCATCACTGGCTGAGAGTAAAAAATTGTTGGCTTTTCTTCTCAGCTGGTTCAATTTATAAAATTGTTTGTATTCAAATATTGATTCTTGGTTCCTAGATAAATTACATAAACGATCGGTTAGTAATTTGCGCAGAAACTTGTAGAGGATTGATAGGTTCATCATTCCTTTCTGTAGGAAAGAATCGTATAAAGGTTCATTTTTTGTATCTATTTTGCAGTTCCGGAATCCTTGCTACCATCAGTGACATCATTGTCAACGTGTAATGAATTCAGAAGATTATTGTTTCAATCTCTGATGAATAGTGAGTATTCCGAGGCTCATCACCGATCTAGTCCATCCTATCAGCGAGAAGTGTAGTGTCAAGTTGATGATATTGAGACAAATCATGACGTGATCAAATTTTTACTCTCAAATTTTCTATTGTATTACTTATTGCTAGTTCCTTCCAGTTCTTTCATTTTTCCATTATTTTTCATATCTTGTTATTATTATTATTATATCATTCTTTATTCTTTATGATGTTCACATTTTTCATTTGGATGCAATTATTGTTTGATGAAAATGTAAAGCAGTGATTAAAGGACTACAAATGTAATTTTAATGATCTGATGGAGACTTGAGTCTAAGATCAAATGAACATTATGTATCTCCCGTTTCAATAGTAGTTCTTGCTTCATTAACATAATGTGACTACAGTTTATCACAATTGTGGATCTTTAGCTTCAAGTGTAGCGTCAAATTCCATTGTTATGAGTATCATTGTAAATCTCTCAATCTAAATTTGACAATCATGAGAATTAACATACAAATTTTCAGAAAGAAAAAAAATCGAAATTAGTGAAAAGGTGAACCATATTTTCAACGTCTCATGAGTCATATAATTTCCAGAATTTCCATTTGTTGTTATGTTGGGTTCTTTTAATAATAATCTCCAGAGAGAGATACTTTAAATTAACTATTTATTGATTGAAAATCGATTTATAATTTATAATCTTACGATTAATCTAACAGCAAAATATAAGTTCTGAGAGGTAACTTAATTTCGCTTATTAGGAGTTAACTGACTCGAGCTGCATTATGCACTCGCTTATATAATCGAAGAATCGTACTTCAACACGTTATGTGTCGAAATATGATGACTTCGGAAAACAATGTGAATGCAATCGAAGTATTGCATTCTTTATGCTTACTTATCATGACCTACTCTTATTCTTTTATTAAGTAATTAATAAATAACATAATTATCATTTTCGGGACATAACATCCCTCCCGGCCAGGGAAAAAGATTTTTATCTTTTCAAAATCTTCTCCTTCTAACGAACTATTAAAATTACAAACAAAATTAATTTTTTTTTTTTTTTTTTTACATATTATCATGCTTATTATTTTTTAAAGGTTGATAACTTTACAGAGGTTGATTCATTTCAAAATCCGTGTGTGTATAAAAGTAGATTTCACTGTGGAGAATATATAACCTCCACATCTGAAATTGATTACGACCCTTCTTCATAGAGAAATGGTACTATACTCCAGCGATGACTGTTGTAGGTGTTGTCCGTCAACACTAGCAGTATAGTCTTACTCCCGTAACTATGTCGAATAAGATCATCACTTATGACGTTTTTGAGTCGGATTTCCTTTATCTGGACACAGCTTTGGTTCCGATCTCCCTTCTCAATGTCGCTTAGTGACAGATTCAGTTTTGGCTGCATATGAAGATGGCATTTTATCTCGGATGACTTGCGACCTCTGATTGTCAAGTCTGATGTTACAATCTCACAGAAGTCCGTCACATGGATCATTCCGGTTTTTTGCAGGACTTCCCTTGATTCTTCATTTTTTTTAAAGATTTCTTCAGTCTGTCGCAACTGAAAAATTGTCGAGTTCACAATTTCAATTTGCTTCCTTGCAGCGTCATGAGAAGTTCCTTGACCCTGCTCTAACTTGCTGAGTTGTTTGTAAATTTCTTTCGGATCTTCCACGTTCATCGTTCCTAATCCATCAATTAATCCTCTGCGGTTTTTCCTGGTTTTATTATTGTCAAGAATTCTTTCAATTAAATTCTTGTTTCTGATAAAATCGTCGTGTAATGATTGCTCAATCATATGTCCCTCCCCTTCCACGGGCAAAATCATGCTCCCTAGCATGATCGAAATTATAAAGAAAACTTGCTGCTTGTACGACAAGAATTCGCATTTCATCTGTTGTTTTATTCTGAGGTTTGAGGGTCCATATAGTCAGAAATCGATAAATTGCTGTAATCGATTGACATGAACTCGAAATAATTTATTCTTCTTTCCAGATCTGATAGTATAGTTCACATCAGAATTCTTCTCAATTATCTCGTAAGGTCCAATCCATGGAGAAGTTAATTTTTTTGATCTTCCCCTTCGTACAATTTCATTTTTCAGAAGAACTTTATCTCCGACTTGAAATTGCATTTCTTTGGCATTTTTATCATATTGCCGTTTAGCAATATGTTTTGCGTTGCTCAATTTTTCTCTTGCCACCTGATGTGTTGCACGTAGTCTTTCTCGTAATTCTTGTGCATAGTCATCATAAGAGTACGTTGCCCTCGGTGGGTGTTTCAATGACGTTGGTAATTCGGCTTGTCGACCGTATAACATCTGAAATGGCGTAATTTTTGTAGCCGTATGTGGAGTAGTGTTATACGTAAATGTCGCATACGGAAGCCACGTATCCCAATCATTTTGTTCTTCAGCAATGAAACTTCTCAGATATTCAGCGAGAGTGCGGTGTGATCTCTCAAGAGCTCCATTTGTTTGCGGATGATAAGCCGTAGTTTGTATTTTTTTTATCCGTAATAATTTACAGACATTCTTGAAAATTTCTCCCACAAAATTCGTCCCTTGATCAGTCAATAATCTCGTTGGTGTCCCATGTTCACAGATAATTTTTTCTACAAAAGCCCTTGCGATTGTATTAGCTTCTTGATCGGGAATAGCAATTGCCTTGCTGAATTTTGTCAAAGAATCTTGGAATGTTAAGATATATTTGTTTCCGAGATCAGTTTCCGTCAATGGACCTACTATGTCCATTGCACATTGCTCAAATGCTGTTTCAGGAACTTCCGATATTACCATTGGCACTTTTGTAGCTTTTCCTAGCTTATTAGTTTGACATTTTCCACATGAGTTAACATATTTTTCAATGTCATCTCTCATTCCTTTCCATGCATACTTTAATTTGACTCTGTCATACATTCTTTGTATTCCAGGATGACCTCCAAGTGGTGTATCGTGATACTCCTTGAGAATGGTCAGTTTTTCTTCGTCCGATGGTGTAATAACTTCTGTTATTGTTTTTTCAGTATTTGCAGAGTCTTCTTTTCTCTGCTGAGCCCGCGTTATTACGGCAATTCGACTTAAAGCATCAGCGTTTGTGTTTAATTTTCCTGGTTTGTGTACCACCTCATATTCATACTCTTCTAATTTGATTCTCCAATGCATGAGTCGAGATCCTGGGTCCTTGGTATTGAAGATCCATCTCAAAGGACGATGATCTGTAACTATAGTGAATTTCTTACCGAACAGATATGGCTTGAAATGTTTCACTCCCCAAACAATAGCTAGTAACTCTTTCTCTGTTGTATTGTAATTTTGTTCAGCTTTATTCAAAGTTCTGCTGGCATATGCAATTGGAAGATCTTTGCCAATCTCTCCTTGAGACAAGACAGCTCCTAATGCATAATTTGAAGCATCTGTTGTTAGAATGAATGTTTTTTCAAAATCAGGATACTGGAGAATTGGTGCACTTGTTAACTTCTCTTTCAGATTCTCAAAAGAGAGTTGTTCTTTTTCGGTCCATTTCCAAGTAATATTTTTCTTCAGTAGCTCAGTTAATGGTTTGGCTATTGCCGAAAAATCTTTAATGAATTTCCGATAATATCCAGCTAATCCCAAAAATGACATAATGCCTTTTGCATTTTTCGGTACTGGAAAATTTTTCACTGCCTCTATTTTACTCTGGTCAGCCTTAATCCCTTCTTCAGAAATTATATGACCTAAATAGTTGACTTCTTTCCTCAAGAAATTGCACTTATCTGGTTGCAATCTCAAATTTGAACTCTTCAGTCTCTGGAAAACTTCTCTGAGCCTTGCATTATGTTCCTCGAGGCTGCTTCCAAAAACCACAATGTCGTCTAGATAAACGAAACATCGCAATCCCTGAATTCCAGCCAAGACTGAATTCATCAGTCTTTGAAACGTTGCTGGACCACCTTTGACTCCGAAAGGCAATCTGTTGAACTCATAATGGCCATAAGGAGTGGAAAAAGCAGTTTTGCATTTATCCTCTTCTTTTACTGGTATTTGATGAAATCCAGAAGCGAGATCGAGTGTCGAAAAATATTTGGCATTTCCCAATTGATCCAAGATTTCCGTGATATTTGGTAGGGGAAATGAATCTCCGATAGTTATGTCATTGAGTCGTCTGAAGTCTACTACAACTCGGAATTTAATTTTTCCTGACGCATCAGTTTTTTTCGGAACGACGAGTAAAGGTGCATTCCATTGACTCTTACTCGGTCGCACAACACCATTGTGTAACATCTCCTTGACCTGTCGATCTACTTCATCTTTTTGTGAATGAGGTAATCGATGTGGACGAATGTTAACGGCCTGTGTCCCTGGTTTCGTAGGAATAGTATGTTCCAGATGATTCGTTATTCCTGGAGAATCTCCTGGCAATTGAACGATACTATTATATTCTCCTAGAAGTTCTACGAGACTTGCCTTTTCTTCGTTATTCAAATGGTCTATCCGTAAATTTGCATGCAATAATTTCATACGTTCCTTCAAAGGTACTGACGTATGCTCTGTTTGTGTCAGCATCACTTCTGTTGTGGGAATTTCTTCTAATTTAACCACTGGCATATTCAAATATACGTCTTCTTCTGTGGTATTTATTATGCTTACTATTGCTCGTCCCTCAATAGGTTTAGTGAGGCATCCCCCTAAAAATATACCTTTTTCTAATTCTCTTCTATGGACCACACCTGGACTTAAACTGTGGGTTTTTACCCAGGCAAGAGTTTCTGTTCTTGCTGTTATTTTAGAAGGTTCTTCAGCATTATAGAATCCCAAATGTGTTCCATTTATTACTAATGCTTTTCCAGGATCAGTAGCAACTTTTAAATCTGGAGACTCGAGAAAATCTTCACCGAGTATTCCTCCGACGCAAGGAAAATCATCCGGCACTATATTAAATAAATGACCCAACTCTTCATTTCCTATTTTCAAATATAAAATGACTTTCCCAAGAGTGATGACATCCTGATTAGCTATTCCACGTAGTATTTGAGTTCCTTTGAGTATTACTACTCCTTCACTCAATTTTTCAAGTTTTATTACTGAAGTCATAGCTCCAGAATCTGCGAGAAACATCGTAGGTTTCTTTAATTCATCAGCAGAAAGAATTAAACGATTTTTTATTTGAGATGGTTCTGCTGCTTTGATGATTCTCTTCTTATTTTCCTTTTCTTCTTTTTCTGGATTCCCTGATTTTGTGGGCTCCATCATTAAAACTTGAAAAGTACCTATTGGTAGAGTGCTATCTTCAGATGTCCCTGGATGATCATTTTTTCTATTATTATTTTTCTGTGCCCCATTGCCTTGCTTTTTTACAGGCGTTTTATTTTCTTCAATGTTTATTTTTGCTGATTCAGACATTCCAAGTTTTTTCTTTAATTTTCTGCAATCAGCTGCGTCATGACCTGCATTGTTGCAAAATTTGCAAACTGGGCCATATGCATTGATGCTTCGTCGATCTGAGGCAACCGGTAATATTGATTTTCTTTGTACCTGTGGTGCCCTGCAATCTTTAGCCATATGTCCTGGTTGTCCACAATTAAAACAGTTGGTCTGATGTATTGACTGTCTTCCAGTTGACTGTCGATTCCCTCCTATAGAATGTTTAGTATTCCCTGGAGGTTTTCCTCTATTTCCAAAATTAGTAGAAATGGTTCTTTCTAATCCTATGGCGCCAATACAGGCTTCATGCAAAGTACTGTATTTTTCAGCCCTTACAAGAATCTGTAGTTGTCCTTTTAAGCCTTGCTCGAAGTTGACTTTTGCCAACGTATAAATTGCTTCTTCAGCACCTTTTTTTTCTTTTTCGTCCCAATGAGGATTTACTTGCTGAATGGACTCAATTAAATCCATGGTCACCTGTTCTGCTCGTGTTGAGAATTGAGTGACGTCTTCTTGCTCTTTTTGTTGTAATCGATTAAATTCTACTTGTAATCCGAGTAGAGATTTGAGTTTCCCAAAAAGTGCTTGTAGTTCTTTTTCCAAGTCGTCAAAGCTATTGATAATTTTGCGTTTCAGTTGTAATAGGGCTTTTCCATCTAATTTACTTCCTATAATATACTCAAGTAGCCTTGCTTGTTTATTTGGATGAACCATTTTCTGTGCAGTTTTGCATGAGATCAAAAATGCGTCGAGATCATTATCTCCATTGAATTGACGCACTATTTGCAATGCTGTTTTGATACTCATGAATTCATCATCGTCAAAAGTCACTCTTCTTCCATTTGCTGCCTGCTGATTATTTTCATTTTGTGCAGCCCATGCTCGACACAATTCTTCTTTGAATTGATCCCTCTCATTTTCGACACTTTGGAGTCGAACTTGAGCGTCATTCAATATTTTTTGATATTCTGTATTTTCTACAATTTTTTGAGCTTCTCTTGCTCGTAATTCGTGCATTTCATTATGTAATTGTTGATATCTATCCATTAGGATATCAACCCGTCGAGGTGGTCGTTCTTGCACTATTGGGCTAGGTGTAAAATTACCTACCCGTAGTGAACCTGCTGGAATTGAAAAGTCCAAAGTAGGAGTCCCAAATGTTTCAATCCCTGGTTCCTCCGAATTCTGCGAACTTCGGTCATCCTCGTGACTATTGACAGCCTGTTCCGTGTTGCGTGAAGTTAATTGGATATCATCTTCACTTAATGGAACTAAATTTTCAAGAGTTGAGTGTTGTCTTCTTGTATTGACCCCTCGATTGAAGTTATCCTGTGACGTGTGTGCCTGTGACCTACTGGTGTCGATCTGCGATCTAGTATTATTCTGAGGATTATTATCCTGAGAATTGTTAGGGAAAAGGCTTCGTCTTACTTGGTTCCCAAGGCTTTCTAAGGAGGCGAACTCATCTCGTCCTTGTTGTGCCATGATTCAATTAACTTTTTAGAAATTAAGCAATGAATCGTTGAATGTACCTATGTGTGATTCCCTTCCGCCCGGAAAGAATCGTCTATTTATCTCTGAATGTGAGATTTCTCTTAAGGATCCTTGATTTGCTATCACAACAATGATAGGCTTGTTACTTATCAATTTGAAACTGATTGTCAATATCTAGTTAAATTATTCTCGTACTCTCTGAAGTCCTAGACAATGGTTGATCAGACCCTGCCTGTTGGAGAAACTCGCTGCCACCAATTTGTTATGTTGGGTTCTTTTAATAATAATCTCCAGAGAGAGATACTTTAAATTAACTATTTATTGATTGAAAATCGATTTATAATTTATAATCTTACGATTAATCTAACAGCAAAATATAAGTTCTGAGAGGTAACTTAATTTCGCTTATTAGGAATTAACTGACTCGAGCTGCATTATGCACTCGCTTATATAATCGAAGAATCGTACTTCAACACGTTATGTGTCGAAATATGATGACTTCGGAAAACAATGTGAATGCAATCGAAGTATTGCATTCTTTATGCTTACTTATCATGACCTACTCTTATTCTTTTATTAAGTAATTAATAAATAACATAATTATCATTTTCGGGACATAACATTGTCATGGCTTACAAAATTCCGTAAGGAATTTCAAAACTTTCGAAGGATATCGCTTAGGAATACCGTTGATGGATGAATTATTGACAGTGCGCTAGTTATTGACAGGTTTGGCGCTATTTCACTAATATTATGGATTTTCGTTTTCAATTTACGAAAAAAAATATTTTGTGCGTGTGCGTTAGAATTAATTGCTTATTCCTCACGAAGGATCATTGCTCTACAATGAATGAATATAATTAAATCGAGTTTTAAAGGATCCATAGTAGTCCAATAAAGAAATTATCTATATGCTGGCAATATCTTTGTCAATTCAATTGTTTGAACCGTCATGGCCCAGAAACTAGGGAACTTATTATGAAATATTCCAAACAAGAGCGGTTCGTTTTTGGACCCGTCGATGACCTTTATCGATATGTTCATTCAGTCGATCTTTCATCTGTCAACGGTCGATACGAATTCTGAAATCTTCTAGGAGAAGGAAATAAATTGGCTTGGACAGGCGATGAATTCAAGTCAATTAGTTTTGTTTTTCAAAAGATTTCAGAATTCGTATCGACCATTGACCGATGAAATATCGACTGAATGGATATATCGATATGGATACAGGACCAACTATCAATTGCCCAAAAACGGGTCCATTAAGGATTCGTATGTTATCTGGAAGATGGTGCAAAGTTATAGAAAACAATGGACAAATTTCACTCAGCATACACAGCATTTGGAAACATTATTTTTAAGGACCAGTTATCGAGTCAAAATGAGTGTTAACGGTGGGTTCGGGTAGCTCTGATTTTATTACCGAGTTAATTAACTGCACATCAATGTTACTGAGGGCTGAATTCAAGATGACGGTAGGGAATCAACAACTGAAGAGTAACATTGCTCTTCGCCATTTTTAATCCAAAAGCTCCCAGTTACGTTCACTTGCGGTTAGCGATATTTGTCCCAAAGTTAAAGTCATGCTAATTTGCGGTTAACGCTAATCTCGGCTTCGTAGGCTAGCCCCAAGTCCAGGGAAATCCGGAACATTTGGGAATAATTTGGAGAAGTTGAGGAAAGCATTTTTCAAATTTGGAATAGAGTAATTAATTTGTTATGAATTGGAATTTCTCTAATGTATAGATAGCAGATCAAAATTAGCGAAGAATTGAAATTAGGCTTATTTTTTCGCTCATCGTTTGGTGATATCTAGGAAATCAATCTTATGATTGAGGGAATCAAAATTATTTCATGAGCACGAAAATTATCTATGCCTTCAGAGGTGAACGGCTACAAAGTCGTAGATCTGTACTACTAATAGTAGATAAGAATATCAATCTTCGAAAAGCACTTTCTTTCATCTCTCGTTTTCGACAAAAGGATGATATATGTCTCTTGGCAATGAGCTAATCTTGAGATAGTGTTCGTATGCTTTTCAGGCTCATTCCAAACTCGGTAACTAGGAAACTCGGGGATTTTTTTTACCAAGTAAGGGATTGGGTGTTTCCTTATCATTACAATGATACAAAAAGAATTACTCCAAGTTTATATTTCAGAATATAATCTTATTATACTGCAGTTTAAAGCCCAATTTGTAACTGGCCGAAATGCATTTTTCATACATATGGGGAAAGGAAATTGTCTCAACTTTTTGATAATACTCGTTCATTCCTTCCAAGTCATCATAAATAATATTCAAAGCCTGTATCTCAAAAAGTATTCATTTCGCCCAAATTTGGACCAGCACATTTGATTGCCTGGAGGATTTCCTATCGATATATATAGGAAAAACTTCCATCTTCAGATTTTCCATTTTTCAATAAATTTTTGTAAGAGAATAAACTTATAAACCAGAAAAAAGCACCACAACAATGCATCGAATTGAAGACTCAATTGTTTTTGCGAGAATTCATAATCTCATGCCAGGTTCCACTTTTCGAAGACTCTATTTTTTTTAGCCTGGCATCTACATGAATACAATGCAATTTCAAGAATTAATTTCTCTGAACCCAACTACCTAGTGATCTCAAATTTTACATAACTTTCTATTTTGCATAAATCTACAATCTACATTAAAATCTTATAGCAGACACCACTTTGCTTGAGGTCCAGTATTATCTCAAGAGGTTTCACTTCGGTCACGTGTGGGTTTCACGCAGCCTCCCTTTTCCATTGTACTAGCAATAGTCTCGCACTTCTTTCGAACTCGCCAAGCTGCCTTCTATCAACTTAATGAACTGCTTCAGTGGACATAGTTCCGTACAGCCAGGTATCGTTTTTACGGTTGATTGGGCTGGAATTCCATCGTAATAACGGACCTAGAGGTAGAATAAATAATTATGTTATTACGAGAAAAACGAACTAAATATTACTGCAGTAGCAAAGAGGTGAAACAGAAAGAGTCAATTATTTTGCTTCCAGAAGGAAGCATTGCAATTGTCATTTTTTTCGACTTTGCGATTTCATCAGATTATGACTCAAAATGATCGGAAATGTCGAGAAATAATTTTTTTTTCAAATGTTTGTATGTATGTATGTATGTGTGCGTGTGTGTGCGTATGTATGTGATGACACATTTCATTGCTTTATTCCGAAACGGCGACATGTATCGATGTGAAATTTTGAGTGTATTTTGCCGCACACAAACTTTTTCTAACCAATGAATAGGAGGTTCGATAAGCTCCTTCGACTAGCTCACTTTCAGAGAGCTCACGGTTGGATCCACTCATACTTCACGGGATTTATAGGGATATTGGAAAATAATCCCCATATAATAAAGTAGATAAGATAAAAGTAAAGTTCGTTGCGTACACATTTATTCGTTCTGTGATTGGTTGAGAAAAAATCAATAATCATCAGAATTTGAACAGCTCATAATGCCAGGTTAATGGTAAATTGGAAAAATAGTGCGCGCTGCGCCATCTGAGCATCTAGTCAATAATAATAATCGATATTGGTTCAAATTAAGGATATAATGTTGATAGTGATGAAGAATTACAAGGGTTACTTTGAGTCCGTACGCGGGGCTAATTATTTTGCGCGATCTTTTTCTAGTAGACACCCGGAGGTGTCCACCGGTCGAAAGTAATCCCGAAGTGATGAAACCTCAGTGTTTCAGTCACATTATGACTCGAAATTGCTGGATGAGCATTCTCACGCTTAGGCCAGTCATCTACACAAAGATTCACACAGTCAAACAGCTCCAAAGATGAACTGGACGCTCATTCACAGCCGGAAATGCTTATCTCGGGTCTTCTTCGTAATTTTCTCTCATAAAAATCTTCCATTCTATTTCTCTCATCTTTTATTTGATGCAAGATGAGAGAAATAGGGGACGTGTGATTTCTCCACACGTCACATCAGTTTTTGAAATTTTATAGTAAAATCTTATTTCCAAAATAATATTGAATTTTACCGTATAAAATAATATCATTTGAATGAAAAATATTATATTCAGATCTAGATTCCAATTTCTACGCTAAGATAAAATACCGCAAAATGCCACATATATTAATGAATAAAGAGTTAAAAATTCCATTCGGAAGCTTTTTGCCAGTTGTATTGGCAGAATATTAATTTTTCTTGACGATCATTTTTTTGATAATAAAGACATTTTCAAGTAAATAACAAGGGTTGGAATTCACAAAGAATGCACATGGGCTGAAGCACCTGCTTGTTCGTATCTTTGTAACAGATATTCTCGCAGACTATCTCGGAAACTAAATGAGAAAGCGCAACTGTTTCAGATACCTTTCTTGTAGAGGAAAATCAGAGCTACAAAAAAAAGTTGTGACGAGTAGGGAGTCGCTCGTCAACTCAAGTTCAGTGTAACGTGGTAATTGAGAGTGGGGGACATCGGTTCTTTATCGTAGATTGAAGGCAGACGAAGGAAGTTGGGAACAGTGCCGAAAAATTGGCGTAGGGCGATACACGTAAGTATGTGGGAGTCGTGATAACGTGAAGTCCAGAGTTGATTTTAAAGTTAAAGTAAAGAATGTAGAGAAAAGAACCGTCGTAGAGTTATGTTGTTGTTGAGTGAAAGAACATTGGGGAGCAGAGTTGGAGAGGCTGCAATAATTTATTGTCAAGTAAAGTCGTCGAGTTCAATTAAGTGCAGTTAAGTCAAGTCACGTTGAGTCAAGGCAGCGTTCCAGTTAACGTAAGTCAAATTAGTAAGTCAAATTCCAGTCAACGTAGAATTTCATCGTGAAGGTCAGACCCATTCACTCCCATCGCCCTTCTGGCCCGTTAAAGTTTCAATAATATGGTAGAGTCATTTTTTGTAATCAACGTCGAGTCAAGTTCTTTTGTGCTAAATAAAGTTAGCATTATATTTCATTGTAAAAGTTGCGTTATTTATTTATGGTTGTCTCACTCAACCAATTAAGGTAAAGTACAGGACGCAAGGAGTATCGTCCTTCTTCCCCCCTGAGATTACAGCTAGCTGGACTGCTGGTCGTCCAGTAAATTTATTTATAGGCCCAACTGGCGCCCAAAGTAAAGTAGAGTCAAGTTTTAATAAAGTCAAGTTAATTTAATTCAAGTTTCGTTAATTAAATGATTGTGTCAATCGTCGCAAAGTTTCTACAAGAATCTCGCTATTTCACTCAGTTTCTAAAACAGCCTATGCTGAATGATCACAAAACTCAATCGAATGTCTCGTTTCATCTCTCCACTGATTCTATAGCATATCTCAACTCACCTTGACATAGTAATCGCTACCCCAACTGAGGAGTTCAATGATTATAGCACTTGTGTACTTGGGCAGATGCGGCGCAGCGTATAGTCCGAGATTCACTAAAGCTGAACCTACATTCAGCTCATGAGCTGAATACAGATATATTTTTTTCTTATTGGTTCCATGATTCTCCACCTTGTCCACCATATCGTCCACCATTTTCCGCAACAATATACCTACAATGACAACAGAAACAAATCTCAATTTAAATAATTCATAGGGGAAAGTGGGATAGAATAGAGACTCTGATAAAGAGGCTCGGGACGGATTTTTTCCAATGCTACCATTGAAAATCTGAAGAAATTCCTCCCAGAAAACATGTGTCATATCTCTTGGATTACTCATAGCTCGTTATATGAAAATTAGTTCTTCCATGATATTAACTTCAAAAATCGATAATTTTCTTTGAAAAGCACCTAAATCAATGGTGAATGATCTCACCTTCGATTTAGCGTAGTATAGCAGAGTACGTTCGATAAAACGGTAAGAAAACGAAGATTTCTAGGGTAGTTTCCAATTAATTACTGATAATTCAGACCAATTTATCCGGAAAAGTGACTGAATTGTTCGGAAGTCATATCTTCAGCTTGTGAATATAAATTTTTTGTTTCTTGTTTTCTTTTACACTACTAAAATCCTATCGTATGCATGAGATAGAGAGAGATGCAAATAGTTACGTCTACCTTCCCATTGAAATTTCTCAGTAACTATAAGGAAGGAAATTTTTATTCTTCCATCATTTAATTAATGAGTTGTTCTCTTCGTCAATTCGTTTTCAAATAATGAGTCAACTGTGTGATTTTTCTACAATTTCATTATTTCTGTTCAGTTGAGGGCGTTTTATCCCCACTACCGCTGTTTTCAATAACTCCCATAATTCGTATCTCATAAACTACATGTTCAAAAATTATGAACAAATTCAGAGAAATGTAAAAAAAAATATCTTAGATATGGCTACAAATTCGAATTTTTCAAAAATTATGGAGAATTAATTCTGAAATACGTTTTTTCCCGTAAATATCCTTAGCTCTCCAATGGGATCATCAGATTTATCGGTAATATAATGCATAAAAACTCAAATATCTCCATTTCACTTCTCATTTGATCATTTACCTGACAGCATTTTTTTGAAATTTTGATTCCCTTCAACAAGTTGATATAGTAGACTCGTTGCATTTGACAACTCATTGCTTGAATAAGTCTCTTTTGCCCAGGCTGGAAGTTCTAAGCCTAAAGAAACTTCAGATGTGAGAGTATTATAGAGATTCAGTAAATGTATCGGATTTTCAATTGATCTCCCTGACAATGCCGATAACTGCTTCAGCAGTTTAGAGTAAGGGGCAATAAGACTCATAACTTCAGGCGTTTTCAGAGCGTTATACGCTTCCTCAAGGAATCTACAGAGAAAAAAAAATTGGTTGAATTTTTGTGAATATTAAAGTGATAAGTCTTCTGAATCGAATGGATTTAAAAAAGAGTGGAATTGAAGGTCCATAAAGTGGGAACAATTCAGTAGTGAAGAGGTCTGATCGGATGGCAATTATGACGTTATTCACTTCCTGCTCTCGTTTTCGAAACTGAGAGCTACAAAAATGGTTCCAACAGGAATTGATCTTTTTTTGTAGAGAATTTCAAGAGCTATTAAAAAACTTTCTTCAAAAATTTCGTTATCTCACTTAGTTTCTGAGATATTTATCAAAAATGAATCACAAGAAATTAACGGGTTTCGACTGAATCCATCCAATTGCAGAGTTCTTATCACAACATCTCCTCGTGGTCATCAACTAAACGAATACACACTCTGGAGATGCTTCTGGTCTTAGGATCTTATCCGATTCCTCTGGACAGTAAACTGTTGATACTGGCTGCCATTTGAGTAGTAGATGCCACTTATCTTGACCTTCTGCTGGAAATAGACCCCTCATCACAACTTGGAGAGTCATTTTTGCTCTGTCAGTGTCACTGGAGCGAGCGTAAACCTCTTCTGGTACATATTGGTGATTCAAAAAACGCGCATACAGCCAATGAAGATGCCTGCCCAGACTATAACTCCGCACTTTACCAGCCTGAATTCACAAATATCATATGAAATGTCAATTATCGAAAATATCATCAAATTGATTCAATATACTGAAGATGTAGAACAGGATGAGACCATTTTTTCCAAATCATCATTTCAATTTTTGCCCGAACCCTTTTTTTAAAGAGAATTTTTAGAGCTACAAAAAGGATAGAGGCATCATCACCCTATCGCGCTTTTTTCGGAGATATTGTCAAAAAACTATGGAAAAAAGTGTCAATTCCTCCTGTTCTATCTCTTCACTCCTGCATCTCGTATCTTACATTAGTCAATTGTCCGTAACCCTTAGGAAAAGTATAATTCAGGTATGGATCGTTCGGATAAAGTTCTCCTTCCGCATAAGTCCTAGGAGTACGATCTCCATGTCGAAATACCTGAAAAAAGAAGGGATTGAATTAACTGCATGCTCCAATGGATATAAACATATCGTCACCTTAGAAATAATGTGGCTTAAGTGCTATGTATGAGCATAGAACTTACGCCAATTTGATTCTAAGTGGACGATATGTGTCTTCCCAACAAAATACTCTTTCTCATAAAATCCATTGATCTCTCACCACATTCACAAGGTGAAGTTCGGGTTGTGGAGTAGTCACGAAAAACGTTGAGGTAGTGACGGTGATGAGTAGACAAATGAAAAATCCGTAGCTCCACATGATTTACGTATAACTGAGCAATCTGGAATAATGTTTACTGTTATGAGTATCGTAATGAATACCTCAATTTAACTTCAACGATTCTGAGAATTAATCCCTCAAGTACGGGGTCCATATACGTATATGGACCCTTGTGCCTGTTCCACCGGCCGGGGTCTCTATGTCATAGAGACCCTCACCACGTTGCATAAAAATTTCGATATCTCTTACAATTTTCAAGATTTTTAGATTTTGCAGAATGCTTCGTGAAGATGGATGATTCAAGTTTGATATGTAACCTTTCAAAAACGATTACTTCGATTTCAACTAATTAATTTTTGAGAAATTTGTTTTTTTTCAAACTTTTGATTTCACATGTCACAAGGCGCCCGGCCGCTAGGAGAGCTTGGCTCGCTGAGGCCCCGTACTTGAGGGGTTAAAATATAAATTCTAGAATAGAAAAGGAAATTCAGGGTTTGTGGGAAAGTGAACCACTTCTTTCACATCCAATGAATCATATAATTTTGTGAACCTTCAGTCATAATGATCAATGAAATTGGAAAAAAATTCTGAAAATATCACTTAGAAATAATAATTAACAAATTCTAAATTATTATTCACTTCAGTACATACCTCTTCTCTTCATACAATCACTCACATACAAACTGGACAATATATTTTATCTTCAACTAATAAAATAATTAATTTCTCAATGAAATAGATTCAAATAACTCCTTTCTTTTTTGAAGTGAAGCTTCTTCAACCGCGGATAGCGATTTGTGAATCAGGTGTAACACAAAAAGCAATATACCTCGAGCACCACGAAAAGGGCCTGTGGAGAGTGGGGGTAACGCGTGGGAGCTGAGTCATCGTCCGTCTCACTCCTACTATAGCTGTCTCTAGTTTTTTTACACACAGTCATGGCCCGTTTGCAGATGCGTTGTTTTTTGTTGCGTATTTTTTACGCTGAAAGCAACGCAGAGGAGAAAAATGCGTGTGATATGCAATTCGTTGGTATATTAATGCGTTTGTAAACGCTTATCTTATTGAAAATTAATTTAAAAAACGTATAAATTTTTGCAACTCGAAACGTAGGGATTTGTCCGGAAATGGTTTTAGGCATATATTTATCAAGATTACGACTTCATATATATTTTCCAGAACATTGCAGGGAAGAGAATGACTTTTTAGCACTGTCTGCTTTCTGAGAAATGGGAAGACAATTATTAACATGAATGTATATTGGCAAAAATGATTGAATAGAGAATTTGGATGGAAAAGAATGTAATTTTTATTGATCTTTGAAATGAAGAAATGAAAAAAAGAAAGAACGGTAAAAATTGACAAGCAATTCACTTCCTACTCGAAGACCGGAGGATCAAAGATTCTCGATTTAATGTATCGTGAATAGAAATACTCCTGTACATTTCTATCATCTTTCGAGTATCTCCGGATCAACCGCTAGTTTTTCAAGGCCACTCTAGTTCAAAAAACTCCACAAATCTTTCTCAAATCTCTTTTAGTTCGCTTGGAACCATATTTTGACTTGACCACTTGATAGATTTTTCAAGAAAGTTATTCCAGAATTAGCATGGACATTTTCGAGACGAAAATAATCTCCCAGTTTTAGTAATAATTCGTTTCGGTTGGTTTTTTCCATAAATTGACATACTTTAAGGGTCAAATTCATGTATGGGATTTGATTAGCCACATCTTGATACACTTTTGTAACTAACATTATTATAATTTTCCCACTACTGTGATCATCTTTTACCACATTATGTTGAGTCTGCTGAGTCGACTGTTGTGCTATTCACAACGCGTTTTCATCTTACTACTTTTACTCGAACGAGACCGATCGCGCGCTTTGCGCACGGAAGATTATCTCATGATTTTTTTGTTCGAATTAATTTTTCCAATTTTTTCGATGATTATTCTTCGAGTTAAATTGAAAACTATTAGTAATGATCGATAATTACTTTAAAAAATTGTTTTATCCTTTCTTTCTATTTTGTTTTCCGAATCGAGTATCTAGTTTTTTGGTCAACCAATGGGGAATGAGGAATAGTCGTGACAGTTCTAGCATTACATTCGACGTGTATGACCTTTTTAGAAAAGGATAGTTGTTGGTTTGCGATAATCAACTCATCCGCCACTTTCGGACGTCTTTGTAGCTCAATAGTAGTTCTCTGATACCTCTCTCTAAGGCTTCATGATCAAACATTGGAAGATCGATTTTCAGATCGACCCAGATCGTTCAATTTTTGATCGATCATAGATTGAATCGAACAGTCAAAGATCGACCTTCTGAAGATCGATCTTTTTCTTCCCAAGAAAAGAAGAGAGTAGGAAAATTAAAGAAAAGAAAATGAAAATTGGAGTATTAGCAAATGCCAAAACGAGTTCTCATCAATTTTTCGTAATACACAGTAATATCATATCACCTCATTCAATCTCCATCATGAAACAGCAAAAAACAGAAGAGCACGTTAATTCTATCATTATCATAATTCTAGTGCAAATTATTGGTTACTTTTAAAATTTCAAAATCACGAAAAAAATCCACCATTTTTTTTCATCGATCAACCCTGCTGACAAAAGATCGACCTCATGGATCGATCTTAATAGAAAGATCGATTACAAAAATCGGAAATCGACTACAAAAAGATCGATCCAACGATTAATCGAAACTTGATCGAGAAACCCTACCTCTCTCGTTCCAATAGTACTTCTCGCTCCAATTTCTCAACTCCTCATTCTATTTTCAATTTTTTCACTACACAATTCTGAATAAATGAATTTATTGATTTTAGTCTCATTAATTCACGAATTATTTTACGTTGATATTTCTAACGGTGAATCAAGAATGGAGGGATTGAATGACCTTGTGTACTTGAACTTGGGACTCTAGAAGAATTCGGCTTTGTGACAAATGTGGTATTAGTTTATCAAGGTCGTAAAATTTTAACCATGAGTGTAGCGCCAAATTTTACCGTTTTAAGTATCACCATAAATATCTCAATTTAAGTTTGAAAAATCATAAGAATTAACATACGAATTGATAGATTAAAAAAAAAAATGAAGGATAGGAAGAAGGTGAAATATATTTTCAGGGTCTAATGAATCATCATTTTCGTGAATCTCCATTTATAATGATGCACAACATTCCGCAAAAAATGCCAAAACATTCGGAAGATGTGGCTTGAAAATAATTGACGAATTTTCGATTATTTTTTATATCAGTACCTCTCCTCTTCATACTTCTACTCGCGTAAAAGCAGTACAATATATTGTATCCTCAAGTAATAAGATATTAATTATTCAATAAAATAGTTTCAAATAATTCCCCTCTTTTTTCAGATCAAAATCAGAGGACAGCTAAATGATGGTATAATTTTAATTGACAAATAATTTTGAAATAAATAATGTATGCTCCAAAACTCCGAAGGCAAGAGAGTGAGTTACCTGGTAGGATCTTCTCTACTAGTTCCAGAAATGAGTCACATGGTTCCCCTTCTCTGTCATCTAACGTCACAGGGAGCAGGAAACTTGTATTAAAAGTGACTCATTACAAAAGCAAAAAATTTTAAGTAACTCGATAAATTGCCTTTTCCTCAAGCCTCTCAGAATCTAGATCATCACTGAATAAACCTACACTGAGAAAAAAAATAGCGGTAAAAACAGTCAAATATTGATGTAATTGGTCCTCACCGAATATTTTTTTTGAAATAATTAGAAAAGCAGTTGAATTCACTGAATTTAGTCAATCCAACTAGTTAATCTGTTCGAATAAATTAAATTCAGTAAATTCTACAACTTTTCAATCATTCGAAAGAAATATTTACTAAGAACCAATGAGATCAATATTTGATTGTTTTTACCACTATTTTTTTCTCAGTGTGAAAACGCTGAGCAAAAAAATACGAGTAGACGAAAAATCATTGGTAGTTGCCCCTCATTTACTAAATTGCCAAAAATTATTCCGAATGATATGAAATCTGATCACGTATTCGATTCCGAGTTGCTTTCACCTACTTCTCATGCCTTCCTGGCCTATTGCGACGCCATGGATCGACTTGCCCTGCTGTATCGCATTCGCTGGGGACCAGGGGAAACCATGGAAAACCTTGATTGGTACAGGTGGTCAATGCCGAGAAAGGCACAGTACTTCCTCTTAGTCGCACCTCCCACTCAGTTCGTTATTTGGATCTGTGTACGGTAAGCGGTCACCCGTCCAAGTGGTAACCAGCCTCAAAGCTGCTTATCCTGGTAGACCAGGTTAAGGAGGAACATCAGCTCTCGTACTAAAACAAACAACGCTTACGTCTTTATGAAACTCCGAGGACAAGTTCATTAAGTAATCCAGAATATACCATAATTTTTCCGAATTTTTCCACCGCCGAATAATAAACGAAAATGATTATCAAAGTTGAAACTTATGTATAGGACGATATGAACAGCGAGGTAACTTAGCTAATTCCCCTTTTACCAACGCGCTAGTATTTTATTGGGAACATTCGTATCATAACTGTGGTGTTATCATATTAAAAAAAAAAGTCCGGGTAAATTTAATTTTTCTAGTAGTAAGCCCGCTTTTTTCTCCTTCATCTCTCTTCTTTCAGTTTTTTCCTTTAAAATAATATTTTGGGTAAATCTCACTTTCGCAATTCAATTTGACGTTGTGATTTAATTATAGGTATAATTTCTTTTTTTTTTCTTAGCAATCGCTTTGAATAGCATTTTATCATTCTTTTTCCGAAGATTCCATCCTCAGGGTGCATTGTTATCGATTTTTGATTCTATTGAAGAAATTAGTGTCATAACTTTGGTTTTAAAATTGGGACGTTGTAATTTAATTGTGCATGTCATTTTTTTTTCTTCAACAATTGCTTTGAATGACGTTTTTTAATTATTTTCCCAATTTTCGTCCTGAAAATAAACGAAATGTCTATATAGTCGCTAATCAGAACAAATTTTTCTGAATTTATAAAAGGAATACTTCGGATTTTTTTCCTATCAACATCCAGAGGTTCACTATCTTGACGGATTATTCCTATGTGTATTTCATTCTTCTCTCTGTCGAACCAAATTTTTTATTCCTGTAGTTCATACTCATCACTTGGAATTTGAAAGTGATCAATAAGTTCAAGATTCATTTTCGATGGTAAATATTTAGTTTGGAATATGAATAAATATAATTTGTAATCTGGTTGAGAATAAGATAGAAAATTACACATTAAAGGTTTTCGGATTGTAAATATTATGAAGTTAGCTTCTATTAATTTGTTAATTTGACATAGTACAGAATTAGAATTTTAATAATTTCAAATTTAATGCAAGACGATATTAGTCAGTTCAACATTATCAAAAATTTCTAGAACAACCATAAAATATCAAGCTGTGATATAGTAAATGTTGATGTCATTTCAGAGTATTGATTTACTTCTGAAGATAATGAAGAAGTACAACACAATAATCGATTCTGTGTATCATTAACTCTTCGATAATATTTCAAAAATGAAATAAGAAACTAACATTTTTGTCATAACTATTTTCACTATGCAAAAAAAATGTCCACATCAAAAATTTAATGGAGAAATTTTCTTTTCTCTTCTTCAATACTAATTTACCCGGGAATATCAAGAGGTACGAAAATTTACAGATCAGATTTGAAACTTGAGGTCTCGAAACTCGAAACTAATATCCAAACTAATATCCAATCTAGCATATTCCACGACTCATCTCGATTTTTCGGGGAAAAATTGATTGATTCAGTTCCCTTGGATTTTATACTTTAATCATTTATATCTATATCATAGTTATAATCATGAATCAGATTCTTTCATATTTTTCTCATTATCCGGCTAAACTATCAGAGAGAAAAGAAGTCAGGAAATCTATTTTCTAGAGAATTGAAGTGTTTCAACAAACAGTCTTCATCAAGAGGTGTAACATAAGAGGACGCAAATGTTCTCTTCAAATCTGACGTCGAAGATGTCACTTTCATTTATTTATGAATAAATAAATAAGAGAAAAAATTCCAATTTTATGAAATAATGAGAGTCAGATCAGCGAATATCCGAAAGGAGTTCTGAAAAATTCCTCAGTAGAATTAAATTATTGCGAATAAATAACACTATTAACTAATCAAACTCCACTCATGAAGTGGCGTTCGTTTGTTACATATGTCAAATAAAACATGAATCATTTTATTTTCCTTAAGAACAATTCATTCAAGATCAACACGTCATTTACAGTGCACCTCGTTCGTAAATTCGATAATTATTGCTTCTCAAAGAAAAAAATGACAGATTGGCTGGAATCACTGAATTTGCGGAAGCGGGGAAAATTGGTGGCTTGATGAAGTAGAGCAACAGGAAGTGAAATTGCAAAAATATCAAGAAGTGGTGCAATGTTTCAGAATATCGTCGTTAAGTGTCGTGGATCTAAATCTAATATCTGAATCTGTTATTTCTTTAGAAGCGATATTCAATAATAAAATTTGTATTTTATTATTGAGTTATAATAGTCATGCGTTCCACCACGAGTTCTCATGAAAGTTCCCTCAGAAGTGTCTCAGAGATCTCCCCGAAGAGTGTCGCTGAGAGCTCCCCTTAGAGTTCTGCTGGAAGTTCCCCTGAAAGATCCTCTTAAAGTTCCCCTGGAAGTTCCTTCAAGATTTCCGCTACAAGTCCCTCTGAAAGTTCCCCTAAAAGCTGCTCTGGAAACTCCCCTAGGAGTCTTTAACATTCATGAAGTCATTCCAATATTTATAAATGTCAGTTCGAAATTCATTACCATTTAGAATTTGTTTGATCTAGAAGCAACTTCAGCTCAGATCAAAGCGTACACCAACGTCCCGGCTCTAACAATAATTCGGAAATTAATTATAAGAAAAATCAATTTAAATTTTAACTGAATTTCGTAGTGTCATTAAAGAAATAAATGATATGAAGTAAGAGGAGAAATTTTCGAAAATAACAAAAGGGAAGTAGTTCATCTGAATCACTCAGCTTGATCACATAAATGATGCAAGATGGGTGACGGACATCGTCTCAAATGGTCAACGTCTTGATGTTTTGAAAATGAGACAACTCCAAAACACTTTGAGAATAATATTTTGTTTCATTCAAAAATATGTCATGTTGACATATTGTTAAGGACAGTCATGTTCTGATCAGTGCATTCAGATTGAGAGCAATCTGAATCGAATCGAGTATGAAAGCTTCAAGATTAATTCGTTTGTTGCCCAATGAGCTTGTGGGTGTGCAGCAACTGAAAAACATAAGGGCCGAAGGGAAAGATGGATGGATACGAGTTCCTACCAAAATTCTGATGGCAATTGAAGGTATCCTGGATGAGACATTTGCTTTTTCACCGGAAAAGATTTTAAGCTGACAAGAATCTGTTTTATTTCATGTCTGATCCTATTTCAGATTTTATCATGAGCAACAGTGATGAATCTCTCAGCCATCGAGAATTCATGAGAATCATAACAAATTATCTGAATGCATTGAGAAATCGCGAAATTTCAGTTTATTCAAATATTTCATGATGATTCAGCATCATGAACCACAATGGAAGCTATCAATCAAGAAAAAATCAATCTCTCTGACAATAACTCCCTTTGGTGCAGCTATCCCCTTATTCTTATCAGCCCTCCCCAGATCATCCCATGGCTGCGCCTTAATTCACAGGGTGTTGTGCCAGAATGGTTAGAAATTTGGAGTGGCGCTGAGAGATCTGTTACGGACATTCAGGATACGCTCATCATAACGTTGCTGAAATTTGCAACGTTACGATACAATGTCTCTGTGGTAAAGTTCATCCCTGGGATCAAATCGTGGAGGAATCAGTCAAACAGTGGCCCAAAGATGGGATAAAGACCTTAATGGGCTTGGGTTCACTATCTCAACGATTCTAGTGCTTCCAGGACAGAGTCAGCTAGAAGCCATGACTTCGCTATAGTTTCCGCAAAATCATCAAATGATGGTCATCATCCAAGTTGAAATCGGCGAACTGATTGGCACGACATAAAATGTTTAAAACCACATCCGGAAATATGAAATCGATCCTTACTCAATGACCCCAAACGTTACTGATACAACTACGTATTTTCCAATCAAAATTGGTAATTATAACGTTTGGACTGATAGGTAATAGATTGATAGGAAATTCAGGGCTCTGCCGTGACAAAGTGAATCTCGCAATGCCTCCTCCCATAGCAAAAGTAATCGACGACACCTGAGCCTATATATTTGAATACATTTAATTTTCAATTAATTTCCGAATTATTGTTAGAGACGTTGCTGTACGGTTTGATCTAAGCTGATGTTGCTTCTAGATCAAGGACATTCCAAATGATAATGAATGTTAAGCTGACATTTATAAACATCAGAATGACTTTATGAACGTTTAAAACTTTTAGGGAGCTTCCAGAGCTGCTTTTAGGGGAGATTCCAGTGGAACTTTTAGCGGAACTTTCAAAAAAACTTTTGTTTTTTTTTCAACGTTTGTTTGGGATCTCTCCCCCCATCGGAACAGATGATTTCAAGAACGGACGCGCCCTCTCTATGATTGCGGTCACTTAAAATTAAAAACCTTAATATATTGAATGGTTGATAAAATCAAATTCTTTCAAAAGAACTTTTAGGGAATCTTCCAAGAGAACTTCCAGCGGAACTCTAAGGGGAGCTTCCAGCGGCACTCTTCGGGAAACTTTCACGAGAACTCGTAGGGAAACTCATGGCGATTACAACTTGAGGTGAATAATAAAGTCCAAGAATTAACCAATTTTCTCAATTATTGGGGAACACAAATTCTCCAACGTCCATAGAGTCAGTTTAACGTTTATAAACGTCAGTTTAACAACAATAACCGTTCAAAATTTGGTTGATCTATGGGCAACTTCAGTCTAGATCAAACGGTACAACAACGTCTCGGCCCTAATTATTGTTAACTTCAACTGGAATGGATGCAAAATTCAATGTGCAGTTTGAGGACATCATAGCTTGGACGGTCGATGTAATCTTTCGTCGACAAACCGCGTAAGCTGTCACTGTGAAATCAGTTGTAAAAGTTTGCATTTTTTTTGAGTAATTTTTTTGACGGACGAGTCTAAGTCGAATTTGGAACAGAATCGACTGAATCTCGACTGATATATTTTTCGATGTGAAAATTAACTAATGAAGGATATAATAGTGTAATTAAACTTCTAGTTTTAAAGTGTTTCTCTGATTATTTTTTCAATCACAATTTCGACTAATAGGAGCGTGGGATTTGATATCACGTGCTGTGTATCATTTCGATGATTTTTGGTAATACTACGGCTGTTGCTAAGCAACAAATAAAAGTTTTTGAACAAATTCCAACCCACTTTATCCCACGAAAATGTCAAATCCGTGCACCCATTCGCCAAAATTGTGATTAAAAAAATAATTCCCCGAATGACCCTCGTGCTTGAAAATTAATTGGGTATTTCCCTCAAGTTTACCCGCTGAGCACCATGTGCGTTCAGTTTGGCAGAAAATCCCTCGCACGTAAGCGCTCGGGATTTTGTTACTGCTGAACTTCACGCACGTGTTGCTGAGCAACAAAACTTTCGGGAAATACCCGCTCACTTTCAAGCACTCAGGATATTGCAAGTGACAATTTTTTCAGACAGTCGAGTCTACGTTAAGTTTCGAACAAAATCGACTAACTTTTGACTGATATATTTTCTCAAGTGAAAATTTATTGATGAATGATATCACGTCATATGAATTTTATAGCTTTGCAGTGTTTCTCGTACCAATTTTCTCCGATAGTCGAGTTTCAGTCGAGTTTCGAGCAAAATTGACTGACTTTCGACCGATAAATTTTTCCATCTGGAAACTAACTTTTAGACGATACGACGTCTCCAAATGAGATTGTACGGATCAAAAAAATATTCCGAGAATTGACTTTTAATCGAGCTCAGAATGAGACGATTGAGTATCGAATAATATATGGAATATAAATTATAGATTGATCGATTCTCAAAATGGAATATTTGAAACTTCTGATCATCCACTTGGACTGACGCGTTGATAGTCCAAGCACACTTAGAAGTAACGGTCGACTGAGTGCACCACTTGACGGTCGATTCACGCTCGAACGCTCCGTCAGGGTGATGTTGCGAATCAAATATTAACTTTCCGTGGAATATATTTTTCTTGTATAAAAAAATAGTATATTGTGCATCAAGGGAGTAAAGTAGGCGCTTTAGAGCAAAGCGAAGGCGCCACAGATATGCGGGTCGAGCGCCTACTTTACTCCCGAAGTGCACATACTATTTTTTATGCCATCGATGTGGAAAGTTCGCAAGAAAATTATTATTTTCATTATGATAAAGTTTACAAATGAATTGATTTCTCTAAATTACAGTTCTTTGAGAATATCTCGGAAACTAAGCGAGATAGAGCGATTTTGCTTCATCAGTTTCTGTAGAGATTTTTGAAAACCACAAAAGAAGATTCGAGCAAAAAAAGCGTACCTCCATTAGTTTCAAGAATATTCTCAAAAAACCAATGATAATAAATCGATTCATTCCCTAGAAATTTTATCCCATTATTTGTGGAGAATATTTTGAAAAACTATACAGATAAAACGATTTTGTGTGACCCTTTTTGTAGAGAATGTCAAGAGCTACAAAAAAGGTCCTCATAAAAATTGCATTATTTCTTTTAGTTTTTGAGATATTTTGATGAAACTCATCTTCAATGTAAAAAATTAGAGACAGTTTAAAAAAGTTTTATTTTTTCAATTTTACAGTTAATAGAATTTATTAATTTATAACATTTTTAGAAATAAAATCTCGAATCTTTGGAATCACGAGAATGAACTCAATAATGAAAGCAGAAATCTCGTTGAATTGTAATTTTCATTGTGATCTGTCATTTTCTTTATTCCCAAAATGATTATTAATTACGAGATGATGGACCGTGCAATTTTCCAAGTTCGTTGCTGGATTAGAATGAACCATTTTTTGCTCTACTGATCGAAATGAACGTCGTACGTTCCTATCAATATTCCGAATATTCCCTAGACGAATACGATGACCAATTCATGATAAACTTGATTCATCTACTTTTTCTGTGCTCTCTGCATTTTCTGCGTTTCCTGCGTTCTCTGTATTTCCTGTATTCTCTTTGTTTTCTGATGCTCTCGTCTGTGCATTATCATCTTGTGACTCGTTGCAGCTGAAGAAAACTGAATTATCAGCGGCTTCATTGAGCCATGTATCATCTTCGTCATCGAATAAATCTATTGATCCCTCAAGAGTAGAAGTTGATGGTACTGATATACGTTGTGAAGTTGACTTTTTCATTTTCTTAAGTGGTAGACAATTTTGATTTGTAGCTTCAGGTGGATGCGTGTTGTTCCCGGTGGTGTTTTCGGCGAATGCATCTCCAGACTTTAACAGCATGTTAATAAATTTTAATTGAGTAGCTCTGTTATGAGCAATGGACCGCTGAGCCACTGAATCTGCTTCCGATCCACCCATGTGCTTTACATCGATAGTAGTACCTCCAGCACTCGCAATAAATGTAGCCGAAGAGCGTCTCCAGGAATGTCTAGTGAATTTATCAATACCAGCCAGGTTGCAAGTCCCCTAGGAGATGAACTAAAGATGTTTCTCCCAATATTTTGACGATCAAGTGTTCATTTTTAGCTGAGAATTGGAAGTTCTGAAAAAATGTCGGAAAAAAAATTTTGACACCCAATTTCTAAAAAACATTCCGTAAGTTTTCAAATGAAATTGACAACAGAAGACTCATCCCAAACCCTTTCATTGGAATGCTACCATTCCATCCGATTTTCTTTTATTCAGAGCGGTCTACACTAGTCGCCATTTTGATTCCACTAGACTTTGCATGATGCTCTTGAAAATAACATTGTATATATTTATATATATTTTTACAAATATTTCCGAATTTCTTGACCGTCATTGAAAGAAAAGAGTATAGCGCGTTTCCACGTGAAGAAAGCAATAATTTGCTCGTTTGAGACCTTGCATATTTTATATTAAATTCATTTTTATGATATTAAGTCCGGAGACTTGCGCCTTACTGCCTCTAAAATGCATCGAATTAAAAAAAAAACAACGATATTATTTGCCTTTTGTTGCAAAAAAAAATAGAAAAAAAAACTCAAATTTCAAATAATTTTCACTAAATTTCATTTCTGAAATACAGGAAATGAACGTGAACTGTACAATGCTGATATAAATTTTCTTGTGTACAAAAACGAAAATTTCAAATATGTCTACAAATATTAGACATAACATATACTATATATTATACTATATACTATATTATTTATATCCATAATATAAAAGAGCATGGGACATTTTCTGTCATCACTTATCCTAATATATATGATAGATATACTTTACTATATAGTATATAGTATATATAGTATAGTATATCTATCATATATATTAAGATAAGTGATGACAGGAAATGTCCCATGCTTTTTTATATTATAGAATAGATAGATTCTCCTCCAATCACGATTTGAATTTGCAATCTCTTTTTTCAAAGAATCTATAATATCTATAGTGCTTCTAGATCCCCGAGAAATAGTTCACAGGATTCTCCAATATTCCACAAGTAATTACGAGAAGATCAGAGGAATGGCCCAGGCCTTTTGCCAAATTTTGCCAGGAATTTTCCTCCAATCACGATTTTAATTTTCAATATTTTTTTTCAAAGAATCTATAATATCTCTAGTGCTTCTACATCCCCGAGAAATAATTTACAGGATTCTCCAATATTCCACAAGTGATTACGAGAAGATCCTAAATTAAAAAAAGCATGGCCTTTTTTCATGTCACCGCGGGACGCTATACATACATTATATTATATATAGTATAGTATACTATGGTATGATATATATTACATATATATAGTATGTATATAGTATATATAATACGATATATTGTATATGATATAATGTATGATGGATATTATGCATATTATATATTATATATAAGGAAGCAAATCGAGGGACTTTAGCTGTAAAATACAAAATGTACAAATGGGAATGCTCGATGAACTTGAATATATCATTCGCCACCGAAGAAACACGGGCCGTCCAGAGGTTGAATATTCATTTTGCCCTTCCCAGCACATGGCTATATCAAAATCAATGTGAAATGGCTCTTGCCACTGTGCGATCTATACAATATAGTCCAAAGGAAGCGAATCAAGGATTTTTGGCTGTAAAATACAGGATGTAGAAATGGGAATGCTTGACGAACTTGAATGTATCATTCCTCACCGGAGAAACAGGGACCGCCCAGTGGCATGCAGGGAGTGAAAATTATGATCCGGGTCGATTTTCCATGAAACTTTCAATGTGTAGTAAGCATGAACTACTGCAGGTGACTTTTTCCAGCTGTAGGACCTTATTTCATCAGATTTGGAGCATTCCCTCTCTCTGTTTTTGTCTTTCTCCTTTGAAATCACTCAATATGCCTTCTATAGGGTCCGAACTTGCATGCAGGAAGTGGAAATTAGATCCGGATCGATTTTCCATGAAACTTTCAATGTGTAATGAGCACGGACCACTGTAGGTGACTTTTTCTAGCTGTAGGACCTTATTTCATCAGATTTGGAGCATTCCCTCTCTCTGTTCTTGTCTTTCTCCTTTCAAATCACTCAATATGCCTTCTATAGGGTCCGAACTTGCATGCAGGAAGTGGAAATTATGATCAGGGTCGATTTTCTATGAAACTCCCAATGTGTAGTGAGCACGGACTACTGCAGGTGTCTTTTTCCAGCTGTCGGACCTCATTTCATCAGATTTGGAGCATTCCCTCTCTCTGTTTCTGTCTTTCTCCTCTTAAATCACTCAATATGCCTTCTATAGAGTCCGAACTTGCATGCAGGAAGTGGAAATTATGATCAGGGTCGATTTTCTATGAAACTCCCAATGTGAAGTGAGCACGGACTACTGCAGGTGTCTTTTTCCAGCTGTAGGACCTCATTTCATCAGATTTGGAGCATTCCCTCTCTCTGTTTTTGTCTTTCTCCTTCCAAATCACTCAATATGCCTTCTATAGAGTCCGAACTTGCATGCAGGAAGTGGAAATTATGATCCGGATCGATTTTCCATGAAACTTTCAATCTGAATAAGCACGGACCACTGTAGGTGACTTTTTCCAGCTGTAGGACCTCATTTCATCAGATTTGGAGCATTCCCTCTCTCTGTCTTTGTCTTTCTCCTTCCAAATCACTCAATATGCCTTCTATAGAGTCCAAACTTGCATGCAGGAAGTGGAAATTATAATCGGGGTCGATTTTCCATGAAACTCCCAATGTGTAGTGAGCACGGACTGCTGCAGGTGTCTTTTTCCAGCTGTAGGATCTCATTTCATCAGATTTGGAGCATTCCCTCTCTCTGTCTTTGTCTTTCTCCTTCCAAATCACTCAATATGCCTTCTATAGAGTCCAAACTTGCATGCAGGAAGTGGAAATTATGATCGGGATCGATTTTCCATGAAACTTTCAATCTGAATAAGCACGGACCACTGTAGGTGACTTTTTCCAGCTGTAGGACCTCATTCCATCAGATTTGGAGCATTCCCTCTCTCTGTCTCTGTCTTTCTCCTTCCAAATCACTCAATATGCCTTCTATAGAGTCCAAACTTGCATGCAGGAAGTGGAAATTATAATCGGGGTCGATTTTCCATGAAACTCCCAATGTGTAGTGAGCACGGACTGCTGCAGGTGTCTTTTTCCAGCTGTAGAACCTCATTTCATCAGATTTGGAGCATTCCCTCTCTCTGTTTTTGTCTTTCTCCTTCCAAATCACTCAATATGCCTTCTATAGAGTCCGAACTTGCATGCAGGAAGTGGAAATTATGATCGGGGTCGATTTTCCATGAAACTTTCAATCTGAATAAGCACGGACCACTGTAGCTGATTTTTTCCAGCTGTAGGACCTTATTTCATCAGATTTGGAGCATTCCCTCTCTCTATTTTTGTCTTTCTCCTCCCAAATCACTCAATATGCCTTCTATAGAGTCCGAAATTGCATGCAGGAAGTGGAAATTATGATCAGGGTCGATTTTCTATGAAACTCCCAATGTGTAGCACGGACTACTGCAGGTGTCTTTTTCCAGCTGTCGGACCTCATTTCATCAGATTTGGAGCATTCCCTCTCTCTGTTTCTGTCTTTCTCCTCTTAAATCACTCAATATGCCTTCTATAGAGTCCGAACTTGCATGCAGGAAGTGGAAATTATGATCCGGATCGATTTTCCATGAAACTTTCAATCTGAATAAGCACGGACCACTGTAGGTGACTTTTTCCAGCTGTAGGACCTCATTTCATCAGATTTGGAGCATTCCCTCTCTCTGTCTTTGTCTTTCTCCTTCCAAATCACTGAATATGCCTTCTATAGAGTCCAAACTTGCATGCAGGAAGTGGAAATTATAATCGGGGTCGATTTTCCATGAAACGCCCAATGTGTGGTGAGCACGGACTGCTGCAGGTGTCTTTTTCCAGCTGTAGGACCTCATTTCATCAGATTTGGAGCATTCCCTCTCTCTGTCTTTGTCTTTCTCCTTCCAACTCACTCAATATGCCTTCTATAGAGTCCAAACTTGCATGCAGGAAGTGGAAATTATGATCGGGATCGATTTTCCACGGAACTCCCAATGTGTAGTGAGCACGGACTACTGCAGATGGCTTTTTCCAGCTGTAGGATCTCATTTCATCAGATTTGGAGCATTCCCTCTCTCTGTTTTTGTCTTTCTCCTTTCGAATCACTCAATATGCCTTCTATAGAGTCCGAACTTGCATGCAGGAAGTGGAAATTATGATTTGGATCGATTTTCCATGAAACTTTCAATCTAAATAAGCACGGACTACTGTAGCTGATTTTTTCCAGCTGTAGGACCTTATTTCATCAGATTTGGAGCATTCCCTCTCTCTATTTTTGTCTTTCTCCTCCCAAATCACTCAATATGCCTTCTATAGAGTCCGAAATTGCATGCAGGAAGTGGGAATTATGATCGGGATCGATTTTCCACTGAACTCCCAATGTGTAGTGAGCACGGACTACTGCAGATGGCTTTTTCCAGCTGTAGGACCTTATTTCATCAGATTTGGAGCATTCCCTCTCTCTATTTTTGTCTTTCTCCTCCCAAATCACTCAATATGCCTTCTATAGAGTCCAAACTCGCATGCAGGAAGTGGAAATTATGATCAGGGTCGATTTTCTATGAAACTCCCAATGTGTAGTGAGCACGGACTACTGCAGGTGTCTTTTTCCAGCTGTCGGACCTCATTTCATCAGATTTGGAGCATTCCCTCTCTCTGTTTCTGTCTTTCTCCTCTTAAATCACTCAATATGCCTTCTATAGAGTCCGAACTTGCATGCAGGAAGTGGAAATTATGATCCGGATCGATTTTCCATGAAACTTTCAATCTGAATAAGCACGGACCACTGTAGGTGACTTTTTCCAGCTGTAGGACCTCATTTCATCAGATTTGGAGCATTCCCTCTCTCTGTTTCTGTCTTTCTCCTCTTAAATCACTCAATATGCCTTCTATAGAGTCCAAACTCGCATGCAGGAAGTGGAAATTATGATCAGGGTCGATTTTCTATGAAACTCCCAATGTGTAGTGAGCACGGACTACTGCAGATGGCTTTTTCCAGCTGTAGGACCTCATTTCATCAGATTTGGAGCATTCCCTCTCTCTGTTTTTGTCTTTCTCCTTCCAAATCACTCAATATGCCTTCTATAGAGTCCAAACTTGCATGCAGGAAGTGGAAATTATGATTTGGATCGATTTTCCATGAAACTTTCAATCTGAATAAGCACGGACCACTGTAGGTGACTTTTTCCAGCTGTAGGACCTCATTTCATCAGATTTGGAGCATTCCCTCTCTCTGTTTCTGTCTTTCTCCTCTTAAATCACTCAATATGCCTTCTATAGAGTCCGAACTTGCATGCAGGAAGTGGAAATTATGATCCGGATCGATTTTCCATGAAACTTTCAATCTGAATAAGCACGGACCACTGTAGGTGACTTTTTCCAGCTGTAGGACCTCATTTCATCAGATTTGGAGCATTCCCTCTCTCTGTCTTTGTCTTTCTCCTTCCAAATCACTCAATATGCCTTCTATAGAGTCCGAACTTGCATGCAGGAAGTGGAAATTATGATCGGGGTCGATTTTCCATGAAACTTTCAATCTGAATAAGCACGGACCACTGTAGCTGATTTTTTCCAGCTGTAGGACCTTATTTCATCAGATTTGGAGCATTCCCTCCCGCTGTTTTTGTCTTTCTCCTCCTAAATCACTCAATATGCCTTCTATAGAGTCCGAACTTGCATGCAGGAAGTGGAAATTATGATCGGGGTCGATTTTCCATGAAACTTGGGCTAGCACCACCAGGAAAGTAATAAGCGCGCGTAGCGCGCGAAACAGCCTAATTAGAGAAATTGCCCAGGCCTTTTGCCAAATTTCGCCAGATTTTACCAGAAATTTTCCTCCAATCACGATTTCAATTTTCAATCTCTTTTTTCAAAGAATCTATAATATCTATAGTGCTTCTACATCCCCGAGGAATAGTTTACAGGATTCTCCAATATTCCACAAGTAATTACGAGACGATCAGAGGAATGGCTCAGGCCATTTGCCAGATTTTGCCAAATTTTACCAGATTTTACCAGCACTGGATCTTAATTTCCACTCGCTTCTGGCAAGTTCGGACTCCATAGAAGACATTCTGAGGGATTTGGAGGAAGAAAGACAAATCCAGAGTGCAGGAATGCTCCATATCCGGTAAAATAATGTCTTATAGCTGAAAAACGTCAGCTACAGCGGTCGGGGCTGAATACCGATGGGCCATTTAATGAGGAATCACCCCGGAGCATAATTTCCACTCGCGTGTGGCAAGTTCGGACTCCATAAAAGGCATTCTGAGAGATTTGGAGGAAGAAAGACAAGTCCAGAGTGCAGGAATGCTCCATATCTGGTATAATAAGGTCCTAAGGCTGGGAAACGTCAGCTACAGTGGTTCAGGCTGACTAACGATTGGCCCTTTTATGGGAAATTACCCCGGATCATAATTTCCACTCGCGTCTGGCAAGTTCGCACTCCATAGAAGGTGTTCTAAGGGATTCGGAGGAAGAAAGACAAAACCAGAGTGCAGAACCAATAATCCAAGGACTAATTTAGAGCTTAGACACATAGTTTGAGTAATTTATTGAAATTATCCCATGAGAAATCGATGGATTCCTATGGTATTTTAAACAAGAACTACTAAATGATCCCTGCTATTTGATGTTTTGGACCAGAATCTTAATAAGGTAAAAGGTAAAATTTTCCTAATTGGAATCCACGTAGAAAATTACAAAATTTCTAAGAATTTTGTAGCTCATTTAAATTTTCATTTTTATATTCTTCTTAATGGAAAAAAAAATCAAAATACACGCACGTTCAGCCCGCAAGACAAGCGACACGCGCGCGAAGCGCGCGGAACAGCCTAGTTTAATGCAAAAAGAAGGGGTCTATTTTGCCCCACGCTCCCCTATAATAATTATTTTATTTAACGGTTTCTCTTTGTCTGGTGTACATATTCTTACACACAGTGAACTGTAACGCACTTTTCTCACAGCCTCTATAAACTAGAAAGGGCACCACTGTTTAACTCGGGAAACAATAAAATGGACAATTTCATTGGCTACATGAATGCTAACATATTTGTACTATCCCTAACGGTTTCGGAAATGCAGAAAAAATACCGTAGTTATATCGTAAAATTACCGCATTTTTACCGCATTATTTCGGTTATTTTGGTCACTTTTTTTACCAAATACTTACCGCATTGTTACGGTAAAAATACCGAATATTTATAGTACTTTAACGGCATAAACACGAAATTAATACCAAAATAATACCGTTAATATTCAGCATATTTACAGTATTATTACCGCATTATTACTGCATTATCACCGTAAAAAATTCCTACAATCTTATTACTAAAAAATGCGCAAATATTACTCAAATCAAACGGTATCAATGGGATTTTTTTTAATTCAAAAATTGACTAGTTTATGCTGTTTTTATTCACCAACAACAGAATATCATTATCATTATTGTATACATAGGTTCTTGGCACTTCAAAATCACATTTCTTTTTCATTACATCAACGTCTTATACTATCATAGGTTATTTAAATTAAATATCCGCATATTTTTCTCTTTCCTTTGGCTCAATTACCTCTTCAAGTTGTAATTAATTGAAAAAAAATAAAATAAATATTTCTACGATTTTCTTGGAGTTCTGATTAACATCCGACATGCTGAAAGAGGCTGTGAAGAAGGTTGGCAGGCGAGTCTCTGGACGAATGAGTCATTTGTACAATTGCCAAAATCCCGAAGATAACAGCTGGAATAACGCTGTAGTGGTCCTTTAATCACTCACAATAGAACGATGTGAGTGATTGGAGCTCTTGCTCAATCAAGTATTCCCGGGGCAGCTCCTGAATTATTGTAGAGAGCCACCGAACTCCGTTCTCACGGCTCCATGACTTGGGCGAGTCTCATTTGACGTTTCTGAATGACGTTTTCTGAATGTCTGAAAAATGACATTCAATAATAAAAAATTACTTTTATTGGGCAAATTGAAAGAAAAATCATTTTTTCAATAAATCAAGGAGAATAATAGAAAAAAATCAAACCGAGAATAGCAGATAGAGAATAGTTGAAAATTTTTAGGTTGTTTTATCTTTCAACGAATAAATTATTTTTGAAAAATGAAAAACACGCACATGCAGAAAATTCAAAAAGTTATAAGTGCAAATTTTTTGAATATTTTCTCAATAGTAATTTATTTGTTTAAAAAAATAGAAAATGTTTTGAAGTGTGTGCTGATTTCATTACCATGGGGAATAGTATTTTTTATCCGAAGCAATACTCCCACAAACTTGTGTTGAATCATCTTTATCATTGTTGTCAGTAAAAACAGACGACAATCTCTCAATAATTGCTGCATTTCTAGTTGGTGCCATCGTTTATTCTCTTTTCTAGTCTCAAATGAACACTTTTTCTCAATTTCTCAAAATTGTCATTGAGAAAATAACATAAATCAACATTTCTCGAGTGGTGGCAAAAAACTGTCACACGAATAAAAAACTTTAATTACAAAATAAACATTTAAAGAATAATTTAACTGAATTATTGAAATTTAATTAATTTTGATTGAAGAACAATGTGGGCACAATTCCTTGGCCTTCAGAAAACCAATTGAGGTTATGTCTGACTTTACGGCGGAAGTGTGTTTTTATTGGCGCGCGCGACGAAAAAAATGGAGGGAAAAATTAAAAATTCAATTGAAAACTCACGCAAGTGCTCCAAAGTTTGTTTACGGAGGTAAATATTGAAAATTATTTAAAATATTATTTTTTATTATTATTCATTTTCCGAATAGAGGGAGGTGGGGTGAAATGGATACTCCAATTGAATGGTTTGAGATAGAAATTTGTTAATGATTCCACTGAAACGCTGAGAAAATTTTAGGCGGACAGCATGCGTCAAAATTTTTTTTTTTCAGTTTTTGGAAAAATTTACTTTTTTGGCCAAGATTTGAAGGGGTGACCTTTTTCCTTTCTGGGAAAATATCTCGTTTTATCGATCGTAGCCTAACAATTCTAAATGGAGGTGAAAGTTGAGATCATTTGCCATCGATTTACGGGGTTTTCAATCAAAAAATATGGATTTTTACGATAGTTATAGAGCAAAAAACTGATTCTCCTAAAAGTACCCTTAGATACCTCAAAAATCCATATTTTTTAATTGAAAACCTCAAAAATTGATGGCAAATAATCTCACCTTTCATCTCCATTCGGAATTTTTACGCTAAGACTAATAGAACCGGAGATATTTCCAAAAAACCGAATTTTCCCAAAAATGAAAAGGGAAAACCCTTCAAATGTTGCCCCAAAAATCGAATTCCCAAAAAATGAAAAAAAAATTAATTCTGGCACTTGTTTCCCACCCAAAATTTCCTCAGCTTTCCAATGGAATCATAAAACAAAATCCATCTTCAATAACTTAATATTTATTTGAATCTGTGTGACTAACTGAAACCCGCTCTATTCTCTTATATTCTCAATAAAAAAACTTTTATAAAATTATTTCTTTTGTTATTCATTCATTTATCCCACTTGAATACTATTATCATTATTATTATTATTATTATTATTATTATTATATTAATTTCAAAATTTCATCGGAAAAAATTGGTATTAGGTAATGAACTGAACTCATTTTGTTGTTTTACGTGTAAATAATAATTTCAAGAGCACTATCGCATTGATGCAGTTTAAATGTCGATATTTTTTCGTAAAATTTGCGCATTTTTATCGTAATTTCACGGTATTACTACGGTAATTTTACGGCATTACTACGGTAACCTTATAGCGTTTCTACCGTAATTTTACGGCAGTACTATGGTTGAAAAACTGGTAAAAATAACTCTATCATTACCGCATTGTTACCAAATTTTTACGGTAAATATGCGGCATCCGCATTATTACGGAAAATTTACCGCACTTGTTTCGCATTCTCAAAACCGTTAGGGATTTCATAATCAGTCTTTTTTCTTCTGGTCGTTTTTCTCATAATTTCGAAGTTTCCTTAAACTAACTGAAAAATTACGAGACAAGACATGAGAAAAGAATTTCAAGATGCTTTTATTTCCATTCAAAGTAAGATTTGAATAAGTATTAAGTTGCATGACAGTATATTTTTTTTTTCCAATGGTACTAACAATAACCTCGAACTTCTTCCGAACTCGCCAAATTGTCTTCTATCAACTTAATGAACTGCTCGAGTGGACATAATTCCGTGCACCCAGGTATCGTTTTTATGGTTGATTGTGCTGGAATTCCTTCATAATGGCGGACCTGAAATTGAAATGAATTATTGTGTCATTAGAAGGAAAGCGAGCCAAATATTATTGCATCAACAGAGCGGTGAAACGGAATGAGTCGATTATTTTTCCATTAGTTTTTGGCGAATATCTCAGGAAGTAAACGAGATAGCACAATTATTGCTGATACAGAGTTACGGAGAAAATCCCTACTAAAAACTTGCTATCTCGCATAGTTTCCAAGATATTCCATAAAGAATTATCACAAAGATAAGTCGACTTGTCTTGTTTCACCTATCCACTGATCCCATATCATATCTCAACACACCTTGACATAGCAATGGCAACCCCAACTGAGAAGCTCAATCATTACAGCACTTGTATACTTGGGCAGATACGGCGCAGCATATAATCCAAGAGCTGCTAGAATTGGACCTACATTCGTGTCATGAGCTGAATAGAGATATATTTTTTTCTTATTGGTTTTATAATTATCCACCTTGTCCAACATATTATCCACCATTCTCCGCAATAATATACCTACAATAACAACAGAAACAAATATTAATATAGATGATTTATGGGGAAAGGTGGGATGAAATCGAGACTCGAAAAAATTGATTTGAGATGAATTTTTTCCAACGATTCCATTGAAAAGGTGAATAAATTTCTGGCGAAAGACATGTGATATATGTTTCGAGTGACTATTGGCTCATATGATGAGAATCAGTTTTCCCATCGTATGATTTAGAAAAAATCGATAACTTCGTTTGAATAGCACATAAATTAAGGATATATGCTAATATTTCAGATAATAATTTTTTTGTTTTTCATTTTAGTTACTCATGATAGAGTAGCATGAGAAAGTCTCCTTAAGATGAAGTTTGGCCCGGATGACCAGATATTTTCAACCAGAAATCATAATAATGAAAAAAAAATTAACATTCCCACTGATTTCGAGGGATTACCACAGTTTAATGCATAAAAACTAGAATATGTCCGTTTTACTCCTCACATACCCTTGACTTCACCGACTTAAGGGGAGACGTCATTAAAATCAGTTTCCTAAAAGTGTACTTTTTTTTTTTTTCTTCATCAACTTTGGAGAATTTAGAGAGTATTAAAAAAATATGAGAATTTTCCTTCAAGCCATTATATTATAAAAAATTAATTTAAAAAAAAATCCACAACCCGGTAGCTTATGGCTTGACACTTTCAAACACACCCATGCGTTTCACACGTCCTAAAAAAATTATGAATTTTTTTTAGGTCACTTCAATTCCACTGAAAGAATTTACGTGGGAAGTTTCACAGAATTTCCTTAAGCCGTTTTTTTATAATATTGAAAAAACTGCTGAAAAAACTGAATTTTCAATCGAGACTGGAGCCATTTGTAAAACCGCTGAACGCGAAAGGCGCGCGCATTTTTGAAAATAGTCAAAATTAATTTACATAATTCTTCATTTTTTTTTGTTAATTTACGATGGAAACTGTTTTTTTCATTTCTAAAGGATAGTAAGAATATCAGTATGTAAATATAAAAAATAAAATGGGCCTTGGGCAACTTATACTTTTTGTTTTTGTTTAGTACTCTGAATACTTGAATTTTTGCATGTCACTTTTAGAGGTTATGAGCGGCAGCATGCTCAGCCAATAAAACCATCTCTTCATGGATAGTAATGGTACCAACTTATTCCATTCAGAGCCGTCTCTCGATAATTAATTAAATAAAATTTGAAACTAAACAAAAAAATAAAATAACAAAATTTAGATTCAGGGAAAATAGTAATTGATATTTATGAATATTTTTTCGAGTTGAACCCAGCCGAAATGTTAAAATATGTGAAAATATTTTATTTATCTTAGATTGGCAATAGCTGTCGGATCCTCTGATTTTTTGTCCCTCACACCTCACCCCGTAGAGACCTGACGTCTCCCCTTAAATACCCCCTTGATCACTTACCTGACATCATCTTCTTTAAATTTTGATTCTCATCAATAATTTGATAGAGTAGACTCGATGCATTCAAGAACAAATCACTTGAATATATCTGTTTTGCCCAGGCTGGAAGTTCCAAGCCCAAAGACACCTCAGATGAGAGAGTATTATGGAGATTCAATAATTGCCTCGGATTTGTGATCGGTCTCCCCGTCAATTTCGTCAACTGCTGCAGCAGTTTAGAATAAGGGGCAAAACGATCACTAAATTTAGGCGATAGCAGAAGTTGATTCGCTGCCTTCAAGTATCTACGGGGAGGAAAAATTTGTTGAATTGTTGTGAATATCCAAGTGGTAAATCTTCTGCAATCGAATGGATCTAAGAAAAAGTGCAATTTGGGGTTTACAAAGTGAGAACAATTCAGTTGGGAAGAAATTAATAGTCTAACCAAATGACTATTATTCCATCATTCATTGTTTGATAATATCGGAAAAACTGAGCTAGATATTGAAATTTTTGTTGGAAGGTTTTTGTAGGAAAAAGTGAAAGCTGCAGAAAACTCCTAGCCAAAATTTCGCAATCTCGCTAAGTTTCCAGGATATTTCCTGAAAAAAATGACTAATAAATGACAGGTCAAAAGGAGTATTTTTCCTAATAATTTTTCCATTGAATATCTCGGAAATTAAGCGAGATATGTCGATTTTTGAGGAGTTCAAGCGCTGCTAAAATTGTTTCTTCGAAAATTTTTCCATCTCGTTTAGTTTCCGAGATATTTCTCAGAAATGAATCACAAAATAATCAACTCCCTTTGTTTCACCTTTCCCATTTAAATATGTTAATGAAAATTAAGGCGTGGTGAACTTTCAAGGGTTCAAAAGAGCCTTTTTCCTAGATGCAAAAAGGGCTTTTACTGAATTCATTCAATTGCAGAGTTTTCACCACTCAATCTTCTTGTAGTCATCAGCTGATCGAATATCACACAGTGGAGATTCATCTGATCTCAGGATCCTATCCGCCTTTACTGGACAGTAAACTGTTGGTATTGGCTGCCCTTCCGATAGTAGGTACCCCTGATCATTACTTTCTGGTGGGAACAGAGCCCTCAACACATTTTGGAGAGTCATTTTTGTTCTATCCATGTCGCTAGAACGAGCATAAACCTCTTCTGGTACATACTGATGATTTAGGAAACTGCCATATAGCTGATGAAGATGCTTGCCCAGACTGTAACTCCGCAATTTACCAGTCTGAATTCACGAATATTATATGGATCGTCAGTTGAGAGGAATAGGATCGAATTATTTTAATACTAAAAATATGAAACAAGATAAGACCATTTTTTCGTAATTGATTTAAGAGATATCTCGGTAAATGGTGAGTTTTACTCTGCCAAAAATATTAAAAATTTAATCATTTTTCCAAATTTTTTTGAACTGACTCGATGTGTTATCATGTAGCGGAGGTCGGTAGCAAGACTTCGAGGCAGGCAGACAAAATCCTAATCAAATTTTTGCCAAAAAAACACATCGAACTTTTGTTGGAAGTCCCTAACCAATTGAACCCAAAAAAAAAAAAAAAAAAAAAAAAAAAAAAAACCAATGAATAAAATTGAGATTATCACCACGTTTTGCGTAACCCAAGGCCACGACGGGGACGTAGTGGTGCATAGGCCTCAAAAAAACCTATCACGACCTATCCTATGCGACACTCGGGATTTTGATGAAGAAATTTATTGACTCAAACACCGCTCACCTTCATTGAGCATTAAAAATTTTAATTTTTTTAACTTATTAAGAAAACAAGTACATAGAGCATTAAAATGCGTACTTTTTCCTCTAGTCAATAACTTGTACACATCGCGTGGAACAATATCAATCAAAAATGACCTCATAGAAATTGAAACGAAAAAAGGCGAAAAAAAAAAAAAAAAAAACCTCAATAAATTTAATACGGATTAAATGAAACTTCGAAATACTCATCTGAAATTTGGATTTTCCAAAAAAAAAAACCATTCGCAGTGGTGGCAACTAACTTTTATTACAAAACACACAGTTTTGATGTTTCACTGCAGAGAACCAAAATCATACTGGTCTAGAAAAGGCTCATTTGGTTGAATTACCAAATTTGCCGTTTTCTTAAGACCATTGGTCTCTGTTTATCATTGTGTTTTCACACCAACTGTCTTTGTCAGGAAGAAATCGATTATTTCACGACTACCTCACCTCTCATCCTACCCCTTCCCCCACACTCAATCAAAACAATGAACTCTACTCTCTTTTAAATTTAATATTTATCTCTATTACTCTAAAATAAAATTTGATTAAGCAAGAATGTTATATTCATTGAGTTGTTGAACACAATGAATAAAATTCAAGTTTTTTGACTCGAAATTCACAACTCCACTTATTTTGAAAAAAAATTTTGTAATCATAATTTTCAGGAATTAGCCTCAATGCGAGCCTAGAATAGGCGCATTGAACATGACGGATGAAAAAAATTGCAAAGAAAACGTTCAAAACACTAATTTTCAGTTGGCAGAGCTATACTGCCCATTTACCGATATCTCTGAATCAAAAAAATATATAGGGCTTTCATTCGAATTTTTTTTTGTTGACCATTTCAAGAGTTCCAAAAAATGTTTCAGAGACAATCAATTCAGACGTTCATTTCCATGTTCATAAATTCAGATGTAGGGATCATGGGACGTTGGAATAGTTGGAAAATCTCCTAAACTGAATTTTGGGGGAAAAAAATGTCAATTACGTTTTTGTATAGTGAACAAAATCTGTGACTGCTCAGAAAAAAGAAAAAAAATCTATGAAGGCCAAGTTGAATCAAGCTTTCTTTCCAACACTTTGATTGGAATTGAATTATGCGAAATATCTCAGGACGAATATACTTGGCATGTTCATGTAATAACTCTTTACATCATCTCGTAACATCGTACATTTAGTATGCTGCCAATGCAATTGGCAGAAAGCTTCCGAATGAATTTTTCAATTTTGAATTTACCATCATTGATCTGTGCGTGGAATGGGGAAACCAAAATAGGCCTCAGGGGGTTGAGTTTATCTCAAAATAATCAATTGAATAGTTTAGAAGATATAGCTTGCTTTTTTGGATGTTTCTATGCTGATATCTAAGAAACTACTGGACCGATTCCGCTCAGTTTCAATACCAAACTTTGTGCTCATCAGACGTATAACCTCACAAAATTTAAGGTCTCTAGCTCAATTATTTATTAAGCTATAGAGGAATCAAGATTTTTACGAAAAATTTATCAAAAGTTTTATACTGGATAAACTAAAAATCTGAGCTCCCACCACCCCGGGGGTCAAAGATGCAGCTTTTGGACGCGCATCCCCTCGCTGAGAGTGGACGCTGTGATTCCATTTTTCATCGAGAAAAGTCGAAAAAACGATATTTCGATTGGATATTATTAGCTCTATGGTGACTACATACTCATGATGTCAAGAGCCTGAGGAAGCCTGAATAAAACGGGCGAAATTTCATTCAATTGACAATTACATGATAGTGCTAAATTCAACTATTCCAACGTTCCATGATCCCTACATCTGAGTTTCAGATACAATTGCTCCATAGCTAGAGGATAGTTCCTGGGATATTCCTCAAAAAATAACAATAATTCCGGAAACTAAGGGAAATAGCACAAGTTTCCATGTCTTTTTTTTTTGTAAATAATTTCAAGAACTGCTAAATAGAATGCAGACATTATTGCCCTATCTCACTTTATTTTCGAGATATTCTCAAAGAAAAATTTCTCGAAAAAACCGTCAACTCTTCCCGCTTCATTCCTGAAACACATATCTCACATGAGTTAATTGCCCGTAGCCCTCAGGAAAAGTCCGATTCAAATATGGATCGTTCGGATAAAATTCCCCATTTTCATAACTTTCAGGAGTGCGATCTCCATGTCGAAATACCTGAAAAAAAAAAACAATTCGATTAGCTGTAGGCTTCAATGGACGTAAACCTGTCGTCACATCTAAGATAAAGGGGCGTAAGTGCTATGTATGAGCATAGGAATTACGCCACTTTGGCTCTAAGGTCACGATATGTGTCTATACAAACAAAATACTTTTTCGCAAAGAATTTCATTTCATTTGATAATATGAATTGAGCTCTCACCACATTTACAAGGTGCAGTTGAAGTTTAATTTGTGCAGAAGTCACGAATAGCTTCGAGGTAGTGATTGCAATGAGCAGAAGAATGAAGAATCCGTAGCTCAACATGATTTACGTACTTCCAGTCTCCTGACTAGTCTGAAATAATGTGTACTATTATAAGTAGGAGAAAGGGGGTAAAATGGACCTCTGGGACAACATGATTCTGGAATTTTTTTCGTATCAATCAAAAAAAAATACAATAAAAAAAAAAAAAAAAAAAAAAATACCTCATAAAAATTGAAACGAGAGAAAAAAAAACAAAGCGAAAAAAAACCTCAATGAATTTAATACGGATTGAATGAACACTTCGAAATACTCATCTGAAATCTGGATTTTCCAAGAAAAATCACCCGCAGTGGTGGCAACTAACTTTTAATACAAAACACACAGTTTTCATGTTTCACTGCAGACAACCAAAATCAAACTGGCCCAGAAAAGGCTCATGTGGTTGAATTACCAAATTTGCCGTTTTCTTAAGACCATAGGTCTCTGTTTATCATTGTGTTTTCACACCAACTGTCTTTCTCAGGAAGATATCGATTATTTCATTGTCTCTTCACCTCTCATCAAGTTCCCTCTCTCTTTATTCAATCAAAACAATGATACTCTACTCTATTTAAATTAAATTGTTATTCTTCTTATATTTCAGAAGTTAAAATTTTGAAAAATGCTGAAATTTATTAATTGATTTGTTGAAAACAATGAAATTACTTTGAACTATTCAACTCGAAGCAAAATATTCAACAACCATATTTTAACCTTAAGGTACTTCCGCAGTAAGTAAAGAGGCATGGATCCGAATGTGCCACAGATTTGAAACTTTGAGGATATATTCTTCTTATAAGTAGAAATAGATTCATAACGATCGACAACGTAGTTTTTTTTATCAATTATTAAAATCATTAATTTACAGAGGCCCTAATGACACGTACTTTTTAATAAATTGTTTAAAAATCATCGACAATGTGCTGCAGTCTTACCCGCACGCGAAATCACTTCCCATATTATTTATAAATATAACTTGATAATTTTTTTGATATTTCACCACGTAATTATTGAGAAATATCAATTAATCCATAAAATAATTATGAGGTTATGGTAAAATGGTGGTGACACACGGCTCCCCAATGGTGTTGACACACGGATTAATTGATATTTCTCAATAATTACGTGGTAAAATATCAAAAAAATTATCAAGTTATATTTATAAATAATATGGGAAGTGATTTCGCGCGCGGCTAAGACTGCAGCACATTGTCGATGATTTTTAAACAATTTATTAAAAAGTACGTGTCATTAGGGCCTCTGTAAATTAATGATTTTAATAATTAATAACAAAAAAATACGTTGTCGATCGTTATGAAACTATTTCTACTTATAAGAAGAATATATCCTCAAAGTTCCAAATCTGTGGCACATTTGGATCTACTGCCCTTTACTTACTGCGGAAGTACCTTAATAAAATTGAATTTTGAAATTATTATACTCAATGAGACAGTTGAAACTAGCTATGGCTAAAAAATGATCAAAAAATTCGGACTCTAAATGTTTAAAATAAATACTTTTAGTCGACTGAGCTCTACTTCCCCTTTACCAAAAAATCGGTAAAAAATTGACAAAGTTCTCCAATATGTGGACATTGTCGGTGAATTTTTTCGTTAAGGCCTCCTCTCTTAAAAAAAATCTCTAATCATTTCAACAACCGGTATATTCTACCCCTATTTCTCCCATCTTAATAGTTATTCATTTTCATTTTTCTTATTGTATAGCCTCTCGGCGTTCAACAATTTTCATCATCTCCTTCAGCCCCCCCCCCCCCCTTCTCCCCAACTCCCTTGTGACGCCATGGGTTAATTTTTATTACTGCAACGAATTCGCCGAAAACCAGGCGAAACCATGGGAAACGGAGAAGACGGAGTTGAAGGGAAAGGGCCGAAGTTTTAATTGATCAGCTGATCAACTAAAAAATTCATCTTATAAGTACTTACATGAGGTTCAACACAGAAAAAAATGTTTTCTTAATTTAAGAATGTGCAGTCACTTAATTTAAGAATCTGCAGGTCACTTAAATTAAGTGACTTTTCTCACTTAAATTAAGTGACTTTTCTCACTTAAATCAAGTGACTTTTTCTTTCTTAATTTGAGAAAGTGAAAGTCACTTAAATTGAGTGACTTTTCTCACTTAAATCAAGTAACTTTTTCTTTCTTAATTTAAGAAAGTAAAAGTCACTTAAATCAAGTGACCTTTCTCACTTAAATCAACTAACTTTTTCTTTCTTAATTTAAGAAAGTAAAAGTCACTTAAATTAAGTGACTTTTCTCACTTAAATCAAGTGACTTTTTCTTTCTTAATTTAAGAAAGTAAAAGTCACTTAAATTAAGTGACCTTTCTCACTGAAATCAAGTAACTTTTTCTTTCTTAATTTAAGAAAGTAAAGCTCACTTAAATCAAGTGACTTTTCTCACTTCAATCAAGTGACTTTTTCTTTCTTAATTCAAGTGACCTGCACATTCTTAAATTAAGTGACTGTACATTCTTAAATTAAGAAAACATTTTTCTCTGTGTATTGGGGGTATTTACCACTTTTCGGATAATTCAATTCTACTCTTCGACTAAAAATTCCTCATATTTATTTGTACATGTTCAGGTGGGTCTCGAAAGGTAATTGATTAGGCTGAGGACAATTTTGTGCGGCTGTGATCAAGGAAAAAGTTCAGTTTCAGGTACTTGAGGAAATTCTAGGCCCCATTATACTATACAACAAATCATTACTTACTTGATAACACAATTAAAAGAACTGCGAGGCACGGGAATAATTTTTTCCGATATTCACTCGATGAAATTCGAGAAAGAACGAGTTGACTTGGAAAATCAGTTGAATTTTATATATAATAAAGCTAGAAACGTAATCTCTTCCTGAAATCCACTAAAAAAACCCAGTAGCTGACTTGTGAATACATAAAACAAGCAATGTCGTGATTCCACATTATCGAAAAAATTTTGTAAAATCAAAATAATTCCGATAATCATGATAACTCGGCGAAAAAGAGGAGATAATTTCGTTTTACTACTTGAATTACCTCAAGTAATAACGACACCCAAATTAAGATTCAGAATGAAGACGAAAGGAGAATTTCGTCAACATGAGTTGTCCTTCTTGAGTAAAAAAAACTACACTTCCAAGACGATTTTTCAACGACAAAAGTCTCCAATAATTTTAATTTAATAAAAAATAAAATAATTTAATAAAAAAGCAAATGCATTATAGAAAAGATACGCAGAGTGCACGCTCCACAAGAACTTAAAATCTTGGAAATTCGGTGGGTGGAAAGATAAAATGAGCAAAAATAAATGAATGTCCCAAAAATATTATTATTACTATTAATTTTCAAAAACATAAAGTTCGAATTAAGGAAGTCTGTCGAAATGAAAAATAAGAAGAAGAAAAGTGGGTGAAATGGACCATCCTAGATTTAAAAAATTAGTTAGATTAGTGAAATTCTAATGAAAGGGTTTGAGATACAATTTTTTTGATAATTTTTTGAAAAGCTGAACAAATTTTTGATCGAGAATAGGTGTCAGTATTCATTTTTATGAATTTTTTCGAATATATCTACGATAAATTTTAATGTCACGTTTCTCACATTTGAGATTGTCTTTTTATTTTCTACACGTGTTTCACGACTTGCAAAAAATGCAGTGATAGAAAATTCTAGAAATGTGTTATCAATGAAAAAATAAATCAGAAAACCGATACAAAATTGAACGAAATGATTTAATAAATAATCATCATTTTCCCTCGCAATCATCAACAGAATATTTCGATTGATTTCTCTCAAAATCGACTCATCTTCAAAAAATTCGCCATTTTGTCTGTTATTAAATCTTTCATTTTCTCTTTTTACTGAAAAATCGTTTGAGTACACAGTTATCTGAATTTTGTGAATAAATATTATGCATTTGTTTTTTCCATGAATTAAATTATATTGCATTTAGAAATGAGAAAGCCCCAAATTTCGTCTACTTCAAGTCTATAATTTATCTATACGTCATGAACCTAATCTTCTGAAGCGGCACAAAGAACGGCACGATTGAAATGGACATCGATGATGATTGGTTCCTCCTCAACGTCCATCAATTAGGATATTATCGCCCAAATTACGACCAACCGAATTGGTAACTCCTATTCAATGCCCCGAATTCCAAGGACTTTGGTGGCATTCACGAAATCGACAGAGGCCAGATAATCTACGATACATTGAATTTAGCACGAGCTGAGGAGTTAGATTATTCAATTGCATTGTTGAGTACACAGTATCTAAGGAATGAGACTAATCATTTGCCTTGGAAGGCATTCTTCACTTCGATAGATCACTTGACCGAGCGTTTTGACGGTCACGAGAGTAACGATTACCTTAAAGCGTATGTGTTGAAATTAATTGATGTTGTGTACGAAACAATTGGCTTTGAGGAGAGGGAAAACGATACGTTCATGGACGAATTGAATAGGAAATTGATTTTAACTTGGGCATGTGCATATGAACTTGCTGATTGCGTCAATAAATCGAGGAATTACTTCGATCAATGGAAAGATGATGAAACTAAATTAATTCCGGTTAATGGGAAAAGCGCTGTTTATTGTGAAGCATTGAAATCAGGAGATTATGATGACTGGAAGTTCCTTTGGAATAAATATCTTGAGGCGAATATTGAGAGCGAAAAATTAACATTGTTGAGTGCACTTGGGTGTACGCGTGATGTACAGGCACTTACTGAGTACATGGGTATCGCTTTATCGGGTGATTCAGTACGTGATCAGAATATCTACAGAATTTATACATCGATTTATTCAACTGATATTTATGGTGTTGATTTTGTATTTAATTACACTGTGAATAATTATAAAAAAATTTCGGGGAGCTACGGGGGAATGAGTACCTTGAAGAGTTTGTTTCGTGATGTTGCTGGAAAATTTTCAACTCGCGAACAAATTGATAGATTTGAGACATTTATCATGGTAAAGGGAGAGGAACTGGCGGAGATCATGGATTCATTGAAATCTTCGTTAAACAATGCTAAGATCAATTACAAGTGGTTTGAGAGAAATGAAGAGGTCATCAAGAGATGCCTCATTAATCCACCGTTAATAATAGACATGAATGAAGAGGCAGGATGGGGATGATGCGACTGTGAACAATTCGAGGGAGGAAGATCAGTCGAATTCAGTTAAATGGATTGTTACTCCTTTAATCGCTGTTTGTTTTGTCATTCTCTGGGCAATTGTGGTTTGCCTCTTCGTCAAACGGCGACTTTATAATTAATTTTTAGAATTCGTAGAGACGAGGTAAAACGGGATGAGTCAATTTCATTTGCCGATTTTTTCAAAGAATATCTCGGAAACTAAGGGAAATACGCCCTTTTCATTATAATCCTTTTTTGTAGATATTTTCAAAAAATTATCAGCAGAAAAATTGACTCATCTTATCTATTTATAAGAGTTTTCTAAAGCATTTTGCGATTTTATTTTTCTATTCACAGATAGCAAATGCGAATAAAATAAAAACGCCAATCTCGTTTTTTTATATGATTAAATTAATAGTTTTTTGTAAATCGGCAAGAAAATTAACAAAAAATTAATTTCTTCAAATAATTAAAAATATAAATAATGTAAATAATTTTAAATAAATTTCAATTAAAAATTAATACAATTTTATTTATTACTGGAATGTCAAATATCCTGAAATATATATATGATTGTGAAGGAAAAATAATTACGGTAAAATCCGCACGATACAATGAAATTAAATAATTCCTGCAGAATTCATTAAATTGAGATTCTTAAAAATTATAGTTTATGAAAAAGAAAAATCAGTATTGTGCGATATTCAGACATTAATGCACGTGATTCATTGAATCGAAGAGAACATACAAATAAAAAAAAAAAGGTGGACTAAAATTAATTATTAAAATCTAAAAATTACAATTCCACAATTCGTAATCGAACAACCAGAGAAAATGAGTCAGTTGAGTTTTTTTCCTCTTCATCTCAATCTGACAAAAATTTAAATACTTACATATTATAACGCTTTTAGCATTGATATTTACAAGTAGATACATAAGAAAAACATTCATTTTTTTTTTTTCTTAAAATTTCGGTTACAAACATTAGACACCGGACTGTAATTAGCAACTCTCATAATTACCTATAGAAATCGAACAAATAAGACACTCCGATGACATTAAAATTTCGCATTACGTCTTTCAACAATTTTTTTTTTCCTTTAATTCTTTCATCTCTTCACCTTGAAAAAAGTTCATAATTTTATTTTATTTATCAATTAACACAATTATTCACGCGGTATTCTTTAATAGCCAGTCTCTTATTGTTATGTAGTTGCGATCCAACCATCTGATGTTTGCTTCTGCCTGCTCCACTGACTGTTGAACTGCTCTTGTTGCACTTCCCAATTCCTCGTGGTGCTCTTGGGCGAATTCTAATAACTGGAAGGGAAAAAAAAATTATTAGTGAAAAAATGAAAAAAATACGATTATTTTATTTTATTACCGATTTAATAAAAAAAAAAAATTATTACCGATTTTTCGCAAATATTTTTCTTTGGAAACTAAGCGAGATAAAGCGATTTTTCCAGAAGTTTTCAGTATAGAAAATTTCAAAAGCCACAAAAAAAAAGGGTAAAGGTAAAATCGCGCTATCTCGCTTAGTTTCCGAAATATGTTCGAAAAATTAATTCATTAGTGAAGGAATAATTTTAAAAAAAGTCGATTTTTCCTGTCAGTTTTTTAAGAATTTCTCGGAAAATAAGCGAGATAAGGTGATTTTGCCTCAATCTTTTTAGTAGAAAATTTGAAAAGTTACGAAAAAAATTCGAGTAAAATTGCGCTATCTCGCTCATTTTTTAAGATATTTTCAAAAAATTAATTGAGTAGAAAAAAAAAATCAAAGAAGAAAAGTCAATATTTTTTCTCCGTTTTTTTAAAGAATATCTTGGAAAATAAGCGAGATAGGGCGATTTCTTAAAAAATTAACGAGTAAAATTTCTTTGCTACTAAATTATTAAATTCCCCATTTTTTTCATCAATTTCTCATTTTTCTGCATTTTCTATATTCATTATAAATAGATTGAATCGTCATACTTGATCCATCATTAGTAAAACGAATGATCAAATGAATTTTCATCATTTTTTAAAATTGTATGAATGACTGCATTTAATTATTTCAATTATTCTCTATATAATAAAATTTATTGAAATTTTCCGTTACGTATAAAAGCGAAATTTCCATTCAACCGATACACCGTTAATTCATTATCATTGAGTTTGGATAATACTCTGTGCGAAAGAGCTCTCAATTAATGGATTTTCAATGCAATTGTTAACGAATTCATTCCACTGAAATTGGAATCGATTGAAAAAAAAAAAAGATGAATAAATATGAGATGAAAAAGTGTTTTGTAATTCGTTTTAAATAAATTACTTACGTCTTTGAGTTCGTATCTTGTGCTAATTTTCTTGGTGGCTGCTTTGACGATGGTGTTAATGGCCAATAGAGAGGAACCAGTGCTGAAAAGAAAGAAAATCGTTAATTACGGACTCTATTAATTCAAAAAAAATTTAATAAGCAACAAAAGGATTTTTATGAAATTTCTAGAAATTTATGAGAAATAGGGAAATTTAAAAAAAAAAAATTTAGGAAAAAAAGGTCTTAATCAATTTTTTTTTACATTTTATAGATTTCGAAATGAGTAACAATGACAAGAAATTCAGTAAGAGGTAAAACTGGATCAATTTTTTTTTTTTTTTTTTTTGAGAATATGTCGGAAACTAGGCGAGATACTTCGCTTTTGAATGACGTATCTCGCTTTTTTCTCGAGATATTCTTCGAAAACCATTTTTTTATGTTAAGAACAAAAAAAAATGTTTTTAGAGAATATCTTGGAAATTAAGCGAGATAAAGCGATTGTGTCCTGAGCCATTTTTCGAGCTATTAAAATTTTGTACAAAAAAAAATGCAAAATCGCCTAATTTCGCTCAAATCGGAACTGTATTCGTGTTTGAAAAAAAAAATCTGTTATATTTCATTATTTGATATTTTTCAGAATTTTCAAAATTATTTTAAGTATTTCGAAAATCCAAATATTCCGAAATTCCGTTATCTTATCTTATTTTTCAGAATTTTCAAAAAATATTGACCAGAAAAAATGTGACTCATCTCCTAAATTTCAATTTTACCAAGTTTTTTTAAGTTTGGTTGTTTTATGTGGATGGAAGGTGGAGAAAAGATGTGAGAATCAAAATTCGAAGGTAAATATAGTAACTCGCAATAGCTCAGTGGTCAGAGCACCTGACATGTAATCAGGGGGTCGTGGGTTCAAATCCTGCTTTGCGCATTACATATTTTTTCCGAAATTTGATTCTCTTAAAAAATGTATTAATAAAAAAATTAATTTATTAATAAATTTATTTGTTTAATGGCAAACCAAAAAAAACTCACTATTTCCTAAGCCTGCTCCAATAATTCCTGAGAAAGCTAAATACAAGTGGTTGTCCAATTGAATTTCCCGCAACAGCTGAAAAAACTCTCGGTGTATCTTGCTTTCTGATACCTGAATTATCAGTAGTTGCCCATTCAAGATAACGACTAAGTATCCAAGTCTCTCTAGTACAACCAAGTGCATAAAGTAATAAATCCTTTTCCGATCCAACATTAGTGCTTAAATATCTCTCCCAAGCAAAGTCCCATTCAGCCTGTCCTCCATTTCTCATAGCCGTACAATAAACAACACTCTTCAAATTAGGTGATATAGGATTGTAATTATCAGGATCTGGTGAATTTCTCCAATTCTGAAACTGTGCAATAGCATTCCTAACACAGTCATCATGTCCAAAAGTACACGCCCATGTTAGCACATCAATTCTCGTGAAAACGGTCAATTGTGGATCCCCAGGATTATCCTTGAACCCAACTTCCCGATAGACATTATTAATCAGCTTTAGCAGATAAACGCGAAAACGATCATAACCCTGATACCTATTAAGCATATTATCAAGATAGCTAATAGCAGTTAACGCCGATTTCCAAGGAATATAATCAGTCTCATGAGCAAGATAAGAAGTAACATCAAGAGCTGTTGTATAATTCAATCTGCTAGCACGCGCCAAATTAAGCGCATCATCGATCAATTGTCCTCTATTGATCGTGCTTATTTCCCTAAAATTCTTAGATTTCAGCTGTTTTATGATCATCTGCCAGTTGGTCTTGTCGTAATTAACGCGATAGTATCCGGTCTCCTGAACATTGAAGATTGTCCATTGATTCGATGCAGCTCCTAGATCATTGAGCGTTAATGACTGCTGGCGTCTCATCCAGTGCGAGGGTTTCGTCTTATTGAAGTCCTTAAGAGCCTCAGTTGTGTACGTTATTGGAATCCACCATAAGCTGTCGTGACCAGGAACATCGGCAGTGCCATTCTGAATGGTGAATCTATCCTGACTGATAAGCGCACCGCCACTCTGGTAATTTCTGATCACAGTAACAACGGGAAAACCCATCTGCAGCGTCCACGTGTCCATAATCTGTTTTATCGTGACGTCATCAGGCAAAACATGATCGGCATGCGCTTGTTGGGTTAACGCATCCCACAGGTCGTTCTGTTCAGCACTCTGATAGGCTTTGGCATTTAGGTAATTGGTCAGGCCCTTTTTGAACACTTCGGTCGTCAAAAAGTGATCCATCATGCGGATTATCGATGCGCCTTTTCCATACGATATCCTGTCGAATATCTCGCTGATTTCATCGGGATGACCCACTTTTATTGATATTGGATGGGATGTTGCTAAGGAGTCGAGGGTAAAGACGTTCTGGAGCTCGTTAATGACGAATTGCTCGAGGACCTTCCATTCTGGCTCGACCGAATCCATACCGATGTATTCGACGTAACTTGCGAAACCCTCGTTCAACCATAAATCGGTCCACCATGTTGGTGTCACGAGATTTCCGAACCATTGATGTGCTAATTCATGGGCCACCACAGTTGCTACTCGCTGTTGGCTCCAGCTCGTTGATACGCCACTTTGGTACAGCATTGCGGTTTCACGGTATGTTATGAGGCCCCAGTTTTCCATAGCTCCGGCAGAAAAGTCGGGGAGGGCTACCATATCGATTTTTGGGAGGGGGAACTTTATCTTGAAGTAATCTTCGTAGTATTTTAGGATTTTCGGACCGATCTCGAGACTGTAACGGGACTGATTTATCGCCTCGTGTCGGGCCCAAACGCCGAAGTTGTGGGAGGGCGAGTGGAGGGACTCGAAATCGGAAACTATGAAGGCTACGAGGTAGGTCGACATTGGAACGGAACGCTCGTAGTGGTCCCATACGTATGTTGGCATCTCTTTTCTGGAACAGAAAGAAGGGGAGATTTAGGTTTTTTGGGTTATTGGGGGTAATAAGGAAGATAGGGTAAAAATTTTCGAAAAAAAATTCAAAATTTCAAAAAAAAATTGAAAAAAATTCAGAAAAATTTGAAAAAATTTGGAGAAAAAAAACGAAAAATCTCAAATATCAAAATAAAACAGATTTTTGTAATGTATATTGGCAAAGGAAGGTTGCCGGAGTTTAATTTGAGAAAATTTTCGAAAAAAAATTCAAAATTTCAAAAAAAAATTGAAAAAAATTCAGAAAAATTTGAAAAAATTTGGAAAAAAAACGAAAAATCTCAAATATCAAAATAAAACTGATTTTTTGCTTCAATTATTTTTTTGTTTTCTGGGAATTTCAGGAGCTATAAAAAAAGGTGTTTAGTGAATTTACCCTGTCTGGCCGAGTTTTCGAGAGATTTTTTGACAAATAAATTTAAAAAATAGATTTTTTGATAAAAGTCTATTTTTTTAACGATTCATTTTTGAATGAATATCTTGGAAAAAAATGAAGATACGTCTTTTTTGTAAATAATTTGTTTTAATTTGAAAACTTTGCTACAAATTTAATTAAAAATCTTGATCATTCTTTTTTTTTGAGAATATCTCGGAAACTAAGCGAGATATGCGATTTTTTTTTTTTTTATATAAAAATCTTGAGTTGTAAAAAAGTTTTCTACAAAAATTTCCTTATCTCGCTTATCTTCCGAGATATTCTACGAAAATGAATAGAAAAATAGACTCGTTCGGATTTTAAAAAGTCTTGATCATTCTTTCTTTGCGAATATTTCGGAAAGTAAACGAGATAGCGTGATTCTGCTTTAATCCTTCTTTTCGTGAAATTTTCTCAAAAAATTATTTAAAAAAGAAATTATTCCCTTTTTTGGAGCTTTAATTTTTTTTTCAGGTAAAAAAAGCTCCAAAAAAAATAGAAAAGCGAAAATTAAAGCATTAAGGATTATTTATATTCATGGAAATTCAATGCAAAGTTCATGACTGTTATTTTCCTGGCAAATTGGAATTCACTTGTATCGCAATCTGATTTTAAATTTCACGAACGAATATGCTTTTATTCCATTACCAATTCCAAACAACGACAAAAAAAGAAGCGCGGATTATAAACTTTGCATCATACATAAAATAAAATGATTTTTTTTTTAAAGCTCTGAATTATTACATTGGTTATTTTATGGTGCTCGTAATGGCCCTTTATCCCGTTAATAATAATGGAGTACACTCTGTAAAAAAAATTGTAAGTGGAAGCTTTCACACTGAGCTGCTGTTGGAATTATTAACATGGGCAAATGGACGTCAAATTCAAAGTACTCTCACAATTTATTACTCATGTGAATATTAAATTTAGTGGAAAAAAAAATATTTATTGTACTGAAAATCCTTCAAAAATTTGAATTTAATTGATATAGGATTTTTAATAATGGAAAATTGGGGTTTATGGGATATTAATGAATTTATGATAGACAATAGATTATTTTTTAAATAATGAAAAATATGAACATGTAGAAAATTCAAAAAACTATAAATATCAATTTTTTAAATATTTTTTTAAAATAATTTATTTGTTTGAAAAAAATCGGAAAAGGTGGTAGATTTTTGCTATTTGAATTATAATTGAAATAGCACAAATTTACCACCTTTTTCCATTTTTTTCAAACAAATAAATTATTTTTAAAAAATATTTAAAAAATTGGTATTTATAGTTTTTTGAATTTTCTACCTGTTCATATTTTTATAATTTTCTTTTTATCATAGATATGATAATTATCATATCTATGATAAAACGAAAAAAATTATTATAAAAGTTTTATTATCTGCGAAAAAGATTTCATAAACCTTAATTCATTGATTTTAAACAATTAGCAAAAAAAAGGTGAATTTTCTAAAAGCGATTGCCGATTTTTTTTTTCTTAATCTCTTTTATGGAAGGAAATTCGAGCTAAAAAATGGTAACTACTCGAATAACTCTATTTATTTTAAATTTCAATTTTGAGATTCGACCAGATCTGAAGATTTTTTATCAAATTAGATCCAGTCAGATCTATTCATTTTTCAATGTGTCCCATTAACCCAAAACGTTGAAAAAAATCATTTTTCTCGGATTTATCATGAATAATCTGAATTTCCCAAAATTTTCAACAAATCTATATTTTTAATTTTTTAAATAATCAATTTGTTTGAAAAAAAAGGAAAAAACTGAAAAAAATTCAGATCTCTCCTAATTTTTTCTTTTTTTCATTTTTTTTGTTCGAAATATTTGGTAGGGGAGAGGGCACCTTTGAACACTTCTTGCTTTTTTAATAATTAATTTTAACGTGATAAAATAGTTAATCATTAATATCAAGTTAATCATGATATCTCAAATCAATACTTCGGATATTTAAATATTTGAGGGCGTATCTACCTTAATTTCCACATTTTTTTCAAAAAAAAATCCACTTATCCTGTTTTATCTTTTCGCTCCTAAAAAGCGATTTTTCTGTAAATATTCCTGCAATCTCAAAAAAAAATCTTAAACCTCAAAAAAAATGAAAAAAAATAAAAAATCAGTTTCATTGTAATATTTGAGATTTTTTAGAATTTTTGAAATTTTATTTAACGCTCATAATACACCTTCATTGATTAAAAAAGGATAATAAATCAGAATAATATTATCAATAAAAAAAAAAAATTTCATTCAAAAGTGCACCCCCCTCGCCCCTACTTTCATTATCATTGACAGAATAATCAAGGATAATGCATCAATTTACATATCACTATTCTAAAAATTAACAATAAAACTTACGATGGCTCTGGTTCACCTCTCCTTGGCATATTTGATATAGATGTCATGTTGGTTGGCCTTGCAATGCTTATTTGAAATTTGGCCTTGAGTGCTGGCTCATCGAAGCATGGAAAAGCCCTTCTTGCATCAGTTGCTTGAAACTGCGTAGTTGCTATCCACCTGTAATGCATTAACCATACCAAAACTCTTGAGGTAAACTGAAAATGTATCATGTACACATGTTACCCCATTCAATGTTGGAAATTCACTTTGATGCTACTGTATCTATGTGTAAAGATTACTTTGAGGGTGGAAAATCCCTTGAGATGGTTCGTAAACGCTTTTGCCTTTACCCAAACCCCCCCCCCCCCCCTTTTTCATTCTTGATTCGCAGGAAACTAGTCCCTCTAGGGGTGGGGTAATGGAGTGTAAAAAGGATCTGAGTAATTTTGGCATTAACATTTATGTTGGAAAGTGGGAAAACGAGCTGTAACTTTGCTAATTCAGGAGTGAAAAGGGAGGGGGGGGAGGGGGAGGATTATATCCTTTCTGCTATTCATTTTTTGAGGATATCTAGAAAAATAAGCGAGATAGGGCAATTTTTCATCAATTCTTTTTTTGCAGCTCTTTGAAATTTTTTGACGAAAAAGGATTACTAGGATGAAATTGTGCTATCTCGCTTAGATGCCGGGATATTTTCTAAAAGAGGAATAATCATGATTTTTTTAAATTAAAGCGGGAAAAGTGTCTTTTCTTTTTTTTTTTTTTTTTGAAAACATCTCGAAAACTAATGGAATTTCACCCTTTTTTTTTTGTACTTTATTCTAATTTTTTTTGAAAATTTTTGAAATTTCTGGAATATTTCGGAAAGTCTCATATTAAGAAGAAAATACAGATTTTTAAGGAAATATGTGGCCTAAAAGAGGATTGCCGAATTTCAATTTAGAAGAATTGAGAAAAAAAATCGAAAACGAAAAGAAAATCGAAAATTTTCGAAGATTTCGAAAAACTCAAAATTGATAAAGAAATACAGAATTTTTTCTGTTCATTTTTTTATAAAAAAATATGAGAGCTAAAAGGGCGTATCTCCATTATTTCCGAGGTATTCTGTAGAAAAATAATAAATAAGAATTTTTTAAATTAAAAAGGATCATTCAATTTTTTTTTGTCTTTCGTTTTTTTTCGGAAATATCTCGAAAACTAATGGAGATACGCCTTCTTTATAGTTTTCAAAATTCTCTACAAAAAAGGAAAACTCGTGTTATCTCGCTTAATTTCCAAAATATTAAAGAAAAACAGAGTGAATGAAAATTCTCCAATTAAAACACGATAAGTCCATTTTTTTCGAAAATATCTCGAAAACTAATGGAGATACGCCCTTTTCACTCTAATCCTTTTAATTGGAGCTCTTCAAATCCTCTACAAAATAAATCAGCACAAAAAGGGCGTATCTCCATTAATTCCCACATTTTTTTCAAAAAAAATCCACTCATCTCGTTTTAACTCTTCGCTCCTAAAAAACGATTTTTTTGTAGATATTCCTAGAATCTCAAAAAAAAATCTTAAACTTCAAAAAAAATCAGTTTTATTGTAATATTTGAGATTTTTCAGAATTTTCGAAATTTTCATGAAATTTTCATGAAACTTTTATAAAAGTTTTATAAAATTTTTATGAATTTTTTTCCGATAATTTTTTTTTGTCTTCTAAACTTTTTCGAAAATCAATTTTAAAAAATTTTAAAAAATGAATAACCAACAGAATTGACAAAAAAATATGCTAATAAATCACGTAATATCACTTGCTGTGAATATTAATACCTCGTTTGATTGCCAACTGTGTAAGAGCTCCGATAAAATCCTTGAAGATAATCATTTAGATAGCCAATGAACTTGAGATAAATAATATACTGCTTTCCAGCTTTGAGTGTTTCACCAGTACGTATTATGTAAAACTGTCTGGCAGTGTCATTGGCCTGATCGAGTATCTTGTACCATTTTGTTATATTACTACCTTGATAGCCTTCCTTTATTGCTGTTGCTCTCTGATCTATCTTCATGTCTACAGCATGAAGAGTTATGTTTTTCGTGTCCTTCGTCACGTTCACGTGTATGGTTACCTATAAATCGTCATGATAAAACAAATAAAAATGAAAATGAGAAGAAGGAAAAAAAATTTTTTTTCCATCAAATTACAAGAGAATTCATTATTTTGGGAGAATTAAATGAAATTTTTGAATTGACATTTGGGTCATGGAATATTTAATTTTAAAAGAGAATTCTTATCTGCAGCAAATAAAGAAATTTTGTTTTTTAAATTGAATCTGTTAAATGGATGGATTAAAATTTTTTTTTAATGTGGAAAAATTTTGATCTTTTGATTAAATTTTTTTTTTTGTAGAGAATTTAATTAAAGATTTTTTTTATCGTTGAAGAATAAACAGAAGAGATTAATACTGCATGACTACTGTTGAATCCGCATTTCCGGGTAACGATACAGAAAATTCTGTATTTTTGGGGAATTAAACAAAAATTGTAATGAAATTTTTACCTCAATTTCGTTAATTTTATAGAATTTATTTTACAAAATTTTCATTTATCACATTTATTATCACTGGTTTTCTTAATTTTTTGATGATTATTCTTCCAATTAAATTAAAAAATCATTCTATTCTTTATTCCTATTTTATTTTTTTGAATTAAGCGCGCAATTTTGGTCAACCAATGAGAAATAAGGAATAGACGTGGAAGGTTTTAGCATTACATTCGATTTTTAGAATTTTTAGAATAAGACTTTGAAAAAACTTATTCTGATATTATTTAATTTTTTGTCATTCATTTTTTTTTAGAATATCTCGAGAATTAACGGAGATACGCCCTTTTTACCCGCATATTTTTTTTGCAGCTCTTGAAATTGTCCACAGAAAAAATTCAACTAAAGTCGCTTAATCTCCCTTAATCTCCACGATATTCTCCGAAAAAAAAGGGAAACTGGGGTGAAATGGACCTCAAGCTCAACATGATTCATGATTTTTTTTTAGAGTCAAGGACTTAGTGTAAAAATCTGAAAAAATTTGAGAAAATACTCCAAAATATGAAGATTGTTATTGAATTTTTTGAATTTTTTTTGAAAAGTCCTTCACTCTCAAAAAAAAACCCGAATTATTTTGAGGTCCATGGTCCATTTTGCCCTGTTTTTTCCTAAATAACCAGAATTATCTAGTTTCCTCTCTTTCACTTAAAGAAATTCATCTGGTACCGATTTAATTAGTAGAAAAAATCGAATTTATAGAAATAATTTTTTTGAAGATCAAATAGAAAAAGGTAAATTTATTACATTTTCAGCTAGTTTTGTATGACTTGATGTGCAAGCGTAGTATAAATTGCGTTATTCAGAAAGCATTCTTATTAATTTCAAAAAGCGCGCGTTTCTGACGTTACTGTCATGCGAGTAAAACTGACATTAATCTCCCGAAAATCAGGATTTTTCGAGACAAATTAATTTATTCTAAAATCATCAAGTATCTAATGGATTTGAGGAAGCTCTTAAACTGTTCTTTACACATTTATTTATCCATTACGGAAGTTTTCCCCCTGAAAACCTGTTAATTTCCACAAATTTCATGTTTCTAGACGAAAACCCATAAGTGATCGTGTTAATTGAAAAAAATCTTTATTCATTAATTTCTCCCGAATAAGATATCCGAAGAGTTTGAAATTTTAAGAGGTGACTTTTTATATTTTCAGAAGTATATTCAAATTTTTTCATAATTATTGGTCTATTGATTCAGTTACCGGATGAATTCCCTTAAGGGGTAAAACCACTGTAAAAGTTGAAAAAATGCATTTTTTGGCTATTTTTTTTCTAGAGAAAAAGTGGCAATGAAATAATGATATTTGGGGGGGGGGGGGTGATTGAGCATATATTTGAGTCTACAGAAAAAAAAATCATCAAAAAATATCAAAAAATGATGACACAAAAGTCATTCTTACGAGGCTCCTCATAACTGGTGCAAATTTTAATTGAAAAAAAAAAAAAAAAATTGGCTCAGTTTAGATACACATAGCTACAGAAATACGTAGGGGATTTCAAAAATATTGTTTTCTGTGGAATTGGTGACCATTTGAATGAAAGAATTCAAATTTCGCCCGAAAAACCGGCAATTTTTAATCAATAAAAAATGTGCAAATCAATTTTTTAAAAATCCGCTACGTATATCTATTCAAAATATTGTTTTCAAGATGCTGTGAAAAATTCAAATGAAAATAATGAAAGTTATTGGAGTTATGCTGCGTGCCAATTTGAAAAATCATGTTTCGAGAAAAACACGATTGAAATTTTGACTTAGGCTATGAATATGAAGAAATGCCTTGGGAAAAATTCAAAATTTCATGTGGAAAAAAGGGTTTTAGATGATAACTTTTCTTGCCCATATTCTGGAAGGCACAAAGTAATTTTTAAAGCAAAAAAAAATTGATTTTTTGAAAATTCTACAGTGGTGTTACTCCTTAACCCCTCAAGTACGGGGTCCATACGTGGTATCGACCCACTTTCTTGTCCTATCGACCCTCTTTTTTAACATTAAAAAATCATTTTCTCAAATACTATCGCAGATGTAGAAATTGAAAAAATTGATTTGGGTAGATAATGGAACTGTCTTCGGAGTTGTGAATTATTTTTGTTTTTTTTGCAATATTTTTACCCCTTATTTTTAATAAACAAAAGTTGTGGGCTGAAATTCCACGCTTGATATATTCAATCGTTTTGTTTATCGGAAAAATTGTCTTTGAAAATTCCGAAATTTTTACTCAAATTACTCTGAAGGTTCGTCTATCAAATGGCGCAATGCAAATTCCAATCAGATTGATAATTTGTTTGTTATAAATAAATTTAGCGTGCAAGACTAGTTCAGCAACTAATCATCTGATAGAATTAAAATTAGGCTCAAAAATTTACGAAATATTTCTATAATGCAAAATATGGTGAAAATCGATATCTCTATAGTATTTCTATGGAAAACTAATGCACTCAATGAAAGTTTTTCGATAATTTTTGGATAAAGCGTTCATGAGACGTTGCGTATTGAGCAGCGTAGTGTGATTGTCAGATGGCTCCCCGCCGATGGGACAAGTCGCAGCGTATGGGTCCCGTACTTGAAGGGTTAAGTGGAGACGTCAGTAAAATCAGTTTCCTAAAAGTGTACTTTTTTTTTTTCTTTATCAACTTTGGAGTATTTAGAGAGTATTAAAAAAATATGAGAATTTTCCTTCAAGCCATTATATTATAAAAAATTAATTAAAAAAAAAATCCACAACCCGGTAGCTTATGGCCTGACACTTTCAAACACACCCATGCGTTTATCACGTCCTAAAAAAATTATGAATTATTTTTAGGTCACTTCAATTCCACTGAAAGAATTTACGCGGGAAGTTTTACAGATTTTCCTTAAGCCGTTTTTTTATAATATTGAAAAAACTGCTGAAAAAACTGAATTTTTCAATCGAGACTGGAGCCATTTGTAAAACCGCTGAACGCAAAAAGCGCGCGCATTTTTGAAAATAGTCAAAATTAATTTAGATAATTCTTCATTTTTTTTTGTTAATTCACGATGGAAACTGTTTTTTTTCATTTCTAAAGTATAGTAAGAATATCAATAGGTAAATATAAAACATAAAATGGGCCTTGGGCAACTTATATTTTTTGTTTTTGTTTAGTACTCTGAGTACTTGAATTTTTGCATGTGACTTTTAGAGGTTATGAGCGGCAGCGTGCTCAGCCAATGAAATCATCTCCTCATGGATAGTTATGGTACCAACTTATTTCATTCAGAGTCGTCTCTCGATAATTAATTAAATAAAATTTGAAAGTGAAGAAAAAAATAAAATAACGAAATTTAGATTCAGGGAAAATAGTAATTGATATTTATGAATATTTTTTCGAGTTGAACCCAGCCGAAATGTTAAAATATGTGAGAATATTTTATTTATCTTAGATTGGCAATAGCTGTCGGATCCTTCGATCTTTTGCCCCTCACACCTCACCCCGTAGAGACCTGACGTCTCCCCTTAAACACTTTATTTTATGAAAATCAAAATTTTCCAAAATTCGAATTAAACTCACCTCTCCATTAAACGTGAAATTTCCCTCCCAGATAAATGGCATCAGTTTAATCTCATAAGAATCTGGTAATACTGATCTTGGTAATCTAACATCGATTCTCTTTTTATTGGTCCCAGCAGTTGCAAATGTATGCGCTGATTGCAATAGTGCATTGTCCTCAAAGCCATTCATACTTCTTGATACTCTGCCTTCAAGGCATGGTGCAAAATGATAGACAAGTAGTCCAGTTGCTACAATACCAAGTAGAAATAATGATGCTAGTAGAAAAGCACCACATCTTGATATTGTACAGCCACGTTTACGACCAAATGTCGTTGTGTGTGCGTCCATCATAGCCAGCACCTCGCGGGATTGTGTCATATCATGCGGAAACCTGTGTGTTAAATATAAAAAAAAAATTTTTTTAATATTCAAGTACGTGTGATTTCTTATCGTCTATGGAAATTCTTTCAACCGAAAATATTTTACGACTTATTTGACTTCTATTTGTCACTTTTTTGCGTTATCTATTGAAGGAACTGGAGAAAAAAGGTGAAATAATGCAAAATAGGAGATTTTTTGAGAAACAAATTAATGCAATTTTTGTTAATAATTATTATTGTTTAGAATAATTTTTATTATTAATGTTTTTTTTCCATATTTTTTTAGATTGAAAATTTTTGAAATTCCGAGAATTTTATTGGTTTTTTTTTACATAAAAATTTGTTTGAATAATCAGGGAAATATGCAATGAATAATACTATCGAACGAGCGGAATTTTTCGAGATAACAGGAGCAGAGAAATAAATTCGAAAAATTTGATGGAAATAAAAAAAAACTGTGGAAAATTGATTTAATAGCGAAAACTGAATTACGAGTCTTTTTTTGAAGAGTATCTCGGAAAATACACGAGATAGGGCGATTTTGCATTGAACCTTTTTTGTAGCTCTTGAAATTCTCTACAAAAAAGAATTCGTGTAAAAAGGGCGTATCTCCATTAGTTTCCGAGATATTAATAAAAAACCGAATGATAAAAAATAGACTTATTTCCTTTCGTTTTTTTCTATTTTTTATTTCTGATCTGTTTTTTTAGAATATCTCGGAAACTAAGTGAGATAGAGTGATTTCGTGTGAACCTTTTTTTGTAGCCCTCAAAGTTCTTCACAAAAAAGAATTCAACCAAAATCGCTCTATCTCACTTAGTTTCCGGGATATCTACAATAATGTACAATTTTTAAAAATTTATCCTCATTTTCGACAATTTTTTGTCATCTATTGTATCTCAAATATTTCCGAAGCTAAACGAGATAGCGAAATTTTTACAGAAACCTTTTTTGTAGCTCTTGAAATTTCCTACAAAAAAAGATTCTCCCAAAATCGCCCTATCTCTCTTACTTTCCAAGATATTCTGGAAAAAACACAAAAAAATCGAATTTTTCTCGTATTTCTTCACCACAGAGGTTTTTTTTTCTTCCGAATAAAGTATCAGTAGAAAAAGCTATATCAGTTGGCAAGCAATACTATTGTCCACTTGTTTTTTTATTAAATTCTCAGTATTTCCCAGAACAAAGAATTAATACTTAAGAAAATTGAAGTTCTGAAGGATTGTGTCAAGGACTCAAGCCAATGTACTCTTGCCTATCAGTTTCACAACTTTACCTCCCCCACACCCCCCTCCCCCTCTTTTTTCCACTCTAAACACTTGTTTCTATACGTTTGTGTTACTTGTATTCTCAATTCTTCAACACCGACACTATCCCGTAACTATTGAATTAACCAATAATACAGCACATAATTACGATGATACAAGTGTTGCAAATAGTGTATGGAGAATAGCTACAACTAGTCTGAGGGATTTCTACAGCTCGTGTTAAGTGAAATTGAATGGCACAGAGTGACACGATAAAAATAATTATTGAATTTAATTTTTTAATAAAATAAAATTTAATAGAAGAAAAAAAAAATTGAAAAAAAATTTAATAAAATTTAATTGATGGAATTATTGTGGAGAATGAAAATGTAATTTATCAGAAGAGTTTCCAGGCACTTTTTTTTTTAATGGAGAAAATCTCATTATCGTTTTTTTAGAGGGGGGGGGGGTGGGGGGACAAGTACCCGTTGATTAATGGGTTTAATGAAGCTCTCGTCGATGCTTCGATGGAATATACAACACGACAGGATATAATACCGTTACAATGTAAATTTATTTATGTCATGATAAAGACAGGCAACCGGCGAAATAATCTCTTTCTTATTTGTTTTTATCCTCAAGGCTGAAAATTATAATAGACGATGGGAAAAGGTGAATTATTATCAAAGAATTTTCAGGTTTTGATAGGAAAAAAAAAGATTGTAATTTTTTTCTTGACGATGTTATAGCAAGAATATCTCAGAAACTAAGCGAGATAGCGTGATTTTTGTAGAATCCTTTTTTGCAGAGAATTTCAAGAGCTACGAGAAAGGATTCGGGTAAAATCACGCTATCTCGCTTAGTTTCCGAGATAATCTCGAAAAAAAACACAAAAAAAATTATTCTCTTTTTATTAGAAAAAAAAACGTTTTTTTTTTTTTTTTTAAATATCGTGGAAACTAAGCGAGATAGCGCAGTTCTACGCCTATTCTTTTTTTTCTAGAGAATTTCGAGAGTTAAAGAAAAATATAAACACTAATTGGTCTATCTCGCTTAATTTCCGAGATATTATCAAAAAATAAAAAAAAATAGAATTATCCTCTTTTAATTTCAAAAAAAATTTATAGTTCTATTTTTTTAAAATATTTCGGAAACTAAGTGAGATAGCGCAATTTCACTAGAGACCTTTTTTGTAGAGAATTTCAAGAGCTACAAAAAAGGGTTCGAGCAAAAAGAGCGTATCTCCATTAGTTTCCAAGATCTTCATGAAAAACGGAAGAAAAATCAGATATTTTGTTTGACTTAATTATTATTCTTTTCTGAAAAATCTCGGAAATGAACGAAATAGCGCGGATTTTTACTCAAATTCTCTTTTCAAGAGCTATAAAAAAGAAATCAGTAAAAATCGCCTTATCTCGCTTAGTTTCCAAGATATTTTTTAAAAAACACAAGAAACAGATGTAAAAAAAAATTATGGTAATTAATAATTCGTTATCAAGTGTGATAAAGATAAGGCGAAAAATAATGAGTAAATTATTTTGATATCTCGAGAACTACAGAAAAAGTTTCTCCAAGAATTCCCATAAATTTGTCCAAAAAAAAAAAAAGAAAAAGAAAAAAAACAACTCATTTTTCCTCACTTTCTTCAACAAAAAAAAAATATCATTATTTATCGTGCGAATTTCCCAGTAAATTCTTCGAATTTCACAATAAAATGGTTTAGCCGTTGGAATTTAAAGTTCGATTATTTCAAATCCATCGAACGTGTTGAAAATTTCAATTATAAACTCACTGTAACACGCAGCCTGTTATTGACAACACAAAAAATCAATATTTTTTCACCGATAAAATATTGTCTAACGTTTTATCTTTTTTTTTTTTTTTCCTTAAAAACACACAAAAAAAAATGAAAAAAAAAAGGAAAAAGTAAAGTGGGAAGAAATGAAAACAAGTGCGAAAGAATTGGAGCACAGACGAGCCGAGTGAACACTTCCACTCAGCCGGACGGCTGCGACAGAACTGTGACAGTGAGACGACACCTCCCAGCATGCAAGGCATACACGCTCCTTTGGCTTCACACGATTTCCTGCATTTCTGGGAGCTTCACTAGTCATCCCACATTCTCCTCCCTTCTACCCCACCACCCCCCCCCCCCCCCTTCTCTCCTCTTTTCGTTCATCTGTAGCCACTTCTTGTGTGGATCCTTTCCGGTATCCGATGACACACACTTAGGATGCGTTAGGATTACTCAAGACATTAATCATCGTTTTCATTATGATGACTGTGAAACATGCCGATTTAATTGATGACTCTATTTTTGATTGTCTTAAAGACAATTGGGAGGGGGGGATGGAAGAAAAATATATGCGAAAATATATTTTCAATATACACAGAGAAAAATGTTTTCTTAATTTAAGAATATGCAGGTCACTTAAATTAAGTGACTTTTTTCACTTAAATCAAGTGACTTTTTCTCTCTTGATTTGAGAAAGTAAAAGTCACTTAAATTAAGTGACTTTTCTCACTTGAATCAAGTGACTTTTTCTTTCTTAATTTGAGAAAGTAAAAGTCATTTAAATTAAGTGACTTTTCTCACTTAAATCAAGCTTTTCTCACTCAAATCAAGTAACTTTTTCTTTCTTAATTTGAGAAAGTAAGAGTCACTTAAATTAAGTGACTTTTCTCACTTTAATCAAGTGACTCTTTCTTTCTTAATTTGAGAAAGTAAAACTCACTTAAATCAAGTGAGTTTTCTCACCTAAATCAAGTGACTTTTTCTTTCTTAATTTAAGTGACCTGCACATTCTTAAATTAAGTGACTCTTCTCACTTAAATCAAGTGACTTTTTCTTCTTACTTTGCTCTACATGTCTGCCAAAGTTTGTATTAATTCCTCGTGTAATTCGAGCGTAATTAATTAGGAATCTTAGGGTGAGGTGGTCGGACATTACCTCAATTTTTTGTATAAAATCGTAAATAACAACGTATACATAATAAATGTCTCAGAAATCATTTCCCTAATGTTTGAAGAATGTAATGAGGAACAAAATAAGCCTTAGAAACAAAAAATTCATTGAAAATTGAAAAATTGGCTGCATTTTTTACATTTTTCGAATCTTGGTTGATTTTCCCGAAGACTCCCAAATTCAATTTGCTAACTTTTTTTTCTTCCATCAATATTTTTCGAATTATTGCGTTTGAACGCAAAAAATTCGCAATTTTCATCTTTTTTCCGCGAATGGTTGGGAAGTTATTTCCGAACCGTTCGTGGAACTACTGTCCCTATTACTTCGATGCTCGTGTTAAATTCGTTACTAGAACTCCTAGATTTGTTCATCTATCAGATATTCGTGGAAATAATCATTGAGTTGTCTATGAAAGACAGGCGGAATTTTTCAGTTGCGTATGACATTTACAAAACTATCGTGCTTGATACAAATACAATTTACTCAGATCAATTATCATTCGAAAAAAAAAAAAAAAAAAAAAAAAAAAAATTATCATTCGAGTCATCATCTAATTTACATCCCGTATGGAAAAGCCATACTGTGGAAATATATTTCCAGAAATACATAAAAATACGCGATATTAAATATATGTTGAATATATTTTGTTAATATACATTTCATGATTATAAGATTTTATAATATTTATTTTATTTCTCGAAATATAAAAGACAATATACATTGAGAGGAAAAAATATTTTTTAGGAATATTATATAGTTCATGTCAATCGGGAAATGGTTTGCCAGTGGATCTTTTCCGGTTAAGCAATTCATGTTTTGGACGAATCTTCAGACCTATTTAGGATGAATCTGGATACTTTTACATCAATGGATAAGATAAGCCTTTTAGAGAATATTTGGCGAAAAATACCTCCCGGTTTTGAGCCAAATTGGGCTATGTTTGGACTAAGATTTCATAATTCGTGCAAATACATTATTATTTAATAAAAATCCCAGATAAAAATATTAATGGCGAATATGATTGAGATTGAATTAAGGCAGGAGGGAGATTTAGACAAATAATTGTTGATTTATCGTCGTCAGTTAGCAAAATATAATAACGAAAAATGAGTACTGATCTGGTGTAATGTCGAACGAAAAAAATTGATATTGAGAGAGCTAGGTATTGATTTCTCTCAATTAAATCCTCTCCTTTCCTTACATATATCATCGCAAATAAAAAAGAAGTTTTGGCTCAAAATTATTTTTATTTCTGGAAAATATTCTTTTCCCTTAGTGTATAATCTGGAAAATTCAAATGCCTGTGTAGTATTTAATATTTGGAATATTCAATATATTTTCTCACAAAATCACTTCCACTGCATGAACGTATTTCAATAATTTTTTTGTAAATATATGAGGCATTCCACGCTATTTCACTCACTTTCCGGATGATGATTTTTGATTTCGTTCATTTTTAGATATGTCGTGAAAAACAGAGATCGGCAAAATGAATCGCATTGTTAATTTTCTAATTTTTTTTATTTCTGTAATTTCCATCGAAAAAATTTTAATTACTTTCTTAATGAAAAATTTGGATTTTTAAATTTTTCATTAGTTTGAAAATTAATTTTTTTTTTCTAACAATTTTGATTACTATTGTGATTAAAAATTTGACTGATGAAATTTTATAATTCTTTTTCTTATTCGAAATTTTGATTCTTTCTTACTTATTAATTGATTGGAATAATTAATTTTATAATAAAATCAACGCTACTATGTTTAATATTCCCAAATATAACCGTCTTTCAGACAAAAATTTTGAGTTGAGAGTGTTAACTAAATGTAACACAAATAAGAACTTATAATTTAATCCAATCTAAATGACGCTTATATGACATTTATAATTCAATTTAACTAATAAAAATGTTAATAAGTTTAATAAAGAAAATAATTATGAAATTCCATCATTCAAATTTTAAATTACAATAGTAATTAAAATTTTTAAAAAGAAAATTAATTTTCAAACTAATGAAAAATTTAAAAATCCAAATTTTTCATTGAGAAAGGAATTAAAATTTTTTCGATGGAAATTACAGAAATAAGAAAGATTAAAAAATTAAAAATGCGATTTTTTTTTTGCCGATCTCTGGTGAAAATACTCAAGAGGAATCATTCCCCACAAGAGCAAAACCAAAATTTTTTTTTTGAAAATTTTACGACCATTTTCTGTTTTGAAAAAACGCTGTAGATGGTAATTTCTTTCCAACTTCGAATGCTCGTATCTCATTGAATATGAGTTATATGAAAACAGTGCAAGAATACTTTTTTGTTGGGTAAGAGATATATGGATGACTAAGTAACAGATTGACGTATCAGCTGTATATAAGCATAAGTGATAGGTCGTTCTCTTATTCTACCATCGATATGATATAATATATGGGAAACGATACATTGAGCTTCATAATTCTTCGATATAATAGAAGATATATGTTCAATTAAAATCAACATATATCATAAATATATGATTAAAAAATACCATTAAAAGAATTTCTCGGAGAAATTCTATGAAATAATTTATATATTATTCCATACATGGTCATACATAAAAAAAAATTTCGCATGTATTTTTTCTAGTAAAAAATATGCTTTTTTTTATGTATGGATAGAAGACATAATAGAACGGATACACTACAGGTTACTTCTGCTAGAATGGACATGTATCAGAAATCGTTCATTGTCATGGCTTCTTCCCTATGGAATGCTTTTTATCTACTCTCGAAGAAGATTCATTCAAGTTTTCAATGTCCAATGGAATTGCAGATTCACTTTTGATTTTTTTCCTCGCATTCATATCATTATTATTATTATTTTTATGAATTTTCTTAAATTTCTATAATTGTTATTGATGACGATGAAATTAGCATACATCTGACAATTTTTTTAAATTTTTTTTAACCAAATGAATTATCAGAAAAATGATATTTAAAAAATGTGCACTAATAGACTTTGGAAATAATTCATTGGTTGAGAATAAAAAAAGACTGAAAATTGTCAAACGTCTGCGATTTTCAGTATCATTTTTTGTTATATATATGGGGCATTCCACGTCAAATCGACCACTTTTGAACCCGACCCATCTTGATTTGGATGGAAATTTTTTGTCGCTTTCTACCTCCCAAAAAATGTTTCTCAGAATCTTTTCAAATTTTTTTACCCACCTCAGGAAAAGTTAAGGATTTTTGAAAAAAATGGCTCTTTTTCTCTCAAATAGCCATAACTTTCCCAAAAATAAAGCTTTTGGGACGTTATATATATATAACGTTCAACTTTCGAACAAATGTATATTTTCATTTTTGTTGCCTTTATTTTTATATGGTTTTTCAAGACTGCAGTCATAATAAACATCTATCTATCCTGTGAATTCCTCCTAAACTGATTCATTTCGCAGATATTTGCAAAAGAATGTCCAACAACAATACAGAAGCTCCACCTAATTCCTCAAATTCTTCCAAAACTCGAGCAAAAACTACTGCATTTCTCAATTCTTCATTAAAAATTCTGCAAACTTCATCACCTCTTCCCCCGAGAAAAAAAATCAGTCTTTTAATAAAATAAATAAGATTGAGTTGAAAAAATTCCAGAAGCATCGTCGTACATCAAATAACTTTCACTCAATGCCTCCGTTTGAAATGCTCACTCACCCGAATATATAATACTCACTTCGATAGAAGCACGTACGTCTCTGGGATGTGTGCAAACAAGAGAACTCCCAGTGAAATCGATGCCCATCGTACACAAACGTATCGGGTGAGGGTCTGTGCACAGAAAGAGAGAGAGAGATGGATCGAGAAATGGGGGAAGAGTGGGGGAGGTTGAGTGTGAGGGGGAGTTTAGCATTGAGGCGGTTTTCGAAGTGACTCGATAATCGTTTGATACAAAATGATTTGTTCAATCAAATCGTTAACACAAAACGATAAAAAAATTCTGACCTCGAAAAAAAGTTTGAAATTTGTCTTTTTTGCTCAATATTTAAGAAACTAAGGGAGATAACGCAATTTTGCTGGAATTCTCTTTGGTTTTTTGTGAATTTGAAGAACTTTAAGGAAGGATCCAGGAAAAGGTGCTCTATCTAGCTTAGTTTCCAAGATATTTTTCATGTAGAAAGGGCGTATCTCCATTAGTTTCTGAGATATTCTTAAGAAAAACGATCAAAAGAAAATTTGACATAAAAAAAGAAAAAAATCTCCAATTTTTAGTTTTTTGAAAATATTTCGGAAACTAAGCGAGATGGAGCGATTTTATCCTTCTCCTTTTTGTAGAGAACCTCAAGATCTACAAAAAAAGACTCAGATAAGAGCCTTCAGAAAATAAAAAAAAAAGAAAAATCAGTTTAATCTCGAATTATTTGAGACTTTACCGAAAATCTCCATATAATTCTATCTAATTAGATAGAATTAGATCTGCAGTCATATCTAGGTAGATATGACGTCATATCTGAGGAGATATAGCCAAATAGGCTTTTAGGTCTGATCAGATCGAAAAATCAATTTTTTTTGCACTTCTCGAGATTTAAATATATATAATTAGATATAATTATACAAAAAAAAAATTTCTCAGTGAACTTTGCTTCGAGTATTGAATGACTGAAAAATTGGCAGAATCTTGTTTCACAATTTTTTCCATATATGGATTGTATATATTCCATATATATAGATTGTACTTCATTTATTATATTAAATGTGATTATTCAGAATTTTTGTTTAGTTCTTCTCATTTATGTGTTGTATTTCATGCTATTATGTTTAATAATTTTATTATGGTTATGTGTTTATAGAAACTTTGCATTCATTCATTTTTTGTTCCTCGTACTCGTTAATTCCCATAAAGAAATGATTATTATATCGTTACTGTAACAGCGAATGTATGATTCATAACGAGGGCCAGAAAGTTCGGTCTCTGTTTTGACCAGACTGAATTTTGCCGCATAAAACTATATATGTTTCCATTCAGAAATGTTAAAGTGACAATTATGAATGCGTTTGACGTTTTTGAAGTGAGAATTTGTATTTGAAGTACGTGGAATAAGGAATTGGATATATTGCCGGAGCGTGAGGAGGAAGAATACTTTCAGAGGAATTTTGGAAAATGTGATTTCTTATCGCTAATGCGCTGCAAGTGTGTCGCTGATGCCACGATTTTCCATTTTTCGCTTGCAATTATCAATAATTTACATTTCTCAATATTCCTTGTTAAGGATCTGATAATTCCTCTATCACGCTCGGATGAAATATTCAATTCCTGTTTCCACGTTCTCAAAATATAACTTGTCACATCAAAAACGCCAAATGAATTTAGAAATGTCACTATGAGATTTCTAGATGGAAACATATATAATGTTATGCGACTACACAGAAAAAAATGTTATCTTAATTTAAGAATGTGCAGTCACTTAATTTAAGAATGAGCAGGTCACTCAAATTAAGAAAGAAAAAGTCACTTGATTTAAGTGAGAAAAGTCACTTAATTTAAGTCACTTTTACGTTCTAAAATTAAGAAAGAAAAAGTTACTTGATTTAAGTGAGAAAAGTCGCTTGATTTAAGTGAGAAAACGCACTTGATTTAAGTGATTTTCACTTTCTTAAATTAAGAAAGAAAAAGTCACTTGATTTAAGTGAGAAAAGTCACTTAATTTGAGTGAGTTTTACTTTCTTCAATTAAGAAAGGAAAAGTTACTTGATTTAAGTGAGAAAAGGCACTTGATTTAAGTGAAAAAACGCACTTGATTTAAGTGACTTTCATTTTCTTAAATTAAGAAAGAAAAAGTCACTTGATTTAAGTGAGAAAATGCACTTGATTTAAGTAAGAAAACGCACTTGATTTAAGTGACTTTTACTTTCTTAAATTAAGAAAGAAAAAGTCACTTGATTTAAGTGAGAAAAGTCACTTGATTTAAGTGAAAAAACGCACTTGATTTAAGTGACTTTCATTTTCTTAAATTAAGAAAGAAAAAGTCACTTGATTTAAGTGAGAAAACGCAATTGATTTAAGTGACTTCCACTTTCTTAAATTAAGAAAGAAAAAGTCACTTGATTTAACTGACAAAACGCACTTGATTTAAGTGACTTTTACGTTTTTAAATTAAGAAAGAAAAAGTCACTTGATTTAAGTGAGAAAAGTCACTTAATTTAAGTGACCTGCACATTCTTAAATTAAGAAAACATTTTTCTCTGTGTAAGTTCAATCTGGTCAAAACCGAAACCGAACTTCCTCGTCCTCTTCATAACTGTAAAAAAAAAGTATTGATAGATTATTAAACCTGAAATCTATACTTTGATAAAGGAAGAAAGAAAGAAAGTAAAAAAAAAAAGATATTCTCAAAAAACAAGAGAAAAACATAAAAATCCCCAGAAAAAAGCAACAAGTGATGATAAACTACCAGGGCAATTGGTGCGTGCAACTACGTGAGTTCCTTTCAGAGTTGTAATCACCGCATTTAGTTGAGTCACAAATAGACTTGCGCATAAAATACATTCCACATTTACCACGTGCATTTGTACCTCGCGTGAAATTCCATGAACGTCTCCAGCAATGTGTCTCTCAACCAGCCCCTTCTCACTTCTCCATTGTCTCTCTATTTCCTCAACCTCTCTAGTATCACGCTTCCCCTCATCCCCTCCTACCCCCCCCCCCCCTCCTCCTCATCCCATCTCTCCACCGCCTATTTTCTTACTTTCTTGTAACCCAACGTTGGTGTCTTTGAATATCTAATAGACCGAAAGTACATGCAAGCCAGACAAGAAACGTCAGGGCCAAACTCGACGACACTGTGGCGTCTTAAATTTGCATCCAACTATGTCACAAGCCTGACAGAATCCCAAGTCTCAAAGAACGAAAATTCATCATTTTTCATTCATTTTTTTTTTTTTTTTTTTTGTATTTTTTTTCTTTTTTTTCGTGCTTTTTTGACATGAAAATTCTGGGGTATTCTTCTGTATTCAAAGCCAAGGGCCAATGGGGACTTTTCATGGAGACGAGAGACACTGAAAATTTAATTATTCCTAGACACAAAACTCCATTGTATGATATCCCAAGTGAACATTTCATTCTTTTGTCTACAATTTTATTCGTATTTTATTATTTTCTTTTTTTTCTTTTTCTTTTTTTGATGTCTCTGGTTTCATGCTCTGGGAGAGTTACCACTCATTCGCGAGTCTTTTTCACTCCTTTTGTGCTCTATGGGTGACAATTTAACGCATCGCTGGGTAGTTTTGTTGTGGGGGTCAGGAGTAAAGAGGAAAAACAGGAAAAAGTCGATTTTTCGTGATTTTTTTTTTTGAGAATATGTTGGAAATTAATAGGCATACGCTCTTTTTGGCCTCAGCCTTTTTTTATGGCTCTCGAAATTCTCTACAGAAAATCTCTTGAGTAGCAATGGCATTTGATAAAAATTTGAGGAGAGAAGACGTACAACAGAAAAAGTCGTTTTTTCTCGATATTTTTATGAAAATAAAAATATATTTCGGGAAACTAAGCAAGATAGGGCGATTTTCCATGAATTTTCTTATAGCTTTTGAAAATCTGTACAAAAAAAGACTTGCAACAGACTGGCACCATCTTGCTTAACTTCCGAAACATATTCATAAAAAAACGAATGACAAAAAATGGATTTTTCCTGTTTTACTTTTTCCATTTTTTTCCCGATATTTTTTTTTTTAATATTTGAGAAAGTAAGTGAGGTACAGTGATTTCATTCAAATCCTTCTCTGTAGCTCTTGCAATTCTTTACAAACGGAGATCGGGAAAAAAAATTCGCATTTTTAATTTTTTAATTTTTTTCATTTCTGTAAATTCCATCGAAAAAATTTTAATTACTTTCATAATGAAAAATTTGGATTTTTAAATTTTTCATTAGTTTGAAAATTAATTTTTTTTTTTAACAATTTTGATTACTATTGTAATTTAAAATTTGACTGATGGAATTTCATAATTATTTTCTTTATTAAACTTATTAACATTTTTATTAGTTAAATTGAATTATAAATGTCATATAAGCGTCATTTAGATTGGATTAAATTATAAGTTCTTATTTGTGTTACATTTAGTTAACACTCTCAACTCAAAATTTTTGTCTGAAAGACGGTTATATTTGGGAAGATTAAACATAGTAGCGTTGATTTTATTATAAAATTAATTATTCCAATCAATTAATAAGTAAGAAAGAATCAAAATTTCGAATAAGAAAAAGAATTATAAAATTTCATCAGTCAAATTTTTAATTACAATAGTAATCAAAATTGTTAAAAAAAAAAATTAATTCTCCAACTAATGAAAAATTTAAAAAACCAAATTTTTCATTAAGAAAGTAATTGAAATTTTTTCGATGGAAATTACAGAAATAAAAAAAATTAAAAATGCGAATTTTTTTTTTGCCGATCTCTGAAAGAAACATTGACTTCGTTTTCCGCACTAATTTGAATTTTTCAGTTTTGCTATCTGGTTTCGAGTTTTCTGAAAATATCTCAAAATCCGAGGTAGACGGAAGAATTTCCATAGTAATCTGTTTTATAATCGTTATTTTCGTTCATAAAAAGGAAATTATCCATATTTTCCCATCTCCTTTAGTTTCTGAAATAATTCGTGAAAACCGAAGGAAAATTGTCTTTTTCCCCTAAATTTTACGTTTGCACACAAATATCATGGAATCTCTGGAAGACGGAGGCATTTTTATATTAATCTCTTTTGTAGCTCTCTCTTCCGCCTACAAAGAATGAATCCCATGAAAATTCCTCCATCTGCATTAAATTCCGAGAAATTTAAAAAAAAAAACGTAAAAGTGAAATTGAAGCAATGAAAGGATTTTTCCACCAGAAAAATTCGCAGAATGAAGCAGTTGATGGCGGTGGATGAATTTGTTGGAGATACGTGAGAATTGGATGAATTTTAGAAAATATGTGATGAAACCATCTCACCAATTGGGTTTACTGTGGTTTTTAATAAAAGATCGTATTTCAACTGCATTCGCTCATGGAGTCATGCGATCTCTGCACTGGGAGAATTTTTCCCACTTGTGAAATTGACAGCACGTGCCGTGAAAACTCAATGAAAAATTATATACTGAGCAGAGATCGGCGGTATCTTTTTTTTTTTTTTTTTCGTTACGATTCTGATTTTGAATTGGTAGCCATTGGTTAAATAAACACATTATTATTATTATATTACTAATTTTTTCAAAAAATACTATTTAGCTAGAAAATATAACTAATTTTTTCTTAAAAATATCACTAATTATTTTCGGAAAATTAGTAATTAGGAAAAAAATATTACTAATTATTTTCGAAAAATTAGTAATTAGGAAAAAAATATTACTAATTATTTTCGAAAAATTAGTAACTAGGAAAAAAGTATTGATACAAGTTTATATTGATAATAAATTTAGTACAGAAATAATCTCAATAAATATTTTAAATTAAACATGATAGAGAAGTTGAATTGATCGTGTTAAATTTTATATACTTCATTACTGGGTAAATACAATTTTTGACGTCAACTAAAATCTTTTTTATTGAAAATTTTAACCCATCAGTTGAGTATTATTTTTTGTAACACTCGAGTTGCATTTCATAACCACCCTACGCTCAAAATTAAGATCTGATAATAATTAGTAATAATTTTTTTCTAATTACTAATTTTTCGAGAATAATTAGTAATTTTTTTTCCTAATTACTGATTTTTTCAAAAAATTAGTAATATTTCGCAGCTAATTACTAATTTTTTCAAAAAATTAGAAAATGGAATAAGATAATTTTTTTTTGCCGATCTCTGCTACTGAGATAATATTATTTTGATGACATTTGAGAATTGTGGTTTTTTCCGGAAAAATCTGGTTTAATCACAATGTTGCATGATTCTTGTGCTTTCAAGATCAAGTGCATTAGTGTTAAATAATATTCAATTACTTTTTTACAGATTATTTCAAGAAAATCATAGATATTTATGGAATTTCGCAATTTTTTTTTAATGTTATTTTCATTTATTTAGTGAAATTGTAAAAAAAGTTGCAAATTTTTTTTCCATCTTTTTTTAAGGATATCTCGGAAAATAAGTGAGATAGAGCGATTTCACCCTAATTTTTTTTTTTTTCATTTATTTAATGAGAATATCTCGGAAAGTAAGCGAGATGGAGCGACTACATTCTTTCTTTTGCAGAGAATTGCAAGAACTACAATCAAGAATCAGGTTAAAATCGCTCTATCTCACTTAGTTTCCGAGATATTCTTGAAAAAAAAATACAAATATTTAATTATGAACATAAAATTTTCAGACAAATCGATTTTATGAGATAATATTATCAGTTTTTTTAGAATATTTCGGAAACTAAACGAGATAGAGCGATTTTTTGTCATGGTTCTTTTTTTGTGGCTTTTGAAATTCTTTACAATGAAAAAATTGAGGCAAGAAAGGCATTTCTCGATTAGTTTTCGAGATATTCTTATAAAAAAATCCCCCAAAAAATATCAATTTTTCAACTTTTCACTAGCAGAATCACTTTATCCCCCTTAGATGCTCCTTAGAGATAGTAACCAAAAAAAACTAGTAATAGAATGAAATCAATTTGTCTAAAAATTTCATATTCTCCTAATTTTACCTCTTCTCCACTTAAATTTTCATTTCAATCTTTCCACTTTAATTCCCTCTAATTTTCACGTTTTCATTTCAATTTTCAACTCAGTGGCTCTTAAATCCCAAATCCCCTTTTTTTTCCCTTTCTAATTCTCTCATTCCACCTTTTCTTTTTTTCTTATTAATTCCACCTTTTCTCAATTCAATTTTTTTCATGTAAATTTATGAGAAAAAAAAATCAATTTTCACTCTTTCATCAAAGGAATTAAAAATTTCCTAACCTCCCCCCCCCCCCCCCTATTTTTCATGTCATTTCAAACCCACCCCCCCCCCCCCCCCCCAACTAAATCTCCATTACCCCTGAATTATTTTCCCCTTTTCCTCAAAAAAAAATAAACAAAAAAACCCCAAATTAATCAATATTAATAAACCCATCGAAAGCTGAAAAATTTACGTTATCTAAAATTACAGTCTGCAGTCTTGAAAATCCGGAAGAGACGTGTCATTCGATCCCAATGCTGATCACCCCACCGCACTCCCCCCCCCCCCCTCCTCTTCCCCCCTTAACCCACCCCTCTTCTCTCTCAAGCTGCCTGAGTCCCTTTATATCCCTTTACTGTGCTCGGAACTGCATGAGACAGCTTGGATTACTCCATTGTGGTGTACCCTTACAAGAACAGGATACACCATCATCGGGGATGATGCAACTATATCCAACTCACGGAGCACGAAAGGAGGGGGGTGGTGAGGGGGGGGGGGGGTGGAAGAGGGGTACACATCGTGTGTCCCCGGAGGTGCACTCTCGCCTACCATCAAGCCATGGAATTCAGGTAGTGGATACTAACTCAGTAGATTCTCTTTTCTCAGGGCTTCGCTTTTTTTTTCCTCTCTCTCTCTCTTATTCTCTTCCGTCTGCACTTCCTGTCACGGAAAATTATACATGAAAAAAAAATGAAAAAAAATTCATCGCTACATTTTTCATCCTGTATTTTCCAACACTCTCATGCTTGAAGAGAGAAAATTTACTCCAGCGTGAAACGTCTCCAACGAGTTTACAGACTAAATTTCACTACGTCATCAACTTCATTTCAAACTTTTTTTTTTTTAGGGGGGTTTTTTTTCCCTTTTTGTAGGGCAAAAAAGAAAATTTAACTTCCGTTGGTACTCGGAGAAAATGCTAATATATGGAAGACAGAAGTTGGAAATTTTTTTGTTACTAAGTTAAGTCAATTTTTGTTGGGATTTATTTTTTTTTGGAGGGGGGGGAGGAGGTGCGAATAATGGGGATGTTGAAATTAAGAGGAAATGGAAAGGGGAGGGGGGGGGATAAATATTGCTATTTTGATCGGAAGAAGCTGATGAATCTAATTTTTCAAATTATTGAGTTTTTTTGAGTTTTTTAAAGATTTTTTTGAGTTTTACAATTTTTTTAAGTTTTTCATTATTTTTGCAGATTTCAGATTATTTTGAGATTTTCGAAAAAATTATGGGGTTATTGGAATTTAATGAGGGACTTCTTTGTTCTTTTTTGGTTATTAAATTTTCTACAAAAATGTCTCTTGACATTTTTTTTCTAACTTCATTTTTTGAAGGATTCTCAAAGATTTTTGCAGTAGAGGGGAAATTGAGATTCTGATGGAACGGCTTTTGATAAAATTTTTTCCATTCAATAGCTGAGAGAATTTCCGGTGGAAAACATGTGTCAGAATTGATTTTTCCATTTTTTTTCTTCAAATTCTATTCTTTTGGCCATGAGTTTCGAATCAAAACCTTTCCATTTTTGAAAATTCCCACTTTTTTGAGAATACCTCGAGTTCCATCTGTCGCAGTGATTTAGGACCGATCTTAAATGAAAGATGAGATTATTTCCCATTAATTCATGCGATCTTAAAATTTTTTTATCGATTTTTTAGTGACATAGCTTATTTCATAAAAATTAGTTTTTCCACAATATTATCTTCAAAAATCGATAATTTTTACTCAAAACGCCCATAAATTAATGGCGAATGATCTCACCTTTCATTTAAGATTGGTCCCAAATTGCTGCGACCAATAGAATTGAGGATATCCTCAAAAAAGTGAAATTTTTCAATTTTTCCCTGAAAAAGTCGATTTTTCCGAAAAATTATCACAAATAATTCTGACATATCGTCACCTTAGAAAAAAGGGGCTTAAAGATGTAGTCTGGAGCTTTTGCACTTTTTACGAACATATTTCAGCAATTTTCTTTTACAACTAAATAAAATGCGATCATTCCAAACTTTTCAGATGTTCTGATTGACATCTTTAACTTCACGAAAATATTTTTTTTAAGTTCATCTCACAATATTTAAATAGCCTTTGTTATGGCCAAAGTAGCCACAAAAAAAAAAGATATGTGACTGGCCCGGGTGCTAGCGTTGGTGCACGTACTTCGAAATAGAAAATTCGAATGAATCAGTGTTCTGTAAGCTTGTCGTTATCGCAGGTGCCAGATTCAGACATTTTCATTGAGAAAAAAGAAAATGGTGGACTTTTGAAAAAAAAAAATCAAAAACTGCGATATTTTTCTTCGAAAATTCGGGTAAAAAATAGGAAATTTTCATTGGAAATTAATAATTGTGGCACCTGCGAGAACTATTCCAGTGTAGAATAACATATCCAAATTTCAGCCCAATCGGTTCGGTAGATTTTGTTCTTTGCCCCGGGCCGACCGAAAAAATGTTGTTTCGAAAAAAACGCGTTTTAAGTTTTGCTAACAGATATCTAAGACTGTAAAATGCTTTCGAATATGTGTTATAACTTCCTCAATATTCAGAATTCTGGTCTAAAATTTTTACAGTATATTCTCCACATATTGTACTTTCAAAATAAATTATGAAAAAAAATAGATTTTATAAACCTCGAGCTCCGGATTACATCCTGAGAATTTTAGTAACATGTGTTTGAGAGTGTGAAGCGCTTTCGTATATGTATATAACTTCTTTAATATTTCGAATGTCGGTTTGAAATTTCTACAGTATACTCTCCATATATTTTCCTTTCAAAATGAATTATAAAAAAAAAAATTAATTTTCCAAATCTGAAGCTCCAGACTACATCCTTAAGTGCTATGGTTAAACACAGTACTTACGCCCCTTTGATTCTAAGGCTACGATATGTTTTCTAACGTAGATAAATCCTTAGTTTTTTTAATGAAATCATCAGAAAAGTCGAATCTCAAACAATTTTCCCTGATTTCGAGCAATTTTTATGTTAAAAATCATGAAAATAAAACGATTTCAGCTCTTCTACATGAAAAACCAAAAGACCTCCACTTTTCCGGTAAAAATAAATACTTCAATGCAAATACTTTGTTATTCTGTTGAATAATGGGTATGTTGTCTGAGTGCACTCGTCATTATCCACTTGGACGTTGTCATTGACACTCCACATAGTCATTTCTTATAAAACGAACGTCATAATATAACACTCGTAAGAGGAAATTTGTTGTAATGAATGTAACAAGTGCTCGGTTGGTAATTCCTGCATGCAGATAATTTTCATCATATAAATATAGGTATATATAATATATAAATATAAATATAGGTTAATTTTTTTTTCTGCACAATAATTTGCCGAAGGAATGTCGGTGTGGGATATTTGTATGATTTTCATCATATAAATATAGGTATACATAATTTATAATGAAGGAAAAACATTTTTTTTTTCATTATGACATCTGCGGATGTCATAATGGAAAAACAGTTCATTCCATGAAGTGGTATATCGTATATAATACGATATATCGCATAGAAAAAATCAAGATTTCTCAAGAATTCCAAAATTTGAGATTAAATTGTCATTTTAAAATATTGCTATTGAGAAGGTGTAGCGGAGAGAGATAGATGAAAAAAAAATCGAAAAATCTCAAATATTAAAATAAAACTGATTTTTGTAATGTATATTGGCAAAGAAAGGTTGCCGGAGTTTAATTTGAGAAAATTTCGAGAAAAAAATTCCAAAAAAATTTGGAAAAATTCAAAAAAAAATTGAAAAAAAATCGAAAAAATTGAAAAAAAATCGAAAAATCTCAAATATTAAAATAAAACTGATTTTTTTTTTTTAGCTGATATATATAGATATATAGATAGATGAGATTTATTAAGTGACCTCCAATCACCTCCAATTTTTTGTCGAAAATTTGTGCACTTTAATTAATTCAATTTATTTAATTCTTTAATTTAATTGATTTATTTAATAATTTAATTTCCACCTTTACGCGATAATATGAGATTTCAACTATTATAATCTGAATAGCTTAGAAGTGTAAATACTCTGGCATTCTGAGCCTTCTCTCCATTTAAGTTCAGATGAATTTCTCATGAACGAACGCCTATATAGGGGAGAGTGGGGCAAAATGGACACTATAATGAAACGGTTAGAGATGGATTCTTTTCGGTGATTCTATTGAAAAGCTGAAGAAATTTTAGCCGGAGAACGAGTGTCAGATGTAGGTAAGTGAAAAATATTAATGATGAAATTGAAGTTAAAGATTGGTAACAAAAAAAATGATATTATTCAAATTATAATAAAAATTAAATTCAAAATTTAAAATTTGAAAATTTGAAAATTTCAATTTTCATGTAAGAATAAAAAATTTAATGAGAAATAATAATTTTAATGTGAGAAGAAGAAAATTTTCAATAAGAGATAATAATAATAGTAATAGTAGTTTTAAGCAATTACAAATAGATTCAGCAGCATTAATATTTATCAGTTCTTGATAATTTCAATTGTTTTCAACGAGATTGATTGATTGATTAAATTGTCTTTTTTTTGTTTTGCGCCAAGTTGCACATTTTACAGTAGAAAAAGTCAGATCAAAGCCGTGATGAAAGAATCGCCCAAAAAAATTCAGTAGAAAAAGTAAAACAAGAGGAATCGAGTTTTTTTCGTCTCTCTTTCGAAGAATATCTTGGAAACTTCGATCCTTTTTACTTCAATCCTTTTCTGCAGAGAATTTGAAGAGCTACAAAAAAGGATTCTATCAAAATCGCCGTATCTCGCTTTTTTTCGGGCGATATTCTCAAGAAAAGAGAAAAAAATCTCTCAGTTACTCAATTTTTTTAACATTATTTTTAAAATATCCTGAAAACAATGAGATTTACGAGAATTTATCAAGAAACCTTTTTTGTTGCCCATAAAATTTTCTATTAAAAAGGTTTCTTGTCAAATTTCTCTAAACCGCATAATTAACGTAATAATTAAAGAAAAATTCCTTCAAGTACCCTTTTTCCATCTTTTTGCTACTAAATTCCAATAAAATCTGATTTTCACAATAAAAACCCCACAATTTTTCCATTACTAAAAGAAAAAAAAATCTACAAATTCACAAACTTTCAAAAAGAAAAAAAACCTTTTCGCAGAAGAAAATTCACAATTATTATCATCTCATTATCCTTTTTTTCTCTCCTCCCATTCAATTTATTTTGAAAATTTAATCAATAAAGTTAGTGGAAGTGAGCCCAAGCAAGAAAGAGAAAGAGAGCAAATGTTTGAAGTTAATTAAAACTCGGTGCACTTTATTTTTATTTTTTCATTCTTCTGCAGAAGCCTCGTAATATTCCCCATAAAAATATATATATATATTTTTTTTTATAGTGAACACACTCAAATGAAGTAGTGGATCGATAATCTCGAATGAACTTTATTTTTTACCTCTTATTTTTAATATTTTTTTAATCATTTTTTTAATTTTTTTTTCATTTTGCTTCCGAATGGAAGGTATATAATCATCAGAATTTTTAATTGTAATGTTTTTAATAGAAGGTACTTAAAATGATCTTGATAGAGAGAAAATGATATTTTTATGAAAATGATATTTATGTGCATAAAAGTCTCAATTACAGCAAAACGGTTTAATAGAAAAATTTCATATTTTGTGGAAAATTTCCTCTCGACAAACTCTATTTTTTAAGCTTCATTTGAAGAGAATCTGATCGGTACTTTTTAAAATATAGGGGAAAGTGGGGCAAAATGGACATCAGAGGTAAAATGGACACATCTAAATTTTAAGGCAAATGGTATGGAAAACTCGTGAAATTAATAGAAATATTGGTGATAGATTGTTTTTGATGATTCCATTGGAAAGTTGAGGAAATTTTAGGCGGGAAAAAAGTGTCGGAATTAATTTTTTTGAATTTTTGGCGATTTTGACTTTTTTGAGCATTTTAAAGAGGTAAAACCCTTCTTTTTTTCGAAAATTTTCAGTTTTTGAGGATATCTCTGGTTTTATTTGTCGTAGCGTAAAAATTCTGACGGGAGGTGAAAGGTGAGATCATTTGCCATCGATTCATAGGGTTTTCAATCTAAAAATATCGATTTTTAAGGTATTTATGGGCATTTTGGTGAAACAGTTTTGTGAAACAGTTTTTGGCCTATAACTATTCCAAAAATTGATATTTTTTAATTCGAAACCTTATAAATCAATGACAAATGAGCTCACCTTTCATTTGAGACCAACCCCAAGCTGCTACGACCTATAGAACCAGAGATATTTGCAAAAAACGGAGAATTTTCAAAAAAGCAACGGCTTTTACCCCTCAAAAATGCCGAAAAATATCGAAGTTTCAAAAAAATCTAAAAAAATACATCTGACACTTGTTCTCTGGCTGAAATTTCCTCAGCTTTTCAATAGAATCATTTTAAAAAAACCATCTCTAACCATTTTATTAGTGTCCATTTTGCCCCATTCTCCCCTATCCATTTTTTGAAAATAAGTTTTTAATGGAATTTCTGGAAATTATTCAACTGATGTTATTTATACTCATTTATTATCTCGAGAGTTGTATCAGTTGGATGCCTGTCAATTTTGAGCTTATTTGCATGATTAGTTCTCGAATTATTGTCGTTTTAATGAATTTTTTTCAAAATTTGATATTTTGGTGATGTTTTGAAAAAAGTCTTTTCCCAGGAAAAAATAAAAATAATTTTCATTCTTCCTGGTTTTCAGTTCACTTTCCCATAAAACGAAGAAAATAAAAATAATTTTCAATTCATCCCATTTTCAATTCATTCTTCCAAAAACCGAAGAAAAATGAAAATAATTTCCAATTATTTTTTTCAATTCACTTTCTCAAAAACAGGAAAAATTAAGAAAAAAAACAATTTTTTTATCAATTCACTCTGCCAAAAACATTAAAAAAATGGAAAATCAGTCAATTTTTTTTCCTTCACTTTCTCAAAAACCAGAAAAAATAAAAATAATTTTCTATTTTCTTTTTCACTTGACTTTTCCAGAAACAGAAAAAAAAGTGCATAAAAGTCTCAATTACAGCAAAACGGTTTTATAGAAAAATTTTCATATTTTGTGGAAAACTTCCTCTCGACGAACTCTATTTTTCAAGCTTTATATGAAGAAAATCCGATCGATACTTTTTGAGATGTGTCCATTTTTCGAAAATCAGTTTTTAATGGAATTTCTGGAAATTATTCAACTGATGTTATTTATACTCATTTATTATCCCGAGAATTGTATCAGTTAGATCTGTCAATTTTGAGCTTATTTGCATGATTAGTTCTCGAGTTATTGCCATTTTAATGAATTTTTCAAAATTTGATATTTTGATGATGGTTTGAAAAAAATTGTATCACTTCCATTCGGAAGCATATTCCTAAAGTATTAGCAGAAAAAACTATATCAGTCGGAAAGCAATACTATTATCCACTTTTTTTAAATAATCTTTTTTTTTTTTTTTTTTTCATTATTTTTTCACTTTATTATTTGTTTGAGTTTCATCACAATCCGTTCAGAATTATGAACTGCGGATAGAGGGCATTGCTGTTCAGCTATCGGGAAAGTGACGAAAGAAGGGGGGGAAGTGAGGGGATGAAAGAGGAATAGTGGACGGTTGCTTCGTAAAAAGGGTGGGTCGATCTGAAATCCACTTAAGCATATTGGATCATTCACCACTGGCACTATCTCGGCTTGACTCTCGCGCTCTATCCTCTCACTCGTTTGATTTCACCTTCTTTTTCCTCTCCTTTTTTTTTTTTACTATTTTTTATTTCTCGTTAAAAAATCCAATCTTTCTCAACCACTTTGCCATGCAAACACCGTTGTAAAATCACGCAGCGACCATCGGTGAATATTTTCTCATTTTAAATTCTTATACTTTTATTTGTAAATTTTATAGAAAGTAAAAAAAATGAAGAAAATTTTATTCAGAAATTGTGAAGAAAAATGTGGAAAAATTCAAGTTGAATTATTTTTTCTCAAATATTTTTGTGCCTTTTTTTTCTATGAGGTGACACGAGTGGAGTGGCGAACGGAAGCTACGGTTTTTCCTGCATGTGACGTTATTATTCATTATTATTATTATTATTCTGCTAGTAGTGAAGATTACGTGAGAATTCATTCTTTTTTTTTTATTATTTTTTTACAAGAAAATAATTCAATAGCGAATATCTCGGAAAATAAACGAGATAGAGTGATTTTGATTTGATCCTTTTTTGAAGAGAATTGAAAAAGCTTCTAAGGAAATGTTGAGGCAGAATCACTCTATCTCGTTTAGTTTCTGAGATATTTTCGAAAATTGATTTAGTGAAAAAATCGAACTTTCAGTGAATTTTCATCGATTTTTTTTTAGTTTTTTGGGAATATTTCGGAAATTAAGCGAGATAAAGCGATCTTGCTTGAATCTTTTTGGTAGAACATTTGAAAAGCTACAAAAAAGGGTTCGGGCGTTATTGCTCTATCTCGCTTAGTTTCTAAGATATTTTCAAGAAATCATTTACAGAAAAAATCGAATTTTTCAGGAATTTTTATTAATTTTTTTAGTGATTTTTCTTTGTTTTTTTGAGAATATCTCGGAAATTAAGCGAGATAGACCGAATTTTTGCCTCATCCTTTTTTGTAGAGAATTGAACAATCTACAAAAAAGGATCCAAGAAAAATCACTTTATCTCACTTAGTTTCTGAAATATTTTCAAAAAATTAATTATAAAAAAAATCGATTTATTGAATTTTTTTGTTTTCTAAGAATATCTCGCAAAATAATGGTGATAGGCCGTTTTGCCAACATTTTTTTTTTTGTGAAGAATTTCAAAGGCTAAGAAAACAAATCGAGTGGAGTCGCTTCATCTCGCTTAATTTCCGAAATATTTCCAATAAATTAATTATAAAAAAAATCAACTTATCGTTTTTTTCTAGAATTTTTTCTCTTTTTCTGAGAATATCTTGGGAAATAATGGAGATACGCCCTTTTTACCCTGAGCTTTTTTTGTAGAGAATTCAAAAAGCCACAAAAAAAGACTCTGACAAAATCGCTCTATCTCGCTTAGTTTCCGAGATATTCTCAAGTGAAGATCGATAAAAAAAATTGAATTATTCTTCTTCGATTTTTCACTTTTGAATTCCTTTTTCTTCTAATAAATTAAAATAATTGATATTGAAGTATTTAATTAATTCTCATGTTCTCTCTTTCATCTAATTCATTTTTTAAAATTAAATTCTCCTCATTCCATTGATATTCGTTTATTTACCTCCAGTAAATAATGAAATTCTGAGGAAATGATTCACGGTCTCCTTTGACGAGTGGATGTAAAATGAAGTCACATAAAAATATGAGAAACTTTTCAAATATATGAAACTACGGTTCTTACTTCATATTGGATACATTTTCTAGCATTCCATGAATTATATGGTTTCACTGTAAAAACAAATTCAAAGGTATTGGAGAGTTTTTTTTATAGAAATTGGAAAAAATTGAGAATTGAGTAGTGATATAAGTTCGAAAATCACGAGTTGAAAAATTTTTAAGTCACTCGGAAATTCTGCAGTTTTTGAGAATTTTACAAGAAATTTTCTTTATATTTCATGAAATTCTCTATAAAAAAGGTGTTTCAACTTTTATTTCATTAAATTCACTAGTTTCCGAGATAATTTCACAGGAAAGTCCAAATTGGATGAGGAATTCCGAATAAAAATGGTACTTTTTTCCAAAATATCTTGAAATTTAAAAAAAAAATGAGAAATTTTAGAGCGAAAATCTTTTTCGTAACTTCAAGAAAGGTTTTTTTAAACAAAATTTCTCTATATTCCCCAAAATTTGATTAATTCTCCAAAAATTGAGACCGAAAAAAAATCACATTTTTAATTTGTTAATTTTTTTTATTTCTGTAATTTCCATCGAAAAATTTTTAATTACTTTCTTAATTAAAAATTTAGATTTTTAAATTTTCCATTAGTTTGAAAATTAATTTTTTTTTTTAACAATTTTGATTACTATTGTAATTTAAAATTTGACTGATGGAATTTCATAATTATTTTCTTTATTAAACTTATTAACATTTTTATTAGTTAAATTGAATTATAAATGTCATATAAGCGTCATTTAGATTGGATTGAATTATAAGTTTTTGTTTGTGTTACATTTAGTTAAAACTCTCAACTCAAAATTTTTGTCTGAAAGACAGTTATATTTGGGAAGATTAAACATAGTAGCGTTGATTCTATTATAAAATTAATTATTCCAATCAATTAATAAGTAAGAAAGAATCAAAATTTCGAATAAGAAAAAGAATTATAAAATTTCATCAGTCAAATTTTTAATTACAATAGTAATCAAAATTGTTAAAAAAAAAAATTAATTTTCAAACTAATGAAAAATTTAAAAATCCAAATTTTTCATTAAGAAATTAATTAAAATTTTTTCGATGGAAATTACAGAAATAAAAAAAATTAAAAAATTAAAAATGCGAATTTGTTTTTTGATGATCTCTGGTTAACTGTACTAGAGTTCACTGGAATACTACCTTAATTGAGACCGAAATCAAATTATCAACCCTAGACTGGTCACCTAAATTGCTCCTGCAACTCTGATCTAAGGATGGACGATATTGATCGATTCATCGAATTTTTCGATTACTTTTTTTCTAATAATCAATTTTTTCACTCGATGTTATTTGTCACCGATTCATCGATGTTCAGTGTTTTTTTACTCAACATCGACGAAATTTTAAAATTTCAAAAACTCAGTGTCAAATGAACAATATTGATTGACCTTCAAATCATACACTCGTTCTATACTTTATCATGCATGAAATTTGAATTATTTGCAGAAGAAACAATAATATCTTGTACTTCTTTATTCATCTTATACTTTCTATTTCATTTTTTATGATTTATTATACCCCAATAATAAGAAAAAAAAATGAAACGTAATAATTGAAAGAATTTAAATTTTTTCCATGAATAAGCCCAAAAGTGGCTTTAAAAGTTTATAATAACGAAAAAAAAAGGAAAATTTCATGGAAATATCCCTGAATTTTTCATCAAATTTCTTGAAATCGAATGGAATCAGAGAAAAAAGAAGGAAAAATCGCTTTTTGTGAAGAATTGAATTTTCTAGAAAGAAAAAATATATTGCAAAAAAATTCCCAAAAATTAGATAATTCCCAGGAAATCGAAAAAAAAATAACCCATTCAATTCTTGGATTTATTTTCTCATTGCTTTTCTTCCACTCCAATACCTCCACTGTATTCAGACTCCAACAAACTCACCTGGGAAATCCCAAGAGACTTGCAAGTACCCTTATGTCACATTTTATCATCGTGTACTTCAGCATTGCATGAAATAATTATCGATAAAGAGTGTCTGGTTGGGTAATGGACGATCGGGTCGTTGACCAGTAAATGAAAGGTGAAAGAACGTTTAGTCGGACTTAAAGGATTTAAAACTTCAATAATTCAGTAGAGGAGAGGTGGAAAGTCATAAATCAACTTATTTGTGTGATTTTATTGAGATTTTCAATGAAATATCTTGGAAATTAAGCGAGATAGCGAGATTTTGGTAAAATTCTCTTTTGCAGAGAATTTTGAGAGAAATTAATTAATTTTAATCAATTTTCGAGATATTTTTTTATAGAATTACGTCAGTAGTGAAGAAATAAAAAAGGAAAAGTTTATTTTTTCTGGCAATTTTTTAAGATTATTTCGGAAAATAAGCGAGATGAAACGATTTTTCTCGATTTTTTTTTTACAGAAAATTACGATTGCTAGAAAAAAAGATGAAAAAGGGCAAAATCACCCTATCTCACTTAGTTTCTAAAACATTTTCAATAAAAAATAGCGGAAAAATCGATTTATTGATAAAACCAATTTCTAAATAAATTTATTCGTTTTTTCCTTTTGGAATTTCGGAAATTAAGCGAGATAGCACGTTTTCAACTCGATTCTTTTTTTTTGGCTCTTGAAATTCTCTGGAAAAAGAAGTTCGATAAAAAAAAAGTATTTCCACTAGTTTTTTTCTCAAAAAAATCACAAAAGAAAAGAATTTTTCTCTTTTATCTCTTCATTTTTAAATTAATCTCGACTCGAAAAATAAAATCCTAAGAATCCTTTAAACAGTTTAAAAAAAACTGTCATCAAGAAAGCAGTTAACCACTTTCACTCTCTCATAATTGCCTGTTAAAGGATAAATTGACTTCCTGAAGATGCAATTTAAAAAAAGGAGCTTTCAACAGTTTCCTGGTTTACAAACACCTGGATATTGCCAGAGATTTATTTTTCCATTTTCAGCACTTATTCATAACAGCCTGTGGCATTTTGATTCATAAATGACTAGGAAACTCGACAGTTTAAATTACTTGTTAATAATCATGCAAATGATATTCTGGATTTTTATAAAATTAAACGGAAAACGTTAGATTCTATATGGAGTTTATAAAACATGAAGTAACGTTATTTTTAGTTTATTACGGCTGATAAAACAGAGAAAATGAAGATTTTTAGGCTGGTTTCCAAGAAATCGCTGATAATTTGGGAAAACGAGCTTTCATTTACCCGAAAAAGTGATTAAATTATTGGGAAATCATATCTTCTTTTTTTTTTAGTTTACTCATGTCCTGAAGAATTGGAGAAAATCATTTTACTGAATCTATTATCTTCCAGAATTTCTACCAGAAAGGCACCTCTATGAAAAAATCTGAAAAAATTCAACAATAATGAAAATATGCCAGAGCATATTTCTGAATTTTTTCAGATTTTTTGATAAAGTCCTTCGCTTAAAAAAAAAATTCTTATATAATTTTTAAAGTTTTTCTCTCTATTGAATTCATTTTTTTCCAGAATTTCTAGCCGAAAGGCATCTCTTCAGAAAAATCTGAAAAAATTCACCAATAATTAAGACATGCTAGTGCATCTTTCCAAATTTTTTCAGATTTTTCCATAAAATCCTTCTCTCTGAAAAAAATAGTTATATATTTTCCAAAAATTTTCTTCATTAAATTTATTTTCTCCAGAGAGAAGTTCTTCCAGAAAAAATCTGGAAAAATTCACCAATAATGCGGACATATAGGGGAATTTTCTCAATTTTTCCCTATATTTCTTTTCATCACATGCATGAGATAGAGAGAGAAGCAAATAGTTACGATTACCTTCTAATTAAAATTTCTCAATAACCCTACGAAGAATTGAATATTTTTTTCTTCTATTATTTAGTTAAAATGCTGTTCTCTTCGCCAATAGTTTTTAAATAATGGGTCAACCCTGTGGTTTTTTTAGTAATTTCGTTATTTTTGTCCAATTTAGGGCGTTTTATCCCCACCACTATTATTTTCAGTAATTTTGACACTTCACATCTCATAAACTACACAGTCAAAAACTATGAAAAAATTCAGAAAAATGTAAAAAAAATATCATCTTTGATGCGACATAAAAAAACAATGAAGTTAACTGCAGAGATCGGCAAAAAAAAAATTCGCATTTTTAATTTTTTAGTTTTTTTTATTTCCGTAATTTCCATCAAAAAAATTTCAATTACTTTCTTAATGAAAAATTTAGATTTTTAAATTTTTCATTAGTTTGAAAATTAATTTTTTTTTTTCAACAATTTCGATTACTATTGTCATTTAAAATTTGACTGATGGAATGTCATAATTATTTTCTTTATTAAACTTATTAACATTTTTATTAGTTAAATTGAATTATAAATGTCATATAAGCGTCATTTAGATTGGATTAAATTATAAGTTCTTATTTGTATTACATTTAGTTAAAACTCTCAACTCAAAATTTTTGTCTGAAAGACGGTTATATTTGGGAAGATTAAACATAGTAGCGTTGATTTTATTATAAAATAAATTATTCCAATCAATTAATAAGTAAGAAAGAATCAAAATTACGAATAAGAAAAAGAATTATAAAATTTCATCAGTCAAATTTTTAATTACAATAGTAATCAAAATTGTTAAAAAAAAAAAATTAATTTTCAAACTAATGAAAAATTTAAAAATCCAAATTTTTCATTAAGAAATTAATTAAAATTTTTTTGATGGAAATTACAGAAATGAAAAAAATTAAAAAATTAAAAATGCGAATTTGTTTTTTGCCGATCTCTGGTTAACTGTACTCGAGTTCACTGGGATACTATCTTAATTCATAAGTGACTAGGAAACTCGACAGTTTATGAATTACTTGCTAATAATCATGCAAATGAAGACAAGAATTTATACGAAATTAAACGGAAAACGTTAAATTCTATGGAGTTAATGAAACACGAAGTAACGTTATGTTGGGGCAGTCAATTTAATACGAAAATAACGGAATTTCCGCGGGTCTTTTTTAATGAAAAATTTTATCGATTTTCAAGGCAATGTCGTAATTTCAATCGTAATTGAACGAGTTTTTTTTTTTTTTTTTAGTACGTAAATACTTGATTACGGTAATGGAAGTCAGGTAATAATTCAGAGGAAACCTTGTCCTATTAAAAAAAAAAAAAAAAAAGAGAGAAGATAAAAAAAACGTTGCAACGGTTTTGATGTGGAGTTGAAACGGATTTCCTTATTTCTTTGATGATAAAGTCTCCTGTGAGCTCATGGACGATGGAGTTTCATTATAATTATTCTTTCTGGAGATGTGTCTGATAATTTAAGTGATTTTTTCATTAGAAAAATCTGTTTTTTCAAAGAATTTTTGTTTTTTGCTATCGAAAATGAGACAGATTTGGAAAATTTCGAGGGATTATCGACATTTTGGGACTTCAGTGGAGTTGATTTGGGGGAAAAAAAAAATTGGGGTGAAATTTGTCGATTTTTTCTGCTGATTTAACATAAAAAATTTTGTCGAAAAAGTGAAAAAATTAAAAAATTTTTTTTGTTTTTTTCATTTTTTTTCTTAATATTCCGGAGAATAAGCGAGATAGGACGATTTTTGGTTCTGATTCAATTTAATGGAAATTTTGAAAGCTAGGAAAGAAGGATTCCAGCAAAATCGCTCTATCTCGCTTAGTTTCCAGAAATTCTCCAAAAAAAAAAGAATAATTTTTTTCAATTAAAGAAAAAAAAAAAAGAACAATTAAAAAAATTTCCAAATTAAAACAACAAAAAAAAATTTTTTTTGTCTCTTGTTTTCCCCAGAATATCACAGAAACTAAGCGAGATAGAGCGAATTTGTCCAAAAATCTCTTTTATAGTTCTTAAAATTTTCAAAAAACTAATAAACAAAAAATTGAATTTTTCAATTAAATTCATTCTGATTTTCCCCTTTTTATAATTTGTTTTTTACAAAAAAAAAAAAAAAATTCGAAAAATTTAATTGAAAAATTATTCAATAACTGCAATGACGATAAGTAATGAGAGTTGAAGATAATAAATATGAATTAAAATTTCCCATAAATCAGGATATTTAAATTTAAATTAAATCATGTTTACAAAGTTTCAACGAATTATCAGTGATCGATTATTCTCGGGTATAATTAAACTGTTGACTCGCTTTTCCTTTTACAGAGCTTGAATGAGTGTGACTCAATAGCGATATGCGGATTCAGTGGTCCAGAGGTCAGTGATGGCGGTGGGAAAAGGGTCAATCTGTCTCGTCTCAATTAAGATCCCAGGACGCCCCTAAACTGTAAGAAAATCGATTTGGGTATTTAATAATTTGGTGAATTCATTGTTCCACTTGAGATGATTCGGAAATATCACGTTTCATTAATAATTTCAATTACTCGAACTTTCGAAAGTTATTGAAGCAATTGGAGTAGTTTGGATCGTTAATTAATGCTTAAAATATTTTTTTTTTTAATTGAATAAATTAATTTGTAATAATCTGTACAATCGACAGGAATTTTTTAAAAATCGAAAATTTTCTCAGAAAATTTTGAAAAATTTTCTTAATGCTGGAGATATGCTGAAGTATTTTCTTCAATTTTCTCACAAAGTTCTTGACTCTTAAAAAAAATTGTAATTAATTTTGGAATTAAAAAAAAAAATTATTTTTAGAAAAAATTCGTTTTTTTTTAGATTAATAGAAATTTTATGGAAATGGATTAGGAAAAATTTGACAATAATAGAGACATGCTAGAGAATCTCCCCAATTTTTTCCAGATTTTTTTTTAAAGTCCTTCACTTTGAAAAAAAATATTGATTAATTGTGGAAACTGAAAAAAAAATTGAATTTTTAGAAAAATTTCTATTTTTTCCTCTAGATTAATAGAAATTCTGTGGAAATGAATTTGAGAAAATTCCGAAATGATAGAGACATCCCAGAGAATCCTCTCAATTTTTTCCAACTTTTTTTTTAATGCTTCAATCTGAAAAAAAAATCCCAATTAATTTTGAAAACTGAAGATAATTGAATTTTTACAAAAATTTCTCTTTTTTTTTAGTTAATAGAAATTCTATAAAAACCGATTGAATTCATGCGAATTTCATTTTCCATTGAATGAGGTCAATAGCTGTGAAATCGACCGTATGATTTATAAATAATCTAAATGAAAAAATCAAAAAAATCAAAAAACTTGTAATAATGCATGAAATCAATTAGAATTGAAGAAAAAAATGAACATTTCCACAGAAAAATTGGAAAAAATTTCATCATAATGTGGACATGCTCAAGCTTTTCCTCGAATTTTTTCAGATTTTTCCTCGAAATCTTTCACTCCAAAATAAATCCCAATTCATTTCAGTAACTCCAAAAAAAAATTGAAATTTTCTCAAAAATTTCTCTCCTTTTTTTTTTTAGATTCACAGAAATTCTCCGAGAACCGGTTTAAAAAAAATCCACAATAATATAAACAGACCAGAGCATCTTCTCAATTTTTTTCATATTTTTTTTTCAAATCCTTCACTCTAAAAAAAAATCCCAATTAATTTTAAAAACTAAAAAAAAAATTGAATTTTCCTAAAAAATTCTCTTTTTTATTTCTGGATGAATAGAAATTCTATAAAAACCGATTGAATTCATCACAATTTCATTTTCCATTGAATGAGGTCAATAATTGTGAAATCCGTATAAATTATCAATCCGCCTTTATTTTTTTTAGCAAAAAGAAAAAAAAAACCCGATAATTGTATAAAATAAGTGAAATTTCCATTGAAATTATTGCGTGAGTTAATGAAATTATCGAATTTTTTTTTCAATTTGTTTATCAATTATTCTAGGTAATTACGTGATTATTGTGTTGCCTCAATGTACTTTTAATTTATTCTGAAGAGAGCAGGTTGCCAGCTGCAGGCTGGTACTGCTGTCAGTCGTTTCTGCGCTCTCCTTCAGTCATTATCGATACCGTAAGTACCCACAACACTACAAATGTCTTCAATTTTTTATTGTTTTTTGCTTTTGAATGGAATGAAAGATATGCAATCATCAGAATTTTCGATTATAATTTTTTTAAATAAAAGATACTCAAAATAATCTAAATAGAGAAAAAAATAATGTTCAATTCATCCCATTTTCAATTCATTCTTCCAAAAACCGAAAAAAAATGAAAATAATTTCCAATTTTTTTTTTTCAATTCACTTTCCCAAAAACAGGAAAAATTAAAAAAAAAACAATTTTTTTATCAATTCACTTTGCCAAAGACATTAAAAAAATGGAAAATCAGTCAATTTTTTTTCCTTCACTTTCTCAAAAACCAGAAAAAATAAAAATAATTCTCTATTTTCTTTTTCACTTGACTTTCCCAGAAACAGAAAAAAGTGCATAAAAGATTCAATTACAGCAAAACGGTTTTATAGAAAAATTTTCATGTTTTGTGGAAAACTTCCTCTCGATAAACTCTATTTTTTTAACTTTATATGAAGAAAATCCGATCGATACTTTTTGAGATATTTCCATTTTTCGAAAATCAGTTTTTAATAGAATTTCTGGAAATTATTCAACTCATGTTATTTATACTCATTTATTATCTCGAGAATTGTATCAGAAGTCTGTAAATTTTGAGTTTATTTGCATAATTAGTTCTCGAGTAATTGGCGTTTTAATGAATTTTTCAAAATTTGATTTTTTGATGATGGTTTGAAAAAAATTGTATCACTTCCATTCGAAAGCATATTGCTAAAGTATTTAGCAGAAAAAACTATATCAGTTGGAAAGCAATACTATTATCCACTTGTTTTTTCTCTGAATAAATTTAAATTTTCAAAAATGATTTTATCGAATTAAGTGCATGACATTAAAACACTTTGGCGCTTTTATTATCAGTCAAGTTTAAACGATTTAGCCATTTAATTTCCGGAATTATATTCTATTAACGATAAATGCGAATTGGAGCGCGTGTAATGGATATTAGATGGGACATCGTATAATCAAGGGATATCACAGGCAATAAACTCTTCTCCTGGTTTCTTTTTTCTATCTTTGAAGCGTTCATTCTTATTTTATTTTTCTGATAATTTTTTTTTTTTTTTCAAAGAAGATGAAAATGGAAAAGTTGGTGTTTTTTGTGGTTTTTTGATAATATCTCGGAAACTAATGGAGATAAGTCCTTTTTGCAAGAGAATGATTTTGTAGAGAATTTTGAGAGCTAAAAAAAAGGATTGAGGTGAAATCGCTCTATCTCGCTTATTTTCCGAGATATTCTCAAAAAATTGAAGAAAAAGTGGTTTTTCTTATTTTAGCTGTTTTACTGATATTTTTGTGAATATTTCGGAAAATAATGGAGATACGCCCTTTTTTCCCTAAGATTTATTTTGAGGAAATCGTTGAGGACTACGAAAATAAAATGGAGTAAAATTGCCCTATCTCGCTTAGTTGCCGAGATATTTGGAACAAAAAACCGTTAAAAAATCGAATTATCCATTTTTTCGGAATTTTCCTAAAATATTTCGGAAATTAAGCGAGATAGCGTAATTTTTGATGAATCTTTTTTTGTAGAGAATTTCAAAAACTACAAATGATGTAATCACAAAAATGTCTCTATTTCTCTTGAATTCCGAAATAATTCTAAAAAACTGGAGATTGTTCGAAAAAAATCGGATAAATATTTTAAAATTGCGATGAATTTATTAGAAAATAAACTCACATTCTGTAGAGAGCCATTATAAATCCAAATCTGTTAAATTTTACCAGAAAAATTGAGTGGATCCCCTCAGAAAAAGAAAAAAAACAGAAATTCCTGGAATATCTTTTAAAAAAATTAACCACGAAATTAATAAATCATCGAATTCCGATGAATATCACCGTATTTTCTGATAATTCAAAATCCATAATTTTATCTCAATTCCAATATTGAAGTGGCTGTGTCAATGTCCACTTTATCTCCTCCCACTCAATCACAAATATTACGTAAAAAAAAAAAAAAAGAAATCACTCGATAAATGGAGAAAAAAAAAGGAGAAGAAAAAAAACAGAAATCGCTCGATAAATCCAATCAATTTGCGTAATTTCTATGAAGAAACGAGAATCCATTCACTCCAGCAGCGAATAAATCAGGAAAAAAAGGCCAAAAATGGTTTCTTGAAAATCCCGTTAAATATACACGCAGGAAAAAAAAATTCCATCTAAAAAAAAATCTAAATAATTTTTAATTCTTTTTTTCTCGTTTCACTTTTCCAAAAACAGGAAAAAATAAAAATAATTTTCATTTTTTCTGGTTTTCAATTCACTTTCCCAAAAAACGAAGAAAATCAAAATAATTTTCACTTTATCCCATTTTTAATTCATTCTTCCAAAAATCGAAAATAAATGAAAGTAATTTCCAATTTTTTCTTTTCAATTCACTTTTCCAAAAACAGAAAAAAAAATTGAAAGAAAAAACAATTTTTCTATCGATTCACTTTGCCAAAAACACTAAAAAACCAAGAAAAAATCGATTTTTTTAAAATTCACTTTCCCAAAAATCGGAAAAAATAAAAATAGTTTTCAATTTTTTCTTTTCATTTCACTTTTCCAAAAACAGGAAATTTAAAAAAAAAAAAACAATTTTTTCTATCAATTCACTTTGCCAAAAACAGTTAAAAATAAAAAATAAATTTATTGCTTTTCTTTCACTTTCCCAAAAACCAGAAAAAATATAAAAAATTTTCTTCTTTCTTTTTCATTTCACTCTCCCAGAAACAGGAAAAAAACAGTTTATTTTATAAATTTACTCTGCTAAAAACATTAAAAAACTGAGAAAAAGTCGATTTTTTTAAAATTCACTTTCCCAAAAACCGGAAAAAAAAGAATCATTTTCCATTTTCCTTTCCATTTCACTTTTCCAGAAATAGGAAAAAAATAAAAATTAGTTTCATCAATTCGCTTTGCCAAAAACATCTAAAAAAACCGCAAAAAACCGTTTTTTTCTTCAAAATTCACTTTTCCAAAACCCTTCAAAAATAAAAATAATTTTCAATTTTTTTTTCTTCATTTCACTTTTTCGAAAATCGAGAAAAAATAGCAAAAAAAGGGAAAATTAACATAAATGTTGTGATGATAATAGAATTTATGTGAAGCCATGTAAGACCCGTGGCTTTGGCGAAGAGAATACGATAGGGGGTGGGGGGGGGGGGGGGGGGGGGGGGGGGTAGAGTGGGAGGGAAAGAGGCGGCCGAAAGTGGCAGATAAGAGAGCAATTGCAGTACATGTTACCCAGGCTCGTGTAAACCACGAGGCTAATACTCCAGTGAAACCGAAAGAGAAATAAAAAAAAAACGAAAAAAAAAAGAAAATTCAACAGTAGTTCTATCCCTGAAGTATCAGACCACGAATTGGCCTCGTACCATTGGGGAATAGCTTTGACCTAAGGCGATAGGAAAAACCTCAACTCACTGTTGTCAGATTAAGCGAGAATTTACTTCTTTTTTTTTTTTTTTTTTTTTTTTAATGCAATCGAATAGTGAAAGTTTGAGAATAATTCAGTGGTGAAAAGGTAAAATAGGAAAAAATCAATTTTATCGATAGTTTTTTGAGAATATCTCGAAAAGTGGTGGAGATGGGCTCTTTTTGTTCGATAACGATTTTGTAGAGAATTTTGAGAGCTACAAAAAAGGATTGAGGTGAAATCGCCCTATCTCGGTTAGTTTCCGAGATATTTGGAAAAATATGAATTAGGAAAAAAAGTGAAAGGGGGAAATCAATTTTTTTTGTTGGGAAATTTTCGAGAATATCTCGGAAACTAAGTGAGATAAGGCGATTTTGTTGGAGAGCTTTTTTGTAGGGGATTTTGGAAGCTATAAAAAGTTATAGATGGAAAATCGTTTTATTTCGCTTAGTTTCCGAGATATTTCAGGAAAAACCTTAAAAATTAAGTAGTAAAAATGTGAAACAAGAAAAAATTCATTTTCTTCTATTCATTTATTGAAAATATCTCGGAAACTAAGCGAGATAGAGCAATTTTGTCTCAATTTCCTTTCTCAGCTCTTAAAATTCTTCACGAAGAAGAATTCATGTAAAATCGCTCTATCTCGTTGAGTTTATGAGATATTCTTTAAAAAAACTAGTAACAAAAAAATTTACTTTCATTTTATTTTCTTCGAATTCTCAAATTTTCATCAGTTTTCTAAAAATATCTCGGAAAGTAAGCGAGATAGAGCGATTTTACACGAATCGTTTTTTGTAGAGAATTTCAAGATCTACAAAGAAGCCTTCCTACGAAATAGTTCTATCTCGCTTAGTTTCCGAGATATTCTCAAAAATATAATAAAAATAAAAAAATAGACATATTTTTACTTCTTCGAAACTGAATTTAATTAACATAAATTTAAAAAAAATATTTATAATAGCTATCCTAATTCATTTACTTTCTTCAACTTGCAGTTATGAAAAAGGGGACAACTGCAGAGGCAGAAGAAACAGATAATGAGATAAAAGAATTCTTTTTTTCATCGGTTTTAAAGGTGAATATGACCAAATTTAATGTTTTTCTATAATTAAGATACACGACCTTAAATGTTTCAATTCATTTAATTAGATAGTGGCTTTTTAGGTCTCTGCTGCGTTGAAAGAGAGATAATACGATGATTTCAAAAATTATATCGTCACCTTAGAAACAAAGGGGCGTAAATGCTATGCTTATACGCAGGACTTACGCCCCTTTGACTCTAAGGCAACAATATAATTATATGATTTTGTAAACTATACATTTTTTTTAATGTTTAAATTTTCTATCATATTCTAAATTGATGGAATAGAATTTATTTCTTTGACTTACAAAATTATTTGTTTTACATCATTTTTTGACTTACTCCTAGGATAACATGACCAATAAATGGACGGTTGAGTAAATATTAAACTTCATTAATTCATATGAAATAGGCAAATCACGTTAAAAAAATGCAGAAAAGAATGATGTACAGAAAAATATACAGTGAATCGACTAAAAATCAATTAAACTTGAATAATGTAGAAATAATTAAAGAAAATCAAGGAAAAACTGGAAAGTAACTTGAACCCCCAATAGATGGACACTTGCATATTTGCAGTGGTATGATTTTAAATTCCGATCAATCGATGTGTAATAAATAGTTTATGAATCTATATTAATGTAATAATCAGGAATTGACGTGAAAAGTATAAGAATCATTCATTTAAAATAAAAAAAAAAAAAAATCATTCATTTATTTATGAAAATCTTCGATAATAGAAACCGTCCATCTATTGGTCGTGTGACCCTACTTTTTTTTTCTACTTCATACTACAATTTATACTGTTATTAATAATTGAGGGAGAATACTATAGCTAATTTAGTTTAATATATATATTTTCATATTCATATTTGTTTCCACTAATTATTTAAAATGAATTTATAGAACAATATAATCAGTATTCTAATGAGGGCTTCACAGATAGGCTGAAATGTCGATAAAAAATTGAGAAATCATCGTACTATCTTTTTTTTCAAGGCAGCAAAGACCTAAAAAGCCATTATCTAATTAAATGAATTTTAATGTTATCCGTTTCAAAAAAAATGCATTTGCAAAGTTCATCGTTGTGTCAAGTACTCAAGGTCATTATCATAAAACGTAATCACTTATCAACAAAGACCGAGGACAGTCCCCCCTTTTTTTTTCAAATTTTTCTGTATTTTTTTTCGCATTTTAAAGAGTAAAAAAAATTGAGTTTCTCATTATCTTCGTTGAATAATTTTCTCCTCAATTTTCATGGAAAAAAAAGGGGGAAAAAAGGGAAAAGTGTACGTAAACGTAGAGGACAATTACCTCTAAATTACAAATGCTAATTACCCTATTAAAGTAGAGTTCTATGATGTAGACTTTGCTCACAGTTCAGTGATAATGAATTTTATGAATAAACTGTGCAGAAAGTAAACGGAATTAATTAATGCAACTAAATTGTTGTTTGTTGTAGTAAGTTAATTTGATCAATTCATGGGCATTAGATTCACTTAAAATTTTTTTTTTTTTTTTTTCGACCACTTGGACAAGAGCCTATTGTCAATTAACTAGTCATGATGATTTTAAGTGATTCAGAATTGAAAAAAATTAATAAATGAAAATATTTCACGAGGAAAAAAAAGAAAAATTCAAAAAATTCACAGTTTTTCGTGAATATCTCAGGAACTGATGGAGATACGCCTTTTTTGCACGAATCTGCTTTTGCAGATCTTGGAATTTCCCACAAAAAAGGTTTCTATGAAAATCGCTCTATCTCGCTTAGTTTCCGAGAAATTCTTAAAAAATATGGAAAAAAAACAAAAAAAATGGGATAAAGGTTAATTTTTTTAAACAATATCTTGGAGAGTAAACGAGATAAGGCACTTTTGATCGAATTCTCTTTTGTGGCTCTTAAATTCTCTACAAAAAAGGAAATTCGTATGTAATCGCTCTATCTCGCTTAGTTTCCGAGATTTTATTTCAAAAAAATGGAGAAAAAACCGACAATTTTTCTAAAAATAAAATATTTATTTATTTTATTCCACTTTTTAAATAGTAAAAACTACAATTTTACATTTCTAATCCTCTAAATAACACAAATTTCACAAAAAAAAAACTTTTCCCATGACCCTCGAACTAATCTCATTGAAATAAATTCCAGGCAATAGAATCACGCCATATCGCTCCGATAAATCTCGTCCAACTGGAAAAGCCAAGGTTCAGATAAACCACCATCCAAAAAAAAAAAACCAACAAATCCTAAAAAAGATAAATAAAAACCCGCAGCAAGATGTCGAGTATAACTTGGCGATTGTAGCATAACTGCATGAAGAAAATAGAATTTTAGCCAGTGTTCACTGTAGCTGTCTGCAGCTGTTGGAGTGAGTGAGAAATATTCTCAACCAAAAGCGTAAACATTTGGAAGGCCGAATCTGAAATAAAACAAGAAGTGAGAAAACGCTTTAAAAAAAAACCCGACAAATAACGTCACGTGTGTTTCCTCTCCGAAGCTCCAAGTTTCTCCCCGCCAGAGTGCCACTGCTTAGTATTTCATGTGGCCGAGGTGACTAACCCAGTTATTCATTTCTCCTCCGAGCAGAGTAGACGTTCAAAATTAAATCGGTCAATCGTGCTTCTCTAAAATCACAAAAAAAAATTTTAAAAAATGGCAAGTGTTGACGTTGATTTGGAGGAGTTGATGTCGCACCTCGGTGAATGGGGTAAATACCAAAGATGGCAGTACTTGTTGCACGTACTAGCTGGATTAACAGCTGGACTCCACATGTTGACATTATTGACAGTAGCTGCTGTTCCACCGCACAAATGCATAGTCCCAGGTCTCCGTCAAGATTTGGGTGAAAATCTGACGTGGAACGATGTTCCAGGACCTAACGAGCACTACATCAATGGCACTAGTGTCTCCAGTATGCCAATGACCCAAGATGCCTGTCACTATCTCGACCAATCCAACAAGAGTCAAGACTGCAGTGATTGGATCTACGACAACACACACTACAAGTCCTCTCGCGGCATCGAATGGAACTTTGTTTGCTCAAGAAGATGGAGAGGTGCTGTTGCCCAATCATCCTACATGCTTGGTGTCTTCTTCGGTGCTGTAACCCTCGGCACTTTAGCTGACAAATACGGCAGAAAGGTGATCTTCTGCGTGTCAGCTACTAACCAGCTGATCCTGGGTGTTCTAGTCGCTTTTGTACCGGAATATTACACATTTCTGATCGTGCGATTTCTGTACGGTGTTTTCGGATCTGCTGGCGCTTATATAACAGGCTTTGTACTGACGATGGAGATGGTTGGGCCATCGAAGAGGACCGTTTGCGGGATGATGTTCCAGCTGGCGTTCGCTTGTGGGTTCATGCTAGTAGCATTCTGGGGTTTTTTCATCAAAGACCGGATGCTTCTGCAGATCATCTATGGAGCACATTCGGCGCTGCTGATTGGGCATTGGTGGCTGATGGACGAGTCTCCGCGGTGGTTGTGGGCACAGGGTCGAGGAAGACAGGCTGTTGAAATCGTGCAGAAAGCGCTCAAGTTCAACGGCGACCATACGAAGCTCGACGTAGCGCGATATGTGTCGAAAAATCAGGCGAAAAGTGGCGCGAGAGACTCGGCAAAGGGCAGTAGCGCTGCGGATCTTTTCAGAACACCGAATTTAAGGAAGAAAACACTGAACGTCTGTCTATGCTGGTTTGCTAATTCTATTGTTTATTATGGACTGTCTTTGAGCAGTGGAAGTCTAATTGGGAATCCTTTTTTGATGCTAGCACTTAGTGGAGTTGTTGAGGTGCCTAGTTATATTTTTACGAGTCTCACGATGGATCGACTTGGTAGACGCTTCTTAGTCAGCTCGTTTATGCTGATAGGGGGCGTTTGTTGTATTGTTGCTACGTCAATTGAGGGATTGGGTGATGTTGCTACAGCTGTTACAACAATTGTTCTTGTTGGTAAAGCGTGTATTGCTGTTTCTTTCGCTGTTATTTATAATTATACAGCTGAGCTGTTTCCAACTGTTGTGAGAAATACAGCACTTGGCATTGGCTCGATGTGCTGCCGATTGAGTGGGGCAATGACGCCAATGATGTTGCTTTTGGATTCTCTTGATCCACGTGTACCGGCAGTTTGTTTTGGACTTATTGCTATTGTCTCGGGTTTCTTGACACTTTATCTACCGGAAACAGCGGGACAACCGATGCCAGAGACTATTGAAGATGGCGAAAAGTTTGGGGTTGGGGACACTTGTTTTACTACTTGTCTTGGGCAGAGAAAAGGCGAGGAGGTCTATGATATTGCACTTAAGCCTATTAATAAGGAGAGTGAGAAGTTCAATGATAATTAGGGGGGAGGAGAAAGAATTAGGGGTTTTCGAGAATATCGGGGATAGAAAGCGAGATAGAGCGATTTTTGGAGTTTTTGAAAAATACCGAATCTTTTTTTTATAGTTCTTGAAATTTGTTATAAATATGAGTGGAGGTGAAATCGCGCTATCTCGCTTATTTTCTGAGATTTTGGAAAATAAGTGAGATAAGACGATTTTGTAAATTTTTTGTAGTTTTTGAAATTTTCTACAAATAGGATCGGAGTAAAATTGCTCTATCTCGTTTAGTTTCCGAAATATTTGTGAGAAATGAAACCGGAGCCATTTTTCTTGCTATTTATTTTGAGAATGTCTCGGAAAATAAGTGAGATATGAAATTTTTGTAAATACATTTTTGTAGCTATGGAAATTTTCTACAAAACGGATAACTATTAAAAATTACCCTATCTCGCTTAATTTCCGCAAATTTTCATAAAAAATTCTCCTAAATTTTTTTGCCGATTTTTCCATGAAAGTATCTCGGAAACTAAGCGAGATAGGGCGATTTTGCTTCAATCCTTTTTTGTAGCTCTCAAAATTCTCTACAAAAAAGGTTTCTTCAAAAATTGCGCTATCTCGCTTAGTTTCCGAGATATTAAAAAATGACGAATTTTAGAGGAAAAGTCATTTTTTGTAGATAATTTAATTCAATTTTTTTTAAGTCATAAAAAAATTACTTTGCAAAATTATTTAAATGTAATTTTTACACTATGTTTCATCACCATTAAAATACGAAGTTTGTACTTTTTCAAGTTCAATTTACACAATGATTGTTACATTAATGGAAAAGAATAAGACTGATGGCGCCTATTCTTATCGTCAGAAACCGAAATTTGTACAACTGTGAAGAATGATTTTCTCTCATTGTTGATTGAGAAAGAAATGAGGAAAATGAAAAAATAGCAGTTGTTATAAATAAGTACTTATCTCAAATGATTGTAACATTCTTGAAGAAAAATGAAATTGTTTAGACAGTCTATTTTTTTATACACGTGCTTTTAGAAAATTATTTTGGACTGTAAATCTTAATTTACCTTTTTTTTTTTTTTTTTTTTTTTTTTTTTTTTTTTTTAGATTTTAAGAAAAATCTGTTGATAAATGTTTTTCATCATTAATTAATAATGATTTATGTATTTCATTATTTTCTGTAAAATTGTGAAATTTTTATGAATATATATTAAGAGATTATCTATTTTTATAATTTTAACACAAATGAATAAATGAAATATCTCAATATTCCAAGGTCACTTGTGTCTAAATTTATCTTCGGAGTTTAACTGAATTTTGTGTGATGTAATTGTACTCACAAGGTGAGAGTTGATGGAGATTTCAAGGGAGGGGGGAGTGACAAAGAAAAAAGATATCAAAAAAAAGGTCGAAATTTTTCGGAGATAACCTTTATTTTAGATAAAACAAAATTAAGGTTATCAAAATTTCTACATTTTAAGCAATTTTTCAATTGAAAATCGAGTCATTTTTGTGATAATTCTCAATGGAATAACTTGGAAACTAAGCGAGATAGAGCGATTTTGCTTGAATCCTTTCTTTTACCTTTTTACTTTTTTTGATAACTCGGTCAATTTCTAATATTTTTCAATTTTTATTTTTTTTCAAATCATCATAATTATTGTCTCTATCGTTTATGAAGGGGGTTTTTCAATTTTTCAATTTGCCTTTTTTCAATAAATTATTAAACACTTTTTTTTTAGTTAAAATTGCAAAATGAAGTTTAAAATGCTGTAATTTGTTTAAGTTTAGAAAAAAAAAAAAATCAAGAAAAAAAAGAAAAATATCGAAAATTGACCGAGTTATCATGTCAACCAGGAGGCATCACGATTTTTATCAGTCATTCAGTGATGGCCATAAAAAAATGATAATTAAAAAAAAAAGATTTTTCTGGGTTTTCTTGTAGTCGAGAGGTCAATATAAATTTAAAAAATTATTTTTTTTCTTTACCCTAATAACCTGAATAAAGAGTTCTAAAAATGACATGATTTTTAGCACTTTCAGGTGTATGTACCCCCTTAAAGGCAAATTGAGCGCTTTAACTTCACCCCTTAAACATTCTTCACCAGATCAATGAAAAAAAACAGGCACTATTCTCTCGAGAATGAGAGGAAGAGGAAACTGGAGGAATAAAAAAGAATAGCACAGCTATCATTGAATTTATGAGTGAGAAACCAGTGAAAATGTACAGAAAATGGAGATAAGTCGACAAATTTTAAAGTCCTTTTTTTTCCAGTATATAGAATGACAGATAAAGATGCTGTAAAATGAGAATTGGAGGCTTTATAGTTATTTTGAAAATATCTCGGAAACTAAGCGAGATAGGGAGATTTTTGTGGAAACCTTTTTTGTAACTCTTGAAATTCTCTACAAAAAAAGATTCATTGAAAATTACGCTATCTCGCTTAGTTTCCGAGATATCAAAAAATCTAGAATTTCAGAGGAAAAGGGAATTTTTTTTGTAGAAAAATTTAATTCTTCTTTTTTTCAAGTTGCAGAAAAATTGTTTTTAAAAGCTTGAAATAAAAAAATTCTCATGAGTGAGAAACCAATAAAAATGTACAGGAAATAAAGAGGTAAGTTGAAAAAATGTAAATCCTTTTTTTTTCGTCTTTTTCTAGTGTATAAAATGAGAGATAGAGATGGTATAACATGAGAATTGGAGGCTTTATACTTATTTTAAAAATATCTCGGAAACTAAGCGAGATAGGGAGATTTTTGTAGACACCTTTTTTGTAACTCTTGAAATTCTCTACAAAAAAGGATTCATTAGAAATTACGCTATCTCGCTTAATTTCCAAGCTACTAAAATTTTTGTAAAAAAATTTAATGCTTTTTTTTTTTTTTTTTTAGAAAAATGATTTTTAAAAGCTTGAAAAAAAAAGTCTCATGAGTAAGAAACCAATAAAAATGTACAGGAAATAAAGAGGTAAGTTGAAAAAATGTAAATCCTTTTCTTTTTCCTCTTTTTCTAGTGTATAAAATGAGAGATAGAGATGGTGTAACATGAGAATTGGAGGCTTTGGTGCATTCTCCATGACTCTACCACTCTGGCAATTTAGTTCACGTAGGAGAATGAATGTTACTGCTGGTTTTGAATCCCTGGTTGATCTCAAGGCTTAAAACTACCAAATGGAGGAAAATACTTTGAGAATATATTGTAACTTTAATTTATGGAGAAAATGGAAAATGGCTTTTAAATTATCGAGTTTCTGGAAACTCTATTTTCTTAATTTACAATAAATTTTACAAAGAGATTCAAATTTAATTTAGTGGAAAAATTGAAATCTTAAGTGTATTTTACTTTTTCCATTTATTTTTAGCACTGAAAATGTCACTGAATTCGTTTGATCGTATTATTTACGTGATCCATTCATTTTCTACAATTTTTCCCTATTTTCCCTCTATTTATTCGCGATTTTTCGTGGAATTTTTTCATTAAATGCAGTTTTCAATAAAACCACATTTTTTTTCGAGGTGAAGTGCTTTGTGAAAAAATCTGAAAAAAATACACAATAATGTGAATATCCTCGAAAATCCTCTCAATTTTTTTCAGATTTTTTCATCGAGTCCTTCTCCCCGAAAAAAAATCCAATTAATTTTAATTGAATCATTGATTTTTTATTCACAATTTTTTTCAAATAAAATTCTTCAATTATTCAATTATCCAGATGGAAAAATCAATTTCATCAGCAAAAATGCATTTCATACCGGAAACAAGATCCTATGATATTAAAAAAAACGTGAAAAACGATTATCTCTCTTTAATTCGATTTTTTAAATTCTTCTTATCCCAGTTTACGTTATAAATCGCTCAAGTATCTTTCTCAAGTGATGCGGATGACCTTAATCGTTAAAACGCAATTTCAAAGCAATGGGGATATACCAACACATTTCGAGAAGCCGATGGGATGATTCTAGGGTCAGTGCTGATCCCCTGGACTTCCCCTGGGACAAAACGGACTTCGAGGAAATTGAATGGAATTTTTTGCTGGAGGAAGGAATTGAAGAAATAATCTGAAAAAAATTGAGAAAGTGCTATAGCGTGTCTACAATGTTCTGTAATTTTTTCAAATTTATTCGTAGAGTTGCCAGTCGAAGAAAAAATCCAGTGTCGAAATGGACTTGCGAGGGAAAATGGACCGGAATTTTTTTCGGTATGAAGATTTCCATGAAAAAATTTGAAAAAAATTGGAAAGATGCTCTAGTATGTCTCCAATATTGTGTAATTTTTTCAGATTTATTTGTTGAGTCGCCATTGAAAAAAAAAATCCAGAAGAAAAGCGGACTTTCGAGGAAAAATGAACGGAATTTTTTTTTAGTGTGAAGAGCTGCCCTTAAAAATCTGAAAAAATTACACAATAATGGAAACATACTGTAGCATTTTCCTGAATTTTTTCAAATTTTTTCGTCGAGTCTTTCATTAAAAAAAAAATTCCGGTCCATTTCATCTCGAGAGTCCATTCTGCCCCGATTTTCCCCACCCACTTCTTCCTGTTTTTATCTTCATCCATATAATTTTCTTTTTCTCCGACATTTCCACGAGTATTCATGGGTCTCAGCGAGAATGTCATGGATATAAAAATGAAGGAGAGAACGAAAAAAATGAGCACTTGAATTCTAGGAAGAAAAAAAAGCGGTGGTGAGGAGGAGAGGATGGAATATGGACCGATTGGATGTATATATATGTCACTGCAATCATATCAATTGAAATTCAGATCTTGGTAGTATTCTCTCGGGTCCAGAGCAAAAGTTGGATGGAGATAATCGACGTTTTTCTTGTGGGGAATAAAAAATTTTCATTCGACAAAAGAAAGTGGATAATCATGATGCAAATAGTTCTTCTCGATAAATCCGGATTTTTTTTAAAGAAGAGAAAAATGGGGAATTTAGAGGATGATTGTGTCTGTAATAGTTTGGGGATTGATGTGCAGAAGCACTGATTTTTGAAAGTGACTCGACAATAATTTATAAAATAATTGGATTTTTTTGCTAGTTAATTAAATTCAGTATAAAAAAAAAATAGAACAGAAAAAAATAATTTTTTGTTATTTTTTATTGGAGAATTTTTTATCGCCTCGGAAAATAAGCGAGATAGAAGGATTTTTCTCGAGGACGTTTTTATAGAGAATTTGAAACGCTACAAAAAAGGATTTAAGCAAAATCACCCTATCTCGCTTAGTTTCCGAGATATTTTCAAAATAAAAAATGATAAAAAGTGGATTTATTCTATTCCAATTTGGAAAACTCTTAATCTTTTTTTTTTTAGGAATATCCCGGAAATTAAGCGAGATAGAGCGATTTTGCTTGAATCCATTTTTGTGAAGAATTTCAAGAGATACAAAAAAAATCGGAGAAAATCGTTCTATCTCGCTAAGTTTCCGGAATATTCTCAGAAAAAAATGACTAAAAATTTGATTATTCTGTTTTTATTCCAAAAATTTTTAATAATTTTTTTTGGAGGAATATCTTGAAAATTGAGTAAGATACCGCATTTTTCAATGAAACATTTTTTTGTAGAGAATTTCAAGGATTACAAAAAAATACAGTGTAAAATCGCCTTATCTCGTTTACTTTCCGGGATATTCTCCAAAGAAAGAATGACAAAGATTTGAATAATTCTGTTTTAATTGAAATTTTTCTTGATAATTCATTTTCTGTAAAATATCCCGGAAACTAAGCGAGATGGGGTGATTTTTCCCCAATTTTTTTTCCTAGGAAATTTTAAGGGCTACCAAAAAAAATATTACAACATCGCTCTAACTCGCTTATTTTCTAAACTATTCTCGGTAAATGTGTAGAATTACGGCCTTTCTAAATAAAATTAATTAAATTAATTTAAATTACCTCAGGAAGGGAGGTGGAGAAAATGTGAAATATATCGGAATCAAAAATTCGAAGGTAAATAGTGGAACTCGCAATAGCTCAGTTGGTAGAGCACCTGACATGTAATCAGTGGGTCGTGAGTTCAAACCTCGCTTGCGCATTCCCTATTTTTTCCGAAATTTGATTCTTTGATTTTTCAAATTTTATAAAAAAGGCCCCTATTCTACACAATTACCCTATTCTCAAAAAAAAAATGACGAAAAATCATTCTATTTCGTTTTAATTCAAAAAAAAAAATATTAATGATTCTTTTTTTTTTTTGAGAATATCTCGGAAACCAAGCGAGATAGAGCAATTTCGCAATAATCCTTCTTTGAAGACTTATAACAATGAATAAATGTATTATTCAAACATTATAAGTTTCCAGTAAATTCCCCATTTCCCTCTTTTTCCCAATTTTATTCAAACTTAAAGGAAAAACCCCGAAAAATAAACAAATTGAAGGAAAAAAAATGTTTTTTTTTGTAGAGAATTTTGAGGGCTACAAAGAAGGTGTAATGCAAAATCGCCTTATCTCACTTAATTTCCAAAATATCCTCAAAAAATGAAAATTCAAAAAAATCTTGAGCACAATCAATTCCATCAATTTTCTGAAACCCAATAAAAAATATGAAAACTTGAAATTTATTTTCAAATAAATATCAAATTTTTCTTATCTCCTCAATTATATTTTTTTAATGATTTCCGCTAGAACATTACAAAAAAAAAACAAAAACGTTATCATTGTTAATTACAAAAGAGAGAGAGAGAGAGAAGCTTCGCATAGGAAATGATAACCTTTTTCTCCAGCAATTAGTTCTGGAGATATCGAAGTAATAACCTGTCAGCACGGAGAGTTCATTTCTTTTCCTTCTGAAAATATCTGAGGAACAAATGGGGTGAAAAGACATTCTTTATATTAAACGGAAACGGAAATTTTCCTAGATTTCACATTGGTTTATATATCACTGGCGATGAAATATATCTGCAATTTTGATTACGTAATTTTCTACCGAAAAGGAAACTTTACTTTTCTTTTTTTTTTCAATAAAAAAAAATGAATTTTTGAGATTATTTTCTTGATTAATTTCCAATAATTTTATCCATGAATTTCTTGTGTGCATATCTTTGAAACAAAGAGTTTCGGAGGAATTCATCAAGAAACCTTTTTTGTAGAGAATTTTATGGGCTACAAAAAAGGATGAGGCCAAAATCGCTCTATCTCGCTTATTTTCCAAGATATTCTCAAAAACATTGATGAGAACAAATGAGAATTTTTCTGTTGTTAATTTAAAAAATTCTCAATTATTCTTTTTTTTAAATAATATCTTGGAAACTAAGCGAGATGGAGTGATTTTGCAAGAACACTTTTTTATGGGAAACTTTAAGGGCTACAAAAAAAGATTCAAACTCAATCGCTCTATCTTGCTTAGTTTCCGACATATTTAGGAAAAACAAAGAACAAAAAAACTGGACTTTTTCTATTTTTGATTTAAAAAATTCATAATTATTTCTTTTTTTCCAAAAATCTGGGAAACTAAACGAGATAGAGCAATTTTGCAAGAATCGTTTTTTGTGGAGAATTTCAAGAACTACAAAAAAAAATTCGGACAAAACTGCTCTATCTCGCTTAATTTCCAAGATATTCTCAAAAAACTGATGACAAAAAAATCGACTTATTCCGTTTTAATTTAAAAAAAATTCTTAACCATTTTTTTTTAAGAGTATCTCGAAAACTAAGCGAGATAGAGCAATTTTGCCCGAATCCTCTTTTGTAGCTCTCAAAACTCTCCACGAAAATGCATTCCACCAAAATCGCCCTATCTCGCTTAATTTCCGAAATATCCCGAAAAAATCGATGATGAAATTAAATTAATTTATTAAAAAATTTCATATTTTCAAAAAATTACTGAAAAAAAACATCTCTCATCTTCTCCAATAACTATCGATTTTTAATGATAATTTTAGTACACATGAATAATTACTGCACATATTTATCATCGTAACAAGTGATACGCAATTACCGGGTAATTTATAACAGCCAATGGGTGGACCTGCAGCTCCAGTAAATAAATATATATTATTCATAATTATAAATTCCCAGCCAATTCCTCATTTCCCTTTTTTCCCTCATTTTTAGCCCTCAAAGGAAACCTCAAAAAAAAAAAAAATAGAAAAAATTAGAGGAAAAAGTTTCAATTTTTTTTAATTCCATTCCTATTTCACTTCTCTCCACCATAAACTCGTTGGAAATTAAAAAAAAAAATATCGTTGAAATTATAAGTACACTCATTTTAATTGGAATACCAAATATTTTTCTAAAAAAAAAAAAAATTAAAACTGCCACTTCACGTGATGAGAAAACCATTGGTCTTCCATCTCTCTCTCTCACCCAACCCCCCCCCCCCCCCCCCCCCCCCCTCCCGCCCTATTCACTGCCTCTACTACCGTCAAACTGTTTACTCTCCTCTTGTTTTAATTAAAACGAATGTACATGAAATTCAAGGGGGAGTGTAGTGTTACAACCATTCATCCATTTGGATAATACAATTACGAAAATTGTCACGTAATGAGTTTCCTCGTGAAGATCACTCTCCATTTGTCTTTTTCCCATTGACTCATCAAAAAAAAAAAAAAAAAAAAATTGTATTCTTTAAAAATTTGTTTCAAGTTTTTATGGCGAATGCATTTATTTATTACAGAGTTTTGATTTGAACGCCTATATATGACCGAAATTGCCGCAAAAAGTGATGTCACGAAAAATAAAAATAAAGCATTTATTTATTATTTGTCATTTCTACCTGAAATTTCTATTTTCCTCTTTTTGATTTTTTTTAATTAAAAAATGAATGAAAAAAAAGGAGAGATACCGAAGATAAACTTATTTTTTGTGTCGTTTTTTATTTGGAAAATATCTCGGAAAATAAGCGAGATAGGGCGATTTTGGAGGATTTTAAGGGCTACAAACGCGGATTCGGGCAAAATCGCTTTATCTCGCTTAGTTTCCGAGATATTTGGGAAAAATAAGAGACAAGAAAATAGAGTTATCCTGTTTTGAGGTGATATTCCCGAATATGGTCGATAAAACAGAAAAAAATGAGGATTTGTAGGCTAGTTTCCAATAAATTGCTGATAATTCGGAAAAAAGTGGTCTAATTTACCCGAAAAAGTGATTAAACTAATTAAAAGACATATCTTTAATTTGTGAAGACTTTGAGAAAATCATTTTACTGAATCTATTATTTTCCAGAATTTATCCCGGAAAGGGACCTCAACAGAAAAATCTCTAAAAATTCACCAATAATGTGAACAAATCAGAGCATTCTTTGAAATTTTTTCAGATTTTTTGATAAAGTGCTTCACTCCGAAAAAAATCCTTATATATTTTTCAAAAATTTCTCTTTATTAAATTCATTTTTTCTCAGAATTCTTCTCAGAAAGAAGTTCTTCCAGAAAAAATGGGAAGAAATTCAACAATAATGCATACATATTGGGGCATTTTCTCGATTTCTTCTATATTTTTCTTGATCACATGCATGAGATAGAGAGAGAGGCAAATAGTTACGACTATCTTCTAATTAAAATTTCTCAATAACTATACGGTGAATTGAATATTTTTTTCTTCTATTATTTAGTTAAAATGCTGTTCTCTTCGCCAATAATTTTTAAATAATGGGTCAACCCTGTGGTTTTTTAGTAATTTCGTTATTTCTGTCCGATTTAAGGCTTTCATCCCCACCACCACTATTTTCAGTAACTTTGATAATTCATATCTCATAAACTACACAGACAAAAATTATGAAAAAATTCAGAGAAATGTAAAAAAGCATCATCTTTGATATAGCATCAAAAAAATTAGGGGTTAACTGTACTCGAGTTCGCTGGGATACTACCTTAATTTAATCCTCTGAGGTGAAAGTCGCTCGTTAGACGTCAAGTGGGTAGCAGTGGATTCACCTCAGAGGGTTAAAAAAATCTTGATCATTCTTTATTTGAAGAATATTTCCCAAACTAAGTGAGATAGCGCGATTTTGCCCGAAGCATTTTTTGTAGCTCTTGAAGGTTTATTTAAAAAAAAAGGATTTGGACAAAATCGCGCTCTCTTGCTCAGTTTTCGGGATGTTCTAAAAACACGAAAGACAAGATAATCGACGTTATAATTCAGTAGTGAAGAGGTAAAACAAGATAAGTCTCTTTTTTTCTCATCAAGTTTTTTTGAAAAAATACCTTAGAAAATAACCGAGAAAGAGGAATTTTTCCCTAAAACTTTTTTGTAACTCTTCAAATTCTCTACAAAAACAGATGAATAATATCGCCTTATCTCACTTAGTTTCCAAGATATTTCCTTCAAAATAATCACAAAGATAAGTCGATTTATCCTGTTTTACCTCTTCACTACTGAAATGATTTAGTAAATCATCGAACAAGTGCGGTATAGTATATTACACATATAGGGCGGGGAAAAGTGAACTTCGACAAAAATTTGCCTACCGAGCGAAGCGAGGGTGCCAATTTTTTGTCGAGATTGACTTCATTCCGTCCGTAGTGTATATATATATACTGTAATAAACAGAAACACGAAATTGGGGTTAATTCCGTTTATTTATTCATACACGTCTTTTCTCTCGTCTCAGAGCTATTTATCTGACTCTCTTCTTTTCTCTCTCAGGTAACTTCATAGTAATCATTCATTTTTAGGGATGAAGAAGATTGGAATTCCATAATTCCGCAACAATACTATTTTTTGCATCGAGGAAGCGGAAAACAGACGTTTTTAACCTGCAGGCGGCCGGCTTTTATGAATGGGCTCAAGTCATACTTTGGAAATTTTTTCCCTAGAAAAATTTCCAAATAGACTAGTAATATGGCTCGACCTTGAGGTGATGCCGATTGGCATTATCCCGGCTGCAGGAATTTTTGGAATATACATGAATTTCCTTTTTTCTTTATTATCAAGAGTATTGACTTGTTTCATACCAAACTTGGTATACAGGAGTTTTTGGGGACGCTGATGACGAATTTGAAGTCAGGTTTGCGATTCAAGATGGCGGATCCAAAACGGTGGACATATTTTGAAAAAAAACAACAGCTTTATACTAAACTTGATAGATAGTTTTATAATTCTTTATGAGTTGAAAATTGTCTAGAATAACATCTGGTTATATCATATGTTCATACTATATGGTTTGTGAAGTATTAAAAATGGTTAAAATTCATGATGCCGAAAGGCACCATCCTGGCTTGCTAGAGCTTAAAAAAGCAAAGTGAGGTTAGAAATGTCGTTTTCGGCTCCTAGATGCAAAAAAGTATTTTCTAAAGAGTCTGAGGTTGCAAAACGAGCCGAAAGCGAGTTTTGTAATCACACGAGTCTGAAAATCTTTATCGCACGTGTAAAGTACAGCTTTTTTTTTTTATATACAACGTGTGGAAAGTGGCTACTTTTCGCACGGAGTGCAGAAAAAATTCTTGAGTGTTCGTTTTTTCAATGAATATCTCGGAACATATGCGAGTTAGACCCATTTTTTCCGAGTTCTTCTTCGTAAAAATGTTTCAAAACTATAAGCAACAATGTCTAGCAAAATAGCTCCATTTCACTTACCTTCCAAAATATTCTTCAAAAAAAGAATGACAAAAAAAAGACATATTCTATTTTTATTTGAAAAATTCTCGATCATTCTTCCTTTGGAGAATATCTCGGAAACTAAGCGAGATACGTCAAATGAAAAAAAAATAAAAGAAAGAAGTTTTCAATGTTTGTATAAAGAGGTCACGACGCACAAGAAAAACACCCAAAAAAAATTGGAGGCGCTTCGGATTCGATTCTCTGGCGAGTGAAGTTTTTCAATAAAAAAAAAAAGCGAAGCCATGATGCAATTGTCAATAACCGGTATATAGATCATCGGGAGTTATTAGTTATCGGTTGATTGCACAAGTATCGCTGCCAGTTGGTATATCGTATTGGCTTCCACATGATGGAAAAATCGGTGCTTTGATGCTCTGCAGACACACACACCAATATGAGAAGAGAGAGCGAGACAGAGAGAGAAATAGTGTATTGGAATAATATTGAAAGGAAAAATCTTCGTTTAGAGGTAAAAAAAATAGCGGAAAAATTGAATCAAAGAGAATAGAGGAAGAGTGACAATCAAATCAGTAGCGAAGAGATAAAACAGGGAATAAATCGTTGCTTTAGAAACAAAATAGCATAAGTGCTGCGCATCAGCATAGTACTTATGCCTTTTTGTTTCTAAGACGAAAAAATTTATTCTTTTGTTATTTTTTTTTTAACATTTCGGAAATCAAGAGGGATAGGACGATTCCATCTCAGTCCTTTTTGGTAGCTCTCGAAAGTCGTTACAGAAGAAGATTCGAGCAAAATTATGCTATCTCGCTTAGTTTTTGAAGGATTTTTGAAAATAGAATGATCAAGAATATTTTTAATTGAAATTTTCAATTAAAAAATTCTATTTTCTCGTTTCTTTTTCTGAAAATATTCTGAAAATTAATGGAGATACATTCTTTTTGTCCTGATCTTTCTTCGTAGCTCTTGAAATTCCCTACAAGAGAAAATTCCTGTTGCGTGTCAAGAGATTAGTTTAAATTTTTGATTTGTCGCGGGTTTCTCCCAACTTTTGAAAGATAAGGGGGTTCTCCCCAATATACTTCCTTCTACCGTAGTTTACGGGTTTTGCCCAATTCCCGTTACATTCAAAATCACTCAAGGGTTTTTCTCTTCCACAAAACAAAAATCCCCAAACGAAGTGTTGAAATTTCCCCACAGCTGCAATGTTATTGCACGGAGCGCAGTTTTGGAAATCACCTCAACAAAACCAAACGTTCCTTTCCAAAAATGAATACGAATCTTTTTCTTCTTTTTCTTCAAGTCTTTAATGACTTAATTACCCCAAGTTCATGTTTTTCCTTCGTTAAATTCTTTATTACGATAATCTCTTCCACCTGGACGAAACTCTACCCAAACAATCCAATGTCTTTATACCTAAAGGGTTCGACACCTCAACCACCACCCACGCTCAACCTATCACGGGATTCGTCAATTATTGCCCCCTTTTACCCTCTCCAACACTTCACACCTCATTTCCAAAGTAATATTTAAGGGGTAACGGAAGACCCAGTAAATTTCAAATTTTCAAACCCATTGTTTAGTAATAATTATGATTTTTTGAATTAAATATCAGAAGCAATGACTTCCTAATGTCCTTCCCCAGTTGTTGCCACTCTTCTATCATGAAAATATTGATAAATATCGTAAAACAATTAGTTCAAAAATTCAATATATACAAGGGGTTCCGTAACGGAACACTCCATATTTATTGAATTTTCAAATCCATTGTTTGACGATATTTATCAATATTTTTATCATAAAAAAGTGGCAAAGACTGGGAAAAAAGATTAGAAAGTCGATGCTTCTAATTATTAGAATCTAATATTTAATACAAAAAATCATAATTATTACGAAACAATGGATTTGAAATTTACTGAGTTTTCCATTACCCCTTAAGGGGTAACGGAAGACCCAGTAAATTTCAAATTTTCAAACCCATTGCTGAGTGATAATTATGATTCGTTGCATTAAATATCAGAAGCATCGACTTCCTAATATCCTTTCCTAGTCGTTGCCACTTTTCTATCATAAAAATATTGATAAATATCGTCAAACAGTTAGTTCAAAAATTCAATATATGCAAGGGGTTCCGTTACCACTTCAGGAAAGACTTAGAATTACAAAATTGCTTCCCGATCGAGGCTCAAGCCAGCCAAAAGTTACTAAGTGTCACTATCCAACACTGTAGGGTAACGTGACCAATAGATGGACGGTTAAGGAAATATTAGACTTCATTAATTCATATGAAATGGGCAAATCACGTTAAAAAGTTGCAGACAAGAATGATGTACAGAAAAATATACAGTGAATCGACTAAAAATAAATTAAACTTGAATCATGTAGAAATAATTAAAGAAAATCAAGGAAAAACTGGAAAATAACTTAAGCCCCCAATAAATGGACAATTGCAATATTTGCAGTGGTATGATTTTGAATTCCGATCAACTGGTATGTGATAAAGAGTTCATAAATCTATATGAATGTAATAATCAGGAATTGACGTGAAAAGTATAAGAATCATTCATTTATTTATGAAAATCCTCGATAATAGAAACCGTCCATCTTTTGGTCAGTGTCCATCTATTGGTCATGTGACCCCAATGTCTTGAAATTAATAGTTTGAAGAATAATCTGAAATTAGTAGAAGATAGAAACATATATATATAGTTAATTAAAATAAAGTGTGTGTTTTGAAGAAATCTCAAGACTTTAACCCGTAAATTTTACATAAACACCTTCTAGAAATCAGTCACACAAGATTAATTTGGCGTGTGACAAAAGCCGCATTAGATTCCACCTCTCTTCCTAATTCCAGTAAAGTCGATCTATCTCGTTCAGTTTCCAAAATATTTAAAGAAAAAAGAATGATCAAGAATTTTTTGAATTAGGAAAAAAAAGTAGTTTTCTCGTTTTAATTTTTGGAGAATATTTTAGAAATAGATGGAGATACGCTCTTTTCATCCTCATTTTTCTATTTTTCCAGCAAACAAGGAGTCAAACAGAATCGTTCTATCTCGCTTACTTACCGAGATATTACCCCCCAAAAAAAAAATATTTAAGAATTATTTTCATTAAAAACAGAAAAAGTCAATTTTCTTATCATTTATTTTTCAAGAATATCCCAGAAACTAATGGAGATACGTTCTTTTTGCTTTAATACTTTCTGTAACTCTTGAAAGTCTCTACAAAATGGATCCAAAAAAAACGCTCTATCTCGCTTAGTTTCCAAGATAGTTCCCCCAAGCAAAGAATGATTATGAATTTTTTAAAATTAAAAACAAAAACAATTTTTTTTTTGTCTTTTGTTTTTGACAATATTCCAGAAACTAATGGACATACGTTTTTTTTTGCCTTAAATTTTTTGTTATAATTCCTGAAATTCTCTCCAAAAACGGATCCAAGCAAAATCGCTCTATTTCTCTTAATTTCCAAAAAAAATTGAGAAAAAATTCTTCAAAAAAAAAAGAGAAAAAATTCAATCTAATTTCACCTTTTCGCTCCAAAATTCTCATCTAAACTCTCATTTCTCCATCAGTTCCTCACGTAAACAAAACAACGTATTCCCCTCAATTTTCCTAAATTCAATATTATCCATCATAAACACTTACCCTCAGCAATTCCAATCACGTTGTCCTTTAATCCGCAATTCTGATACAGCAATTGTTATTATTATTTTATGTTTTTACCAGTAAAAATATTAACGACAAGTACGTGCGATACGTAGGAACGCGCGCCTTCTACTGAAAACATTCACGAGCGTCAGCCGGTTGTTGAAACGCTTGAAAAGCACCGTAAACGCGCGCGCAAGACTGTCAAATACCCGGCAAAACTGTGAGGGCAACAGACTCAACCGGCTTTTTTTTTTTTTTTTTTTTTTTTCTTACCTACATGTATTAAACTTACGCCCTGTTCAACTTGTACAACTGGATGAGGTTTTTCTTCTCTTTTTGTTTCTCTTGGTTTTCTTACTTCTTTTTTTATACTGAATTTTTTTGTCGGCTTTTACCGATAAATGTATATATACACACACATGTGAACGGCCACTTCTCGACCACTTGGCTTCTATTCGCCCCTTCCCCCCCCCCCCCCCCCTTCTTCTCGTGTTCACCATCTGGTTCAACACGGTTATTCATGGTTTTCGTGTCATTTGGCGGCTTACGAAACGAAGGAAATTAATTTCACAATTTTTCAAAGGAAATTTGGGGGTAAAAAGTGGGGGAGGGAAGGAAGGGGGGGTAGGGAAGTCGATTTTTTTTATGGAAGCTGTTTTTTGAGAATATCTCGGAAAATAAGCGAGATGAAGTGATTTTGGTATCTCGTTTTTGTAGAGAATTTCAAGAGCTATGAAGGAGGATTAAAAGGAAAATCGCCCTATCTCGCTTAGTTTCCGAAAGACCCCAGACCACCCCCCCCCCCTCCCCGTCCCTTAAAAAAATGATTCAGGATTTTTGAAATTACAACAAAATAAGTTTTTTTTCTCGTCGTTTTTTTTTAGAGACTATCTCGGAAAGTAAGCGAGATAGGCCGATTTTACTCGAATCCTTTTTTGGAGATCTCAAATTTTTAAAACAGAAAATAATTACTTAAAAAAAAAAATTGAATCAAAGATGTCCTATCTTGTTTCATTCCCGAAATATTTTTAAAAAATGGAAAAAAAACACAGGTTTTTTTTGGAGATAAGCCCTTTTTGACTCGATCTTTGTAGCTCTTAATATTCTTTACTAAAAAAAATCAGGATAAAAAGGCCGTATCTCCTTTAGTTTCCGAGATATTTTATCAAAAATGAGAATTGGTTCTTTCTTTTTTGTCGAAAAAAAGATGAATTTTACGATATAATCATTTTTAAAAAATCGATTATTTTTTCAATATTCTTTAATATTTAAAACTTATACCTGATTATATAAAAATTCCAAATTTTCCGATAATTAATTCCAGAAAACCCATCAGAATCATTAAATATGTTGAAAAATTTCAAAATCTCCTGAAAAAATCTAATTTTTCTTAAAAAATCTCCAAGTATCCAAAAAAATAAATAAATAAACAAAAAAATATTCAATAATTAATTTTCAAAAAATGTAAAATATTGAAACAAAAGTCCTAAATAAAATTATAAAAAATATCCAATTAAGTCTACGAATAAAATACACTAATTTTCATGAAAATAATTACCATTGTTTGAAGCAACTAATCTTAAAATTTGATCATCATAAATTCCCATTAATAGCATGGCATAATGCAGATATTATAAATGGAACAACTTTTGTGAAATTTCATGTGTCACTGGTATTATTACACCATGTTTTGTAATTTTCTAGCATAAAATAAATGTACAAGTTTATTTCGTTATAGTTACGTAAACTTTTCAAATTAACGAAAATTAAGTTATTTGAAATGCACTTTTCGTGTTTTGTACTGTTGGTCATGTTATTCACCAAATGAGTTTAATTTGAACAATGAGAATCATTATTTTTTTCATTAATTAATAGCAGAAAAAAAAAATATATTCCCGAGTAAATTTATATTCATAATTTTCCATATACAAAAAGCCCAATATTATTATTATCATTATTATCATCCTCATCATTATTATTATTGTTATATGAATGAATCTCATGTGGAGGGACTTTGATTGATTCGATGAAATCATTAATTAATTAATTAATTTATTTATTTAACTCCACTCGATAATTATACATGAATTATAGAATTGTGTAAAATATTCGATAAATATCTAAAAAAGAAAGAAAAAATTTTTGGTAGTAAAAATATTAATATCGTTGCTGTAGTAAAATAATATTTACATTTAGTTGGATCCTTACCTTTTAAGTGCTAGGCACATCTGCTGAATTATAATTATTAGATATTGGCTATGGAATTGGTTTCGTTTGAATTTTTATTGAAATGACTGTGCGTTTTTCCATCAAAAGTTTCTCCTTTATTACGTACCTTTGCGTTACAATTTCCCAAATAATATTTCTAATGACTCAGTCACTAAAATCTATGAGGCGAATGGTTCAATTAATAAAAAAAAAACATTCCGAACAATAGAAATGTGTCAATTTTAATTCATTTGTTTGGTAAAGAATTCAACTTTTCATTTATTTTTCATTTTCTCTAAAAATTTTAAATTTTTCATTTCGGATTTTGTGCAGATCCAATTAGATCTGATCAGATCTGAGGAACTCAGATTTAATTAGATCTCATTAGATATGATCAGAGCGTGCAAAATCTCAGATCTGATCAGATCTAAGGAACTCGGATCTAATTAGATCTAATTAGATCTGCTCAGATCTCATTAGATCTAATTAGATCTGCTCAGATCTAATTGGATCTAATTAGATCTGCTCAGATCTCATTAGATCTAATTAGATCTGCTCATATCTAATTGGATCTAATTAGATATGCTCAGATCTAATTAGATCTGCTCAGACCTAATTAGATCTAATTGGATCTAATTAGATCTGCTCAGATCTCATTAGATCTAATTAGATCTGCTCAGATCTCATTAGAACTAATTAGATCTGCTCAGATCTAATTAGATCTAATTAGATCTGCTCAGATCTCATTAGATCTAATTAGATCTGCTCAGATCTCATTAGATCTAATTAGATCTGCTCATATCTCATTAGAACTAATTAGATCTGTTCAGATCTAATTTGATCTGATCAGATCTAAACATTTTTTCCTGGGTTAACCACGGATACACAATAGATGTACCAAGTTCCGGGCTCTGGTAATAATGGTACTAGAATTAGAAATCGAATATCCATTGCCCCAACACAAATATAATCCTAGGATTATCACAAAATGCGTCAACTTATCATCAAATTATTTTTTTCGCTTCACTTTTAATCATCTGCATTGATACTCCAAACACAATAAATTATAATCAATTAATTCGACTACTATTTCAAAGCTAAATAACAGAAGTCAATTAATATGATTCGTAAACAGTTGGAAATTTGGTTTCAGTGGTTCAATAATTTTAATTCAGCAGCAAGTTACAAGTATAAGTTTACACAGACAATAGTATAGGTTTGAATGGAAATTCTATGGTTTCGAGTTACTGAAATTTCCAAATATTTGATTTGGCATTGAGGAATATGAGTTGAAACTACGATGGAAAATGATAATTTCAGGGAAATACATCACGGATACTGTGGTTAATGCATATATGCAATTTGAAATCAAATGCGATGACATGGAATCGTTCCGTAATTCATCAATTTGGAAAATATCCAACGGATGATTCGATAAGAGTAGTTGCTGATTATTGTGATTTTGGAATTGAGTTTTTTTTTTAGATTTTGGTCAGGGAAATTGGGTGAAATAGAAGTTAATTTTTTGGGATGATTGCTTTTTTTGGAAATTAAGTGAGATTGAGTGATTTTTGTCGAATTTGAATTGCAGCTCTTGAAATATTGTCAGAAGTGGGGGAGACCGGGGCAAAATGGTGTACGAAGGCATGTGCTTGTATTATTGAGCATGTCAAGAGCAAAAAAAAAAAATTTCCACGAAAATTCCTCTATTTCGATCAATTCCTGCAATATTTTCCAAAAATGAATCATCCTTACTTTAACCTCGTCACACAGATTCTTCTGTGTTCTCTCTTTGTGCGGATATTCGTAGGCATTGGGAAATGTAACCGGATATCCGATTCACCACATGCTGCGACACACTTCTCATCGTGGAATCATCTGTTCAATAGTCTCCCCTAGTGTTTACATACAATTTGGGGCTAAAAATTCGTAGAATCTTGTTTTGCGGAGACTTTTGCAGTTTTCTTCGTTTCTACTTTCCTCAACTTTACTCTCCAGCCCTGACGGCACCGCAGAGAGGCATCTACTCTTCACAGACTACATAACCACAATGTTTCGCGTTTGTGCGGCTTATCTCATAGCCAAAAGCTTACAAATTGTGAACTATCGGACTGGGCACGTACAAAATCGCGGAGGAAAAGTTTTCGCCAAAAACTAAAGGCAAAGTTGGCTCTTCTAGGAAAATTACGAAAGAAGAAACAAAATCTGCAGAATTATTGACCTCAGAGTAATCACTTCATGCGATCTAACAGCTTTGGTCTCGTCATCTTGTACGCACAAGTAATATACTATTTTGCTCATTGGGAGCGAAGAAGGACGTTTCTAACCTCGCGTATTTTCCGAAAATTTCGAAATTGTCCGAAAATCCCGAGCTTTTGGGATAATTTTAAATTGCGTGGAATATAAACTGATTTTGGAATAATAAATGGGCAAAGGAAGGGTTTCTAAAGTTAAATCTGAGGTAAATTTTGAGAAAATTCAGAAAAAATATGGAAATGCTTCGCTCGGTTGGAAACGTCTGTTTCCCACTTTCTCGGTACAAAAAATATTGTACGTACGATAGAAGTAAAAAAGTCAACTGCGACTAAAATTCGAAAATTTTTGGTGCAATTGATTTCCTTGCATAGAAAATATCCATTACAATAATAATAACAACAACAAGTTCTGCAATGCGTACATGTGAATGGGGGGGGGGGGGGGGGGGTAGAGTCCCAACCCTCAGGCATTTACATATATAAGCTTAAGAGTTATCCGAAACGGAACTTAATGCGTATTCATGAGAAATGAGATGCGAGAATAGGGAAATGCGGAGATAAGTCGAATTCTCCTGTTTCATCTCTTCTCTACTTCTTTCCACAATTTTTTTATCATCTTTGGTTGTAATCATTTTTTGTATCTCTCGAAATTCTCTGTAAACAAATCGATTCAAAATCACTCTATCTCGCCTAGGTTCCAAGATATTCTACAAAATCCAAAAAAAAATTGACATCCCTTTTAGTTCTTCATTATTGAATTATTGTCTTTCTTTCCCAGATATTCCAATAAAACCAATACCACTCAAAATTTCACCAGAATTATCTCCATTTAATGGAAATTAACTCAAATAAATGTTCACCATGAAAAAAAAAAACGAATAAAATCCTCTAAATTCTCTCGATACTGATTGAAACCTCGACGTAACTTCAATGAATAGCTCAATTCTCATTGTCCTGAGAATTTCCACAATGTTATTCAAGTACCATTTGCTCTAGACAACTTGATTAATTTAATCACCTCTGGAACTGAGCAAATTCAGACAATGTTTACGTAATTGAGAATTTATAATTTTAAACAACTAATTTATCACGATTCATTGAAAAATTGTCAATTAAATTTTGTAGATAAATACTCTGGGATTCATTGACTTTTATTGGAGTATTGGAATTTTTTAAAATGTTTTTTTATCTCCAAAACTTTCTTATTTACTGGACCATTAAACCTCTGACCCAGGAAAGAAAAGGGGAATGAGGAAAGAGCAGAAGGAAATAAAATAAAAAGAGCATTCCTGTGGGAGCGGGGGGGGGGGGGGGTAAGGGGGATAAATGGCAGTGTGGAAAACTGCACTGGAAAAGGCGGAAAAGCGGAAAAAAAAGAAGGGAAGAGAACAACCGGTGGCACTAGACAGTGGGGATACTTCCGAGTCAACCATTCTTTTTCCTCCTTATTTTTATGGTCTCCCGGATGCTCTTAGAGAGGCTTTATTCAACTTTTGCGATAAGGAAAATTCATGGGATAGAAATTTCTCATGTTTTCAACGAGAACCCGATGAGTAGGAAAATATATATAGATATATTTCTCATCATCGGATTCTCAGAATTGGACACTCATAAAAGTCGCTTCTTCGCCAGTGGGAGAACGAGAGCTTCGAGTTTAGAAAGGGATGCGTATATAGATAACGATGGGCGAAAAATCCACTAAACCAAAGAATTGAATAATTAACAATAAATTATGGGAGAAATAATCAGCTTGTGGGAATCTAAATTATTTAAGCTCGAATGGATCAAATATCGCCGTCCAACGATTACGTTCTGTTTTTCAAATATCCCGCGCAACTCATCAACCAATGAAATTTGGGCGTTACGGGATTTCGAGATATTCGATATCGATTATCACAGTTCGATGAAACCTCGCAATGTATTTTTTTAGGAAAAGAATTTGAGACTGCCTAACAGCAACTGTATTAGAATCAATGTTTTATATTCAAAGTTGATAATTATTTCTGAAAAGACATTTTTTTAAGATCAGCAATATTGAGCAAGATTAATTCAAATATGATGGAAAGATTCCATCCCAGATAAACTCGTTTTACTTCTGAATGGAAGCTTTAAAATCGCACCTTTTTTCGAATTCAAGTTCTCATCGGAATATGGCTTAAAATGATCAAAAATGTCGAAAAATGATTGTGGGAAAAAAATGTCCGTGTGTATGTATGTGTTGTAACGCCATATTTTTGGCCGTTACAAATAATTCTGTTTTTTTTTGTTAAGCCCGGTATCGCGGTGAATATAAATTTATGTTGAAAAATAAACCACCAAGACGGAAGATCCAAGAAACGAAAGAATATTTGTTTTGTATTATAATGTATTAATTTGTCGATTTTCTTTCCTTCCACCTCGAATTTTCCCCTGCTTGCCGGGGTTTCTTCATCCTGCAATGGAGGCGCTACCAGACGGCCAAGGATCATAAAGGAAACTGCAAAGCCTTATCGAAGCAGTTAGCGAAAATCAATGGGAGAAGTTTTCCGTTGGATTCTCACAGTGGATCGGAGGAAAATCACGGACACCAATTAATTGCAGAATTAATTAAAGATTAGTTGATTGCGATGAATGTTAATAAAGAAAATAATTTTAACATTTAATTCGGAAATTTAGATGTTAGAAATAACTAATCATTCTTTTATGAAATTATTCAATTACCGGAATAAAATTACCGGTTAAATGTACCGGCGATAAAAGAATGTTTCTAACGTCGTTGGTCAATTAATTGAGAAAGAGCAGCCTGTGGTCAAAGATATTCAAGTAGTTCATGAGATATTCAAGATGAACTTTAAGAAAAAAACGGTTATATCACAAAAACTATTATAGCTAATATATTGAAGTTTTAATAAAAAACTTCATAGTAGTGAGTGCAATTGATACCTCAAGCTGACGATTTTTTGAACCAATCATTATCTCCTAATATTCGAAAATTCATTTCTATTTGAATTGGGGTTTATTACAATACATTCATTCGGAAGCATACTGCCAATGCAATTGGCAATCATAATTAACTAATAAATTGAATGATTAATTCTTTTCTATTATCTGACATACAATGAATTACGTATATAAGTTGAGGAAAGTATGAGAATTTGTCCATCAAACATTTTCTTCTGTATTTTTAATAAATATTTTTGAATAGTTGAATTAAAATTGAAAAAATTTAGAGGATTGCTATATCTCTGCTTAACAGTTTTTAATCGCACTTCCACAGTCTTCTACACCCCTCATGACTGTGAAATTAGACTAAAAATAGCTACTATCTTTTTTTTTCCTAGCAAAGCAAACACAAGATGATTTGCGATAAGCAGCTGACTGATGTTCAAGTAAAAAGAATTTTATGGCAATTTTTAGGAACGAAATAATAGGATTGGGATTAATATGCCTCATTTTATTCGATAATCTATACATGGACTATCATTGATATTCTGTGAGATCACTGGGTTTGATTGAAGAATAGTCTATTATTTGCCATGCAAGTGGCTTGAAGATCCGTGAAAAATTAAGCATTTTTAATTCCATATACTCTAAGCGTGTCGCTTGTCCTGCGGGCGGAACATGCATGTATTTTTTTTTCATTCATTAAGAAGATGCTGAAAATGGAAATTTCAATGAGCTACAAATTCTTAGAAATTTTATAATTTTCTACGTGGATTCCAATTAGGAGAATCTTACCTTTTACCTTATTAAGATTCTGGTTCAAAACATCACATAGTAGTTCTTGTTTGAAAAACCACAATCATTTAGTAGTTCTTGTTTGAAAAACCACAGAAATCTATCGATTTCTCATGGACTAATTTCAATAAATTACTCAAACTATGTGTCTAAGCTTTAAATTAGTCCTCGGATTATTGGTTCTGCACTCTGGTTTTGTCTTTCTTCCTCCACATCCCTTGGAATGCTTTCTATGGAATCCAAACTTGCGAGACGCGAGTGGAAATTATGCTCCGGGAAAATTTCCCATTAAATGGCCAATCGATATTCAGCCCCGACCACTGTAGCTGACGTTTTCCAGCCATCAGAGATTATTATACCGGATATGGAGCATTCCTGCACTCTGGATTTGTCTTTCTTCCTCCAAATCCCTCAGAATGTCTTCTATGGAGTCCGAAGTTGCCAGAAGCAAGTGGAAATTATGACCCGGCCAGATACTCAATCAATCTCTCTTCTTTCCATAAAGTGGACACTATCTGGTTTTTTTCTCAGCGAAGCAAACACAAGCTGATTTGAGATAATAAGCTGACTGAAGTTCAAGTAGAAAAAATTTCATGGCAGTTTTTAGGAATAAAATAATAAATTTAAAATTAATATTCCTCATTTTATTCAATAATCTATACATCGACTCATTAATATTTTATGCGGATCATTGGGTCTGATCGAAGGATAGTTTATTATTTTCCATGCAAATGGCTTGAACATCTGTAAAAAATTGAGCATATATGATTCCATATACTTTGAGTGAAATAAAACCAGCGGAGTCATCAGCCCCTTTGTGGAAAATTCCAACTCCACCCAATGGTAATGGCTGATAAGTTGTAACTGGTACAGCATCAAATAATGGTAAAGTTGACTGTCCAAAATCATGTCGTAGATTTGATCGTTCCAGTTGAACATATTTTTTATTTGCTGGACTGAGTTTAAGAGGCGAAGTGACATCAGCAGGATTAATTGGCTCGAATAACAATGGCTCCCTATGAATTTAAAAGACAGACGAAATTTATTATTTTTCATGGACAAAGTGGCAATGATTCTTCTTACCCTGGATCATTGTTTGATGCTCGCTTGGATTTCAAAAAATTCGAATCTAACTTCCCAGTCTTGAAATTAAATGACACACCAAATATTTCAATAGCAAATCCAGTGACAGATTTTCTCTCTACTCGATTGAATTTGATTCCTGAAATAGTAATTTATTTGTGAAAAAACTCCTTCATCATATTCATCGAGTAATATTTCTCAAAAATTTGTTGAAAATACCAGTTAGAACATTGTTCGATGGTAAACGTAAATTGTCAAAGAAAAATATTCTATTTTCTCTATTTATCGGATGAACCTGCGATGCTGAAATATTTTTAGGAATAGGTATCCATCTTTCGGAATAGCGACGAATACGACCATTGGCATAGAGCTTTCCCTCTCTCGGTTGAATATATAGAATTTGATTTTGGCGAATGAATCGTAATCCAGTAATAACCCTTGAAATGATTATTAGCACATAATTTAATCATAGAGTAAAACTTAGATGCTCAGTTACTCTGTTATAATCAATAAGCTCACATGTTGGATTTCACATTGCTTTCCATGATTGAAAGGCTAATTTTATTATCATCTCCATAGCAATTGCAGGCACATGTATTGTACGATAAATTTGTACCGTTTCCATTTTCAATTATATAAGTATTGGAACTTGGACATTCTGAAAAAATTCCTAGCAAACCTCTTTTTGATGAGATTACGTTGTGAAATTTATGGAGACCACTTTTCTGTTCAAAGCAAAAACATTGATAATATATTATCTGTAACAGGGTGACCAATAGTTTGATTATTCGACTGCACGTAGGCTCGGCGATCTATCAAGGCAAGCATTTGAAGAATTGGCTGCTACTTGGATAGGTGACCGTCCCGCTCGTGGGCTCGAATAACAAACTGAGCGGGAGGAACGCATGCAAGGGCGCTAGGATGCCATTCTTGTCAGTGTGATTGAAAAATGCATTAGGGCCCTGTATAATCAACCGCCTGCACCGATCAGGGGTGCGATTCTCAAGGACTTGCGGAAGTGTGGAAGGTCAGTTCATGCTTGAACCAGCAGAGGGATACGACTGATACTATTCAATGGTGAGCATGCATATCATTGAATGACGATACGTCATGGGATGAATGAAGTGTCATAGACTAACGCTCACAATTGAAAGGCATTAATAAACTATTTATTATGGTCATGATTAATCACATCGTAATGCATGAAGAGTTTAATGATGAATTTTCAATGCGATTGTTAGATTTTGACTGTTTATTAGCCCATGGCTTACTATAATTCAATGAGTTGCATGCTCACCATTGAATTGGACCAGACGTAGCCATCTGCGGGCCTCATTGTGTACTTACCTTCCACACTTCCGCCAGTCCCTGAGAATCACACCCCAGGGTGTTCTATAGTTTTTTCTGATCCTGAACAAACGTGGTGCAGTAACTAACAATTCGACCCACGGAGTCACAATAGAGAAGAGTGAGACGAGAGGTGAAATTGGAAAAATTATGAAAAGCCGATAATTTATACCATAGATAACGGGCTCAGAAATGAAAAAAAAATATCTATAAGTAACAGGTGGAAGACAATATTCTCTCACCAATACACAAGCTTGCATGCTCTCCAAGTTCACGCACTCAGTTAAATCCCCTGAACAGCCACTTCGATCATCGTAATATTTTGCCTCACATTGGCCGGATTTCTTGAACAATATATCATGACAATTGTCCACATCACATTTCTCCCAATTGTAGCCGAAAATAGCTGTCTGAACCGTACCTTCTAGTTCATAGAAGGATTTATCTGCAAATTTTCATTCAGATAAAAATTATTCCGACGAATAATTCATTTCAATGTCTTACTCAGAGGTATTATCCAGAATAATATAGATACCTCGAATCCAACGATTGCTATCAGGCTCGCAGGCTCTCAAGTAAACTGCGTCTGTGATTGTTACACTCCGCGAAAATAAACTCACGTAACGTTCAATCTGCACCTTTAATATCTCTCGACTCAAATCATTCACCCATCTTAAATCTTCAAAAAAAAAAGCCAAGTCAATCACTATAGTTCTAAGTTAATTTATATATATTTGTTCACCAGCGTGCCGATACTGATAGCTGTTCACAGTAGCTGACATAACATGAGCCTTCATCTCAGCTATTACTATCATTTTGAACAATTGAACTAGGACTTCTGAAATTATCCGATGACCATCGCAGAGATATGGCTGTTCGGACTGGAAGAATATGATGACAACTTAGTTTTTTGTTCTCTAATAAATGATAATTGATTGTTGAACTGAATGAATGATTTAAGGAATGATTCTTACAGTTACATAATTAGCAATTGCAGATACCAATGTTTGTTCTAGTAATTCAATTGGTTCAAGGACTGTTCTTCGTATAGTTATAATTTTCTCCTCAATTTCTGGAATAACTGATCGCATGAAAAGCCGTAAATCATCATCATTGTATCTCATTTCACGAATTTGCTGAGTGAAGTTATCGTAAAATTGATCAACTTCTTGTATAAAAATTTCCAGAGTATCTAAGGACTTGTGTAGAGTCACGGAGAATGACCATGATTCGGCTACAAGAGCAAAGGTCTTAAAATCGATAGAATTTTCCAGTTTCTGTAATTGCTTATGAATTTCATCGATTTGTGACTTATATAGTTGGGAGGCGCTGTAGTTAGTAGTAGATGTCATGTTATCTATCATCAAATAGAGTTTCCATATTTCTTTGCCTGTAAAATTGAATAGTTTTTTGGTGAAATGAGAAAAATTGAGATAAATTTACCACTTTACTACTGAAATTGATCCATCAAGTACGGGGCATATATGGACCTCGAAGTCTGTCTCAGCGGCCGGGTACCATAAGTAATGTTTTTGAATTTTGAAACAAGGTATGAACAGTAGAAGGTACCAGCTTCAATTCAAGCTCCATTATGTATTTTCAAATTGTCGTAACCTTCGTCAATTTTTGATAAACAAAACTATGACTTTCAATCTAAATTACAAATGCTCAAACGTCTCGTGTATCAAAGTAATACTTTGGAGAAAAAGAAAATTCCGTCAAATACCTCGAATATCCATTGAACAGATAGTATTTCGGTTACACGTCTCCACCGCACAACGTCAATTCAACACACAAATTCAACACATGTTCAATTCGCTCGAAAATTTCTCAACACACGTAAAATTACTCACATGTCTGTACAGCACAACATCAATTCAACAAACTTTTAATAAACGCAAATTGAACACAGCTAAAATGAAAACGACAGGTGCCTAGCTGCTCGCTCGCTAAGCTTACTCGCGAATAGAGGAGTGCGTTATTGCTGATTAGGAGGAATTAATAGGAATGTATTGTGATGAGTGTAACTCCTCGAGCCGCACTAAGAACTTCCCGATAATTTCTCTCACTTATTATTATGAAAAATGACGAATTAAGAAAACGAACGCTAACAACGAAGTTGAGGAGACGTTCCTCAAAATATCTTCAGTTTCATTGATCGTGGTATAAAAATTCTGAATGGAGGTGAGAGATGAAATCATTTGCAAGTTATATATCGATTTATTCTTTCATTTAGTATCGATTTTTGAGATGGTTAACGGCCAACGACTTTTTATTGAAAACCACATAGATCACTAAAGAATGATCCCACCTTTCACCTCCATTAAGAATTTTTACGCTATCACTACTAGGACTGGAGATATTGTGAAAGAAATTTGATCATGCTCTCGTAAAAAACTAAGAAATCGCTGAACCAATTCCAACCAAAATCTAATCAACACTAATCTATATCGAGATGCTTCGATTCCGATATTGATCATCTCGATTGCATGATTGATTAACGAGGAAACGTGAATGAACAAATAGATCAAAAAATTGGTCACATACACGCGTACGTACATACAGACATGTTCCTAAAAACTATCAGAAAAAGTTGTGGGGATCTCAAAACGTGAAGATCAATCAAAGTATCGATTTTTCATTTTCGGGGTAAATATATAAACTTTCCTCATCGGGAAGTTAACAAGTTTCAAATCATTTTTATTGTCCTGTAATTGATGAATTCATCACATCATTGTATTCTGTCGTCTGAGAGATATCGAATTCAATTATGTTGTATTTAAATAATTTATTTTTCAATTTTTTTTTTGATCTGTGTTAAATTTGATTATGTTGAAATAAACTTATGCAGAAATTAAATATAATGAAATGAACTTGTGTTGTATTTGATTGTGTTGAATTTGTATGTTGAATTGTATATGTGTTGAATTAACGTTGTGCGGTGGAGACGTGCCACCAGTATTTCAAAGTGAAACTTCTTTTGGGAGGGTAAATTTTTTTTCAAAGTTATACTTTTTAGGCGCGGTAGGAAAAAATTATGAGTGATATTTCACGATGCAACGAAATGCGTGCGCACATGGCTACACGATTTCAACAGGATGAAGGTAGTCGCGAAATCGAGTGAGAGAAGAATATGAGGTGATCACTGTATCTCAGCTAGAAATTTTCAGAAATAAAAAAACCATTGAAATTTAGTCAAAATATCATTAAATCCCCCCCCCCCCCCCCAACGATTTCTGATTAATTTTTTTTACATTAAGGGGGTTTTCCACCTACAAAATGGTGTAATTTTTCGTTAAAAATAGCAGTTTTTACTTTAAATGACCACCAAAAATTGAAAAATGAAAATAAAAATCAGAGATCGTCGGGGGGGAGAATAGAATGATTCTTTGACTAAATTTCAATGGTTTTTTATTTCTGATAATTTCCAGCTGAGATACAGTGATCACCGCAAATCGTCTATTTCAAAAGACGTTCTCGGAAAAGCTCCGTCACCCGCTTGTTTGTGGCTTTTTTCGTTTAAAAAATCACTGAATGTTGTTGGATCCATACTTAATAATGTTCAAGAGGTTTCGATAAATTTGCTCAATCCATACGTCCAAATAAAATAATGAAAAAGGCGTTTTTTTCACGCGTAAACCCTTACCCTCTCCCTTAAACTGACTTTATGAACGTTAAGAACTCTTAGAGGAAGTCTTAGGGGATCTTCAAGTGGAACTCTGAGGGGGACTCCAAGCTGAACTCTAAGGGGAATTCTCAGGGGAGCTCCTAAGGGAACTCATCACGATTATAACTCACGATGAATGATAATATCCAAATGTTTACCACCTCTTTGAATTATTGAGGAACACGAACTCTTTAATGTTTATAAAGTCAGTTTAACGTTTATAAATGTCAATTTTACATTGAGAACCATTCCAAATATGTTTGATCTACAGGTAACTTCAACGTGGATCAGACCGTTCACCAACGTCTCGGCCCTACTCATAACCCAGAAAAATGCACCAAAAAAATGCATCAAATCTCGCAAAGATGCATCGAATCTCCAAGAGACATTAGACTTTAACAATTAGAAAGTCTCTTGAAGACTTATTTGTCTTTGTGAAACTTGAAAATTCTATCTCGGATTCCACCTTCGGAAGACTCATTTTTCATCCCGGGATTGACATATATGAGAAGTAGTTCGGAGAATTAATTTCTCAGAAACCAGCTACCTAGTCAACCTCAAATTTTGACAACCTTTTATTTCGCATTAATCTGCAATATATCGTCATCTAAGAAACAAAGTGGCGTCAGTGCTATGAACAAGCATAGCACTTACGCCCTTTTGGTTCTTAATTGACCATATATTAAAATTTAATAGTTGACACCACTTTGCTTGAGCTCCAATACCTCCTCAAGGAGTTTTACTTCGATTGCAGATCAGTTTCACGCACCTTCTTTTTCTTCATTTTTGCTTCCGAATGGAAGCTATGTGATCATAATTTCTTTCGAGGTTGAGATTTTATCATAATATGACTGCAAATGACCCAAAACATCAAGAACCGCCGTTTTAAAAAAATATCTGTGTGTATATATGGGTGTGTGTATGTGTGATGACGCATTTTCCGCTTTATTCTGAAACAGGGCTAGCTAGCGATCTGAAAATTTTACCATATGTTTGCCATGTGTGCCCCAAGCTCTCACGAAAATTTCAGCTGAATCGGACGGATAGTTCTTGAGAAAAATAAAAATGTCGAAATATCGTTTTTTCGACTTTTCTCGATGAAAAATGAAATTACAGCGTCCACTCTCAGCGAGGAGATGCGTGCTTATGAGCTGCATCTTTAACCCTTGGGGTGGTGGGAGCTCAGATTTCTAGTTTATCCAGCATAAAACTTTCGAGAAATTTTTCGTAAAAATCTTGATACTTCTATAACTTAATAAATAATTGAGCTAGAGACCTCAAATTTTGTGAGGTTATATATCTGATGAGCACAAAGTTTGGTATTGAAACTGAGCGGAATCAGTCCAGTAGTTTCTTAGATATTAGCATAGAAACATCCGAAAAAGCAAGCTATATCTTCAAAACTATTCAATTGATTATATTTGGGATGAGCTCAACCCTCTGAGGCCTATTTTAGTTTTCCCATTCCACGCACAGATCAATGATGGTGGATTTAAAATTGAAAAATCCATTCGGAAGCTTTCTGCCAATTGCATTGGCAGAATATTAAATGTACGATGTTCAAATTACGCACAAGTAGTGGCGCTCCTGCTTGTTTTCTATAACGATCAGGAAAGGGTTTCACCAATGAATATATCGAGCTTTGCAACAGTGCGGCACACGAGGATGAATTTCGGCTTGGATTTTTCGTTTCATTTGATTCAACAATATGTAAATGAATATTCTTGACGACTAATGGTTCTTTGAGTGTCAATTATTATTATAAATAAAAGCTGTTTAGACCCCGATATTAAACATAAATTAATATCGTCATCAATTAATTTATTAATACTTTTCTATTACCTGTATCACAGACTGCTTGGGGGGTACACGATGAACCACGTAAATAGATTATAAGAAGTATTGAAAGCTGTCCCTTCAAAATTTTCATCTCTAATGCAGTATTCAGAATCTCAAAGTTAGAGTTCTATTATGAAATAGGTTCGAGAAAAACTCAAATGAATAATCTGGCACTGTTCCGCAATTTCTGATAGCATTATCAAATTTACCATTCTTATATGAGTTTCTCATTATGCTTAAATTTGCAAAGATAGATTAGCCCGTCTACTGTTCATAAAGCAAACACCCCAAAGTGATTCATGATAAGAAGCAACGAAATGTTTCATTTTGAAATTTCACTAAATTCTTCAATTGAGTTTCTTGGCGAATGCTAATAAAAGAATTACAGAGTTATATTCCAGACTTTATTTAATGATCTATTTATGGACTCATGAGTAGTATATATAGAATATTTCGTACGATCAAATTTAAGCACTTTATTTTTCATTATAAAATTTTGAAAACAAATGAGCTTCCTAAAAGAGAATTTGATCTGAATTGATATAAAAACTGTAGAGACAGAAAGGCCTTAGTGCCATGATACCACATCTTTGGATAAGAAATTTTAAAAAAATGGAGAAATCTAACTCTCAATATTCGTAGATTATATGCAGAAATTATGAAGTTATTTAGATTATTATGAGGTTATATTATAAGTTATATAAACCGATGACAGTGGCTGTGTGGTTAGAGCGGGGGGTTTGGCACGCAGAAGTTCTGGGTTCGAAGCCTGGCGAGGGGAAGCCGAAAATTTGGAAAAGCTTTAATTTCACAGTTTTGCTCAACCGAGCGGGAGTCTCGCAAGAGACGACTGTATCAGGGCAGGTTTTCCTAAAAAATGAGGTTTTCCCTTGTCCTTCGGCAAATGCGATACAGCAGGAGAAAATAAATGTAAAAGGCCGAGTGACCATGCATATGGGATAAAGAAAAATTTTAAAAAAATGAAAAAATATAAGTTATATGAATTATAAAGTTCCCGAGATCAATGGAATTACCGAACAATAGTTTCTTTGAGTTTTCTCTGTAAAAAATTATTTTACAGTCCTCACTTTGAGCGATGAGATTTATTTTTTCAGACTCATAATTTTGACTCAGAGTGAATTTTGCTCTGATTTTTCGTTTGTAGATTATTTTCATGTTATATAATGCTTACATAAAATTGCAATAATCTTACATAATGCTTAAGTACTATATAAACTTAAAAATTTCTGATCGCACTTCCAGTCTTCTACTCACTTATGAATCTAAAATTAGGTCGAAACCATCTACTATCTTTCTATTTTTAGCAAAACAAACACAAGATGATTTGAACTTAGAAGATAAGAGATGTCTGAATATGGAGAAATTGATGGTAGTTTTCGGGATCGAAATAAAAAAATTAAAATTAATATTCTTCATTTTTATTTGATGATTCATACATCGACTTCTCAATATTCTATACGGATTATTGGGTCTGATTGAAGAATAATCTATCATTTTTAATGCAAGTGGCTTCGAGATTCGTGAAAAATTGAGCATATTCAATTCCATATACTCTAAGGGAAATAAATCCAGCGTTGTCATCAGTGCTTTTGTAGAAAATTCCAATTCCTCTTAATGGTAATGAAGGATAAGTTGTAACTGGTACAGCATCAAATAATGGCAAGGTTGACTGTCCAAAATCAGTTTGTAGACTTGATTGTTTCAGTGAAATATATGTCTTATTTTCTAGACTGACTGTAAGAGGCAAAGTTGCACCAGCAGGATTTATTGGCTCAAATAACAAGGGCTCCCTATGAATTTAAAATACAGAGAAAAATCAGAATTTTTCATGTACAAAGTGGTCATGATTCTTCTCACCCTAGATAGTTGTCTGATGCTCGCTTGGATATGAGATACTTTGGATCGGACTTGAACTTCCCACTCTCAAGATCAAATGGCATACCAAATATTTCAATAGCAAATCCAATAACAGATTTTCTCTGTACTCGATTGAATTTTACTCCTGAAATCATAATTTATTGGTGAAAAAATTCCTTCATTATATTCATCTACCAATATTTCTTAAAAATTCCTTCAACATACCAGTTAGAACAAAGCTCGATGATAAACGTAAGTCGTCGAGAAAAAATACTCCATTGTATCTGTTTATCGAATGAATCTGCGATGTTGAGATTTTTTTAGGAATAGGTATCCATCTTCCTGAATAGCGATGAATTCGACCATCGGCATTGAGCTTTCCCTCTCTCGGTTGAATATATAGAATTCGATGTTGGCGAACGAATCGCAATCCAATGATAACCCTTAAAATGATTAATAACACACAATTTAACTATGAAAAATGACTGAGACATTCAGTTACTCTATTATAATCAATGAGCTTACATGCTGGATTTAACATTGCTCTCCATGATTGAAAGACTTATTTTATTCTCCGTTCCATAGCAATTGCAAGCACATGCCCTGTATGATGAATTCCAACCAGTTCCATCTTCAATTATATAACTATTGGAACTTGGACATTTTGAAGGATTTCCCAGTAAACCTTTGACCGATGCGTTGACGTGGTGAAATTTGTAGGGTCCATTTTTCTATTTAAAACGAAAATATTAATGCTGTATTATCTGTAACAGGATGACCGACAGTCAAAAAATCGGCTGCTTTTTGGATTGGTGAGCGGAAAGTGCGTTGTTTTTTGTGTGTTGGATTTAGTCTTGCGACTATATACCAAATTTCTTTCACTCTACCGGGAATGGCTCGTGGACTCGAACAACAAAGCGAGCGGAGAATACGCGTGCAAGGGAGCTAGTGTGCCTTTCTTGTCAAAATGACAGAAAGATCGACCAGGGTCCTGCATGATCGACTACCTGAACCAGTCAGGAGTTTCTATGGTTTTCCATGATTTTAGACGGGTGTAGTACAATAATTAGAAAGTTGAAGGTTAGAAGGGAGGAGGGATTGAAGAAAATGATATGAATCTGAAAGATCATACGATAAATAAGGAGTTTAAAAATAAAAAAGAATATCTGCAATAGGTGAAAGATGATATTTTCTCACCAATACACAGGCTTGTATGGCATTTAAGTCAATGCATTCAATCATCTGTCCTGAACAGTTACTTCGATCATCGTAATACTGTGCCTCGCATATGCGTGATTTGTCAAACCCTATATCGTGACAAGTGTTCACATGGCAATTTCTCGATTCGTAACGGAAAATAGTTGTCTGAAATGTACCTTCTAGTTCATAAAAGGATTCATCTGCAAATTTTCATTCAGATAAATAATATCTAGACGAATGATTCATTTCTATTTTCCACCCAAAGTTACTATGCATAATAATATAGATACCTCGAATCCAATGGTCATTATGAGGCTCACAGGCTCTTAGATACACTTCGTCTGTAATTGCTACACTCCATGAAAATAAACTCACGTAACGTCCAATCTGTACCTCTAATGTCTCTCGTCCCAAATGATTGATCCTTTTTGAATCTCCTAAAAAAGCCAAATTTATCACTATATTTCTAAATTAATTTATCTGTAATAATTTACCGTTATTTGGCAGATACTGATATCCGTTCGCAGTAGCTGACATAACATGAGCCTTCATCTCAGCTATTACTATTGTTCTAAACAATTGAACCAGGACTTCTGAGGTTATTCGATTATCGCAGAGATGTTGCTTTTCGGACTGGAAGAATATGAGGGCAATTTATTTTTTCATTTTCCAATAGAAAATACTTGATTGTTTGATTAAATGAATAATTTAACAAATAATTCTTACAGCTACATAATCAGCAATTGCAAATATCAAATTTTTATTCAGTAATTCGTTTGATTCGAGGACTTTCTTTCGTATCATCAAAATTTCCGCCTCAATATGTGGAACCACTGATTCCATAAAATATCGTAAATCATTCCCACTATACTTCACTTCACGAATTTGCTGACGAAAGTTATCGTAATATTGGTCAATCGATAGCATAAAAGCTTCCAGAGTATCCAAGGACTTGTATAGAGTTATAGGATATGGCCTCGATTTGAATACATCCTTAATGACTTTAGAATTTATAGAATCTTCCATTTTCTGTAACTGCTTATGAATTTCATCAACTTGATACTTGTAAAGTTGGAAGGCACTGTAGCTAGTAGTAGATGTCATGTTATCTATCATCGAATACAATTTCCATATTTCTTTGCCTGTAGAATGGAATGATTTCTCAATAAAATGAGATGAATTGAAAGAAATTTAGCACTTCGCTGGCAAATTCGTCGATTGTTGTGCGACCGTCAGTTGATCTGCCTGATGAACTATTTCACAACCTCGATCATCAGTAGATCAAAACTCGATTAAATGTCGAATTATACAATCGAGAATAAAGAGGTTGACTCGATCGTTAGTCGATCACAACTTGATTGTATAATTCTACATTCAATCGAGTTCTGGTCGACTCATGATCGAGTTAGTGAAATAGTCGATCAGGTTGATCGACCGATCTGCCAGGGCTTACTACTGAAACTAATGTTATCAATGAATCAATCAATTCTTTTCTATTACCTGTATCACAGACAGCTCCAAAAGCACATAATGAATTACATGTATAGACCATGAGAATTATTAAGAATTTTCCCTTAAACATTTTTATCCCTCATATAATATTCAGAACCCCACAGTTAAAGTTCTATCGTCGAAGAAATTTAAGAAAGATTCTAATGAATAATCTCACTCTGCTCCACTATCTCTGATAACATTTTCAAATTTTGCGTTCTTATATAAGTGTCTCATCACAGTCGAAAATAGATCAATCCTTCTCCTCCTCATAGAACAAATATACCGAGGCCAGCTGAGATAAGAAGCAACAACAGGTTCCATTGCTAATTCCTCTGAATTCTACAATTAGATTTTTTTTTAAAATACGAATTGAAGCGGAATATTCCACACTTCATTCGATAATCTACATGGAGAAAGAAGAAAAAGTAATTATTACTATGTCCTCAAATTAACATAGCAGCCAATGCAATGACATAGAAAGGTCTGAGATAAGAAGCAACGACATGTGCCATTGCGAAATTTCTCTGAAGTCTATAATTAGATTTTTTCAAAAATGGAAATTGGAGCGGAATATTCCTCACTTTATTCGATAATCTACACGGAGAGAAAAGAAACAGCAATAACTGCTATGTCGTCAAATTAACATCACAGTCAATGCTATGACATAGTAATGGTTATTAGGTTACATACACTGAGAAAAAAATCTGCTACAAACCAATGAGGGTTCCCTCTGGAAATTAGTGTGCTACTCACCAACGATGGGACATATCGGGGAGTACGTGAATAACCAAGATGTCACACTTCAATAAATGGAGGAAGTAATTCAGTAATTCCTAGGTGGCGCTGTACAAATTAGTGTGCTCAAGTTTTCAAAAATTAGGGTGCCAATACGCGAGAATATATGGGAAACTCGCACTCATTTTTCAGGAAAAGTTTTTAAATTTTTTTGTTTTTCATTTTGATTCAGTGGCAAGCGAAGCAAATAAGAGAATTTATAAATAGTGATGGTTTGGAAAAAATAATAATAATGGAATTATATTTACCTCGTTTCGTCTTTGTGATTGCAGAAATAGAATTTGATAGAGGGATAATGCATTGAGGAAAATATAAAAATGAATGGAATGACTTTTATTCATTTAGAAACATTTTTTATTCAGTAACAAACTTATTAACTAATTACATCCATTTTTTGAAGAGAAACTTGCTAATATTAGGGATATCGACTGAATGAGTCATTACGATTCCCTGTAACTGAGAACATTTTAGCACTTTCCACAAGGGGGGGGGGGGGGGGTAGCCATATTGGAGAAAAAAATATGGACTTAATGGAAAATGGTGATCTCCCACTACAAATTAGGCTACTCCATGTTGGAAACTGGAAGTACTATAGTACCGAGTGTTATGTCAGCATAGTACACACTATATAGGAATGTGTCCTATGGACATAGTAATGACTGCTAGGCTGTACATAGCAGTAGCTGCTATGTTGACACAGTAATGATGACTATGTCGCTAGACTTGAAAAACCATTGCTATGTTCACATAGTAGTGAGTACTATAGACATAGTCATGATTCCTGCTTCTTTTTTCATCGTGTATATATAGACTGTTTGATGAGAGATCTGGATTTCGATATATTCTTGATTAGATGGATGAGATTTTTAAGGATTTTAATTGAGAGCGTGAATAAATAAGCGCAAACACGAGTTTTTCGTTAACTTTCACTTTTATTAAGAATCATGAACTTTTTATTATTTAACGGTTAATACTATTTAAATTTTCACTGTTGATGTATTTTCTCAATTACATAATTGAGACGATCGAGATTTAATGAATAACACCGGTCCCGCAGCAGCTGGAGGAGATTCAAAAATGACCAGAAAATGGGGAACGAAATATAGAAGAATCTCGGGTAATTAGAACTCATATAATTAGTATCACAACATACATGCAGCTCCCTAAACGAGACAATCGAGTCATCATCAGTCATGAATCTGATATTAACGATGTCCACATTTCTTTGCCTATAACTAAATGAAATTAATGGAGTATGAGAAATCAATCATATTTTTGTAATGAGTGGATGATTAATTCCTTTGTCCAACCTGTATCATAGACAGTATCAAGGATACATGATGAATTACGCATTTAGATTAAGAGAATTATGGAAATTTGTTCCCAGAATGATATATCTCTGTTCAACAGTTTCTTATCGCACTCAGTATTTTGCTTCTCTCATGAATTCGAAATTAGGCTGACAATAGTTACTATCTATTTTTTTCAACGAAGCAAAGACAAGGTGATTTGAACTAAGAAGCTCAAAGATGTTTAACTACGGAGAAATTTATGGTAGTCATTGTGATCAAAATAATAAAATTGAAATTCATATTCTTCACTTTATTTGATAATTCAGACATAAACTTTTCAACATTCTATACGGATTATTGGGTCTGATTGAAGAAAAATCTATTATTTTTCATGCAAGTAGCTTGGAGATTCGTGAAAAATTGAGCATATTCAATTCCATATACTCTAAGGGAAATAAATCCAGCGTTGTCATTAGTGCTTTTGTAGAAAATCCCGATTCCACTCAATGGTAATGAAGGATAAGTTGTAACTGGTACAGCATCGAATAATGGCAAGGTTGACTGTCCAAAATCAGTTTGTAGACTCGATTGTTTCAGTGAAATATATGTATTATTTGCTAGACTGACTGTAAGAGGCAAAGCTGCACGAGCAGGATTTATTGGCTCGAATAACAAGGGCTCCCTATAAATTTAAAATACAGAGAAAAATCAGAATTTTTCATGTACAAAGTTGTCATGATTCTTCTCACCCTAGATCGTTGTCTGATGCTTGCTTGGATATTAGAAACTTTGGATCGGACTTGAACTTCCCACTCTCGAGATCAAATGGCATACCAAATATTTCAAGAGAAAATCCAATAACAGATTTTCTCTGCACTCGATTGAATTTGACTCCTGAAATCATAATTTATTGATGAGAAAAATCCTTCATTATATTCATCTACCATCATTTCTTGAAAATTCCTTGGAAATACCAGTTAGAACGAAGCTCGATGATAAACGTAAGTCGTCGAGAAAAAATACTCCATTGTATCTGTTTATCGGATGAATCTGCGATGTTGAGATATTTTTAGGAATTGGTATCCATCTCTCTGAATAGCGACGAATACGACCATCGGCATTGAGCTTCCCCTCTCTTGGTTGAATATATAAAATACGATGTTGGCGAACGAATCGTAATCCAATGATAACCCTTAAAATGATTAATAACACACAATTTAACTATGAAAAATAACTAGGACATTCAGTTACTCTATTACAATCAATGAGCTTACATGCTGGATTTAACATTGCTCTCCATGATTGAGAGACTTATTTTATTCTCCGTTCCATAGCAATTGCAAGCACATGCCCTGTATGATGAATTCCGACCACTTCCATCTTCAATTATATAACTATTGGAACTTGGACATTTTGAAGAAGTTCCCAGTAAACCTTTGACCGATGAGTTGACATGGTGAAATTTGTAGGGTCCATTTTCCTATTTAAAGCGAAAATATTAATACTGTATTATCTGTAACAGGATGATCGACAATAAAAAATCGGCTGTTTTTTCGATTAATGACCGGAAAGTGCGTTGTTTTTTGTGTGTTGGATTTAGTCTTGCGATTATATACCAAATTCCTTCCACTTCACCGGAAAGGGCTCGTGGGTTCGAATCACAAAGCGAGCGGAGAATACGCGTGCAAGGGAGCTAGTGTGGCTTTCTTGTCAAAGTGACAGAAAGGTAGACTAGGGCCTACATGATCGACTACCTGAACCAGTCAAGACTTTCTATGGTTTTCCATGATTTTCGATGGGTTTAGTGCAATAATTGGAAAATTGATCCACGGAGCCGCGAGAGGGTTGCAAGGGAGGCGGCATTGGAGAAAATTATATAAAGCTGAAAGATTATGTGATAGATGAGGGGTTCAAACATAAGAAGCAGGAGCCCCACTACTTGTGCGTAATTTGGACATCGTACATTTAATATTCTGCCAATGCAATTGGCAGAATGCTTCCGAATGGATCTTTTAATTGTAAATCTACCATCATTGATCTGTGCGTGGAGTGGGGGAACTAAAATAGGCCTCAGAGGGTTGAGCTCATCCCAAATATAATCAATTTAATAGTTTTGAAGATATAGCTTACTTTTTCGGATGTTTCTATGCTAATATCTAAGGAACTACTGGACCAATTCCGCTCAGTTCAAATACCAAACTTCATGCTCATCGGATGTACAACCTCACAAAATTTGAGGTCTCTAGCTCAATTATTTATCAAATTATAGAGGAATCAATATTTTTGCAAAAAATTTCTCAAAAGTTTCATACTGGATAAACTAAAAATCTGAGCTCCCAACACCCCGGGGGTTCAAAGATGCAGCTTATAAGCGCGCATCTTCTCGCTGAGAGTGAACGCTGTAATTTCATTTTTCATCGAGAAAAGTCGAAAAAACGATATTTTGACATTTTTATTTTTCTCAAGAATTATCCGGCCGATTCAGCTGGAATTTTTGTGAGAGCTTGGGGCACGCATGGCAAACATATGGTAAAATTTTCAGATCGCTAGTTAGCCCCATTTCAGAGTGAAGCAGAAAATGCATCATCACACACAGACAAACACACCCACATACATACACACAGACTTTTTTTTAAAAACGGCGCTTCTTGACGTTTTGAGTCATTTGCAGTCATATTATGATAAAATCTCAAACTCGAAAAAAATGACGATTATAAAGCTTCCATTCGGAAGAAAAAAAGAATATCTGCAATAGATGAAAGGTGATATTTTCTCACCAATACACAGGCTTCTATAGCATTTAAGTCAGTGCACTCAATGATATGTCCTGAACAAGCACTCCGCTCATCGTAATACTGTGCCTCGCATATGCGTGATTCGCCGAACCCTATATCGTGACAACTGTTCACATGGCAATTCTTCCAATCATAACGGAAAATAGCTGTCTGAAATGTACCTTCTAGTTCATAAAAGGATTCATCTGCAAATTTTCATTCAGATAAAAATTTTATAAACGAATGATTCATTTCAATTCTTCACTCAGAGTTACTATGCAGAATAATATAGATACCTCGAATCCAATGGTCATTATGAGGCTCGCAGGCTCTCAGATACGCTTCGTCTGTGATTATTATACTCCATGAAAATAAACTCACGTAACGTCCAATCTGTACCTCTAATGTCTCTCGTCCCAAATGATTTATGCTTTTTGAATCTCCTAAAAAAAGCCAAATTAATCACTATATTTCTGAATTAATTCATCTGTAATAATTTACCGTTATTTGGCAGATACTGATTTTTGTTCACAGTAGCTGACATAACATGAGCCTTCATCTCAGCTATTACTATTGTTTTAAACAATTGAACTAGGACTTCTGAGATTATTCGATTATGGCAGAGATGTGACTTTTCGGACTGGAAGAACATAGGGGCAATTTATTTTTTAATTTTCCAATAGAAATACTTGATTGTTGAACTAAGTAAATAATTCAACGAATAATTCTTACAGCTACATAATCAGCAATTGCAAATATCAAATTTTGTTCCAGTAATTCGTTTGGTTCGAGGACTTTCTTCCGTATCGTTATAATTTCCTCCTCAATATGTGGAACAACTGATTCCATAACACATCGTAAGTCATTTCCATTATAGCTCATTTCACGAATTTGCTGACGAAAGGAGTCGTAATATTGGTCAATCGATAGCATAAAAATTTCCAGAGTATCCAAGGACTTGTATAGAGTTATAGGGTATGGCCTCGATCGGAATACATCTTTGATGACTTTAGAATTCATAGAATTTTCCATTTTCTGTAATTGCTCATGAATTTCATCTACTTGATACTTGTACAGTTCGAAGGCACTCAATCTAGATGCATTAGTAGATGTCATGTTATCTATCATCAAATACAATTTCCATATTTCTTTGCCTGTAAAATTGAATGGTTTCTTAGTAAAATGAGATGCATCAAAATAAATCAGGCACTCTACTACTAAAATTGATGTTATTAATATGAGACAGGCTTCTTTTAATGTGGTGAATTCTAGATGATTGATCAGCTGAATTTCGATCTAAAATAAGTAATATTAAATTGAAATGAAAAATCCAAAAATTAATAGATAAGAAGCCTTTACCGAGCGTGGCCTGGGTCAATGGCTACTCGGGATCTATTGGTCGAAATTAATGATAAAAGTAAAAATGTTGGGCGCCAATTGGTTTCATGGAAAACCAATAAACCATTAAACAATTGAAGATTGTCCAAGGTATGTCGATCAAAGCGGAAAATGAAGAAGAAACAGATAAGCCTGGGTTCGATTTGGGTGACCCGAAAATTATGAAGTTGCAGAGCTACACGAGTGGAAATCAATGCACTTTTACTTACAGTTGGTCGATCAATATCTGGATCTCCAATCAAATGCAACGATGTCAATTTGGGTAGATGCAACCAATGAATTATGATTTTATAAATAATTGATGATAGATCAGTAAAATGATAATTAATTCGCACTTTCAATGATCACTAAAGTAGATTTATTGATATCAGAGTAGAGATCGATGTGAAATGATAATTAGATAAAGTTTTACAGATAAATGCGTATGGCGTTCTTAATAGAATCAAAGAGTGAAAACGTGCTATTCGCAATGACGCCGGAACAACGATTGGCATCGCTCGTTGGGACGTCCGCGTGGTCCTCTTGGCCCTTCTTGATCAAAAATTGGGCATATACCCTCTCTTCAACTCTTGAGCAATACTTATCTATTAACGCGCGAGATGTCGATGCAATCTCATTTTACCAACTTTAGACCTCTGTCTCAAATAAAATCATTAATTCTATTCCATTACCTGTATCACAGACAGCTTCGGAGGCACATGACGGACAACATATATAGATTATTAGAATTACTAAGAATTTTCCTTTGAACATTCTCATCCCTCATATACTATTCAGAATTCCACAGTTAGAGTTCTACGTCAAACAAGTTTAACTAAAATTCTAACAAATAATCTAGCTCTGTTCCACTATTCCTAATGGCATTGTCAAATTTTGCGTTCTTATATAAGTGTCTCATCATGCTAGAGAATAGAACAATCCCTCTTCTTTTCGTAGAGCAAATATACCGAGGTGAATTGAGATAAGAAGCAACGACATGTGCCATTGCGAAATTTCTCTGAAGTCTATAATCAGATATTTTCAAAAATACGAATTGGAGCGGAATATTCCTCACTTTATTCGATAATCTACATGGAGAGAAAAGGAACAGCAATAACTGCTATGTCGTCTAATTAACATGGCAGTTAATGCTATGCCATAGTAATGGTCACTAGGTTACATAGTACTGAGTGTTATGCCGCCATAGTACACACTATATAAGAATGTGTCTTATGGACATAGTAATGACTGCTAGGCTGTACATAGCAATAGCTGCTATGTTGGACATAATAATGGTTGCTATGTTGGACATAGAAATGTCTACTATATTAAACATAACACCGACTGCTATGTTAACATAATAATGACTACTATAATGCTCGACTTGAAAAACCATTGCTATGTTCACATAGCAGTGCGTACGATGGACATCGTATTGGTTACTGTTCCTTTTCTCTTCGTGTATATATAGACTCATAAATATTCTATGAGGAACATTTCGTGCAATTGAGTTTGACTCCATTATTCTTCATACACATGTCCTGAGAACATGAAAAACATTGAGCTTATTTGATTCCATATAACCGCCTTAGTACACACGCCAAACACACGCCCTCGTGGAAATCGTCTCGTCCGATTATGACAAATAAAGTCAAACAATTACGAAAAATGTCATAAAATGAGAAATTTAACAGATAATGAAATAATAGTGTGCAGTTCGACATAATGCTTTAACTTCTGTCAGAATCGGACGACGAATGACAAAATATCAAGAATAATGTCAGCATATTTCAAATTTCGTCAAATATTTTCTATCGTAATATGTCATGATGTAGTGAAGTAGAATCATGATGAAAAGTGATGGAATCAGAATATACAATGTCAAATCATGACAGATTATGTCACTTTTAAGTATCATAATATCTCATATAATGCTATATTCATACAATGTCCAGTCTTCTGAGTTTTGTTGGAGAATGTGAAAATAGGATGGATGATGGCATAAGATAACATGTAATGGGAAAATGTGACAGATAATGTCATATTGAATATGTCAAAATAGGTCATGATACGTTATATTATGGCAAAATCATACAAAATTAGAATGACATTTTTCGACAAAATTTCCATTCCTATTTACACCCGAGTTATGACAGATCATGGTAGATTCTTTGATAATTCGTCGAGTTATGAGATTTTTTTTCTGATTAAATACGACGATATCTGACCTGCTTGTTCCAATTTACGGATAGAAATAGTCAATTTTTAATCGAAAGTGTCAAATATGATCAATATATGTCCGATTCTGACCGAATTTTGAAGAAATCTGACATTCATTGTCTGACATTAATTCAGCCAGTTTTGATGAATTTCTACAGAATTCTGCAGCTTCTGTCAATGTTCTACAGAATCTGACGACTCGATTTCTACGAGGGCGATGATTTGAACTGAGAAGTTAGAATATGTTTAAATATAGAGAAATTCATAGTAGCGTTTGGGATCAAAATAATAGAATTCAAATTCATATTGTTCACTTTATTCGATAATTCATACATAGACTTCTTAATATTCCATACGGATTATCGGGTCTGATTGAAGAATAATCTATCATTTTTCATGCAAGTGGCTTCGAGATTCGTGAAAAATTGAGCATATTCGATTCCATACACTCTGAGTGAAATAAAGCCAGCGTTGTCATCAGCGCTTTTGTAGATAATCCCGATTCCACTCAATGGTAATGAAGGATAAGTTGTAACTGGTACAGCATCAAATAATGGCAAGGTTGACTGTCCAAAATCAGTTTGTAGACTCGATTGTTTCAGTGAAATATATGTATTAGTTGCTAGACTGACTGCGAAAGGCCAAGCTGCACCAGCAGGATTGATTGGCTTGAAGAACAAGGGCTCCCTATGAATTTGAAAAACAGAGGAAAATCATAATTTTTCATGCACAAAGTGGTCATGATTCTTCTCACCCTCGATCGTTGTCTGATGCTTGCTTGGATATTAAAAACTGTGAATCGGACTTGAACTTCCCACTCTCGAAATCGAAGGGCATACCAAATATCTCAATAGCAAATCCGAAAACTGATTTTCGCTGTACTCGATTGAATTTGACTCCTGAAATCATAATTTATTGGTAAGAAAATTCCTTCATTATATTCATCTACCGATATTTCTCAAAAAATCCTTGAAAATACCAGTTAGAACAAAGCTCGATGATAAACGTAAGTCGTCGAGGAAAAATACTCTATTTTTTCTGTTTATAGGATGAATTTGCGATGTTGAGATATTTTTAGGAATAGGTATCCATCTTTCTGAATAGCGATGAATACGACCATCGGCACTGAGCTTTCCCTCTCTCGGTTGTATGTATAGAATTCGATGTTGGCGAACGAATCGTAATCCAATAATAACCCTTGAAATGATTAATAACACACAATCTAACTATGAAAAATAACCAATACATTCAGTTACTTTGCTATAATCAATAAGCTTACATGCTGGATTCTACATTACTTTCCATGATTGAAAGACTTATTCTGCTGTCATTCACATAACAACTGCAAGCACATGTCCTGTATGATGAGTTCCGACCACTTCCATCTTCAATTATATAACTATTGGAATTTGGACATTTCGAAGGAATTCCCAATAAACCTTCGGCCGATGAGTTGACGTGGTGAAATTTGTAGGGTCCAGTTTCCTGTTTGAAGCAAAGATATTTATGCTGTATTATCTGTAACAGGGTGACTGACAATCAAAAAATTGGCTGCTACTCGGATTGGTGACCGGGAAGGGCTCGTGGGCTCGAACAATAAACCGAGCGGAGAATACACGTGCAAGGACGCTAGTGTGTCTTTCTTGTCAGAGTGACAGAAAGGTAGACTAGGATCCTGCATGATCGACTACCTGAACCAGTCAGGACTTTCCATAGTTCAGTGATTGGAGAGTTGATCCACGCAGTCGCGAGAGGGTTTCAAAGGAGGGGGCATTGAGAAAATTATATAAAACTGAAAGATCATAGATGAGGGGTTCAAAAATAAAAAAAGGATATCTGCAATAGATGAAAGGTGATATTTTCTCACCAATACACAGGCTTGTATGGCATTTAAGTCAGTGCATTCAATGATATGTCCTGAACAACCACTCCGCCCATCGTAATACTGTGCCTCACATATGCGTGATTCCTCGAACCATATATCGCGACAACTGTTCACATGGCAATTCTTCCAATCGTAACGGAAAATAGCTGTCTGGAATGTCCCTTCCAGTTCATAAAAGGATTCATCTGCAAATTTTCATTCAAATGAAAGTGATTCAGACGAATGATTCATTCCAATTTTTTAGTCAGAGTTACTATTCAGAACAATATACATACCTCGAATCCAATGGTCATTATGAGGCCCGCAGGCTCTTAGATACACTGCGTCTGTGATTGTTATACTCCATGAAAATAAACTCAGGTAACGTCCAATCTGTACCTCTAATGTCTCTCGCCTCAAATGATTGATCCATCTTGAATTTCCTGAAAAAAAGGCAAATGAATCAATATATTTCTAAATCAATTTATCCGTAATAATTTACCGTTATTTGGCGTATACTGATATCTGTTCACAGTAGCTGACATAACATGAGCCTTCATCTCAGCTATTACTATTGTTTTAAACAATTGAACTAGGACTTCTGAGATTATTCGATTATCGCATAGATGTGACCGTTCGGACTGGAAGAATATGAGGGAAATTTATTTTTTCATTTTCCCATCGAGAATACTTGATTTTTGAACTGAATAGATAATTTAACAAATAATTCTTACAGCCACAAAATCTGCAATTGCAAATATCAAATTTTTATTCAGTAATTCGTTTGATTCGAGCACTTTTTTTCGTATCGTTATAATTTTCTCTTCAATCTGTGGAACCACTGATTCCATAAAATATCGTAAATCATTTCCATTATAGCTCATTTCACGAATTTTCTGACGAAAGTAATCATAATATTGGTCAATAGATAGCATAAAAATTTCCAGAATATCCAAGGACTTGTATAGAGTTATAGGGTATGGCGTCGATTTGAATACATCCTTGATGACTTTAGAATTCATAGAATTTTCCATTTTTTGTAATTGCTTATGAATTTCATCAACTTGATACTTGTACAGTTGATAGGCACTGTAGCTACTAGTAGATGTCATGTTATCTATCATCAAATACAATTTCCATATTTCTTTGCCTGGAAAATTGAATGGTTTCTCAGTAAAATGAGATGAATTAAACTGAATTTAGCACTTTACTACTGAAATAAATGTTATTAATGAATCAATTGATTCTTTTCCATTACCTGTATCACAGACAGCTTCGGAGGCACATAATGGACAACATATATAGATTATTAGAATAACTAAGAATTTTCCCTTGACCATTTTTATCCCTCATATACTATTCAGAATTCCACAGTGAGAGTTCTATCGTCAAATAAGTTTAAGAAAAATTCTAATGAATAATCTAGCTCTGTTCCACTATTTCTGATGGCATTGTCAAATTTTGCGTTCTTATATAAGTGTCTCATTACGCTAGAAATTAAATCAATCCCTCCTTTTTTTGCAAAGCAAATACACCGAGGCTAGTCGAGATAAGAAGTGATAACATGTTCCATTGCGAAATTTCTCGTAAGTCTGCAATCAGATTTTTTTAAAAATACAAATCGAGCGGAATATTCCTCATTTCATCGATCATCTACACGGAGAGGAAAGGAACAACAATAACTGCTATGTCGTCAAATTAACATCACAGTCAATGCTATGATATAGTAATGACTGCTATGCCATAGTAATGGTTACTAGGTTACATAGTACTGAGTGTTATGTCACTATAATATTCACTGTATAGGAATGGGTCCTGTGGACATAGAAATTTCTGCTATATTAGACACAACAACAACTGCTATGTTAGCATAGTAATGCCTACTATGTCGCTCCACTTGAAAATTTGTTCACATAGTAATGGTTACTGTTTCTTTTCTCTCCTGGTATATATAGACACATTAATATTCTATCAGGAATATCTCGTGCGATTAAATTATACTCCATTATTCTTCATACACATGTCCTGGGAACACACAAAATATTGAGAATATTTGATTCCATATTACTGACTTAGTAACAAAGTGGCGTATGTTTTTCTGCACTCCAATCGGGTTCCTTGACCTCACGCAGTAGTCCTACTAACGGTTAGGCCAACTGACATTTCGGCAGTTCTCACCTCATCAACATTCCATCAACTTCAACTGGAATTTCCGCTTCTAGATTCCCACACAACTCCCTGACTCATCCAGAAATCTCTGAAACACCGGTTCCGAAGCAGCTGGAGGAAATTCGAAAACGATCAGAGAATGGGGAACGAAATATAGACGAATCTCGGATAATGGGAACTCATTTAGTTAGTATCACAGCACACTTGCAGCTCCAATCGAGTCATCATCAGTCATGAACCCGATATTAACGATGTTCAAATTCCTCTACCTATAATTAAATGAATTTAATAGAATTTGAGAAATCAATCATAGTTCTCTAATTAGTGAGTGATTAATTCCTCACTACAGCCTGTACTATAGACAGTATCAAGGACACAGGAGGAATTACGTATATAGATTAAGAAAAGTATGAAAATTCGTTCCCAGAATGATGTACGTCTGCTTCACAGTTCCTTATCGCACTTACAGTCTCTTGCTCCTCTCATCAATTTGAAATTAGGCTGGAAATAGCTACTGTCTTTTCTTTCTAGCAAAACAAACGAGAGCAGATTCGAACTAAGAAGCTAGAAGATGTTTAAATATGGAAAAATTCATGATAGTCTTTGGGATTGAAATAATGAAATTAAAATTCATATTCTTCACTTTATTTAATAATTCATACATAAGCTTCTTAATATTCTACACGGATTTTTAGGTCTGATTAAAGAATAATCTATCATTTTCCATGCAAGTGGCTTCGAGATTCGTGAAAAATTGAGCATATTCGATTCCATATACTCTAAGTGAAATAAATCCAGCGTTTTCATCAGCACTTTTGTAGAAAATTCCGATTCCACTTAATGGCAATGAAGGATAAGTTGTAACTGGTAGAGCATCGAATAATGGCAAGGTTGACTGTCCAAAATCAGTTTGTAGACTTGATTGTTTCAGTGAAATATATGTCTTATTTGCTAGACTGACTGTGAGAGGTAAAGTTGCACCAGCAGGATTTATTGGCTTGAAGAACAAGGGTTCCCTATAAATTTGAAATACAGAGGAAAATCATAATTTTTTATGTACAAAGTGGTCATGATTCTTCTTACCCTAGATAATTATCTAATGCTTGCTTGGATATTGAAAACTTTGGATCGGACGTGAACTTCCCACTCTCAAAATCAAATGGCATACCGAATATTTCAATAGCAAATCCAATAACAGATTTTCTCTGTACTCGATTGAATTTGACTCCTGAAATCATAATTTATTGGTGAAAAAATTCCTTCACTATATTCATCTACCAATTTTTCTTGAAAATTCCTTAAAAATACCAGTTAGAACAAAGCTCGATGATAAACGTAAGTCGTCGAGGAAAAATACTTTATTTTTTCTGTTTATCGGATGAATCTGCGATGTTGAGATATTTTTAGGAATAGGTATCCATCTTTCTGAATAGCGATGAATACGACCATCGGCATTGAGCTTCCCCTCTCTCGGCTGTATGTATAGAATTCGATGTTGACGAACAAATCGTAATCCAATAATAACCCTTAAAATGATTAATAATACATAATTTAACTATGAATAATAACTAAAACACTGATTGTTCATAGGGAAATTGAAAAAATAATTAACAACATCGAATTATTGTCAAATCACGACGTTTCGCTGAACAATGCCACCTTCCTCAGGCTCTGAAACCAAACGTCAAGTATTCTTCTATTCATGAATGAAAATCTCATTTTGTCTACACAAAAATAAATGAATATAATATAGCATTCGAAAATTGGACAGAAACGAGCTTAAACACACTATTATTTTTCCAATATCCCTATGAACAATCAGTGAATTAAATCGGAAAAATGAAAATATATCCAATAATTAATATTTAAGACATTCAGTTACTCTGCTGTAATCAATAAGCTTACATGCTGGATTCTACATTACTTTCCATGATTGAAAGACTTATTCTGCTGTCATTCACATAACAACTGCAAGCACATGCCCTGTATGATGAGTTCCGACCACTTCCATCTTCAATTACATAACTATTGGAACTTGGACATTTTGAAGGAATTCCCAGTAAACCTTCGGCCGATGAGTTGACGTGGTGAAATTTGTAGGGTCCATTTTCCTGTTTGAAGCAAAGATATTAATGCTGTATTATCTGTAACAGGGTGACTGACAATCGAAAAATTGACTGCTACTCGGATTGGTGACCGGGAAGGGCTCGTGGGCTCGAACAATAAACCGAGCGGAGAATACGCGTGCAAGGGCGCTAGTGTGTCTTTCTTGTCAGAGTGACAGAAAGGTAGACTAGGGTCCTGCATGATCGACTACTTGAACCAGTCAGGACTTTCCATAGTTCAGTGATTGGAGAGTTGATCCACGCAGTCGCGAGAGGGTTTCAAAGGAGGGGGCATTGAGAAAATTATATAAAACTGAAAGATCATAGATGAGGCGTTCAAAAATAAAAAAGAATATCTGCAATAGATGAAAGGTGATATTTTCTCACCAATACACAGGCTTGTATGGAATTTAAGTCAGTGCACTCAATGATATGTCCTGAACAACCACTCCGCTCATCGTAATACTGTGCCTCGCATATGCGTGATTCCTCAAACCATATATCGCGACAACTGTTCACATGGCAATTCCTCGAATCGTAACGGAAAATAGATGTCTGGAATGTCCCTTCCAGTTCATAAAAGGATTCATCTGCAAATTTTCATTCAAATAAAAGTGATTCAGACGAATGATTCATTCCAATTTTTCAGTCAGAGTTACTATTCAGAACAATATAGATACCTCGAATCCAATGGTCATTATGAGGCCCGCAGGCTCTTAGATACACTGCGTCTGTGATTGTTATACTCCATGAAAATAAACTCAGGTAACGTCCAATCTGTACCTCTAATGTCTCTCGCCTCAAATGATTGATCCATCTTGAATTTCCTGAAAAACAAGCAGAGGCGTTATATCCTTCGCGTTATTTGCAAATCCCACTCCTTATGCGACATTTAATATTTTGCCAATTCAATTGGCAAAATGCTTCCGAATGAAATTTAATACGGTATTCATAAAATTACTATTTATATTTTTCATTATTTCAAATGCAGTAACAAAATATGATCTTCTCAACAAATATGTACTTATGAGGACAAATTCAATTATGGTTTGATCTTTGGTGAACTTTATTTATTCACTTTTTCTACAAAAAAAACAATCAATTTTTCAATCATAAATGGAAGATCGTACGACTACTCTGAAAAATTGAAGTTCAGATTTTAAATAGGATTCCTATTCTGCCCGATTGTCGTCAGAAGAAAATGTACTCATTTGGTAGAAAAAATTGTCTACCTTCGAATGGTGAAATGAAATATAGTAGTGCTCCTAGGGAGGAAGCTAAGGAAAACCGTGATTTTTGAAAAAACTAAGTCATCGAAAACTCTTACAAGAGACTACCTCTGAAAAATCTGAAATTCTCACCATTTGTGGGGCTCATTGAGATGAATCTTTTAGGCTGAACTTGGGCGAAATCGCTCCAGTAGTTTTCGAGATATAACCTCTTTTCATAAGATGGTTTTTGTGCAATATCTCAGAAACTACTGGACCGATTTCGCCCAATTTCAATACCAAACTTTTTGTTCATTAGATGCACAAACTGACGAAATTTGAAGTCTCTAACTCGAATAGTTTTTGAGCTATCGTGTATACAAAATTCAGGATAAAAAACACTGTAATTGAAATTATCCGCAAACGAAAAATCGCAGCAAAATTTACCCCGAGTGAAAGTTGTGTGTTCAAATGAGATGAATTTCATCGCTGAGAGTGGGGGCTGTGAGTCAATTTTTCGCGGAGAAAAATCGAAAAAACGATTTTTCGAAAATTTGATTTTTCTCGAAAAGTACTCAACCGATTTCGCTCAAATTTCACGGAGAGCAATTTGCATGGGGAGAGAAAGTACTGTTAAATTTTCAGGTCACCAAGTATTACTGTTCCGGAGCAATGAGCTGATATCTGTCACACAAACACACACACACACACACACACATACATACAGACATTTTTTAAAAATGTCATTTCTCGACGTTTTGGAACATTCTGAGTCATATTTCGATGAAATCTCGAGATCGAAAAAAATCGCGTTTACAATGCTTCCATTCGAAAGCAAAAGGCAAATGAATCTATATATTTCTAAATCAATTTATCCGTAATAATTTACCGTTATTTGGCGTATACTGATATCTGTTCACAGTAGCTGACATAACATGAGCCTTCATCTCAGCTATTACTATTGTTTTAAACAATTGAACTAGGACTTCTGAGATTATTCGATTATCGCATAGATGTGACCGTTCGGACTGGAAGAATATGAGGGGAATTTATTTTTTCATTTTCCCATCGAGAATACTTGATTTTTGAACTGAATAGATAATTTAACAAATAATTCTTACAGCCACAAAATCTGCAATTGCAAATATCAAATTTTTATTCAGTAATTCGTTTGATTCGAGGACTTTTTTTCGTATCGTTATAATTTTCTCTTCAATATGTGGAACCACTGATTCCATAACAGATCGTAAATCATTTCCATTATAGCTCATTTCACGAATTTTCTGACGAAAGTAATCGTAATATTGGTCAATAGATAGCAAAAAAATTTCCAGAATATCCAAGGACTTGTATAGAGTTATAGGGTATGGCTTCGATTGGAATACATCTTTGATGACTTTAGAATTCATAGAATTTTCCATTTTTTGTAATTGCTCATGAATTTCATCAACTTGATACTTGTACAGTTGATAGGCACTGTAGCTACTAGTAGATGTCATGTTATCTATCATCAAATACAATTTCCATATTTCTTTGCCTGTAAAATTGAATGGTTTTTCAATAAAATGAGATGAATTAAACTGAATTTAGCACTTTACTATTGAAATAAATGTTATTAATGAATTAATTGATTCTTTTCCATTACCTGTATCACACACAGTTTCGGAGGCACATAATGGACAACATATATAGATTATTAGAATAACTAAGAATTTTCCCTTGACCATTTTTATCCCTCATATACTATTCAGAATTCCACAGTGAGAGTTCTATCGTCAAATAAGTTTAAGAAAAATTCTAATGAATAATCTAGCTCTGTTCCACTATTTCTGATGGCATTGTCAAATTTTACGTTCTTATATAAGTGTCTCGTCACGCTGGAGAATAGAACAATCCCTCTTCTCTTCGTAGAGCAAATATACCGAGGTGAATTGAGATAAGAAGCAACGACATGTTTCATTGCGAAATTTCTCTGAAGTCTATAATTAGATTATTTCAAAAATAGAAATTGGAGCGGAATATTCCTCACTTTATTCGATAATCTACACGGAGAAAAAAGGAACAGCAATGACTGCTATGTCGTGACATTAACATCGCAGTCAATGCTATGTCATAGTAATGGTTATAGTAGGACCAGCCAGAAAGGGAACCTCTGGAGCTAAAATTTACACGCTGTAGCATAGGAGCTGAGGTTCCCCTTTTGGCCAGTACAACTATACTAGGTTACATAGTACTGAGTGTTATGTCACCATAATATACACTATATAGGAATGGGTCCTATGGACATAGTAATGACTGCTATGCTGTACATAGCAATAGCTGCTATGTTCTTCTTCTTCTTATTGCTTCCGAATGGAAGCATTGTAATCGTGATTTTTTTCGAACTTGAGATTTCATCGGAATATGACTCCAAATGATGAGAAACGTCGAAAAAAAATATTTTTTTGGGGTCGTCTGTATGTATGTCCGTATGTGTGTGTGTATGTGTGTGTGATGACACATTCCATCGCTTTTCTCAATAACGGCTGTATGTATCGACTTGAAAATTTTACGGTATATTGACCACGTGTGCGCCATGTGCTCACAGAAATTTCAGCTCAATCGACCGAATGGTTCCCGAGAAAAAGCCAATTATTAAAAAATCGTTTTTCCGAGTTTTCTCTGCGAAAAATTATTTCACAGCATCCATCCTCAGCGAGGAGATGGGCATTGATAAGGCACACATTATACCCTGTAGGTGGCGAGCGTTCAAATTTTTGGTCTGTCCGGTATTTTAACAAACATGTATTTTTTTGAAAATCCTGGGCAACACGATAACTAAAAAAATATTTGAGTTAGAAAGTTCAAATTTCGTGGGTTTGTATATCTTATGAGTGAGACCTTTGGGATTGAATCTGGGCGAAATCGGTCCAGTAGTTCCTGAGATATTCTTGATAAACCATTAAATGAATAGACACTCTATCTCTGGAACTACTGGACCGATTTCGCCCAAGTTTGGCTTAAAATATTCGCTTAGACGAGCTTAACAAATGCTGATAATTTCAGATTTTTCCTTCGAATTCTCTGATACGAGTGCTCAAATAAATAGTTCTACAAATAGTTCCACAAATTTTCAATTTTTCTCCATTTTTTCCCTAGGAACGCTAGTATTTTTTATTTAATAATTGAAAAGTAGACAATTTTTCCTAAAAAATGACCCCATTATCATTTTACTATGACAACGAGAAAGACTAATTAAAACCTGAAAGTTTACCAGTTTTATCGTATGATCTCAATTTTTGTATAATATTGATTTTTTTCATGAAATGTGATGATTTGAGGGGAACAGATTATATGTGTGTGCTATTTCTTCCACCAAAGGAAGTAAAGGATTAGGTTTTTAGAGGATCTAGGGTTAAAGTATCATGGCAGTTATTAGCAGATTATAAAATCGAGAATTCCATTCGGAAGCTGTCTGCCAATTGCATTGGCAGAATATGAAATTTTGGCATAATACTGGAACTTTCAAGTAACGCACAAGGACCGGACGCCTGCTTGTTTCATCTGGCTATATCCCCTAGAGGGGCAAGTGCCACAACTTCTCTTGATTATCTCTAGTATATTTTTTATTTTTTGTTGGTTATGCCTCCTATTGGAGGGCTACCTCTTGTCTTCACATATGGGTATTTTACTACTCACTTCAATTAATAATGGATAAATCGGATTAAATAATATAATTATTTATTAATGACAATCTTAATTTATATAGAAAAATACAACAGTAATTTTTATTGAATTTAAATAAAGCTTGGGCCACAGCTGTTGCGGTTACTAGTCTTGTCGAAGCACGAATGATTGCTTGCGAGCTCGTCGTTGTTGAGAGGCGCCCGAGTCAGGAAGATCGGAACGCCGTGTGTCGGCTGGTGATGGAACTTGACCTCGGGCCGCCACACACATTTTCCTTATAGCTCCATCTATTGGATCTTCAGCCGAATTCTATTTGAACTGTTCTTCAGCCGAATTCTTCATTTTTTCGAAATTCTTTTTTTTTCTTTTTTTCATACACAAAACATGAACAACAACACAAATGAAAATGGATTTATATACTGATGCTGTTATATCAACTAAGCTGCTATGTTGAACATAGAAATGTCTGCTATATTAGACATAACAACAACTGCTACGTTAACATAATAATGACTACTATGTCGCTCGACTCGAAAAACTATTGCTGCGTTGACATAGTAGTGAGTACTATGGACATAGTAATGGTTACTGTTTCTTTCCTCTCCGTGCATATATAGACACATTAATATTCTATCAGGAACATTTCGTGTGATTAAACTATACTCCATTATTCTTCATACACATGTCCTGGGAACATAAAATATTGAGCATATTTGATTCCATATCAACGCCTTAGTAACAAAGTGGTGTATGTTTTTCTGCACTCCAATCGGGTTCCTTGACCTCACGCAGTAGACCTACTAACGGTTAGGCTAACTCATATTTCGCCAACTCTCACCTCATCAACATTCCATCAACTTCAACTGGAATTTCCGCTTCTAGACTCGCACACAACTCCCTGACTCGTCCAGAAATATCTAAAACACCGGTTCCGAAGCAGCTGGATGAAATTCGAAAACGATCAGGAAATGGGGAAGAAAATATAGAAGAATCTTGGATAATTGAAACTCATTTAGTTAGTATCACAGCACACTTGCAGCTCCAATCGAGTCATCATCAGTCATGAACCCGATATTAACGATGTTCAAATTCCTCTGCCTATGATTAAATGAATTTAATAGAATTTGAGAAATCAATCATAGTTCTCTAATTAGTGAGTGATTAATTTCTCACTACAGCCTGTACTATAGACAGTATCAAGGACACAGGAGGAATTACGTATATACCCTGGCAATTCGCTCTACGCGTTGCTATCACGCAATAGCGTGATAGTTGCGTGGAAGCTGCGTGAAAGTCTTATTCGGCCTCAGAGAACTCGGGAAATGGTTATATTTAGCAGGGGATCGAATATTAAAATAAATAAGTACTGAAACATCAACATTTTGTTTGAAAAAGTATTCTGAGATGTGATAATTAATGAATTAATAATTCGATGAAAGAATGTAAAACAGTCGGAATAGCCTGTTGAAGCCATCTAGCGGAGACATGAGAAGCGCCGACTTCTGCTGAGCCGACAGACGGTCTCAATGTATTCAAAAGATGGTAAGCAGTGATTCTCAGCGCATTGCCTTGCCAATTATGACAATAATGGTTTTTTAATTCTGCAGGAATGAGAAAAGGATTAATTCAAGTTTTTTGAACATGCTATTCATTTTGAAACTCGTAGAATTATTGTGCAATATTTATCCGCAACGATAGTGGACGAAATCATGTATATTTCTCCAAAAATAAAAATGTACTAAAAATTGAACTTATTCCTATCTGCATTCATAGGAAATTTTTCGCAATTCTATGTGCAATAGTTCAAATTCGGCTCTAAACTAGTACTCTTTAAGATACAAATATATGAGACTCAACTAGAACTAGCCTGAAAAAACACTTAGTGGTAGGAAAACACAGCTAAAACCCAATTTGAATTGACTCAAAATATCATGTCCATACTTATTCTCATGCAAAATTGCGAATTCTTTGTGGATATGCTCATGAAATTACCTTAATTTATCTATTGAAGCAGAAGTATAAGGTACAATTTTACATAGCTTAAAATAGCATGCCTGTCCTTTTCCTCGTGGCGAATTTGCCGCACTTTAAAAAAATGTATACATTGAAATTAGCCCAACTTATTGCAGAGTTACTAACTGGCTCAAAATTACATGTTTATTTCTCATTTTCCCTTGTGTTCGAATATTCTCGTTAAAATTAGCTCAAGTTATCAATTTTAAATGCTCTAAAAAAGCATGTTTATAGTGATTTCGATGGGAAATTTTTTGCTATTTCAAAATAAACTCATTACAATTAACTACGATTCATTTTTACAGAGATTGCAGTGTGTAAGTCAGTTAAGATTAGCCCAAAATGAAGTGTCGATACAAATTCGAGGAGACAATAAGATAGGATTACCGAGAAAATTCATTGATCGATAAGAAACAAACTCTTGTCTCCAGCCATCATCTAGTTCAATGCCAGTTCTTGTAAAAACAAATTATTCATGGAAATACAGAGTAAGACAAACTGAAGAACCCTGAGCGATTAAATGAATCACATTTGATTATCGATTAATACAAAATGGATAAATAAGAAGATATCTTGAAAACGAAAGAAAATAGAGGAATGCATAAAATCAACTTGTTCTAAAACTAATAAGTTTCACACATAAGATTCTTGCGCATTCTCTTTTCTATGGGGAATATTATCACTATTATGAACTATTTCACTAGAATTATATTTGGTTTTCATCACATTTATTAAAATTTATGAACTTGATAATAATTATAATAATCACAGCATTAAGATACAAAACTTTGGCTTTAATTATGCGTTTCTTAAATGCTTTAGGTCACTCATGAGCTAATGACAATAATGATATATAAGTACTTATTTCCATCTTCAACATCTATCGCTCTCTCAGAGATGCTTATAATATTTCAAAATATCTGAAGTAAACAATATTAATTGTTCCTAATAAAAGTAATAATAACCATAATACTAATGATAATAATAATATTAATAAACGAGTTGAGAATGGGCAGTGATTATTTCTTGCGACGAGATTCGCGGTAAGCCCCGGAAGCCCAGGTTTTGACCTGGTTTGGTGATAACTGATCAGCGAACCATTTGTTCCTTCCATCCACCGTCATTGCCACTGAATTGTTGGATGGATTCATCTCGACTTTTTTATTTCTCCTCAGCAGCTTCAAATTTTCTCCTTCCCTCATTATTCTCAATACAGGCTGCTGTGAAAACTTGTCCACTTTCCTCAGTATCATCTTGGTAACAGCTAAAGAAACATATGATTAATAAAGCAATTTCCTTCACTACGTTCATTACACTATGTAATTAAGATAAAAAAAGGTTGTTCATTTCTCATCCTTCAATTTTTAATCTATTTCCCAAGTCTTGAGGAAACTTCTTGATGTTAAAAAATTTCTGGGACAAGTGATGAAAGAATTGAAAACAGAATATCATAATTGATTTTTAAGGGGGTTCAAAATTTACCGATTTGCCATAAATTGCCTCCCATACAAACAATATATCAATTGTTCATTTGGGGGAAAGGTCGGATTAATCCATGTTTCATGGTTGAAATTCGATAAAAGAAAAATGTCAAATCAAACACGATGACATGAGCATTCTTTTTGGTATATTAGATACATTGACTCCTCCTTGAATCGAGTTACAAACCAGTCAGATCCTTGATGAAGTTTTGTTGTGCAACAGCCCCCTTACTGGATTCACCGCGGAAGTAAATGCTGGCTCCTGGCTCTAAGGTCAAACCAAGAGCCAGTGATTTCACGACTGATTGCAGTGTGGTGCTGCTGCAAGCCTTCACGAACCAAGATTTCTGCAATCGGAACGCTTTCCCTTTAGCAGATTTCAGTTCAACCTGCAATAATCCATTTTTATAAGTATTCTTCAATGCGTAAAAAATTAAGAAATTTCGGATTTCCAGTTTATTATGTCAGGTAGAGCAAATTAAGGCACATAATTGATGCGGGTAAGTGATAAAATGTTCAATTTTTTAAGTCTAACGAATATTGAATCTCGGACCTCTGACAAGATGTACAGTCTCAAGATGTGCTATTAGGAGCAAGAAGGGAAGGTCTCAGAAAAGTCACCTTTTTTGCATGATATGATTTCATTTTGAGTATCACATACGATTGATTTTTCGTTGATCAGTTTTGAATGTAACTATTCTCACCACTATGATACACTCAGCAATGCAATTAAGGGAGCAGAATTCGATTAATCAAGATATAGAAGAAAAAATTTTGAATTCGGAATGTTAACAGTTGCATCTTAAGATGATAACTTTTTATTGCAGAGAATCCTTTTACGGATTCCGTGTTCAACAAATGAAATACCAGATTCTACGGTTTGGAAGGCCATGAAAACCATGAAATGTACAAATTACCGAATACCACTTTCTGATATGAAAAAATTCAAATTATGGAAGATTAGAATAGATGCTCGATGTTTGCTGAATATTTGTACAAAACTTCTACTCACCACTAGGGGTGTATCTGGAGTTGAAATTGAAGTGGATGGTTGCACTACACGAGATTCAATGGCTATCTTCATTATCTCCACAGTTTTCAGTAGCTCATTCCATTCTACACGAGAAACGCCATCTGTGCAATTGCATGAGCTAATGGAGCAACTGGCATCCGCAGTAGATGGAGCTGGTGGTAGAGTTGATCCTTCACCTTTATCCATGGGTTCGGAAACAATGCGAGGAGCTGGTGACGGAATCTGGTCGTCAGCAATCTGCATTGCTTCACTAAGCTCCACTGACTTCGATGAGCTCGTTGGCAATGGAGGAACTTCCGAGGATGATGGACTGCCCACTTTGTCACCGATTACCTCTGATGGCTGTTTGGCATCAGCCAAATTACCGGTCTGTTGCTAGCATAGAATGTATGTATTAACAATGAGAATATATAATACGGAGTATTTTTATGAATCATGTAAAATATGGTACCACTGAATTGATACAGAGCTGCCGGAGCGCTTCGTTCGATTCATGCTGCAAGGTGTTCTTCCATTTACTGACAGCTTGCTAGAAAAATGAATAGTTTCATTAAATTGACAATCTATTGCTCAATATTTCAGATATCTTCTTTTCCTCACTCACCGCTGTGGATGCAGTTCCATCCCCTCTTTTCCTTCTCTTCATTCCCACTGGAGCCAGCCCTTCTTCTTTCTCCACATCCTCAAAGCTACCACGATACCGTGATGGCTTGATTCCTCTCGTCATACGCTTTGGTCGCTCGGCTGCACCAATATGAAAATAATACATGGTGTATATGAATATGAAAATTGGTGTCTTCGTTAATCCATACGCGCTAATTAAGGCGAAATACAGAGTTTAAGAGAGTTGGAGCATAGAGTTTCATGATTGAAGTAGCTTTGTCATAGCTTTTGCGACTATAATTATCATGTACCTCTGCGCGTTCAGAAAACCGAATGAATTCCAACATTATTATTATAATAGTTATACGGGAAAAATTGGACGGAATTGTTGATTTTACATGCTTCATTCATATTTGAACTATAAAATAAATGTTTCGAGTGAACCATCTTTCCCATTAATTAATATATGATATCTATGGTTTTCCGGCATCTATGGGCTCTAATCTACTTGGTTCACTGGGAAACGTAGGTCAAAAAGCCTTTCCTAAAAGATTATGAGCCGGAAATGGAGGGAAGAGCTATGGCCTGCAATTTGGCATATTCAAGAAATTCCCCCGGACGATTTCAAGTTACTTTTCCATTAATTACTGTATGATATTTATGATTTTTTGGCATTTACGGGGTCTTATCTACTTGATTCACTGGGGTACATAGGCCGAAAAGTCCTTTCCTGAAGAATTTCAAGAAGAACTAAACGTAGCTACCTTGTGTTCTTCTTTGATTTGAGGGGCCTTATTGGGAGGTCCCCCGAAAGAATTAGACCTCTGGGGGTGGTACTTCGAGTAATTTCAAGTAAAACAAGTAGGCGTTCGTCGCTGCTCTAGTCGCTATTCCTTCGGCGTTATCTCTTAAATCGCTATCCCTTCCTTTTAATATCTGCTAATGAAATAGCGGAATGCTTCCGAATGGTCCTCTCTGAATTTTCTCTGTTATGTCTTCTTCTTTTCGTGTTATAATATATTAAACATTAAGATGAAATGATTGGGATTTAGTAAATTCAATTATTTTCAAATTACACTAAATTTATATAAAAAATCACTTTTTCACGTTTAATGTTTCCTTTTGGGTACAGTTTCTGATTGCCCTACAAAGATGAGTAGGGACTTATTTGGAAGCGAAAAATGCATTCTTTCACAAAACCGAATAAAAAATATGGGTGGCCATTCAAAAAAATCGACAAAAATTGCATTTTTTGAATTTTTTTTGGGAAATATTGAGAAAAAAATACATGTTCTGATGTAATAAGCGGAAAACTCGATCTAAAAATTTCGAAAATTGTCAGTTCGTTCAGCTCACGGAGACGAATCTTTTGTGGTTCGTCCCGATGAAATCGGATGAGTAGTTTGAAAGATACAGCCTATTTCCAGAAAAACTTTAATTGAAAATATCTCAAGAACCGCTCAGCCGATATGCGTCAGATCCAATCCCAACCCTCTTTATCAGAAACTACATACAGGGTGTACCGGAAGTACAGGTGGTCCCGGAAATCCAAGGTAAAGGGGTTCATTTGGAGCAGAAAAGTCCCCTTCCACTTTCCTCTCCGATGAACCCCTGCGGAGATATGAGGGTGGGAAGGTGGGCCAATGAGAGCCCACCGATAGACGGCCGCGCATCCGTGAGAAAAACACAGATGTGTTGGTGCGTCCCCACTCCGCGGTCACCGATCCCCTCCACAACCACCGTGTCTCTCGCTCTCTCACTGGAGGGAAGAGGGTACTTTTACCACTCAAAGTGTCTCTGTACTTGGTACAGAGCCTCTTTGAGTCATGACAACCGCCCCCCCCCCCCCCCCACCTCCAGAGGAGAGGGGAGAGAGTAGATGAAGAGGAACAATCTGGATTTTTTTAATTTTTATTTGAAATTAATTTTTTCTATTTTTTCATCTTTTCAATCCTTTTAAAATGGATCGAAATGATGGAAACAAGTGGAAACTTGCATCATTACGTTTATCATTATAGCTTTATCTGCTAATTTATTAGCAAGTCGCTTCCGAATGGATTCCTTTTTCTCCACTTTACTAAATCGTTTCACATGAATTTCCATTTTTGTGTTCAAATTTAAAAAGAGAATAAAATTTGATAATTTAATTTGAATTAATAATCAATCATTTCATTCAAATTGCTATTTATTGCGAATTCTATTTTGATGTTTTGCGGATATCGATTGATTCATTCAATTTTCAATGTTCCCTTGGTAACCAATTTTTGATCAACGTTATTCATGATGATCTATCTATTTATTGATGATAGTTTTCAAAAAAATTTATTTTAATGATTTTTTCATTGGTGTTTTTGTGAACACGATAATAAGAAAAATAATTTAAGCTAGAGACTTCCAATTCGGTAAATTTATACTTCTTATGTCACTGATGCATGGAATTGCTCATTGGCATAATTGATTGAAAAGTTTTTGATGGAGGAAATTTTGTCGGTTCTGAAAAGTTTCAGTTTTTCAGTAATATCTCCGGTTCTATTAGTCGCAGCAACCTGGTTGTTATCTCAAATGAAAGGTGAGATCATTTCTCATCAATTTATATCATTCAAATCTTTATTTTATTGATTTTTCAATTACTCATAGCCCATTATCTGAAAATCAATTTTTACGTTGTATCTATTGGAAAAATCGAAAAAAAATTTCTTGGAACTATATGAATCGATGGAAAATGAACTCATCTTTCATTTGAGATCGATCCCAAATCGCTACGACTGATAGGACCGGAGATATTTCTGAAAAACTGAAATTTTTCAAAGCCTAAAAAATTTCCTCCATCAAAAACTTTTCAATCAATTATGCCCATGAGCAATCCCATGCATCAGTGTTATAAGAAGCCTATATCCAACAAATTGGGAGTCTCTAGTTCGAATATTTTTTCAGTTATCGTGCTAACAAGAACTCCATTGAAAAAATCATCAGAATCAAAATTTTTCAAAAACTATCATCAATAAAGAGATAAAAATTGGTAGCAAGCTGGCTCATATGATTGTCAGCACAACCTATAAATATGAGCGAAATCGGTTCAGAAGTTTTCAAAATCTTGGTGAAATACAAATATTCGAAATTTGATAATATCTCAAAAACTACTGAACCGATTCCAATAAAAAAAAGCTTAAAATGAAGAGTTCAATGACCGGAATATACTGACAAAATTTCAGAATCCTACATATAAAACTCCAGAAATTATTGAGACATGTGTGTGTGCACAGACATACACACACACACACACACACACATACATACAGACATTTTTTCTAAATATGATTTTTGGACTTTTCGGATGATTTTAAGTAGTTCCCAACAAAGAAATCCAGATCGAAAATTTTCACGATAGTAATGCTTCCATTCGGAAGCAAAAGGGAAAACAATTAATTTAAAAAATCCTCATTTCCAGGCAGTTTTTCGAGACGTCACGTGACCTTGACGGCTCGAAAAACGGAGCACCAGTCTTTCCTGGAGGGGAGAGGGGTACTTTTACCAATCAAAGTCTCTCTGTACTTGGTACAGAGACTCTTTGAGTCATAAAAAACCCCCCTCCCACCTCTGGGAAAGTGGGAAGGGATGCCCTGGGGCCAGGAAAATCATGATTTAGAATTTTTTTTTTTTCAATTTATTTTTTCACTTTTTCCAATCTTTTTAATCGTTGAAAAATGATCGAAATGATGGTAAAAAGTGAAGAAATTGTTTCAAATTTTTTTTTTTGAAGGCTCAGTTTCAGGCAGTTTTTTGAGACGTTACGTTACCTTGACGTCTCGAAAAACTGAGCACCAGTCTTTCCTGGAGGGGAGAGGGACACTTTCGTTCCTCAAAGTGTCTCTGTACTTGGTACAGAGCCTCTTTGAGCCACGAAAAACCCCCTCCCATCTCTAGGAAAGAGAGGAGAGATGCCCTGAGACAAGAAAAATGAAGATTTTTACAACTTTTTTTAAAATTAATTTTTTCACTTTTTTCCATCTCTTCAATCCTTTTTTAAATTGATTAAAATGATAAAAACAAGGGAAAAAATTGATTAAATTAAATGATTTAAAAAATCCTTATGTGTTGGGAATTTTTTCGAGACGTCAAGTGACCTTGACGGCTCGAAAAACGGAGCACCAGTCTTTCATGGAGGGGGAAGGGACAATTTTATCACTCAAAATGTCTCTGTACGTGGTACAGAGACTCTTTGAGCCATGAAAACCCCCCTCTCACCTCTAGGAGAGAAGGGAGAGATCATCTGAGGTGAATAAACCAGGATTTTTTTAATTTTTTTTGTTCAATCAATTTTTTCAATCTTTTCATCTTTTTGATCGTTTTGAAATCGACCGAAACGATGAAAAAAAATGAAAATATTAATTAAAAAATCAATTTAAAAAAAACCTTATATTTAAGCAGTTTTTCGAGACGTCGAGTGACCTTGACGCCTCGAAAAACGGAGCACCAGCCTTTCCCTGAGGGGGAGGGGCACTTTTATTGCTCGAAGTGTCTCTGTACTTGGTACAGAGCCGCTTTGAGTCATAAAAATCCCCCTTCCCCCTCCGGGAAAGACTGGTGCTCCGTTTTACGAGACGTCAAGGTCACTTGACGTCTCGAAAAACTGCCTGGAAATAAGGATTGTTTTAATTTTTTGTTTTGATCGATATTTCCATTCTACCATCATTTTGGTCGATTTCGAAACGATCAAAATGATAGAAAGATTGAAAAAGTTAATAAAAAAAAATTATTCTTCAAATCCTGGTATTTCTCCCTCAGGTACTCTCTCCCCTCTCTCCTAGAGGTGGGAGGGGGGTTTTTATGGTTCGACGAGTCTCTGTACCAAGTACAGAGACACTTTGAGTGGTAAAAGTACCCCTTTTCCCTCCAGGAAAGACTAGTGCTCCGTTTTTCGAGCCGTCAAGGTCGCTTGACGTCTCGAAAAAATTCCCAACACATAAGGATTTTTAAAATCATTTAATTTAATTAATTTTCTCCCTTGTTTTCATCATTTTAATCAATTTAAAAAAGGATTAAAGAGATGGAAAAAAATGAAAAAATTAACTTTAAAAAAATGATTCAAAACATTCCATTTGTTATTCTAAAAATCATACCTCCCCAGCTGAGAGGCGACAGCTGACGATCGCCAATCCCTTCCACGTCACTGAGAGAGCGAGAGACACGGTGGTTGTGGAGGGGATCGGTGACCGCGGAGTGGGGACGCACCAACACATTTGTGTTTCTCTCACGGATTCGCGGCCGTCTATCGGTGGGCTCTCATTGGCCCACCTTTCCACCCTCATATCTCCGCAGGGGTTCATCGGAGAGAAAAGTGGAGGAGGACTTTTCTGCTCCAAATCAACCTCTTTACCTAGGATTTCCGGGAGTACCTGTACTTCCGGTACACCCTGTATACAGAAAAAATTTGAAGTCTTCAAGTCAATTATTCATTGAGCTATGGTGAACAGACCAAGTTTTGGAAAAAAGCACAAAAAAATTAATAACTAATGGAATAATAGGATTAAATTCATAAAAATGTGCCTAAAGTTCGATATTATGGTTACAAATCTTGAGTAAAATTTTTAACGGAATTGGTCTCACGCAAGTTGAGAAATTTTGAAAAATACTAATTTTACAAAATTGCTATATCTCAGAAACCATTCGGCCGATCTTGCTGAAATTTTTATGGAACATGAGAACTGATCAAAACTGATATTTCACCAAAATTTCAGATTTTTATCTCCCACCGTTCTCGAGTAATAGATACATGTCTCCTTTTTTTTTCGTTGTGATTTCTCGACGTTTTGGATCATTCTGAGTCGTTCCCAATGGAAATTGGCATTTCGAAAAAAATTGCGAAAACATCGTTCTTTGCTTCATTCGGAAGCAAAAGCCGAAAAATTTCCATTTTTCAATGAAAAAAGATTTCGAAAAAAACTTGATGTAGCTAGCTCGTTCTCTTTTCTGATTTGAGTTGAGGGGGCTTATTGGTAGGTCTCTCTAAAAAATTAGAGCTCTGAGCATGATACTTCGAAGAATTTGGGGTGGAAAAAACCGGATTTCCTCATTTTTCATGGGGAAAAATGGTTTCAAAACAAGCCATTCATGGCTCCCTTTTTTTCCTTTTTGATTTCAGTTAAAGGGCCTCATTGAAAATCCTCTGAAAAATATCAGTCCTCTGGGGGTGGTACTTCGAGTAATTTGGGGTGGAAAGAAACACATTCCCTCATTTTTCATAGAAAAAAAATTATTGAAAAAATAATAATCGTGGCTAAGTCGTTCTCTTTCTTGGTTTGGTTTGAGGAACTTTTTCGGACGTATCTTAAAATAAACAAAACCTCTAGAGATGGTACTTCGAGTGATTTGAGGTAGAAAAAATGTGAATTTTCAATTTTCAATACAAAACAAAATCATAGAAAAATAACTAATCGTGGCTATGTCTTTTTCTTTTTTGATTTCATTCAAGGGACTTCACTCGAAAGTCTCTTGAAATAATCAGACCTTTGGGGATGGTGCTTTCAGTGATTTGGGGTGATAACAAGCAGGCGTTCGTCACTGCGTTAGTCGCTATTTCTTCTACGTTATCCTTTTTATCGCTATTTCTTCCTTCCAATTTCTGCGAATGAATTAGCAGGATATTTCCGAATGGTTCTTCCTGAATTTTTTCTATTATTCCTCTCGAAAAGAATTATTTATACTAAATTTTACATAATAAATCTTTTTTTCACTTTTAATGTTCCCTTTTGGGTACAGATTCTGATTATCCTACGAAAGTGAGTAGGGGCTTATTTGCAACAAAAAAATGTGTTCTTTCAGAAAACAAATTAAAAAATATGGGTGTTCCTTCAAAAAAATCGAGAAAAATGGCATTTTTTGGAATTTTTTATGCGAATATTGAGGAAAAAATACATTTTTTAATGTAATAAACGGAGAACTCTATCGAAAAATTCCAAAAGTTGACGGTTTGTTCAGCTCATGAAGACGAATCTTTTCAGCTGTGTCCCGATGAAATTGGATGAGTAGTTTGCAAAATATAGCCTATTTTCGGAAAAACTGCAATTCAAAATATCTCAAGAACCGTTCAGCCGATATGTATCAGATCCAATCTCAAGCCTCTTAATCAGAAACTACATATGAAGAACAAATTTGAAGTCTTTAAATCAATTATTCATTGAGCTATGGTGGACAGACCGAGTTTTTGAAAAAAAAGCACAGAAAAATTCATAACTGATGGAATAATGGGATTGAAGTCATAAAAATTTGCCAAAAGTTAGATATTATGGTCGCAAATGTTGAGTAAAAATTTGGAAGGAATTCGTCTCACGCAAACTGAGAAATTTTTGAAATACGATTTTTATAAAATGTTATATCTCAGAAACCATCTAGCCAATCTTGCTGAAATTTTCGTGGAACATATACTTCATCAAAACTTATATCTTGCCAATTTCAGATTTTTGTCTCACCGTTCTCGAGTAATAGAGAATGGTAGGGCCGTACAGACAGACCCACCCACATACATGTCTACTTTTTTTCTCATTATGATGTATCGACGTTTTGGATCATTTTGAGTCGTTTCCAATGAAAATTGGCATTTCGGAAAAAATTGCGAAAAGAAAACTTCTATTCGGAAGCAAAACACTCAAAATACGACCCGCGGAGTTCTCATTTTCCTAAGACTTCCTAATAAGGTCTCTTGATTTAAATCAATAAAGAGAACGGGGCATCCATGAACAATTTTAAAATAAACATTTCTTTTATAGAAAAACACACATTTTGGTTTTTTCACCCGAAATCGCTTGAAGTACCACCCCTAGAGGTCTGAATTTTCTAGGAAACTTCCTGATAAGACGTCCCGAACGAAATCTGAAAGGAAAATGGAGTGGCCACAAATAGTTTTTTTTTACAATTTTGTTTTCTTTGATGAAAAATGAACAAATTCGGGCTTTTCCACGCCAAATTACTCGAAGTACCACTCCAAGAAGTCTAATCCTTTTGAGAGACCTTCTAATAAGGCCTCAATCCAAATCAATAAAGAAAACGAGGTAGCCATGATTATTTTTTTTAAATAATGTTTTTTCTATACAAAATGAGGAAATTCGATTTTTTTCACCCCCAATTACTCGAAGTATCACCCCCAGAAGTCTGATTTTTCGAAGAAATCTTGCAGTGAGAACTTTAACCTTGAATCGAAAAAGGAAAGGAGGTAGCCACGAATAGTTTCTTTTTCAATAATTATTTTTCCATAAAAAGTGAGGAAATTCGATTTTTTCAACCCTGAATTCTTTCGAAGTACCACTCAGAGGGATCCTCAGAGGTCTGATTTTTTGAAGGAACCTCCCAGTAAGGCCTCTCAACCCAAATCAATAGAGAAAACGAGGTAGCCACGATTAGTTTCTTTTAAATAATTTTTTTTATCTGAACAATCGTTTTTTTTTCGGTTTTCCATCTCTATTCATTAGAGTACCACCCCCGAGAGATTCAACTTTTGGGAAAAACATTCCCGTGAGATATTCTAGACTCAACTAAACATGGCAAATAGAATCGTGAACGGTATTAACCGATTCCATGGGTCGGGGTGCTAGAATGGCTGATTCGGCCCTGGGCGCTCAGCGTTTGGCGGCTAGAGTGGCGGCCAGCTTCATCGTCATCATAACAAGCCTACTGTCAAATTTTCAAACTGCTAGCCACCCTTGTTTTAGAGTGCAGCGAAAAATGTGTCGTCACACAAACATTTTTTAAAAGGACAGTTCTCGACGTTTTGATTCTTTTGCAGTCATATTACGATTAAATCACAAAAAAAAACACGATTACATAAATTCACTCGGAAGCAAAAGGCTATAAGTAAAATCGTTCTATCTCACATAGTTTCCGAAGTATTCTCAAAAAACTGTTGACAAAAATTGAAATCAACGCGAGATACGAGACACGAAAACAAGGAAGCAGTTTCGTTTCTCCTCTAAGAACAAAAGAGATGAAATTTTCGGCAAAAAAAACGTTAGCAGTCAACTTAAACTACGGAATGTTCATGCCCGCAAAATCAAAACCATGGATCTTTATTGTATTGAGATGTGATATGGAATAATTAATAACTTACGGTTAATGTTTTCTTTATCCTGCAGCATTTCTTACACTTTTAATTTCACTGTACTCCCCACTATCACAAACAATAAACTGCTCTGCACAGCAGTCAGTCTCGTTGTTGGGTACGCGACACGTTACTACCCAGAAAAGAATCTTCCGAAGTCGACCCGAAGTTGAGATTCACATGTAGTATAGGAGCCGAATATTCCCGAGGACAATACAACTGTATTCTTTCAAATAGATGGTTTTTCCATTATAAGAAGAACTAGGATTTTAGTGGTGGGGAGCTTGTGGACTAGGGATTTGGTAGTGTGGTGGTGTAGAGAAAGAGGGTATAGTCGGCCATAAGTGTAAACTGAGAGAGAAGGAAAGTGGACGCTCTATGTACCGAAAGGGGGCAGTACAATCGCACGTCGTAGGGACATCGTTTGGCTTACTGCAATCCTCAGTAGAAGTGCAACACGTGTCTTGACATTTGGTGACATTATAACGGCAAGAACGTGGAAAAAACTTTGTGATTGAATATTTTGCTAGATTTGTGTGGATAAATCAGTGAAAGTGGACCATTGTGACAGCTGTACGTGTATGGGGATCAGCGTCACCTGCCATGGCATCAAATTGACAACGTCGTCTACGAAAACATCAACGTCTACGAAACAATCACGGTACGGTCACTGTATTTTGTTTTTGCACAAGTAATAATCCCCAACCGACCACCCTGTGATTAATCATCATTCAGCGTGTTATCGGAGTGAAATTCCTCATGCGACGCCGGACCAACGCCACCCGCACGTTATATGTCCACGCGTTAACCCTTGAGAACTCGTTCTCTTTCTAACATCTTACTTGCACTCGAGCAAATGCCGTAAGTTGAGTCACGCTCATAGCGAGAGTTCTCAAGGGTTAAGGAGGTTGGTCACTAAATGCGTTCAAATGAAAAAATTCTGAAAAATTAATGTGTTATTGTTCAACATCCCATATGACTCGTGTTAAATTTTTAATACATTTTTGAACCTAGTTCGGACGAGATAAATTCATAAAAATCCCTGGTTATACACAGCGTCTTATGGGCGTGTGGAGCTGTACCGATAAATCGAAGACAAAAGATTAAAAATCTCGTGAATGACAATTGAGATTAGTTTGAAAAACTGATCAGTACCTTCCTTGAACAATCAGGAAAAATAATTGACAATTTTTTTCGGGCTTTATAGAGCTTTTAAAATTGCAATGTATGGTTTTATACAATTCCTCGATAAAAATTCATGTGTCGAGTAACTAGCATGGCATCACCGCGTGACGTACCGTTATGTCCGTGAGAGCTTTGTATGTATGTGTGGATACAGTTCGAAATATATTTCAACTGCAGCGTTGTCAAAGTTCCCGAGCCCATCTCGCAATCAATTTTCTTTTATTTTCTATGACATTGACAACATTTGAGGTGATTATTTATTTTCAAAGGGAGTAAAAATTATAAAAGGGAGTAAAAAAATTGTTATGATTATTTTCAGCAAGTAATTAGCTGATTAACGGTCAGAAAAATGTTCTATATTTTCGTGTTCAGGAATTGATATTAACTTGGGATCCCTATGCTAAAGTATAGGCATTCTCCCCGGCCCGCGCACCCGCACAAGTGGTGACCAGCCTCCTTAAGGAGGCTGGTCATAGTCCTTTCTCCATAATGGAGTTCTGTATAGAAATTATAAAAAATATGTCCAAGGCTTTCTTTAGTTGATTCTTACGTATTCTGATACCAAGAATCCAAAATTGGAATTTATTTTTCTGTAGGGTGAGCGAGTCTTTTGTTATTGACACTTTGAATGTTTGAAACGCGATATCTCGAGAATTAATTTTTTTGAAGTTTTTCTATTTTCACTATTGGATTCGCCATGAAAAACTAAATAAGAAATGTTCGGGTCGTTTTTTTGAAAATATGAATATTTAGAAAGATAAATGAATATTAAGGATGAATATTAAGGGAAAAAAAACGTGCGAGAGAGGAAAACAGGAACGGTACGCGCGCAGCGTCTCACGTATACGTACGCATACATTCATAGCTCATTCTATCTCTCACTGACATACGAAGAATAACACCGTACACGGAGAGAAATTTCTCTGAAAAATTATGATGCTCAGCGACATAATGTGCATGCAAAATACAGGCCGGGGGTATTTCATGAGTCTACTAATGGAAAAAATGTCTTTGCCACGGCAATTAGTAATAGGGCCAATAAAATTTTTAAGATGAAATATCACAATAACTGTTATGTAGCATTACAAAAATATTAGCTGATAATTTTTTCTTTAGAAGCTGAAGAAAAATTGTCTATCCGACCAATGATCAATCATAGGGCCCTTAGAAATTTTCATACGTTACTAAGAATTTTTATGAAATTTTTTTAGAATTTTTACCATGCCAGCCTCATAATGTGGTAGACGAAGGGGCATGTCGGGTACCTTCGACTGTTTTCGGTACATGAGCCATTGGCCATTTCACACTTGGCTTTGGATTGAAATATCTCGAAAACTATGCAAAATTCGTCGAGACATGTTGTGAATGAAATTTAGAAGGAAAATTAGCGAAGAAAATAAGCGAAACGCCGTTTTTCTACGACCAGTAATTTCCGAGATATCAATTTTTTGATGAGTAGGTCAGAAACAATGGACGAGGCCCGATAGCAAATAAATGGCCGCTCGAGCGTCCCTTTTGAATTTTTCATTGAAAAATTAATATCTTGATAATTACAAGTTGTAGAAAAACGGAATTTGGCTCATTTTATTCGTTAATCTTCCCTCTAAATTTCATTCACAGCAGGTCTCGATAACTTTTGAATACTTTTCGAGATATTTCAATCCAAAGCCAAGTGTAAAATGGCTATTTTTTTAAGAAATAAAAAGCAAAAATTGTGTACTGAGCATGGGACTTTTTTGCTTCAGGAGCGAATTGCATCCCGTTTGTGAAGCGGCATGATATTTTTTTTTTAAATCATTCAGAAAAATTCTTATATTTTTCTCTCCGTGTACTTTCTCGTCTTAAGGAGATTCTACAATGGCCGCGCCGCAAGCGCAACGCGTGACAAATGCGCGCGGCATGCTCACGTTTTGAAAAAATGTCGAACGGCAACGAATGCTCTTCAACTGTCAAACAAATAACCGTAACCTCATTTTGATTCAGCAAAAATTATATGATTTTCTTAATCAATAGTATACGTTGCACAGTCTCAGTATCGCCTCGGTGGATCTACCAAGTTAAGCAGGCAGTGCGTGGATACTACGACAAATGAGGTTGCAATCATTTTTTTTGGTAGTTAAAGAGCATTTGTTGACGTACGGCATTTTTTCAAAACTTGAGCATGCCGCGCGTTGCGCTTGCGGCGCGGCCATTGTAGAATCTCCTTTAGAATCGCTCGTTAGATCTTTTTCTTTCTCTAGCGCGATCTGAATGGCGGGACGAGAATAATCAAAATTTTTTAAAGATTTTTAAGAATATCTTGGAAACGAAGAGGTTTAGAGGAAAATGTCAAGTGACCTTTTTTGTAGGAAATTGAATTCTCTGCTAAAAAGATTCGAGCAAAAGCGCACTATCTTGCTAATTTTCTGAGATATTCTATGGAAAAGAATGACAGAAAAATGCTGGAATATATTCCAAATTTATAGTTGCTATAATTATATGTTTCAATAAAAAAGAATTATAATGATCCATTATATTTTTCTCATCATCAAATCATACAATATTTCGGCAAGAATATGCCTATGGATTCTTATATTGCATTTATAATATTATATGATTCATCAGTTACTCAAAATTATATTTTTAACAATATATATCTTTCCCATGCGGGCAACCTTTCAAAAATCACTGAAACAAATTGAAAGCTGTCATTCAAGTCGCCACTAAGAGTGGAGGCAAGGGAGATCAGAAAAATATTCGCGGGATTTTACGATAATTCCTGGCACCGGAAATGCGGAACATACTAAAGACAGTTAGCCCTCCGCTGTTTGCGTAATGAGCGTAGCGCTGCTTTTTTTACGTTTTTTTTTCTTAATTTTCATTTTTACCAATTCAAAAAAATTCAAAAGAAATTCAAAGCCCGTATTGGACCTTCTAAAATGGAAAAATACCATTCATAACTACGGAATCTCTTGCAAAATTGAGTGTAAATATCATTTCGTGGGTGACGGATTGAAAAGCGGTGCTACGCTGCCCGGTGCGACCAGATGCAAGATCCTTGTTCAAATTGCGCTGTTGCTAAGTCGTTCTCCCGCTCTTACTTACTAATCCCAAATATGAGAACATAACCTTTAATTTTCGTACGGTGTACTTCCTCCTTCAATTTATAATTTAATATAAAATTAATTGTAAAATAATTTTTTCGGAAGAATGTAGAAACGAATCACTGATTGATCATTTGGCAACATCCCTTGGAAATTAACACGGCGGCGGAGCGCTCACCGTGCGACCTGCAAAGTCGGGTAGAATCACGCGAGTAACGAAGGGTTAAGGCGTAATTTCCGGTGATAATTGAACGCTCTCGGGAATTTCAATGACAATGACACAAAACTGCCGTTGCTATTTCTTCCATTCGTTTTTACCTCCCGTTTCGGAAATAGGCGTCTTTTTAAAGTTATTTAGTGAAAAAACAGTTGAGTAGCCTGGTTCGAATAATACAAATTATGTTAAAATGAATTTTTCATCACCTCATCGCAATTAATTTTGACACTTTTAATAAATATTGCATGTCAGAATCACCTGGCCAACATTTTAGGAGGGAGAGAGATAGACTGACCGAAAATATCCGAATCTGCGCCGAACGCATCCGAATCACCGAAATTCGCCTACTGGCTTTACTCTCGCAATGGGAGAAATTCTCACAGTGCTGAAAAAAATATTCATAAAAAAAAACTAGGGAGCTAAAATAATTTTTCATTGTCATAATCTGAAAGAGAATTTAATTTTGAACAGCTACAAAAAAAATCAAGTAGCGATTCTATTTGGAATTTTTAAGTTATCGCCAATTAAGTGTGAGTGTGAGAGAATCTCTCATAGCGAGAGTGCTGGAGGGTTAATGAGTTAAAACGCCTAAAATTTCCGAACCAGACCAAGACGCGCACGGCCCTGAGCGCACCATCCCCACTCTCGCCGCTCAGTGCCTAGCTGCTGAGTGGGGACTCAAAACGATCCAGCAATGGGTTAACACCGTTTGGATCTCACCTCTCTCTCGTCTTCATCGTTTTCTTAGCATTTATGAATGAAAAAAAAGAGAGCTCAGGAAGCTGTTTATACTAAATTATTTTTCTTTAATTGTTAAGTGCAACAAACAGTGCCAAAAAACATTTTTAACAATCTTCACGATTCTAAAAACTATTCTAACGGGTCTTCGGCATAGCAGAATTATTTTTTTAGCTGTAATTAATTTTTTCCAAATGTTGGGTTATGCCATTCCATCATTTTCCACAATTTTTTATTGTCATAAATTATCAGATGATAAATTTGAAAAAAATTGAGGTGATTCGAAACGATTTGTTTCATCCCTGTTGAAAAAGTTAAATTTTTCCCGTCGTTTCGAGTTTACTCCCCAAACTCCTTAAAACAATTTAGTAGTAAAAATTGAGGCAAAAGGAACCTACTTGGTGTGCCTTCACCTAATAACTCACTTTTTTTTATTATATACAGGGTGACGTTTCCACTTTTGTTACAAAATAAGTGGAAGCGTAGAAAAATTCTGAACATGTTATCGCTAATCAATTTTTTCTGATAGTTAATTTTTAAATTATCAATGAAAGAATTCTGCCATTTTGTGGCCAATAACAATGGCCAGAATAGCCGCCATGAACTTGAAAGATCCGTGACATTAACGATTGTCCTCTCCGGTGTCATTTGATATTTTTGATGATTGATCAATTCAAACATTAATAGAAAAATAGAAGTGGCATGAAAAAATGATTGAAATAAACAGCAAATGAAAATTGATGACCTCCTTTTCGTTCTTTCATTTAGAATTATTTATTTTCTTTTGCATAATTCTTTACCATAGAAAAAAATTTTTACGTGAAAGAATTAATGAATGTCCAATGAATGCGGCAATTTTTGCAATAATTCGTGCAACAATGCCTGCGACAATAAATACGACAATCAATGCAACAATGAATGCGATCGTTGCATTAATTGTCTTATTGATTGTCGCATTTATTGTTGCAAACATTGTTGTACTTATTATTGCGAACATTGTCTCAATCATTGTACTGATTCTTTCACATGAAAAATATTGTCTATGGAAAATAATTATGCAAAGAAAAATAACTAATTTTAAATAAAAGAATGGAAAGGGGACCCCCTCATCAATTCTCATTTGCTGCTCATTTCAATCATTGTTTCATGTCACTTCTATTTTTCTATTGATGTCTGAATTGATCAATCATCAAAAATATCAAATGACAGTGGAGAAGTTGAGAAGCTATATTCCGGACGTAGAAATATCAGTTTCATTGAAAATTAACCGAGAAGGTAATTAATTAGATGACGGTGAAACTGGCTTCCTCCTCCAAATTGAAAAGAGTGTACTTTCGGTTGGGACTGTACTCGAATAGGCTAAAATGCATAAAACTGGTGGAGTGTCGAGAAATTTTTGGAAAACCTGAAAATATTTTAGGGGGTGCATGAAGCACCCCCTAATTGAATAAGGCCATCCCCAACGACGACCCATTTTTCTAAATATAAAAGAAAAATATTTTCATCTCTCATTTTCAATGTCATGTGACTCATTCTATCACTTGAGGTTTTGGAGTGAGAGAATTTCTTCTTGATTCTGAAGAAATCCAGAAAGTACGCGAACTACCCCTGAATATGATGGAATCATCCCTAACGACGATCTAGGTTTCTAAACATAGGAAAAAAAATATTTTCATCTCTCATTTTCAATATTATTCGACTCCTTCTATCACTTGAGGTTTTTGGAGTGAGAGAATTTTTTTTTAATTCTGAAAAAATCAAGAGAGTGCGCGAACTACTCCTGGACCTAATGAGACCACCCCCTACGATGATCTAATTTTCTAAACCTGGGAAAAAAAATATTTCCATCTTTCATTTTCAATATCATGTGACTCATTCTATCACTTAAAGTTTTGGAATGAGAGAAATTTCTTAAAATTCTAAAAAAATTCCCCAGAGTCTGCGAACTATCCCTGAATATGATGGAATCATCCCCAGCGACGATCTAATTTTCAAGTAATCTGAACCTCAAGTGATATAACAAGTCAAACGATATTGAAAATGAAAGATGAAACTATTTTTTTCCCCAGGTTTAGAAAACTAGATCGTCGTTGGGGATGATTCCATCATATTCAGGGGTAGTTCACGTGCTCTCTGGAGTTTTTTTTGAAATTTCAAAAAATTTCTCTCACTCCAAAACCTGACGTGAACGAGTCAAATGATATTGAAAATGAGAGATGAAAATATTTTTTTTCCCAGCTTTAGAAAATTAGATCGTCGTAGGGGGTGATCTCATTAGGCTCAGGGGTAGTTCGCGTACTCACTGGATTATTTTCAGAATTAAAAAAAATTTCTCTCACTCCAAAATCTCAAGTGATTGAATGAGTCAAACGATATTGAAAATGGGAGATGATACAATTTTTTTCCCAGGTTTACAAAATTAGTTCGTCGTCGGGGATGATTCCATCATATTCAAGGGTAGTTCGCATAGTCTCTGGATTCCTTCAGAATTAAAAAAAAACTTCTCTCACTCCAAAACCTCCAGTGATAAAATGAGTCACATGACATTGAAAATGAGAGATGGAAATATTCCTTTTCTCTATTTAGAAAATCAGATCGTCGTTAGGGATGGTCTTATTCAATTTTGGGGTGGTTCACGTACCCCCTAAAATTTTTTCAGATTTTAAAAAAATTCCTCGACATTTCACCAATTTTATGCATTCTAGCCTATTCGAGTACAGTCCCAACCAGAAGTACACTCTTTTCAATTTGGAGGATGGTAGGCCAGTTTCACCATCATATTATTAGCCCTGACAACTAATCCCGGTCTCCTAAGTGAGACAATTACGTTAACGAACGAGTACATGGACGCTAACAGAATATTCATCGAGATTCCAGTAAATTGGGTGCATTCGCATTCATCTTTGTCTGTAACATCAACAAATGACATTGTTCTTTTTTCATTTTCAGTGAGCCATGGAAGAGCAACCTATAGATGCAATCAACCAGGACGCGGGTGAGGATGAGCCCCTTCATGACCTAGGGGGAGATGAGTTAATAAATAATGATGATGCAATGGCTCACAATGACGATGAACCAGAGTACGATTCGGGAGAAGATGTTGTGATAGATGCCGATGAAGAATTTGAATCAGACGATGACATTATTAATGTTTTTGGAGAAAGTGATAGTGAAGATTCTGAGGAACAAACAGACGAAGGCTCTGGATCTTCAGATGAAGATCCAGAGCCTATTCCTGAAGATAATGACGTGGTTAATATACGTAATGGTGGTGGTTTCGAACAATTTTTTCATATCAATGTTGAAGGTGCAGGATTAGACGAACCACTCCGAGCTCGAGGGAACATCGAGCGATGGGAGAAAGTACTCTTAGAAATAGCCAAAAGTCTCCGATTCAAGCATACGTACACCTCTATGTTGGCCTCGTTAAAGATAGCAAATATGGAGTTTGATAATGCTAAATTTCCTACTACGATGGAGGCTTTCTGGAAATTAGTAAATCGCAAACTTGATAATTTCAAACATTCAATTGTTTGTACTATCTGCTGGGACGATTTAGGAAGCAAGAAAAAACCCAATCGGGCTTGTCGATGTGGTCGCACTGGTCCAGGCTTACCGAGGAGTGAACTAGGAACTCTGCTCTACCTGAATATTTCATGTCAGCTCCGAGGACTTCTAGAAAAACCTGGCATGATAACTGATCTTCAGTACCCCTGGACGAGAGTCAAACGTAATCCAGATGCGATTGAAGATGTGTACGATGGTAGCGAGTATCAACGACTATCTGCAGATGGTGGATTCTTAGCCAGAGGAAATCACAATTACTCTCTCGCTTTGTGGACAGATGGAGTAGACCCAGCTCCTTCTTCGCGAGTAACTATCTGGCCAGTTTTCGTTCAGGTCTTGGAACTGTCCCCCCGGGCTCGACAGCGGCATTCTATACTTGCTGCCCTTTACGTTGGTCCTCGAAAACCAGATATGACGAAATTTCTGACACCCATTGCTACTGATTTACGGAAGCTGTACATCGATGGAATCACCTGGTATCCAAACGAGGATCCAGAGGTTGTGAGTCGATTCTTGACTCTTATCATTTCTGCTGACTCAGAAGCTAGGTATCTAATTATGGGGATGATGCGTCACAATGCTTTCTTTGGCTGTACGTTTTGCCATGCCAGAGGTGAAAGAGTAGGAGATAACAATCAGTTTCATATATATAGATACAATGCTAGATACGTTGATCGTACTGATGTTGATATTAGACGAGATGCTAATCGGGCTATGGAGAATAATGCCCCTGAGAATGGTGTTCGAGCTCTGTCGGCCTTGAGTATTATCCCGGGACTCAATCTTCGTACTTGTCAGCTTGTGGAAGCCTTGCATTGCCTGTGGGAAAGGAATTTCACTCGATTATATTCAATTCTAACAAATCGGAATGGAACGAATTACATAAGTCCAGTGCAAATTAGAACAATAAGTAGCCGTATTGAATTGGTGAAACCGCCAACCAAGTTGGCACGGCACCCTCGACCTCTAGAAGATTTTGCTAAGTTCAAAGGTACCGAATATAGAAATCTAGCCTGGTATTATTGGTTACCTTGTGCTCAAGATTTCATGGATGGAGATCATATAGAATATTTCAGCCTGTTCGCTGAAGCTACCTATATTCTCAATAAGGACTCCATTCTTCCAGGAGAGCTGACTGCTGTTGATAATATTATTAATGATTTTCTTCGGAAATCAGCAGATAGATTTCCTGCGCATTTGCAGACATATAGTCTTCACATGCTCCAGCACACTGTCCGCTGCGTTCGAGAGCTGGGTCCATTGTGGGTAGCTTCAGGATTCTGGTTCGAATCTCTGAATCGACAAATCAAGAATTATATAACAAGCCCAACGGACCGTGCAAGACAAGTTGCCTGCCGAGTCTTGATGGCCCAAATGGTTGAAAGATGTCTAGATTGGCCGTTGGCACCTGCTGTACTCAATATGCTGCGAAGTTTTCTTCACAAAGCACGCTGGGTTGAACGTCCTGAAGTGGCAAGTGGAAGATTTGTTCGCCATACCAGGGGAGTTCCGGGAAACCTCAATCCTCAAGAGATTATGGCGCTCGCAGAAGCTGGTTATGAACGGATTGATGAACAATTACCAATCAATCGACTTCAACTAGTTTGCATTGATGGAGTTACTTATCAACCACAAAATAACAGGCCTCTGAAATATGATAACTCTGTTGTTCATGTAACTCCACTTGATGAAAACAATCCAGTGGACTTCATGCGTATAATTTCCATCATAACGTGGCAACGTGGAGGGGAAATGTTGCAAGGAGTCTTTGGACTCAAATTCATTACCGTGGGTCCAGCTTTCAAGACGACGTATATGAAGATAGTCGAACAATCGAGGAATATGATTTATTTGCCTTTGACGTCTATCAATGCTCCCGCGGTTTTAGTAGAATCATCAGACAAGATTTATGTTTCACCCATTCCGAACCGCTGGGATGTTGATTGAAAAAATTGACGTCCAGTACACAATAATTATTTACAAATAATCTTTGAAATTTCTTTCATATCCAATGTAAGGAATGAAAGGAGCTTCTCAAGCGAGGACATCGTCTGCGTTGTTTAAAAATACGAACACATCAATAATAATTTTCCTTGCTTCCCCGAATTTTTCTCAAATCAATCCTTTTTGAGATGCATGCACACAGTTAAACCTGAGCATGGAAGATGCTCATATGGGGCATACTCTAAATTCTCCCAATAGGATGCAGAAGATGTACTCTGAGTACCAAAAAATGAACATCGGCTTTCTTCGGCGCCCCACTATAAATTTTGGCTTCAGCACGCTTCGCGTGTCGATTCTTTCGTTGGCATGATAATATAGTCAAACTAAGCTCCTAGTGATAAACAGAGAATGGATGTAATGAGTGTTAATAATTGAATTGATTAAATAATATGAAAATGAGTCACACAAAAGGCATGAAACGATGGAGGGGTAAATTAATCACGGATGCCGTTAATCACTCATCCGTTCTTTAGAATAAATTTTCATTCTCCGAGAAAATAAAAATGAAACGGATAAATCGCATGCTTGTCAATTTTTCGGCCGCAGACATTCAAATTTACGCACCACTCGTCTCATATGTAGTGTTGCGACTTCGGTCGTGAACTTTCGAGTACGGTCATTTTCAACGAACATTTTTAATTGTTCCTCGAAAACGGAATACACCAAGTCTCCCAAAATTATAAGTGATGATAAGTGAAAACTTTTCTATCGTGAACAATTTTTCTTGTCATATCTCATATTGGAGGTATGTTCGAGTTTCTAAGAGCTGCCATTTGAGGTTATGTTAAATACACACATTTTCGCATTTTTTTTCTCAAAAACTATATACAGCAGGGATCTCAAATTTTGAGTGAAAATTTAATATATTATTCTCTTCATCTACAATTTTTTTCATTTTTCCACTATATTTCGGACTTATCTCCCTAAACTCCTTAATGAGCATATTTGAAACGAACAGCAAATTCACCATGAAAATAAGTATAGAAATGCTATTTTGGGCCAGTTGAAATGGGCTTCACTTCCGTGTCTTTGCAAATAATAATTAGAGCTACTTTTTATGAGCGTATTTGGAAAGAGCTATAAATTTTCCATGAAAATCAGTATTAGGATACACTCAAAGAGTATTACTATTTGCAATTACTTGGAGGCAATTCAATGAGTCTTCTGGGACATCTTATCTCCTTTCCTTCTAAAATTTGCATCGAAACATCATATTGGGCTAGTCTGAGCTGAGTTACATACTGTCATCTCTGTAAATATGAATCGTGGGTAATTATAATGAGTGCATTTGAAATGAACAAAAAATTTGTCATAGAAAAGAGCGAAAAAATTGCCATGAGAATGAGTACAGACATACAATTTTGAGCTATTTCTAATCGAACCTCATTCCTCTGTCTTAGTAAATAATAACTTAGGGTAATTCGATGAGTGATACAGGGTTCCATGATTGCTCAATTTTCCCTCATACTATTCTACGCTAATCACTGACACTGATCACGAAATAATTTATAATTACCAATCAAATGTCTGTGAAAGCCTAAGGGCTGAGGCTCCAATACTACACATTAATTATAAGAATGTAACAATTGAGTGTACTTATTTTCATATCAATAAACTCTTGAAATCTAAAAAAAAAGTCTTGAATATTTAATGAGTATATTCAGAAATCTCAGACAATTCTTCATGAAAATACGTATGGGCATGATATTTTAAGCTCATTCAAATTGGGTCCTAGCTGTGTATTTCTACCAATAATTATGTGAACGAATTTTTATTAGTTTATTTGGAAGAAACAAAAAAATTCGTAGAGAAATGAGTATAGATATACTATTTGAGGCTGGTTCCAATTGAGCCTAATATATTTATCGGGTAACGTGACCAATACATCGCTGATTGAGGAAAAAACGGGGTTTATGGATGAGCGTATGAAATCGGCAAATTCGTGTAGAAATCGGAGAAGGGAGTGACGCATAGAAAATATGTAATTAATAAGGTTAAAATCGGCTGAATTTAAATAATGCAAAGATAATTGATGAACTTGGAGAAGAAACTGGAATATAACTCAAGCCCCCAATAGATCGATAATAATATCTTCGCAGTGCCATGATAATGATAAATTTTGATCAAACTGTATGTAATGAATAGTGCGGGGATTTTATGAGTATTATAATCGGAGATTAGAAGAAAAAGTATAAAAATGGTACCATTTTTCATATAACTCTCAATAAAAGAAACCGTCTATTTTTTGGTCGGTGTCTATCCATTGGTCATGTTATCCTATCTGGAAACGTATTAATTTTGACCCAACTTTGAATTGTTGCATGTGAAACTGCGGAAAATTTCCTATTGATGCAAATAGCAATAAGTTCAATTTTCAGTATATTTTCATATTTCCAAAAATATACATGACTTTTTTCACTACAGTGTAGGATGAATATTGTACAGTAATTCTACGAGTTTCAGAATAAATATTCAAAAAACATCAATTAATCCTTTCCCTATTATTATAAAATCAAAAATCCTCATTCCCCTGGACTCCTGGACCAATTGTTTCAAGGTATTTCATTGTCCATTAGAAGACACAAAACATTCTTTTTAAATCAACAAGTAGTGTTTATTAACACCCTTTAGCGAATTGTTGCTGAACGAATTTTCGAAATTTGTGGCAGCTGTTAATCCTCTTAAAAATTCAGTGAAGCTACAAAGCGAATAGAAATTTTTTTTTTCATTACTTCTTTAGGGACATCTCGAAAGCTAAGCGAGACATTGTAATGTCATTTTTACACTTTTTTGTAGCTCTCAAAATTCTCTGCAAAGAAGGCTTTTGCTGAAATCGTCATATGTCGCTTGATTTTGAAGATATTCTAAAAAAAATATTGAAATGAAAAATCTATTTAGGGGATCGCTGATTTTCTATCACTTGTTCTTGCGGGATATCTTAGGAACTAATCGAGAAAGCGTCATTCCTTCTCTATACTTTTCTGAAGAAAATTTCAAGAGCTGCAAAAAAGTATGAGAGCAAGAATTGCGTATCTCCATTAATTTCCAAGATATCCTCAAAAAACGATTAGAATTCTCCTGCTTCACCTCTTCGCTCCAAAAAAGCAAATTGAGAATCAATGAAAAGGTGACACTTGCTCTAAAAGCAGAAGGTCATATGTCCTACATATGAGGCATTCCACGCTACTTCGAATACTTTTCAAACTTTTTTTCTCAATTTTAGTTCATTTTTGGACATGTTGTTGGAATGACTTATAGAAGTCATTTCCCATGGGAATAAAATGTTTTTTTTTTTTAATCATGGATTCTCAATGAAATTTCGAAAAAACGGTGAAAATGCCTATTCCACTCCAGCTTTGAATGCTCCTATCTCGTTAAATATTGGTTTTACGAAGAAAATGCAAGAAAACTTTTTTATTGCCATAGAACGTATAAGTATTTTCCTATTTGTGATAAATAAAAATTAAAAAAATGGCTGCCAAGCGTTTTTGTCAACCATAGAAGAATCTGAAAAAAAAATATATCATAGATTGAACTGTTTCTGATTTTTCTCTAAATTTTCAGGATCTAACCACCAACAGTTCGGAAGATATCGTTTTTTTTATCTTTTTCCTCCGTCCGCGGCCGGGACAGAAAAGCCATACGCATGAGCACAGTCACAACTTACGCGCCAATCACCACGTGACTCGGCGGGTATTGTGCTCATGCGCATGGTTTTTTTGACCCGGCCGTAGACGGAGGAAAAAGATAAAAAAGCGATATCTTCCGAACCGTTGGTGGTTAGATCCTGAAAATTCGGAGAAAAATAAGAAACAGTCCAGTCTATGATCTATATTTTTTTCCAGATTTTTCAATTGTTGAAAAAAACGCCTGGTAGGCCTTTTTCGATTTTTTCATTATTTTATTTAGAACCAATAGGAAAATGGCTTTTCAAAAATTAAACAAAAATTTGTTGTACTTATACGCTCTTCGGCAATAAAAAAGTATTCTTGCATTTTCTTCGTAAAACATATATTCAACGAGATAGGAGCATTCGAATTCGGAGTGAAATCGGCATTTTCACCGTTTCTTCGAAATTTCAAATGCTCATAATTTTTGAGAATTTTTTTTTATTCCCATAGGAAATGACTTCTCTAAGCCATTCCAACAACATATCCTGAAATGAACAAAATTGAGAAAAAGAGTTTGAAAAGTGTTCGAAATAGCGTGGAATGCCTCATATATCATTTTTTGCCATAAAAATACTCATTTTGACACATACGACTTTCTGCTATTAGACCCGCGATATTTTTTCCTATGTAACTCTCAAATTATCATATCGTTCCACTTTCCCCCTGCGTTCCACATTGCCCTGCCGTGCTACTTTGACCTATATTTAAATGTACAGTATATTGTTTAAATCCAATTGTTGGACCCGTTTGGAACAACAAATATGCATTGAAATAATTGAATTACATTCAATGCGTGAATAGTTGTTGCCTTCAATTGATGCTGTCAGAAACTGGCTCTAAAGTGTCAGAAACCAGGGCCAACACAGTATGTATCCCCCTTCTCAATTTTTAAAGACATGCGCTGAGAATCACTGCTTACCATCTTTTGGAGACATTGAGGCCATCTGTCGGCTCAGTGAAAGTTGGCTCTCATCATCCACCACCAGATGGCTGCACCAGTCTATTCATACTGTTTTACCTCCTCTCATTAAATTATTAATTCGTTGATTATTAGGCCTCGGAGCAATTTCTACGGCGGAATTATAATATTTCAATACTTATATTTAATTCCTTGCGAGATTTAATCATTTTCCACGCTCTCTGAAGCCGAATGAGACTTCCATGCAGCTTCCACGCAACTATCACACTATTGTGTGATAATCGAATTGCCAGGGTAGATTAAGAAAAGTATGAAAATTCGTTCCCAGAATGATGTACGTCTGCTTCACAGTTCCTTATCGCACTTACAGTCTCTTGCTCCTCTCATCAATTCGAAATTAGGCTGGAAATAGCTACTGTCTTTTCTTTCTAGCAAAACAAACGAGAGCTGATTCGAACTAAGAAGCTAGAAGATGTTTAAATATGGAAAAATTCATGATAGTCTTTGGGATCAAAATAATGAAATTAAAATTCATATCCTTCACTTTATTTGATAATTCGTACATAGGCTTCTTAATATTCTACACGGATTTTTAGGTCTGATTAAAGAATAATCTATCATTTTTCATGCAAGTGGCTTCGAGATTCGTGAAAAATTGAGCATATTCGATTCCATATACTCTAAGTGAAATAAATCCAGCGTTTTCATCAGCACTTTTGTAGAAAATTCCGATTCCACTTAATGGCAATGAAGGATAAGTTGTAACTGGTAGAGCATCGAATAATGGCAAGGTTGACTGTCCAAAATCAGTTTGTAGACTCGATTGTTTCAGTGAAATATATGTCTTATTTGCTAGACTGACTGTGAGAGGTGAAGTTGCACCAGCAGGATTTATTGGCTTGAAGAACAAGGGTTCCCTATAAATTTGAAATACAGAGGAAAATCGTAATTTTTCATGCACAAAGGGGTCATGATTCTTCTTACCCTAGATAATTATCTAATGCTTGCTTGGATATTGAAAACTTTGGATCGGACGTGAACTTCCCACTCTCAAAATCAAATGGCATACCGAATATTTCAATAGCAAATCCAATAACAGATTTTCTCTGTACTCGATTAAATTTGACTCCTGAAATCATAATTTATTGGTGAAAAAATTCCTTCACTATATTCATCTACCAATTTTTGTTGAAAATTCCTTGCAAATACCAGTTAGAACAAAGCTCGATGATAAACGTAAGTCGTCGAGGAAAAATACTTTATTTTTTCTGTTTATCGGATGAATCTGCGATGTTGAGATATTTTTAGGAATAGGTATCCATCTTTCTGAATAGCGATGAATACGACCATCGGCATTGAGCTTTCCTTCTCTCGGCTGTATGTATAGAATTCGATGTTGACGAACAAATCGTAATCCGATAATAACCCTTAAAATGATTAATAATACATAATTTAACTATGAATAATAACTAAAACACTGATTGTTCATAGGGAAATTGAAAAAATAATTAACAACATCGAATTATTGTCAAATCACGACGTTTCGCTGAGCAATGCCACCTTCCTCAGGCTCTGAAACCAAACGTCAAGTATTCTTTTATTCATGAATGAAAATCTCATTTTGTCTACACAAAAATAAATGAATATAATATAGCATTCGAAAATTGGACAGAAACGAGCTTAAACACACTATTATTTTTCCAATATCTCTATGAACAATCAGTGAATTAAATCGGAAAAATGGAAATAAATCCAATAATTAATATTCAAGACATTCAGTTACTCTGCTATAATCAATAAGCTTACATGCTGGATTCTACATTACTTTCCATGATTGAAAGACTTATTCTGCTGTCATTCACATAACAACTGCAAGCACATGCCCTGTATGATGAGTTCCGACCACTTCCATCTTCAATTACATAACTATTGGAACTTGGACATTTTGAAGGAATTCCCAGTAAACCTTCGGCCGATGAGTTGACGTGGTGAAATTTGTAGGGTCCATTTTCCTGTTTGAAGCAAAGATATTAATGCTGTATTATCTGTAACAGGGTGACTGACAATCGAAAAATTGACTGCTACTCGGATTGGTGACCGGGAAGGGCTCGTGGGCTCGAACAATAAACCGAGCGGAGAATACGCGTGCAAGGGCGCTAGTGTGTCTTTCTTGTCAGAGTGACAGAAAGGTAGACTAGGGTCCTGCATGATCGACTACTTGAACCAGTCAGGACTTTCCATAGTTCAGTGATTGGAGAGTTGATCCACGCAGTCGCGAGAGGGTTTCAAAGGAGGGGGCATTGAGAAAATTATATAAAACTGAAAGATCATAGATGAGGGGTTCAAAAATAAAAAAAGAATATCTGCAATAGATGAAAGGTGATATTTTCTCACCAATACACAGGCTTGTATGGCATTTAAGTCAGTGCACTCCATGATATGTCCTGAACAACCACTCCGCCCATCGTAATACTGTGCCTCACATATGCGTGATTCCTCGAACCATATATCGCGACAACTGTTCACATGGCAATTCTTCCAATCGTAACGGAAAATAGCTGTCTGGAATGTCCCTTCCAGTTCATAAAAGGATTCATCTGCAAATTTTCATTCAAATAAAAGTGATTCAGACGAATGATTCATTCCAATTTTTCAGTCAGGATTACTATTCAGAACAATATAGATACCTCGAATCCAACGGTCATTATGAGGCTCGCAAGCTCTTAGATACGCTACGTCTGTGATTGTCATACTCCATGAAAATAAACTCAGGTAACGTCCAATCAGTACCTCTAATGTCTCTCGCCTCAAATGATTGATCGATCTTGAATCTTCTGAAAAAAAAGCCGAATCAATCACTATATTTCTAAATTAATTTATCTGTAATAATTTACCTGTATTTGGCAGATACCGATATTTGTTCACAATAGCTGACATAACATGAGCCTTCATCTCAGCTATTACTATTGTTTTAAACAATTGAACCAGGACTTCTGAGATTATTCGATTATCGCAGAGATGTGGCTGTTCGGACTAGAAGAATATAAGGGCAATGTATTTTTTCATTTTCCAATAGAAAATACTTCATTGTTGAATTAAATGAATAATTTAACAAATAATTCTTACAGCTACATAATCAGCAATTGCAAATATCAAATTTTTTTGCAGTAATTCGTTTGATTCGAGGACTTTTTTTCGTATCATGAAAATTTCTTCCTCAATATGTGGAACAGCTGGTGCCATAAAATATCGTAAATCATTCCCATTATAGTTCATTTCACGAATTTGCTGACGAAAGTTATCGTAATATTGGTCAATCGATAGTATAAAAATTTCCAGAATATCTAAGGACTTGTGTAGAGTTATAGGGTATGGCCTCGATTTGAATACATCCTTAATGACTTTAGAATTTATAGAATCTTCCATTTTCTGTAATTGCTTATGAATTTCATCAACTTGATACTTGTAAAGTTGGAAGGCACTGTAGCTAGTAGTAGATGTCATGTTATCTATCATCAAAAACAATTTCCATATTTCTTTGCCTGTAAAATTGAACGGTTTCTCAGTAAAATGAGATGGATTAAAATGAATCTGGAACTTTACTACTAAAATTGATGTTATTAATGAAGTAATTAATTCTCTTCCATTACCTGTATCACAGACAGATTCGGAGGCACATGATGGACAACATATATAGATTATTAGAATTACTAAGAATTTTCCTTTCAACATTCTCATCCCTCATATACTATTCAGAATTCCACAGTTAGAGTTCTACGTCAAACAAGTTTAACTAAAATTCTAACAAATAATCTAGCTCTGTTCCACTATTTCTGATGGCATTGTCAAATTTTTCGTTCTTATATAAGTGTCTCATCACGCTGGAGAATAGAACAATCCCTCTTCTCTTTGTAGAGCAAATATACCGAGGTGAATTGAGATAAGAAGCAACGACATGTTTCATTGCGAAATTTCTCTGAAGTCTATAATCAAATTTTTTCAAAAATACGAATTGAAGCGGAATATTCCTCACTTTATTCGATAATCTATGCGGAGAGGCAAGGAACAGCAATAACTGCTATGTCGTCAAATTAACATGGCAGTTAATGCTATGCCATAGTAAGGGTTACTAGGTTGCATAGTACTGAGTGTTATGCCGCCATAGTACACACTATATAGGAATGTGTCCTATGGACATAGTAATCACTCTAGACTGTACATAGCAATAGCTGCTATGTTGAACATAGTAATGGTTGCTATGTTGGACATAGAAATGTCTGCTATATTAAACATAACACCGACTGCTATGTTAACACAATAATGACTACTATGTTGCTCGACTTGAAAAACCATTGCTATGTTCACATAGCAGTGAGTACGATGGACATCGTATTGGTTACTGTTTCTTTCCTCTTCGTGAATATATAGACTCATTAATATTCTATCAGGAACATTTCGTGCAATTAAGTTATACTCCATTATACTTCATACACATGTCTTGAGAACATAAAAAATATCGAGCATATTTGATTCCATATCACCGCCTTAGTAAGATAGCGGCGCATGCTTTTCAGCACTCCAATCGGGTTTTCTGACCTCACGCGGTAGACCTACTGACGGTTAGGCCAACTGACATTTCGGCAGTTCTCACCTCATCAACATTCCATCAACTTCAACTGGAATTCTCGCTTCTAGATTCCCACCCAGCTTCTTGATTCATTCAAAAATTTCTGAAACACCGGTCCCGCAGCAACTGGAGGAGATTCAAAAATGACCAGAAAATGGGGAACGAAATATAGAAGAATCTCGGATAATTAGAACTCATATAATGAGTATTGCAGCACACATGCAGCTCCCTAAACGAGGAAATCGAATTATCGTCAGTCATGAATTTGATATTAACGTTGTCCACATTTCTTTGCCTATAATTAAATGAAATTAATGGAATATGAGAAATTAATCATAGTTATGTAATTAGTAGGTGATTAATTCTTTTACCCAACCTGTATCATAGACAGTATCAAGGACACATGATTAATTACGCATATAGATTGAGAGAAGTATGAAAATTTGTTCTCAGAATGATATACCTCTGTTTAACAGTTTCTTATCGGACTTTCAGTCTTTTGCTTCTCTCATGAATTCGAAATTAGGTTAACAATACCTACTATCTAATTTTTTTTCAGCAAAGCAAACACGAGTTGATTTGAGATAAGAAGCTAAGAAATTTTTGAATATGAAGAATTTTGTGGTGATTTTTGGGATCGAAATGAAATAATTAAAATGAGATATTCCTTTCATTTAATTGAATAATTCATACAGAAACTTCTCAATATTGTGTATAAATCATTGGGTCTGATTAAAGAATAATCTATCATTTTTTATGCAGTTGGCTTTGAGATTCGTGAAAAATTGAGCATATTCGATTCCATATACTCCAAGTGAAATAAATCCAGCATAGTCATCAGCGCCTCTGTAGAAAATTCCAATTCCATTTAATGGTAGTGGAACAGAAGTTGTAACTGGTACAGCATCAAATAATGGCAAGGTTGATTGGCCAAAATCATGCCGTAAACTTGATCGTTCCAGTTGAACATATTTTTTATTCGCTGGACTGAGTGTAAGAGGCAAAGTTGCATCAGCAGGATTGATTGGCGCAAATAACAAGGGTTCTCTATGAATTCGAAAGACAGACAAAAATCATTATTTTTCATGTACAAAATGATAATGATTCTTCTTACCCCAGATCGTTGTCTGATGCTTTCTTCGATATTAAATATATTGGATCAGAATTTAGTTCCCCACTCTTGAAATCAAATGGCACACCAAATATTTCAATAGCAAATCCAATAACAGATTTTCTTTGAACTCGATTGAATTTGATTCCTGAAATAATAATTTAATGTCGAAAAAATTCCTTTATCCTATTCATTTACCAATAATTCTTAAAAATCCATTGAAATTACCAGTTAGAGCAAAGTTCGATGGTAAACGTAAACTATCGAGGAAAAATACTCTATTCTTTCTGTTTATCGGATGAACCTGTGATGCTGGGATATTTTTAGGAATAGGTATCCATCTTTCTGAATAGCGATGAATACGACCATCGGCATTGAGCTTTCCCTCTCTCGGTTGAATACATAAAATCTGATTTTGACGAATAAATCGTAATCCAGTAATAACCCTGAAAATCATTAATAACACACAGTTTAACTATGAAAAATAACTGTGATATTCTGTTACTCTGCTTCAATTAATAAGCTTACATGTTAAGTTTTACATTGCTTTCCATAATCAACAGACTTATTTTGCTATTATTTCCATAGCAATTGCAGGCACATGTATTGTGCGATGAATTCCGACCGCTACCATCTTCAATTATATAACTATTGGAACTTGGACATTCCGAAGGAATTCCAAGCAAACCTTTGACCGTGGAATTTACGTGGTGAAATTTGTAGGGACCACTTTTCTGTTCAAAGCAAAGATATCAATTATATGGTAATTATGCAGGAAAGGGGCTTACATAAAATCAAATAATAATCAAAGTCAAATCTTCGGAAAAAAATATGGAATGCGCAAGCAGGATTTGAACCCACGACCCTCTGATTACATGTCAGGTGCTCTGACCACTGAGCTATTGCGAGTTACTATATTTATCTTCAAATTTTGATTCTCACATCTTTTCTTCACCTCCCATCCACGAGGCAATGTCGCCATTAAACAAATAAATTTATTAATAAATTAATTTTTATTAATAAATTTTTTAAGAGAATCAAATTTCGGAAAAAATATGTAATTCGCAAGCAGGATTTGAACCCACGACCCTCTGATTACATGTCAGCTGCTCTGACCACTGAGCTATTGCAAGTTACTATATTTACCTTCAAATTTTGATTCTCACATCTTTTCTCCACCTCCCATCCACGAGGCAATGTCGCCATTAAACAAATAAATTTATTAATAAATTAATTTTTATTAATAAATTTTTTTAAGAGAATCAAATTTCGGAAAAAATATGTAATTCGCAAGCAGGATTTGAACCCACGACCCTCTGATTACATGTCAGGTGCTCTACCGCTGAGCTATTGCGAGTTCCTATACTTTCCTTCAAATTTTTGACCAAGATATATTACATCATTATCGCCACCTCCCTTCCTGAAGTAATTTAAATTAATTTTGAATTAATTTTATTTGGATAGGCCGCTGTTCTGCATATTTACCAATTATATATCATTTGTAACAACTGAAAGATGATATTTTCTCACCAATACACAGGCTTGTATAGCCTTCAAGTCCATGCACTCAGTTAAATTTCCTGAACAGCCACTTCGATCATCATAATATTTTGCCTCACATTGGCGGGATTCCTTGAACCATATATCATGACAAGTGTCCACATTACATTTTCCCCAATCGTAACGGAAAATAGCTGTTTGAAATGTACCTTCTAGTTCATAGAAGGATTTATCTACAAATTTTCATTCAGATAAAAATTATCCAGACGAATAATTAATTTCAATAATTAGAGATACTATGCAGAATAATATAGATACCTCGAATCCAAAGGTTATTAGAAGGCTTGCAAGCTCCGAAGTACACTGCGTCTGTGATTGTTATACTCCGTGAAAATAAACTCACGTAAAGTCCAATCTGCACCTCTAATGTCTCTCGACTTAAATGATTCACCCATTCGAAATCTTCCCAAAAAAAAGCCAAATCAATCACTATATTTCTAATTTAAATTAATCTATATTAGTTTACCGTCATGTAGTCGATACTGATATCTGTTCACAGTAGCTGACATAACATGAGCCTTCATCTCAGCTATTACTATCATTTTGAACAATTGAACTAGGAGTTCTGAAATTATTCGATGACCATCGCAAAGATGTGAGTTTTCAGACTGAAAGAATATGGAAGCAGCTAATTTTTCTATTCTTCAATAGATTGTTGAACTAAATAAATGACTTAACAAATAATTCTTACAGTTACACAATCAACAATTGCCACTATCAAATTTCGATTCAATAATTCATTCGATTCAAGGACTTTTGTTCGTATCGTTATGATTTTCTCCTCAATATCTGAAATAACTGATCTCATGAAATATCGCAAATCATCACCATTGTAACTCATTTCACGAATTTGCTGACGAAAGTTATCGTAGTATCGATCAACCTCTTGTATAAAAATTTCCAAAGTATCTACGCATCTGTATAGAGATATAGAGTATGACCATGATTTTACTACATCACTAATGATTTTAGAATCCATCGAATTTTCCATTTTCTGTAATTGCTTATGAATTTCATCAACTTGATACTTGTAAAGTTGGAAGGAACTGAAGCTAGTAGTAGAAGTCATGTTATCTATCATCAAATACAATTTCCATATTTCTTTGCCTGTAAAATTGAATTATTCCTCGGTAAAATGAGATGAGTCGAAGTAGTGATATTGAAAGGAAAAAAATATATTTTTAATTTTTTCTTAGATAATTCAATAGTGAATAAACAATGTAGGAAATAAAAAACAAAATTTTTTCCTTTACTTCATATTTAAAATAATTTCTTAAAATCGCCTTAACTACTAAAATTAATATTTTTAATTAATTCATTCATCCTTTTCTATCACCTGTATCGCAGACAGCTTCGAGGGCACACGATGAACTACGTATATAGATTATGAGAAGTATCAAAAGCTGTCCCTTGAACATTTTCATTTCTAGTGCAATATTTTTACAATCCCACTTTTAGAGTTATATCATCAAATAGGTTTAACAAAAGTTCAAATGAATAATCTAGCTCTGTTCTACTATTTCTACTGCCATTTCTAAAGTAGTTATTCTTATATAAGTTCTTCTCTTGCTAGGAAATAACTCAATCCCTCTCCTATCCATAAAGCAAATACACCAAGGTGATTTGAGATAAGAAGCAAAAAAAAATGTTCCTAGAGGAAAGAAACTCGAAAAAAAATCAGCAATGCCCAAGCGAAATTCAAAGCCACGATCTTCGAATTACTGATCCGCTACTCTATCAAGAAGATATTCATAAAAGAGTATGTTAACCCTTCAGCGCTCGCGTGATTTACCCGACTTCGTTGGTCGCACGGTGAGCGCGCCGCCACTGTTTTAAATAGTGTAAGAGCGGGCGAACGACTTTGCAACAGTGCAACTTGAACGGGGATTTTACGCGTAGTCACACCGGGTGTTTTCACATCCTCTCAAGTTTCAACTCACCAATAATAACAGAGAAAAATAATTTCCACCAATTAGCAAATCCTTGTGGCCCTTTCTGGTTATTCTCGAATCCCCACTACAAAATATTCTAGGATAGCGAGAACTGCTATGTTACATTTTAAGTCAGATACTTTTCGACTTCGTAAAAAGACAGACACGACGTTTAGTCCTGAACTGATCGAATTATTGAAATTAAGAATAAGAAACAATTTTGAGTGCAATTAAAAATAAGAACTCTTCTAAAACCTTTCAAAGAATATTAATAATTTAATAATTGCAATAGTTTTGTGTGGACTTTCATGAACATTGATCCTTCAATTTAATTCATTAATTTTTTATGTGAAAATCTAATCTCTTTTAATTATCATTTTGTGCTATTTTTGAAATATACAACAGATTAGTGTATGTTGTGTTTAATTCCTTTAATTCATTCCGCATCATTGATCTCAGCACCTGCGGTTATCGAGACATTGGTCGTTAACCTGCCCGTACGGAGTGAAATTTGGCGTACCTGAAATTCTGGTATACCTGGGATTTACAACCCCAGAGAAGGGTTTACGCTCAGTAAAACTATCGCGTCAAATCCCGTACATGCGATCTCCTGAATAATGAAGCCCAATGCCCAGGCAGAAGAAGTGCCTTGCATTTAACCTGGCGCGAGGCTGCCTCGGACGGCTCAAACTGGGCACAACGTTACTAGGCCCCTGCGTGCGTGGCTAGCTTACTGTGCAATCTTGGCGCAAGATTGCACGGCAATGAAGAGCCCAGATTTTTCAATTTTCACCCTTATTAATGAATATAATTATTATGGGTATAAAAATTACATCTGTACATTAAATTTTAATTCATTTTATTTCCAAAAGCATCACATATTGATCAAGATAAGTTTCTATCCTTGAAAAGGAAAACATTCGATTATTCATCTGAATCTGAGGATGTTTCCACGAGCTCCTGCTTGGGAACCACGGGATCAAGACGAGAAGTCGAAGGTCTTGCAGACTGGGAATCTCCACTGTTATTACCAACAGCAATTCTTATTGTCTCTTCATCATTGAGAGTTGCATTGCCCGTAGATTCTTTGCTTCTCCTCTTCGTTCTGAACACCCGTTGACCATCCCAGTCCTTTGATTGGGTTAAAGCGGTGCCTATTGCGGATTTTGCTTTTTTTTCGGTAATCCCTCCATGTCCACAGACAAGAGCTTCTGGAAGTTGAATTGATCATTAATAATACCAATTTTGATACTAATCAGAAATATAATTTGTTAGTCAAAAGCATTCGTTTATTCTTCATACGATTGAAATAAGAAGACCAGTGGTCATGTTTCAGAGAAATGGGAAATTTCTGTTCGCCTTTTTGGATAAAAAGATCAGATTGAATTGATTTTTTTCATTTTACGCAATTAATGAACAGAGACGAGGAAGAACTGTGCTAGTACAGTAAGGTTTCAAATTCTGATATTGTCTAACCTGTTATGCACTTCATGAATGTTGGCGTATTTAAATCCATTACAAATTTATTTTGCATCTGTTTCGTTGCAGTGTACCGTTACGAGTTAAAAATTTCCTCAAAATGTCTGTGGCACTGAGAGATAATTTTTTAGAATTAAGGCGCTTCATAACCTGCAACTAAATTCATGATTTTAATGGTAAATATATTGAATAACAGTGTAGAAATTTTTTAATCATACACAATGAGAAAAAAAGTGGGAAGAACTATCAACTATTGATACCATTCGTCCGGTGAAAATTCCTCTTTCGAAATAATTGAAAAAGTTGTTGAATATAATGAATTCAGTAAATTAAACAACTTCATCAATTATTTGAAAAAAGAAGAATTCTCAGAACGAATAATGGGATCAATATTTGATACTTCTTAGCACTTTTTTTTCTCAACGTATATTGTAGTTATTGATTAATACTCACTGTATCGGTGAGGCAACTTCGATCAGCTCTCAATTTATGTTCAAAATGCTGGAGAAACTTAATCGAATTGATTGGTAATGAAATATCATATTTGCCCTCAATAGACAACTCAAGAGACACAAATCCTGGCCCAGCTTGCTCATAATTCGACTTCTCCATCACTCTTAATATCTCTAGCACTCTCTTCATATCAGCTTTCAGACTGATGACTTCTCCTAGCAGGACTTCGTGTGCTAGGCAGAAATACTCATTAATAAATCGTCTGCTGGTGATTTCAAAAATGTATATGGATTATGAAAGAAAATTTTTCTTACCAATGCAGCAATGTTGAGGATCCTTATTCGGTACCTCCTTGGGCACTCGGTGATTAACGTCATTTTTTCCTTTAATTCCGTTGGAGAGAACTGGTAATTCCGGAAAGTGATGTGACATGCATGAAGATGATGTGGGTTGATGATCAGTCAATGTGGTGTCCACGAGTTCTTCCCTACTTTCATCAGAACTCTCGTTCTTCTCTGCTGTGATGTCCACAGCATCCATACTCTGGTGAAAGTTTCCTTGATCAGAATTGTTGTAGATCCTTTCATTGTTGATGTCATTCGTCAACTGTGCCTCAGCTGCATTTTCTAGTCCATGAATCCTGTTCTCACACATAGACTTATATAGAGGTTCCACTGAATCTTGACTTTCCTCCTCTCGATCTGAATCTCCACTAATGAACGCATAGAAGGCAGCTCTAGATTTTCGTGCTTCCAGCTTTTGCCTAAATTTCATTCGTTCACGATATCTCCGAGCCCTCATTAATGCTAAATGGGTTTTCCTCTTAGCTTCTTCACTCATAGTGCCAATCCCTTGTTGATTAATATAATAGTTTGTAGACACTAGAAAAAATTCTATTTTTTTTCTCAATCTCAATTGAATAGAAACTCTTCACTTCAATATGATTCGCATACAAGTCGATCTGCACTCTACCGTTTAACTGTAGATAAATCGATCTAACTTCGAAGAGCTATTTAAATTGAGGTAAAATCTCAATGTCCTAGTGATGAAGCATCTAGGCAGAGCAATTTCATTTTCTGATATGACAAATGAACACGTCACACGTCATATGGGAAAACTTTCTTCTCATATTGTTCTCATTTGAGAGGATATTCCCTGAACTAAGCTTGTTCAAGATCATTAATAATAATACTATTTTATTAAATGTCCTGAATCGAAGAAATTCATCATTTTTTCTTTCATATTTAAGGAATCAGTATGAATTCATGTAGAAGAGTGAGTTCATCATAATATCCTTCTACTATTTAACTTTAGTAAAACAACTATTTTTCGAAATCTAACTTTATTAATACAAACTTTAAAAACTCAAGTTGACTTTAGATACTTTTTACAAACAATGACTTGAAGAGTAGATAGTATTTAGATTCTAACTCGGATAGTAGCGGTATCTCTGCTAAGGTCTTACTGAGGTGTTTGAGGTATTTCGGGGTTTATATATTGTAATGAGAGGGTGGAAAAGCTAGGGTTTGAGGTCAAGAGGGGGTAAGGCCCGCTAGGTAGTTGGGGGAGTTGGGCGGGTAATTTGTGGGGAAAATTCGAAGGAAATTGCAATTGCTTGTAGCAGGAATTTGGGACCAACGGGTGCAATGAAACGATTGGTGAGGAAATTCGTGTTCTGGGGATTATAGTAATAAAACGATATAAAGAGGGAAAGGGACTAACGGGACTGAACATTTGGTGTTCACGTGACGTGGCTTGGGGAAAAGTAAAGGTAATCAGGGAAAAACCCAATTGAAAGGAGTAGGTATACAACAGATTCTAGTGATTATAATTTTTTCGAATTTTTTTTTCTGTGGCAAATGTTTCTTTTTTTAGCATTTTCACCACATATCCAAAAATGGAAGGAATAAAAAAATAATCACCCAGGAAGTAAGTGAAATAGCGTGGAATGCCTCATTCCTGATACGAGCGAGCGTGGCCCAAACTAGAACTGCCTTTCAAAAGTAAGCCTTAGGTGCACAACCCCAAGGCAACCCTGTAGCAAAGTTACGCAAACGTGTTTTAGCTAATCTGACTGCGCACGGAGGAACCATGGTTGTGCCAAGCTTGCATTTTACAACATTGCGTTATCCATCTTGTGTCAATGTTGAGTCTCGCAGATGCAAGATACATTTCTACCTGGATGTAGAAGAGCTTAGAAGAGTTGAATGTGATAAACATTGACATGCACAAAGTCAATAACAATGCAGAGCTTCATCAATAAAACTCTTATCGATCATCCAGTCAATATATCCACAAACCAATATCCTAACGATGATCCTCATTCTATGAAGAAATTCTCCTATACTATATAGAATCAATACTTTTTATTGATCGAAAAAATTCAAGTTATTTTCTTTATTTTCCATTTTTTTCTTTTTTTTTTGCAAATATCTCGGAAACTAAGCGAAATAGGGTGATTTTGTCCACATCTTTTTTTGTCGAGAATTTCAAGAGCTACCAAATTTGTTTTCCAAAATCACTTTACTTCTCTTAGTCTCCGAGATATCCTCGAAAAACGTAAAAAAATGGACTTGACTCCTTTTACCTCTTCACTGCTAAATTTCATTTTAATTAATAATCTCTTATCTTCATTGGTTCCAGCACTAGAGTTTGAACTCAACCGAAGTATAAAAAAAGAGTAAAAAGAGGGGGAAAAAGGTAACAAGACAAAATAAAGCATTACAATTTTCATTAAAAGCAACGAGGATCCCCGTGGAGTCTAAAAATTTGCAGAAACGAGGAAGATCATCTCGCTATCCTTTTTTCTCCTCCTTCTCACTATCCAAGTGAAATCAGTCGGAGGCGAGACGATGGCTTTTCGAGGTCGGTTAGATTGAAGGACGCAGGAAGGATAACTTGGCTCCAGCGTTTGCAGGAGATTCGAATCTTCATTAGACACTGCCTCTTGCCTCTTCCTTACCCTTTGCCACGAAATTCTACGGTAGAGTTTGGATAGAATGAAAACACGTCACCGCAGGCGACCCAGTAATTTGCGCATCCAGCCATTGGCTGCTAAATCCAATGTGTACTAACTATGCTCGGAAAATTTCACAGTGCAACGACCTATAATTCACTGTAATTTAATAACATTTGACTGGCATTGGATGTACTATAAGCATCTGTCTCTCTTCTTCATTCATCTCTGCAGTATTCTGTACTCTGTGTGTGTATGAATTGGATTCTTGTAAACGAAACACGTTCGGTGAAATTCGAGGAGGAAAAATAATAATTTTTTGCTTGGAAGAATTTTTTTTATGTGAAAATGCTTTCCTTGAGGCCATTCATTTGGAGAATTCGCTGGAATTCAGCGTTTTTATTTTTTCATAATCACTTGGCTGAGCGGAAAATTCTGAAAAAAATCTAGTTTATTCATTGAAATGTTTAACAAACTATCATATTTTTTAAATTACATATTCTGCAAATTTGATGGAGAAATAAAATAAATTTTGGGAGTTAGTAAAATTTTTTCAATTCTAAATGAAATGTCGCGGACACAAAAAATTATTTTAAAAATTTTTTTTGGGAAGGATTGATGGAACGAATATTTGATCATTTTTACCACCTTTTTTTTCTCAGTGTACATTTAAATATAACAGAGACATTTGTAAAAATTGTCAGGTACTGGGACAATGTCAGAAATTGGGGCCATCATGGAATCTCATTTTATCTCTTCTCCACTGAATTATTCGGCAATATGTGGATTGTTGGTGATATACTCTTCTCGTTTGGTTTAGAGACTGATGGAAATTTCGAAAAGCCTTTCATTATGCAAATTTCAATTATTACACCAGGGAAATTCCATCAAAACTACGCTTTGTTTACAGCACTGAAGTTTAATCCATTTTCTGTTGGGAAAATTGAGAGAGATGTTATATTATTCTGATGGAAACGGATGCTGGTTTTTTTTTTAATGAAAATTACCATTTTTAATTATAAATTTTCTGTCTTTTTTTTGCACTTAATTAGAACAAGAAAAACATGTCGTCTGAGGTCATTTGTGATTGTTCATGACGCATGAAAATAAAATGACATCACCCCAAAAAATCTTATCATTCCCAAAGCCTTTATCCTGTCATTGTTCGAAATCCGCAAAAACTTCCAAGAATTTTGTTGGGATTTCAGTGGAAAAACTTCTAAAAACTTTGGAAGAAACTTTAGGAGAAAGATCCTTTCCTCTCCTTTTACTTCTTTAAAGCGGCTGGAAAAAAGTCAGTCATCACCAGAATTTAAGAGCGAAGAGGTAAACCAGGATTAGTCGGCCTTTCAATAATTTTTTGAGAATCTCTTGAAAACTAGGGGAGATAGGGCAATTTCGTCCCGAATTCTTTTTTCGTAGATAATTTTAAGAACCACAAAAAAAAATAATAAAAAAGCAAAATCGCCCTATCCTGCTTACCTTCCAAGACATCTCCTGAAAAAAGAATTATTATTATTTTTCAAAATTAATTTAATAAATTAAAATAGGATTTTCATTTTTTTTTCATCGTTTTCCTCAAATATCTCGGAAACTGTTATAGATAGAAGTGGAAAACAATACGATTTGGTTATTTGCAATTTGAGAAAATTGGAAGAATGGCGCTTACAGCCATTTGCACTGAGGAGATGATATGAGATAACGCAAACCAAATTTCATAATCATTTCATTTTCTAATCTTTTTGTGATTATTATCATGGGAGCCGGTCTATTTAACATTTGTAAATGTTGACATTCGGTTATTCCAACATGAAACTCAACATTTTATTTTTCAACATAGTTGATTCCAACATTTTATTCTTCAACATGATTTATTTCAACATTTTTTTCCTCAACATAATGTATTCTGACATGATTTTTTTTTATGAAAAGGAAAAATCGGTGATTCATGAGTTTTACTCTGCCAAATATTATAAAAAATTTTAATGATTATTCCCAATTTTTTAAATTAAATTGATGTGTTCTGATGTAGCAGAGGTCGGTAGCAAGATTTCGAAGCAGGCAGACAAAATCCTAATTGAATTTTTACCAAAAAACAACGAGCTTTTGTTGGCAGTCCCTAATCGATTGAACCAAAAAAAAAACAATAAATAAAATGCCTATGAGGGGACTTGATGAGAGGTATCTCATCAAGTCCCCTCCCCTCTCACTCAATCGAAACAATTAACTCTACTCTCTATTGAATTTATTATTTTTCTATATTACTATGAAATAAAATTTATTCAAGCTTGAATATTGTATTCACTGAGCTGTTGAACACAATGAATAACTAAGTTTTTTGATTCGAAGTGAAAAACTCAACTCATGTTGCAAAAAAATGCGAGCCTAGAATAGGCGCACTGAGCACGGCAGACAAGAAAAATTCTGGAGAAAACACTCAAAATACTCATTTTCAGTCGGCAGAGCTAAACTGCGGAATCGTCAAAAAATCTTAGGGAAAAATATTTAAAATTCTTTTCAGATGATTAAAAAAAAATATGACAATTTAATCTCAAATTTGGAAATTCTCGAGAAATCTTCATCTTTTCTATGCGATATATCGTATTATATGCATATTATATAAAATTCATCAAGTAATGGGTTAATTTTTTATACAAAATACTTAGGGAAGAATCTTGTTACTTATTCTAATTCTGAGAGGGTTGAATTCATGTTGGATGTGTGAGTGTTGGATCCATCTTCGTTGAATTTGTCTGTGTTGAATTTTTTTGTGTTGAATTTTCCTGTGTTGAATTTGTATATGTTGAATTTTCCTGTGTCGAATTTGTATATGTTGAATTTGGAAATGTTGAGTATACGTGTTGAAATTGTTTTGTGTTAATTAGACATGTACCCATTATCATAATCTAATTTTGCGATACTAATACCTTTATTTAAAATTTTCATTATGTGGTTTTTCCTAAACATACACACATGATTATTTCTTTAGACGGCCAAAAAAAATAGGAGAGGAATCAGAAGACATCGTTCTAAGAGGCTTATGCTGATGAAATTGGATCATTAAATCTCGAAAATGAAAAATAAAATAAAACAAAAAATGAATTTTGAAAAAATTTCTCTAAATAATTTTCATATTATAATAACTCTCATGATTATAAAAATTGTGAAAGGCAAAGATGATGTCATCGAATTTTTGTATTAATTTTTGAATATGGAATTTTTTAAAGACGGAGATTTGTAAAAAGAATTATTTTTCAATGAAAATTGTCAAAAAAAATTTTACTTTTTTTAAATCAGATCTATAAAACCTTTAATGGCGGGCGCATCGCGCTCGCAACCCGCTTGTTATTATTATTTTTCAAAATTAATTTAATTAATTAAAATAGGATTTTCATTTTTTTTTCATCGTTTTCCGCAAATATCTAAGAAACTGATCGAGATGGGGTGATTTACTCCCATTTTTTCGTAACTTTTGAAATTTTCCAAAAAATAAAGACTTTTTAATTATTTTTTTTGAGAATATCTTGGAGTTTAAGCGAGATAATGCGATTTCACCGGAATTCGAACAAAAAGTCGGGATGCGAGAAAAATTCTAGTTTACGAATTATCAAAAAAGAGAAAATGCATTATAAAAAATCTTAAAATAAAAAGGAAATGAGAAAGTAAAGGGAAAAATGGAAATTGACATTTAATAAAACCCCCGACAAAAAGATTGGAATAAAAAAATTGAGTGAAAATCCGAAATAATTAATAAAAGTTATATTTGGAAAAAAAAGGGAAGTCCTCCATAAAATATGCTTTGAAAAAATTCAGAAAAATTTGAAAAAATTTGAAAAAAAACGGAAAAAATCTCAAATATTAAAATAAAACTGATTTTTGTAATATATATGGGCAAAGGAAGGTTGCTGGAGTTTAATTTGAGAAAATTTCGAAAATTTTTCAAAATTTCAAAATTTCAAAAATTCCCCCAAAAAATTTTTTTTTTTTTTTTTTTTTTTTTAATTCAGAAAAATTTTGAAAAAAATTCAGAAAAATTTTAAAAAATTTGGAAAAAATCGGAAAAAATCTCAAATATTAAAATAAAACTCATTTTTGTAATATATATGGACAAAGGAAGGTTGCTGGAGTTTAATTTGAGAAAATTTCGAAAAATTTCCAAAAATTTAAAATTTCAAAAATAAAAAAAAAAAATATGCTCTGGATGTCCCCCAACTCCCCTTTTTTCCCAAATACAACTTTTATTAACTATTTCCGAATTTTACTCAAATTTTCCATTTCAATTTTTTCTGTCGGGTATTATTAAATGTCAATTTTTATTTTTCCTTTTACTTTTTCATTTCTTTTTTATTAAAAAAAAATTTATAATGCATTTTCTCTTTTATTCCCTGAATTAATAAAAAATGTAATTATACTGACATCGATCTGCGGATATATGGACTGATGCTACAAGCCCTACCATAAAGTTCCTGGCGATGACATGGTCCTCAGATATGCAAAACAAGTTCCGAGATAATTGTGTTTCAGTTTAGTTTCAAACTGGCGAATTTAATCCACAACGATGCCACTGCCCATTCCACCTACTCATTCCAATTCTGTCGACCCTTTTCCCTCCTCCATCTCTGTTTTCTACCCGTAAAACGTACAACCTCCTGTGTCTGTGATTGAATAATTAGCCAAGTGCTATTTACCAACTTTTTTTCCCCTCAATTTTTTTATTTTTTTAATTACGTTAAACTTTGCAGCTTCTGTTGAAAGATTGAATCAGCTGATTTTTCTCTCTCGTTTCACTCGCAAGAATACTTCGCACATTTTTCTTAGGCTTTTTTCCTTTTTTTTTATCTGTACAATGGACAATTTAAGAGAAAACTGCAATTTAGAGGATTACACCCTTCAAAGTAATGAAAATCCATGTGTAGACACAAGAAAAATGAGAATTGCAGTTGTTAAAATGTTTACGCAGTGTTTTTTAGCGAAATAAAAGGAAATAAAGCTATTTTAATTTTATTGGGAAGTGGAAAAATGAGGTAAATTCAGTTTTTATGGTTTTCTTTAGAATATCGTGGATCTCGGAATAAAAAAATTTTAGTTATCACTTTTTTGTGAATGAGACTTTTTTCTACCAAAAAAAATCAAAAATTTTGATTTTATTGATTTTTTGAGAAATTGTTTTTAGCGAATGTTTTTTCGAGAATAACTCGGAAAGTAAACGAGATAGGGCAATTTTGCACGAATCATTTTTCTTTTAAATTATTAACGGCTAGGGGATACTGAGAAGGATTGAAGTGAAATCGCCTCATCTCTCTTAGTTTCCGAGATATTTTCCAAAAAAAAATTACTCAAATAAATGCAAAAAGTCGATTTTTATTATATTTTTCTTGAAATTGTCCCGGAAAGTAAGCGAGATAGGGTAATTTTTTTTGTGGCTGTCGAACTTCTCGATAAAAATGTTGAAATCGAAATTGCTCTATCTTCCTTAGTTTTCCAGATATTCTCTAAAAAAGATTTTTTTAAAATTACTCTTCTAAATAAAAATGAATTGATTTTTTCTATCTTTTGTTTTTTTGAAGATATCTCGGAAAAGAAGCGAGATAGAGCAACTTTGTTCGAATCCTTTCTCGTGGCTCTTGAAATTTTCTACAAAAAAAGAATCCATGTAAAATTGCCCTATCTCGCTTGGTTTCCCAGATATCTGCAAAATAATAGAATTAAATATATAAATAAAATTTTTTTTTTTTTTTTTTAATTTTTCAATTTTTTTTTTAATAAATAAAAATTGAACACCAAAAGAAAAAATCAGTAATATGTGACAAAAATCCATTTTTTATCTTCGTATTTCGTTTATTTTGCTTTCAAATTTTCTTTACAAGTAAATTAATTTAAAAATTCAACTGATAATTAATTTTTTCATCCATTCAATAAAACGAATTTTTTTTAAAATTGATCGAAACTTCATTTAAAAAATAATTTTCTCTCCATTACCGATAAAAACACACTGATATGGCATCATTAAATTGTGAATTATTTCTTAAAATATAGAACTTTTTTTTTCATTGATTCCAATAATTTATTTTTCAACAATTGATTATTAAAATAATAAAGGAATGAAATTTATTCCTCAACCTCTTCAGTAACTTCGATGATATTCTTGAAGCAGAATGGCTGGAACGGGTATCCTAGGCCCATGTAGAATTTACTCATGAATTCGACCCTAAAAATACAAAAAATACAAAAAAACTTTTAAAATGCAGTTTTACATCAGATTCAAGGAAATCAGAGCGATAATAAAATTTTTGAAAAAGTGAAGTATACAAATTCGAATCGAGCAAAGTGGGGAAAAAAATGTAGAATGTATATATAGCCCTAACTAGAGATGATAATGTATTCATAAAGAAGAAATATTGTCAAAATCAATTGTGTTTTTCATTTCCATGTTAGTAAATTATTTTGTAGGAGTCATGAGACGTTGCAAAAAAATTGATTTAACAATAGGGGAGAAGGGGTTCAATTGAAACAATCCTGCTTGCGCATTACATATTTTTTCCGAAATTTGATTCTCTTAAAAAATTTATTAATAAAAATTAATTTATTAATAAATTTGTTTTTTTTTTTTTTTTTTGCCATTAAACAAATAAATTTATTAATAAATTAATTTTTATTGATAAATTTTTTAAGAGAATCAAATTTCGGAAAAAATATGTAATGCGCAAGCGGGATTTGAACCCACGACCCTCTGATTACATGTCAGGTGCTCTGACCACTGAGCTATTGCGAGTTCCTATACTTTCCTTCAAATTTTTGACCAAGATATATTACATCATTTTCGCCACCTCCCTTCCTGAGGTAATTTAAATTAATTTCAAATAATTTTATTTGGATAGGCCGCTTTTCTGCATATTCACCATTTAGCTTTTTCCGTTTGAATCAACGTTTTTGCCTTGCAACTCAGTGTATATTTTACAAAAACGATTTTCTGAGTAAAATTTTCTCAAAACGTTGAAAAAAAAATTATTAAAAAAAAAATATATAGAATAATCAACGATATTACATACGGACTGCATAATAAAAGATAAATACGGAATTTAATGAATAAGCTCAGTCGACAATTTACTATTCATTATAATCTCTCCTCCTCTTTGATTAATTAATCATGATAATATGAATATCAAATGTTACCGTTTTCAGAATATTCATTTCATAATGTAAATATTGAATAGAATGGCCGAGTTGATACTGGATTTACTGAAATAACTTGGACTCAACTATTTGCAAAAGCTCGCCATTAAAAAGTGCAGAAATTTCAATAGTGAATTATTCATTGTTCAGCGAAAAGTTTTTCCATTCAGAAAAATACGGGTTTTAAATCAGTTTTTTAGAAATATGTCGGAAACTAAGCGAGATAGAGAAATTCGTAAAGGAACCTTTATCGTAGCACTCAAAATTCTCTACAAAAAAGGTCTCTACAAGAATTTTTTCATCTCTTATAGATTTCGAGATCTTTTTGAAAAACCTGAAATTTCGAAAAATTCGAAGATTTTCATGATTCATATTTTGCTTTTACATTTTGCTTTTCAAAAAATAATCGATTTTCTAATAATCGATGTTTTTTGATGTCGATGTTTTTTTCATCGATGTATAAAAAAAAATAATCGGATTCTCGATTCTTTGATTATGAGCAAGAAAAAAGAATGAAAGGTTCATTTTTTTGAATGATTATTATTATTAGGGTAGCATTAATTATGAAAAGTGGGTTCAAAAGGATGAGATGAAGAAAGAAGTGCAAGACATTATCGTTTCTTCCGTAAATAATTCAAATTTCATGTATGATAGAGTATGGAATGAGTGTATGGATTGATGGTTTAATCAATATTGGTTTGAAATATCATGTGAAATTGGAAGGTTTCTTTTAGAAAACAATACTAAAGCACTGTCAATTCGCAATATTTCGCTTATAATTCAAGCTTCATCAGGCTCTCCATGAAAACCCATAATAGGATTAATTTGACAAGATATTGATAATGTCAAGAGCCTGATAAAGCATAAATTAGGGGAAGGTGGGGCAAAATGGACATCAGGAGCAAAATGGACACATCTAAATTTTTGGGCAAATATTATGGAAAACTCTTGAAATGAATAGAAATATTGGCTGTAGATTGTTTTTGATGATTTCATTGGGAAGCTGAGGAAATTTAAGATGGAAAACAAGTACCGGAATTAATTTTTTTGACTTTTCGGTGATTTTGACTTTTTTGAGAATTTTAGAAGGGTAAAACACTTTTTTTTTGAAATTTTTCAGTTTTTTGAGGATATCTTTGGTTCTATTTCTCGTAGCGTGGAAATTCCGATGGGAGGTGAAAGGTGAGATCATTTGCCATCGATTTATAGGGTTTTCAATTCAAAAATATTGATTTTTGAGGTATTTATGGGCATTTTTGTGAAACAGTTTTGTGAAACTGTTTTTGGCCTATAACTATCCCTAAAATTGATATTTTTTAATTAAAAACCCCATAAATCGATGGGAAATGAGCTCACCTTTCATTTAAGATCGGTCTCATGTTACTATGACCAATAGAACCAGAGATATTTGCGAAAAACTGAAAATTTTCATAGAAGGGAAGGCTTTTACCCCTCAAAAATACCGAAAAATATCCAATTTTCAAAAAAAATCGAAAAAAATACATCTGATACTCTTTTTCTGGCTAAAATTTCCTCAGTTTTTCAATAGAATCATCAAAAAAAATCCATCTCTAACCGTTTCATTACAGTGTCCATTTTGCCCCACTCTCCCCTACAAGAAAAACCTCGCGAATTGACAATGCTTTAGTATTGTTTAAAAAAAAAACCTTCCAACTCCCCAAGATATTTCAAACCAATTATTATTAACATGGAAATGAATCCGATCATTAATCAATATTCATTTGATACTAAGTTTTTAACATTTAAAAAAGTCAGTGAGTGAAAAACGTCTAAAATTGATGAATCGTCGAGAAAAAAAACGATTATTCAAAAAAAATTCGATGAATCCACTAATATCGCCCATCCTCACTTAAACATACTTTTTCTAAATTTATCAACTTACCAGTGAAGTCGAAGTGTATGAAGAAACGCTGATAGTCCCTCCATCAAAACAAGAATGGCAATTGTGAAAAATGCCCATGCACCAAAAACCAAAAAGAGCATAATACTTCCAATGTAATTGCCAGGCTCAGCCTTCATACCCACTGACAATACTCTGCCCCAAAGTACTTCAGACAATTGACTGTGAGCCAAAGATAATGCCCATAGTCGAAGATAAGAGGCAGTATGTGATACAGTTGATAGAACATATTCGATCGTGTGTATTGACTGATGAATCATAATTTCACCAAAACTATCCTCACTGTGATCACCAGAATGGCCACCTCCTGAGCTTTCAGCACCACCTGCATCACCATTTGATGTCTGCACAATACCATCATTCTGTAGTTCGATATCCTGGGATGGTACACCATTTGCCTGATATTAATTATTTTTCAAAAATGTTAAGTACTGAAATAATTCAGTAGTGAAGAGATTAAAAAGAATATTTTTTTAAAGTCTTTCGTTTTTTTGAGAATATCTTGAAAATTAATGGAGATACGCCCTTTTGACTCCAATCCTTTTTTGTAGCTCTTGAAATTCTCTCAAAAAAAGGATTCAGGCAAAATCGCTCTATCTCGCTTAATTTCCGTGATATTTTCGAAAAAAAAAAAAATTCTCCTATTTCGAAAAATTCTCGTATTTATTAATTCGCCTAGTATAAAAAATGATTGGATTAAGAGTAAAATTGATGGAACTTACTCGTCGCTTTTTTTTGGCAAACATTGCTCTACTGATAACAATACACAATGGTTTTCCAAATAGGAGAAATGGAACACAGGCTAAAGCTGCGAAGACTAAACTTTTTTGTACAATTGCTTGACCCTCAAACATATATGGTGAACAGCCCTCTGCTACTTTAGTCTCACCAAAAAGTATCATATTGATGAATGTTATCAGGACTGATGGTGCACAAGTTGGAGTGTAGAGGAATTCTGCAAATAAATGATGAGAAATTAGTAGTAAAGAGATAAAACGTTAATTTACCTGGGAAATCTTTTTTTCAATATAATTAGGGGAAGGTGGGGTAAAATGGACATGGATTGATTCTTGTATTTTATACTATGAAAATGACTCGAAATGGATGGGAATATTGAAGATAGGTTTTTTCTGATGATTCCATTGGAAAGATGAGGAAATTTCCCATAAAAATCATATGTCAGCAGTTATTTTTTGGAATTTTTGAAAAATTTCATTTTTGGAGCAAGATTTGAAGGTGAAACCCTTCTATTTTTGAAAAATTTCAGGTTTTCGAGAATATCTCAGACTGAATTGATGATAGTGACCTGGGGTTGATCTTAAATGAAAGGTGAGCTCATTTCCCATCGATTCATGGGGTTTAAAATGAAAAATATCAATTTTTTCAAGTATTTATAGGAGAAAAACTGATTTTCAGAAAATGACCAATGAACATTTGAAAAATTGATTTTGAAAAAATTTGAACCACATAAATTGATGAGAAATGAACTCACCTTCCATTTGAGATCAGCCCCAGGTCGCTACAACTAACAAAACCGAAGATATCGCCGAAATTTTTTTTCAATTTTCAAAAGGGAAAATTCCTTCAAAACTTGGCCAAAAAAGTAAATTAAAAAAAAATTGAGATTTTCACATATTTTTTCCGCATAAAATTCCCTCAGTTTTTCATTGCAATCATTAGATTGAAATTTCTATCTCGAACCGTTCAATTAGAGTGCCCATTTTACCCCACCTTCCCCTATGTTTACTAAGACATATTCAGATCTCGAAAAATGCAAAAAAATCCAATTTTCAGATCTGATCAGATCCAATTCTATCAATTTTTCTAATCTGCCAAGATCTAAATTCATATTTTACTGTTGGAATGGATTCTTGGAATTAGCGCAATAAGTATCGAGTTTATGAGAATTTGTTGATAGGCCTCTTTAAAGCTCTCACAATTCTCTGCAAAGAAGATATCTTGATATTTCTCTCTAAATCTACTTGTTTAGGAGATATTCGCAAAAGGAGATAGAATTCCATTTTTTTTCTTGGAAAATTAAGAATTTCATTAATTGCAGAAATTTTGTTTTTACCTTTAGATGAGGCATCGTAGAGGACCCACTTGATGAACATGAGGACTGCCATATAAGCGAATAAAGCAATGAGGAAGAATAATTGTGGCAAGAATTCAAAAAAGAAACTGGCATATCTCTTGAAATGTCTGAAAAAATGAAAATTGATTTGTTATATCAAGAAATGGAAATTAATTCATTTTTCTGCGATTTACTTTTTCTTGAAATATCCTTTAAAAAAAATTTCAAAAAAGGTCGAATAAGAAGAAATGTTCTATCCATTCTTTTTTTCTGAATATTTCGAAAACTAATGGAGATACGCCTTTTTTGCCCGAATTCTTTTTTGTAGAGATTTCCAAGAGCTGCAAAAAAGAGTTCTTGCAAAATCGCCCTATCTCGCTTAGTTTCCGAAATATTTTCAAAAAATGAATGAATTGATTGAAAGAATCGATTTTCTCTTTCAATAGTTTTTCAAAATTATCTCGGAAAATAAGCGAGATAACGCAATTTCACATGAATTCTTTTTTGTGGATAATTTTAAGAGCTGGAAGAAAGATTTCACGCAAAATCGCCCTATCTCGCTTAGTTTCCGATATATTTGAAAAAAAAAGGAAAGAAAGTTGATTTTTTTCTTTTAAATTAAAAAAAAATTATTAAAAAAAAATTACTTACACAATATTTATGACGCTCACGCAAACTCCAAATATCATATGAACAATTCCAAATATAATTGATAATTTCATTTTATATGAATTTAAAAATACAATTTTATTCTCAGCAAGTGCCCAAACTGGATCAAGACCAATTGGATAAGGTACTTGTGCATAATGTTCAGTTGAATTTGGATTTAATTGTAAATCACCATTATCATGCAGTGTTGATGCATCGTACGATGCATTCCAGCTTGATCCAAATATATTAACTGATTTTGAGAATATATCATTGTAAATAATACCAGTGTAAATTGAAAAGAAACCCATTAGAAGAATTATGTAACGGCCACCAAAAAATATATTCCATACTTCGTTGTCTGATTTTTTAGCCATTAGCTGCTTCTCCCAGATGATCATCCATCCAGCGAACAGAGTGATGAGCAAACCTTTTAATTGAAAAAAAAAAAATAGAAATACGTTTAAAAAATCCGATTTTCGCTGATTTTGGTGAGATTCAATTTGTTACTTTTTTTTTTATATTGCGGAAACTAAGCGAGATAGAGCGATTTTACTCTGCTTTTCTTGTAGGAAATTTCAAGAGCTACAAAAAAATATTCGGGTAAAATCGCGCTAACTCGCTTAGTTTCCGAGACATTTAACGAAAACCGAAATTTTCCGAATTTAAATATTTACAATGTTCGAATTTTCGTTTAATTTTTCATAAAATATTTCGGAATCTAAAAGAGATAGCGGAATCTTATGAAAATTCAGTAGTGAAGAGGTAAAACAAGATAAGTCTCTTTTTTTTCTCATCAAGTTTTTTGAAAATACCTTAGAAAATAACCGAGAAAGAGCAATTTTGCCCAAAAACTCTTTTTTAACTCTTGAAATTCTCTACAAAAACAGATGCGTAATATCGCCTTATCTCACTTAGTTTCCGAGATATCTCCTTCCAAATGATCGCAAAGATAAGTCGATTTATTCTGTTTTACCTCTTCACTACTGATTTGATATCATATTTTGTATCTGCGTTTTTTTCAGATTTTTCTAATGCTTGGTTTTCAAGTTATGTCGATTTTTATTGTTTTTCATGAAAAATGTTGTTGCTTCTATAACAGCCAGAAAAATTAAAATAGAAACTTCAAATTTTTTTTTTTGACTAATATGATAGAAACACCTTGAGAAAAAATACTTAAATAAAAATACTTTATTTTAATTTGAAATATTTTGGTAATAACTCACCATGTCCCGCATCACCAAACATAATCCCAAAGAGAAACGGGAATGTAACTATAGTGTACAAAGCTGGATTAGCCTCGCGGTATGATGCAACCCCATATGCATCAATCAAATTTTGAAATCCCCTTGTAAACTTGTTAGTTCTGTTGAAGGTTGGCGGATCCTCGTCAGTGTGTATAACATTCAGAAACGAGGGTATTGAGCTTCCGCACTGTCTCTAAAATTGAGAATGAAAATAATTAAAAATTGAGAAAAAATTAAAGTAGTATCCTAAATTAAGATTAATAAAACAGAAAAAAAAAACTAAAATTTCTCGGTTATTTTCCAATTAATTGCAGAGAATTTGGAGAAACGTGCTCAAATTTACCTGAAAAAATGATGAAACTATTCGAACGTCATACCTCTAATTTGTAAAGAATTGGAGAAAATCATTTTACTAAATCTATTGATTTCCAGAATTTATCCCGAAAAGGCAGCTCCACAAAAAAATCTTAAAAAATTCACCAATAATGTGAATGTATCAGAGCATATCTTCAAATTTTTTCACATTTTTTCATGAGGTCCTTCGATCCGAAAAAAAAGTCCTTATATATTTTTCAAAAAATTATCTTTATTCAATTTATTTTCTTCCAGAATTTCTCGCGGAGAGGCAGCTCCACAAAAAAATCTCAAAAAATTCAGCAACAATGCAGACATAGCAGAGCATCTCTTCAAATTTTTTCAGATTTTTTCATGAAGTCCTTCGCTCCGAAAAAAATCCTTATATATTTCACAAAAATTTCTCTTTATTAAATTCATTTTCAGTAACTTTGATAATTCGTATCTCATAAACTACACAGGCAAAAATTATGAAAAATTCAAAAAAACGTAAAAAAATATCGTCTTAGATGAGATATTAAAAAAATAAGGGATTCACTGTCCTTGAGTTCGTTGGGATACTACCTTAAATAAAAATAGAAAAAAATCGAAGAAATTGGAGGAGAAATGAAGGGAATGAGATAAGTGAAAAGGTAAATACCGTTGGGAAAACGTCCGAGTTTATTTTTCATATTTTCAAGAGTTTGCTCGTTGAATAGTGAACATGAAATTGAAATGTAAACTCTAGTTTACTTCACTTTTTATTTTTCATTAACTTTGAATTGCGGTGAATTGTTCGTTATTTGCGGTAAATCACAAAAGTTTATGTGAATGTTCAATATTTTCATTAGAATTTGAATATCGCGCGGAATTTGTGAGTGAATTCATGCAGAATTAGCTCTGAATGACTCATGAATATTTGAATTTTATGATAAAAACTGAGTTTTTTTCATATTTTTTTTCAAATATCTTGGAAACTAAACGAGATAGAGTAATTTTTACCTCTTACGCAGAAAATTTCAAGAACTAAAAGAAGCCTTTTTCACTAAATCGCTCTATCTCGTTTAGTTTCCAAGATATTTCCGAAAAATTAATTCAATAGTGAAGAAATAAAACAGAAAAATTGCATTCTTTAACATTAATTCAAGAATATCTCGGAAAATAAGCGAGATAGAGCGATTTTACCCGAATTCTTTTTTATAAAGAATTTCAAGAGCTACAAAAAAGGATTAGAGCAAAAAGGGCGTATCTCCATTAGCTCCCGAGATATTTTTAAAGGAAACAATTAAAACGGAAAAATAAACTTTTCCTATTTTTATTAGATTAGGCGATTTTACCGTCATTCTTTTTTTGTAACTCTTAGAATATCAATAAAAAAAAAAACTCTTAGAATTTTTAAAAAAAAAGAATGATGACGAAATCGTTCTATCTCCCTTAGTTTCCACAATATTCTCCAAAAATTATCACGCAAGAAAATCAACTTATTTCACTACTAAATTTATGATGAAAATGATTTTTAAAAAATTATCATCATTATTATTTCTGAAAATTAAATTAATTTCATCAATTTTTAATAATTTAATTTTTCGACTTACTGATCCTTCAGTTAGGCAATTCTGGACTACTCCAAGATCAGCCATTGGCACCCAGCATTCACCAATGAGACATTTTTTCGATACATCCATATTAAATAAATTCATTGTATGATAAATTGCTTTCATTTTTCGCACCATAATACTCCAATTTGGTATTTTTTTAGCGACACTATGAAGTACTCGTTGTCTATGATCCTGTGTCTTATTGAGTACCTTTAAAGCGAGAGAGAGAGAATGTATATTGTTAAGGAAATAGAGAAAGAAGAAAAAAAATCAAAGAAGAAAAGAAGAAAAAAAATCTCTTTCTCATGATTTTACATTAACTTTTTGTTTCTCTCTTTCTTTCTTTCTTTTCTTTTTTTTTTTCTCGTCATTTGATGTTTTTTAAATTCTCTTTGAATACCAAATTAAGATCCTCGAGACGAGTACGAACGCCTTTAACCATTTCAAGTCTCTCTACGTGGCTATTAGGACAGGGATAAAGAGATGCATGAAAACCAGTGCAGACTTTCTTAATTCTATTCTTCAATTGTTCACCTTGAAAGAATGCAACAAATGCCGTTTTGTACATCTCATTTCCCTAGAATAAAAAGTCATTAATTATCTAAAAATAAAAATTAGAGAATAGAAAATTGATAATTATGGTTACTATTAAATTTTAGTAATTAAAGGAAAGAAATTAGGTCTGGATTAAATGTGAAGTAGGGTAAAAGTGCCAATTTTGCATCTTTTTCGACCACTTCACATTCAAGTTAATGGACAAAATTTCTCAAATCAGAATAATATTTATGATTAGGAGGCGAGACGCTGGTGTAGGGTTTGATCTAGGCTGAAGTTGTCTATAGATTAAACGAATTTTAAATGGTTATTAATGTTGAACTGACTTTATAAACGTTGAAGAATTCGTGTTCCCCAATAATTGAAAGAATTAATCAACATTTGGATATTATTATTCATGTTGAGTTATAATCGTGATGAATTACCCTACGAGTCCCCTTAAGGATGTTCTATACCTACCGTAAGCGGGGGTTGTGCGGCATGAGAGGGGCAGTGATTTCGTCAGTGTTCCAATCCCTGAACATGAAATAATGATTTTTTAAATTCCTCATTAAAATGATTTTCAGGGAATTATGGAACGCTGTCAGTGTTCAAATATTATATTAGTATCATTACATTTCATAGATATTTTTTTTATCCTCTATTTAATTAGTTTGAGAATTATTTGGAAAAAAGCGTTGAATTCTAGGGAATTCTGGCGACACAAGTTGGCAGCACTTACGCGAAATCGACAATTTTTCAAGCATTTTTATTAATTTTAATGCCTATTATTGACCCAATCGTTGTATAAAAATGAACAAATTGTGCGGGGGGTTATTTCTCACCTATATCCGAAGTTTCACCAAATTTGAACAATTTTTCGAGAAGTTTCTTAAGCTTTTGTGAATTTTCCATAAAAATCATGTTAAAAATGGTTATTGAAAAATTTATAACTTTTAAACCAGGTGTGAAAAAAATCCAAAATTTTGCATACGGTTTCTTTATAAATTGGAGAACCTTGGAAAAAAATTTCATTGAAATCGTACATTTTTAAGTTCTAATAAAATACCAGTAGAACATCCTTGAACGATGGTTATTAAAAAATTTATAACTTTTAAACCAGGTATGAAAAAAATCAAAAATTTTGCATACGGTTTTTTTATGATTTGGAGAACCTTGGAGAAAAATTTCAATGAAATCGTACATTTTTAAATTTTGATAAAATACCTGTAGAACATCCTTAAAAGTTCCCCTCGGAGTTTCCCTAAAAAATCCTCTAAGAGTTCCACTGAAAGTTTTCCTGAAAGTTCCGCTCAAAGTTCCCCCGAAAGTCCCTCTGGAAGTTCCCCTAAAAGTTTCTTTAAGGGGGCGGTAAGGGTTTACGCCTGAAGAAAAAAACACTTTTTTTACGATTTTTTTTTAGACGTATGGATTGAGCAGATGTATTGAAACCTTTTGAACATTATTCAGCATGGATTCAACAACATTGAGTAATTTTTTTATGCGAAAATATTCACAAACAACGGAGCTTTTCCAAGAACGTTTCTTTGAAGTAGACGATCTGCGGTGATGACTGTATCTCAGCTGGAAATTATCAGAAATGAAAAAATCATTGAAATTTAGTCAAAGTATCATTAAATCCTCCCCCCAACGTTCTCTGATTATTTTTTTTTTTACATTAAGGGGGTTTTCTACCTACAACACGGCGCAATTTTTTGTAAAAAAATAGCAGTTTCTACTTTAAATGACCACCAAAAATTGAAAAAAGAAAAAAAAATAATCAAAGAACGTTGGGGGGAGGATTTAATGATACTTTGACTAAATTTCAATGGTTTTTTATTTCTGATAATTTTCAGCTGAGATACAGTGATCACCACAAATCGTCTATTTCAAAAGACGTTCTTAGAAAAGCTCCGTCACCGGCTAGTTTGTGGATATTTTCGTATAAAAAAATTACTTCATTTCGTTGAATCCACACTTGATAATGTTCAAAAGGTTTCAATAAATTTGCTCAGTCAATATGTCTAAAAAAAATTCGTAAAAAAAACGTTTTTTTCTTCACGCGTAAACCCTTACCCCCCCCCCCCTCCCCCGCCCCTTAAAAGTTCCCCTCAGAGTACCTCTGAAAGTTCCGCTGGAAGTTCCCCTCAAAGTACCTCTGAAAGTTCCTCTAAACGTTTTTAACATTGATAAAGTTAGTTTGATATTTATGAATGTCAGTTCAACATTAATAACCATTTAAGATGTGTTCGATCTAGAGACAACTCCTGCCGAGATCAAATCGTACATCAACCACTCGGCTCTATTTATAATGCTGGAAATAGCAGGAAAAATCGACTTTTTCAGGTGATTTCAAGAAATTTCATTAATCGATTTTTCGTTTTTTTTTTTCTAGAAAAGAAATGAACAATATGATATCCCCCGAAACTAAAAGTAGTGAAAGGGACCCATGGATGATATGCGATATCTCGAATTTAATGCGAGATTATCTTTATTCATTAATCGATTCATCAATTTTCTCATTTCGATTTTTTTTCTTGAAAAAATCGATTTTTTAAAAATTGTGTTATGTAAAGATAGATTTATCGAGAATCAATTTTTTTCGGAGATCAACCATCACTAATAATTAATTAAAAAAATACGAATATCCTGTTGGTCATTAAACATTTATCAATATTAAATCCGTAAACAGCTGTTGCGATGTCTCAACTCAGTAATGATGTGATATCCTTAGCCTCACCGTGTTAGGATCCTCAAGTGGTTTATCAAGTTCTGTCTGTCGTAGAAAGACATTTCCCCTGGATATTCTCCACAGCATCCTCTCAAATGCTGGCACTCGTTCACGATTAATAACCCCGGCAACGAATCTGCACACACACAAAAAAAAAAAAAGGAATTTTATCCAATTAAAAATGGAATTTTCTTGAATTTAATTAAATTTAGAGATTAATTCAGAGGAGAAGGAGTCAAATGAGAGTCGACTTATCTTTGACGCTATTTTATACCTCAGAAAGTGGAGAAGATAGTGAGATTTTTATTAAAAACTTTTCTATAGCGAATTTTTCTCAATGAAGAAAAAAAAATTATATTAAAATCCTGGAATATTTTAATAGAATTTTTCCATTATCTGATTTTTCAGGAATATTTCGGAAACTAAAGGAGGTAGGAGAAATTTTGTAATGACTTTTTTTGTAGAGAATTTTGAGAGCTACAAAAAAGGTTCCTTTGAAAATTTTCCCATTTCCTTCTCCATAGTCTCTACGACGATATTTTGATGGTAAAAGAAGGGAAATAATTATTCAGCCTTGTTTCAAATTTATTACAATTTATATTAAACAGGTTTTGCAGAGTCTTTAAATATGTCGTGGATAAATCGAGTCGATCTCAGTCCGGAATGATTCATCTTGATAATCAATTCGCAATATCATGAAATTAATTTTCAAATTAAATTTTCCAGTGATAAATGAAGAGAATAGAATAGAAAAATTTGATTGAAATAATTTTTATGATCAATGAGAATGACAAAAAAAATTGACAATCTTATCACTTCTTGATGATTAACAGAATATTAATATTATCCAACACTCAACATATTTGTCCTAATTTTTATTAATTTTTAATTATATATTTACTCTCATAATTCGGATTATTGATCGTAATAATTATCATCACGTTACTCAACTTTTCAATAATTTATTCGTATTTCAATTAGCATTGTTGATTTTTCCGAGTTATAATGATTAAAAAACAGTTGATTGGGTTTTTTTCAATTGAATTATGAGTGAACATGAAAAAATTAACGAATTGCAAAATTAAATCGATTTTGAGTTCCAGTTTTTGGAGCACATCACAAGAACTATTGGAGATGTGGAAATTTTTATGGGAACCTTTTTGTCGAGCTAATTCCGCTCTATAAAAAAAAAAGTATCATTGAAAATTTCCGTATCTTCTCTAAATTTCGAGATATTTCTAGGAAAAACTGTAGAAAATCCGCGGCTTTTTCGCTTTACTACAAAAATCCAATTTTTAGCGATCAGTTTTCTTGAAATATTCCGGAAACCAAGCGAGATAGAGGAATTTCCATAGATGCCTTCATTGTAGAGAATTTTGAAATCTACAAAAAAGGATTGAGACGAAATCGTCCTATCTCGCTTAGTTTCCGTGATAATTTTTCCTATTCATTTCATTTTAATTATCCACAAGTGATTTTCTTTCTCTTATCAATTGCTTTAAAGTATGTAAATTCAAGTCGAAGGCCAAAAATAATGAGAAAACTTCACTTTCAACTTACTCAAGACGTCCACGACCAGTTGGACCGGGGTATTGCGCTTCCTCGTTGATGAGTGCTCTGGTTATTGAGTCATTGGCCTCCTCCTGTTGATAGATAAGCAGAAACGAGCCTTGATTCTTCGACTAAACGGTAATATCAATTACACGAAGCTGTAAGTCGTTTATTTTTAATCATTGATGGACCAATTTAGGTACCTCGGTGAAGAATACTTGGGTTTTTTCAAGTACATGACGTAATTCAGTTAATTCCAAGTAGTTGCTCTTCAAGTTGACAGCATTGTGGCTCAATTCACGTATATCATTTTCCGTTTTTTCAATGTGCGCCTGTTGATAAATGGATATTTATTAACAATTCAATGTTTCTGTTGTCCAAATTAATATCGAGGATAAATTAAAATTATAATAATAATAATTATAATTATAATTTACGATTCTAAAGTTTTCAGTAAAATCCATTTTTCGAATAATTTCTTGAGAATATACAGGAAACTAAGCGAGATAGAGCGATTTTGCATGAATCTTTTTTTGTAACTCTTGAAATTCTCTACAAAAAAGGTTTCTGGTAAAATCGCTCTATCTCGCTTAGTCTCCGAGATATTCTCAAAAGAAGACCAGGAAAAAGAAATTACCCAAATAAATAAAATAAATCGATTTTCTCCCGTCATTTTTTTTTTTATTATCTCGGAAACTAAGCAAGATAGAGCGATTTTGTCCGAATCCTTTTTTGAAGCTCTTGAAATTTTCTACAAAAAAGGATTGATGTAAAATTATCCTATCTCGCTTAATTCCTGAGATATCCTTAAAAAATGATGGAAAAAATCAAATTATCTTTTTTCATCTCTTCACTACTAAATTTTTTTAAATCTCCCAATATTTTCTAATTTATTCATCTCATTCAGGAATTCAAATACCTCGAGATCAATGACTTCACGTGGATTTGGTGCTCTTGGTAAATCCGTGAGATTATCAGCTATGACTACTCCATCTTTCTTGACCTCTGCCTCTATGTACCGTAATTTTCTTTCCATTTCATCGCATCTTCTCACTTCATTAACAAACTTTCGTTGGAAATAATTCACGTCGACGTTCAACTGTAAACATTTTTAATGAGAAAAGAATCTTTCAAATTTTTCTCATTTATATTTTATCAGAGTCACTCATTCAATGTAATTGAATGAGCGACTGTGATTAAAAAAAAGGGGGGGAAAAAATTAATTATTTAATTAGTGCTTATTAATAAGTGAAGGAGAAACGATTGGTTCGTTATAAATTAATTAAAACTTTTATTTCAATTAGAATAACATCTGGAGTATTTTTTTTTAATTAATAAATTACAATAAATTCTGATATCATCGTTTTTTTTTGCTTCACTTCCCTGATTTATTTAATACCAAAAGGGCGTATGTTTGGAAGATACGCTCTTTTGTCATTAATCATGACATTAAATTTTAGGAAAGTTGTGAAAATTTATAACAGTAAAAAGGCGTATATTTCAAACATACGCCCTTTTGTTATTAATTTTATCCTCAATTCGCGATCCTGTATATAATTTATAATAACAGAAGGGCGTATGTGAGGGAGATACGTCCTTTTGATATTAATAATTGGAGATACGCCCGTTTGTTATTCGAAAAAAAAAAAAAATGCTCCAAATGATCGGCAAAGTCGAACAAAGTCGATGGAGCGAATAAAAAAAAATTACGCCCTTTTTAAAAAAAAAAAAAAAAAAAAAAAATGGCACTTACGCCCATTTGTTTCTAGGAATATAGCACTTACGCCCTTTTCTTTCTTAGATAAGATTATTTAATACATTTCAAATTATACAATTTATGCGCTTATTGGTGAATCCACCAAGTATTTATTAAAATTTACACAATAAATGCTAATATTGAGTATGTACATTTGTAAAATCCTCGAATGAAATTATTTATGTTAAATATTTATAATCAATTTGTACTGTTTTTCTTTTATGTGACCCTGTTATTGATTATTAACTGTTACCTCTCGATAAGAATTTAAATAAATAAATAAATAAATAAGGAAACGAAAAATATCATTTTACTCCATTCCCCTAAAATTCTCATCAATAAAAAATTCTTAAATAAAAAAAAAAATTCTCCAGCCAATCATTCTCTTCATCACTATCACATGCGTCCAAAAAAAAAAAAAAAGTAATGATGAATTCCTTGGACACAAGTAGTGGTAAACGAGATAATAATTAATCGACCCACTTACATCTCGAAATTGGACTGTTCCGGTCTCACCGAGCTCTGAGACAGAGAGATAACCTGCCTCTGGCTGAATGAACAGCTGGCATAGTGCCATTTCCTCGCTCCTGAACATGCCCCCCATATTGATGGAGAGTTTACCTCTTTTCCTGTAAAAAAAAGTAAAAAAAAAAAGAAATTAAAATCTTTTTCTCTGGCGAGAAAAATTGGATTCTCCACGTGTTCACTTCTCGACTATTTCTGATTGTCTCATTGTCCTCAAGTAATTTCGTAATCTTTATTTCTTCGGAGAATTTTATCACTGATAAATAATCAATGATAAGACAAGTGTTGATAACAAACTGTGACACGAATACGAGTATTTGAAGAGAATTTTTTTATGTAATTCTTTGTATCATTGACTTAGGAATAAAGTGGCGTAATTGATATGATTATACATGGCACTTACGACCCTTTGTTTCTAAGGTGATAATTAGGGGTGGGCGAATAATTCGAATCCACGAATTATTCGTACCGAATCGAATATTAAAATTCGATTCGAAATTTGAATCGACTAATTCGAATTTTCGAATTATTCGAATTTTTCAGAATAATTCGAATGTTTTAGAATAATTCGATTTTTTTGGAATAATTCGATTTATTTTGAATAATTCAAATAATTCGAAAATTCGATTTTTTTTGAATAATTCAAATAATTCGAAAATTCGATTTTTTTTGAATAATTCGATTTTTTTTGAATAATTCGAATTTTCTTGAATTATTCGAATTTTTGAATAATTTGAATTTTCGAACAATTCAAATTTTCGAATAATTCGAATTTTTTAATGATTCGAACTTCTCGAATAATTCGATTTTTTTTGAATGATTCGAAGTTTCGAATAATTCGATTTTTTTTGAATAATTCAAATAATTCGAAAATTCGAATTTTTTTGAATAATTCGATTTTTTTTGAATAATTCGAATTTTTGAATAATTCGAATTTTTGAATAATTCGAATTTTTGAATAATTCGAATTTTTGAATAATTCGAATTTTGGAATAATTTGAATTTTTGAATAATTCGAATTTTTGAATAATTAGAATTTTCGAACAATTCAAATTTTCAAATAATTCGAATTTTTTAATGATTCGAACTTCTCGAATAATTCGAATTTTTTGAATAATTCGAAGTTTCGAATTATTCCAAAAATTTCAAATAATTCTAATATTTTCGAATAATTCGAATAATTTTGAATAATCCGAATAATTCGAACAATTTCGAATAATTCGAATCGAATAGTAATATTCGATTCGATTCGATTCGAGCACTATTCGCACACCCCTAGTGATAATATTTATTTCGTTTTTTATTGGAAATTTATTATTCGGCGATAGGAAAATGAAGGATTAGGAAGATTTTGGGTTTTTCGAGTAATTACGCTCATAATTCGTATTATTGATCGTAATAATTATCATCACGTTACTCAACTTTTTAATAATTTATTCGTATTTCAATTAGCATTGTTGATTTTTCCGAGTTATAATGATTAGAAAACAGTTGATTGGGTTTTTTTTTTCAATTGAATTATGAGTGAAAATTAAAAAATTAACGAATTGCAAAATTAAGTTGATTTTGAGTTCCAGTTTTTGGAGCGCATCACAAAAACTATTGGAGATGCGGAAATTTTTATGGGAACCTTTTTGTCGAGCTAATTTCGCTCTATAAAAAAAAGGTATCATTGAAAATTTACGTATCTTCTCTAGATTTCGAGATATTTCTAGAAAAAACTGTAGAAAATTCGAGGCTTTTCTGCTTCACTACAAAAATCCAATTTTTAGCGATCAGTTATCTTGAAATATTTCGGAATCCAAGCGAGATAGAGGAATTTCCATAGATGCCTTCATTGGAAATTTATTATTTGGGGATAGGAAAATGATGGATTAGGAACATTTTGGGGTTTTTTGAGTAATTAAGGGAGTTTCGGCGGAAAAATTGTGAGGGGGGGGGGAGGAGGGGCGGAAATTGGTTTTGCTTCATTAATTTATGATTTGATGAAATTAAAAGGAATCATTGGTTTAATTCAGTAATAAATGAGTCTAATTTTTTAACAATCGTTTTTTGAGAATATCTTGGAAATTAAGCGAGATAGTGCGATTTTGCAAGAATCCTTTTTTGTAGCGCTTGAAATTCTTCATAAAATGGGATTAAGAAAGAAATGTGCTATCTCGCTTAGTTTCCGAGATATTCTTCAAAAAAAAAGAATCATCAAGATTTTTTAGAATAAAAACAATAAATTCAGATTTTTATCAATCATTTTTCGAAAACAGGGAAACTAAGCGGGACACAGTGATTTTGCGTTGATCCTTTGGATTAGAGTAAAATCCCGCTATCTCGCTTATTTTCCAAAAAAAAAAGAATTATCGAAATTTTTTTTTGATAAATTCAGAATAAATCCACATTTTTACCAATTATTTTTTTGAAAATATCCCGGAAATTAAGCGAGATAGAGCAGCTTTGCCCGATTTTTTTTCGGAGCTCTTCAAAGTCTCTACAAAAACAAACCAAGCAAAATCGCGTCATCTCGCTTAGTTTCCAAGATATTGTCCTATAAAAATAGACAAAAAAATGCACTTTTCCTGTTTTTCACTTTTTTTCTAAAACATTGTTTTTTTTCTATTCAAGAAAATGTTCGTTCAAAAAATTTTTTTTTCTTGCCAAAATTTATGTGTTTCTTCAGATCTTGAGGGGAGAATTTCCACTACAATTCATTCTACTCGTCTCTATTGGGATAATGGTCACGAGTTCGTGATTCAGAACAACGTAAGTGACACATGAGGAAGGACTGTCTCTCAATGGTGTTAAATTTATAATAGGGAGAGCCTATATATAACGACGTTTACGATGATTTTGTGGTGAATTGGACAATCTCGTAAACCTCGTGACACTTCAATTATTGTTTTCTACAATTTCCCTCTTTTTTTTAAATATCACAACATTTTTTTCTTTTCAATTCAAGAAAATGATAGAAATTGACTTTTGTTTAAAATTCAATTTTTTTGAGAATATCTCAGAAAATAATGGAGATACGACTTTTTAAGTAGAGAGCTTTTTTGTAGAGCACATTTTTTTACAAAAAAGATATATCATCAAAAATTTCTGTATCTCGCTTAGTTTCCGAGATATTTCCAAAAAAACAATTTGAAAATATAAAAAAAAATTTTTTTTTTGACTTTTCATAGAAAAATTTCGAAAATTATTTTGAAAAATAAATTGCATTGCACGATAAAATTCCCAAAATTTCCAAAAATTCGTGAATTTCATTATCTCCAAGAGAAAAATCATTTTCCTTCAATTTTTTCAATGACTTTCTATTTATCTCAGTAATTTTTTTACATGAATAATTTAAAATGCAGTTTCTCGGTAACACGATATGAAAATTGATGCACAATGATGTAATAGTCGGAAACAATTTTCAAATAGCAGGATGCCATTGTACAGCGTCAAGGTTGTGCTGTTAATGTTAAAGGATTAATTTTTTTTTTTTATTCTCAAAAAACTCATATGACTGAGCATTTTTCCATTACACCGATCAAGTCATTAATTCTCTTCTTTTTTTTCTCTCTTTTATGTATAAATCAAAGGTGTAAGTGCGACTTGTAATTACTGAGTATGAGTAATATGTTGATAATTATATAATAAAATGAATTAACTTGTAGTGATGAGAAGAAGGATACTGAAAATTGCAGAAATCTGAGATATTCTCAAAAAACTGAAAAAAAAGATTTTTTTTAAATTTTGCCTCTCTTACTGATATTTTTGTGAATATCTTGGGAAATAATAGAGAAATGAAAATTTTCATGGGGACCTTTTTTGCAGGCCTTTTCTTCCTCTACAAAAAAGGTTTCTATGAAAATTTCCACATCTCCATTATTTCTCGAGATATTCTCAAAAAACTGAACAAAAATCCCCTTACTTTAAAAATCATAAAATATTTTCAAAAAAATGCATTTTACACTTCGACCTCACAAATCAAAAAAAAAATATAGAAGGTAAAAAAAAATGTGAAAAAATGTTGAAATTTTTTTTTATACTCCTAAAAACCCTGAGTACTGAAATTTTTGACATTGACTGAGATAAATGTGCTATAAAAAAAATGATAAATTTTGCTGCGCATAAATTTAACAGATAAAAGTCGAATGAATTTAGTGTTAAAAGAATAGTAAACAAAGTAATTGAAATAATAAAAAAAAATATTATAAAAAATATTTATTTTTTTGTTGCTATCAGATAGTTTGAAGATAGAAAATTTTATTGTTTTATTTCCTGACACGTTCTCGTTTTATAGATAGTAGCATTGATAATGTACCAGTCCTGTAAATTACGATAAATTCAGTCTCTAAAAAGTGATTTTGATGAGGCAAAAAAAAAGGCAAATAATTATTCAACCTTGTTTCAAATTTATTACAATTTATATTAAACAGGTTTTGCAGAGTCTTCAAATATGTCGTGGATAAATCGAGTCGATCTCAGTCCGGAATGATTCATCTTGATAATAAATCCGCAATATCATGAAATTAATTTTCAAATTAAATTTTCCAGTGATAAATGAAGAGAAAAGAATAGAAAAATTTGATTGAAATAATTTTTATGATCAATGAGAATGACAAAAAAAATTGACAATCTTATCACTTCTTGATGATTAACAGAATATTAATATTATCCAACACTCAACATATTTGTCCTAATTTTTATTAATTTTTAATTATATATTTACTCTCATAATTCGTATTATTGATCGTAATAATTATCATCACGTTACTCAACTTTTTAATAATTTATTCGTATTTCAATTAGCATTGTTGATTTTTCCGAGTTATAATGATTAGAAAACAGTTGATTGGGTTTTTTTCAATTGAATTATGAGTGAACATGAAAAAATTAACGAATTGCAAAATTAAATCGATTTTGAGTTCCAGTTTTTCGAGCGCATCACAAAAACTATTGGAGATGCGGAAATTTTTATGGGAACCTTTTCGTCGAGCTAATTTCGCTCTATAAAAAAAAGATATCATTGAAAATTTCCGTATCTTCTCTAGATTTCGAGATATTTCTAGAAAAAACTGTAGAAAATTCGAGGCTTTTCCGCTTCACTACGAAAATCCAATTTTTAGCGATCAGTTATCTTGAAATATTTCGGAATTCAAGCGAGATAGAGGAATTTTCATAGATGCCTTTATTGTAGAGAATTTCAAGATCTACAAAAAAGGATTCGTGCAGAATCGCGCTATTTCGCTTATTTTCCAAAGTATTCCAAAAAAACGTGCAAATTCCAAAAAAAAGGTGAACAAAGTTTTTTGCAGATATCTCGGAATCTAAGCGAGATAGCGTGATTTCGCCCGAATCCTTTTTTCTAGCTCTTAAAATTCCCCACAAAAAAGGTCTCCTATAAAATCTCTCTATCTCGCTTACTTTCCGAGATATCCTCAAAAAATCCCCCTTAATAAATTTCCACGGAATTCCAATAAATAAAAATCCAAAAAACCGATGAATGAAATTTAAAAAAAAAATTATTATTATATATAAATTCTTTTTAATTAATTTTCATCAAAACTTACGACTGAAAGAAATTAACACTCAAATCCCCAAAGTCACGTAATGAAAAATAAATTTAACACTCTCTCTCTCTCTTTCTCTCTCCTATAAATAATACAGATCCTACCGACAGATGAACACAAACACAAATGATCCGTACTGGAATCAGTGACAAGTGATTGCAAACGGTTGATCAAGGTAGAGTGGCTCGAGTTACAGACTACGTTGCATGAAAAAAAAAAAAATACACTACCTATTGTACAAAGTGGGGCATATCTCGTTGGGTAATTACAAGAGCCATGTAGTTCAGGTATAATAAATTTACAAAAAAAGAAAAAAAAAGAGGAAAAAAATGAGTATAAGAGAGATTTCAAAACTCCCCACTCTTTCCCCCATGATGTGCCTTAACTGATAAGATAGGAGAATCGTTCAAACACACTTGCAATGAACACTGAGGTGACAAAGAAATAGAATTCTGTTTGTTAAAGTCATGTGCCATGTAAAAGATTAAGTTTCAATGTCTTTTCGTAATAAATTTTTTTTTTTTTTTTTTGGGAAAAGTCATGAGGCTTTTAATCAGTTATTTGTTAATATCATAGGACTTATGTTTAGGATTTACTTTGATAAAGTTAATTCATTGTTAATTATGTCGTTTCCGATTGGATAAAATCGAGGAAAAAGAGGTGAAAAAAAGTTTTTTTGAGTTTTATTCATCATTTTTTGAGAATATCTCGGAAAATAAGGGATGTAGGGCTTTTTTACCTTAGGACGTTTTTGTAGAGAATTTTAGGAGTTACAAACAAGGATTAAGGCGAAATCGCTGCATCTCGCTTAGTTTCTGAGATATTTCTAAAAGAAAGAAAATGACAGAAAAAAATCGAATTATTGCATTTATTTGGGTAACTTTTTTTAAAATCTTCTTTTTGAGAATATCTTGGAAATTAAGCGAGATAGGGTGATTTTGCATGAATAGTTCTTTGCAGCTATTGAAATTCTCTACAACAAAGGATGACGATAAAATCGTGCTATCTCGCTTAGTTTCTGAGATATCTTTAGTAATAACTAACGAAGAAATTCCTATTTTTGTATTGGTCAAATTTTTTTTTTTTTAAATTCATTTTTTTGAAAATATCTCAGAAGCTGAGCGAGATGGCAACAATTTTGTAGAGACCTTTTTTGTAGCCCCAAAAATTCTCTAAAAAAAATGTTTCGATGAAAATCATGCTATCTCGCTTAGTTTCCGAGATCCCTTTAATAATAACTGACAAAAAATTGTCATTTTGATACAATTCTATTTTTTTCCAATTCATTTTTTCTAGAATATCCCAGAAATTAAGTGAGATAGTGAAATTTTTGAAGAAACCTCTTTTGTAGCTCTTGAAATTTTTTCTAAAAAAGACTTCAAGCAAAATCGCGCTATCTCGCTTAGTTTCCGAGATCTCATTGATAATAACTAACGAAAAATTCTCATTTTCATGCAAATCCATTTTTGCTTCCGAATGGAAGCTATGTAATCATCAGAATTTTCAATTGTAATTTTCTTAAATAGAAGATGCTTAAAATGATCTAAATAGAGAGAAAATGATATTTTTAGCGCATGTGTCTGTATATGTGTGTATGCATAAAAGTCTCAATTACAGCAGAACGGTTTAATAGAAAAATTTCGTATTTTGTGGAAAACTTCCTCTCGACGAACTTTATTTTTCAAACTTTATTTAAAGAAAATCCGATCGGTACTTTTTGAGATATGTCCATTTTTTGAAAATCAGTTTTTAATGGAATTTCTGGAAACTATTCAACTGATGTTATTTATACTCATATATTATCTCGAGAACTGTATCAGTTAAATACCTGTTAATTTTGAGCTTATTTGCATGATTAGTTTAAAAAACTCGAATTATTGCCGATTTAATGAATTTTTCAAAATTTAATATTTTCATGATGGTTTGAAAAAAGTTGTATCACTTCCATTCGGAAGCATATTGCTAGAATATTAGCAGAAAAAGCTATATAAGTTGGAAAGCAATACTATAATCCACTTGTTTTGTCATTTTTTTTTTTTAGAATATCTCGGAAATTAAGCGAGATAGCGAAATATTAATAGAAACCTCTTCTGTAGCTCCTCAAATTCTCTCTAAAATGAATTCTCAAAATGAATCCTTCGATAATTGCAAAAAATAATCAACAAAAACCACTGATAACTCTTTTGTTCAGAAAAAAATGGAAAAAAAAAATCATTATTGAGAAAACATTGTCGCACTCTGCGTGTTCAATTGTCACTCATTGAAGAATTTATCGATGTGGATCTTGAAATGGAAAAGTGGATTATCACAATGCCAATGGATAATCAGGACAAGGATGCAGTAGCATCAAACATTGATATACATTTTTCGTTTAACAAGTGTACAACAGAGTGAAAGAGATTGATTGCTCATTCATAATTGAATTTTTTTTTTTTTTTCATTCATTTTCTCGTTCCATCGTGAAGTGATAAGGTTTATGGATTGAGATTGAAGGAAATTGAGTGTTCCAATTCGTCATGTTTTTTTTTTCACTCGAGATGAAATCGTCGAGTTTTAAAATTCAACATTTGAAATTAGAAGTGAAAAAGTGAAAGAGAATAATTCGATTTTTTCGGATAATTTTTCGAGAATAGCTCGGAAACTAAGCGAGATAGAGCGATTTTACAGGAATTCTTTTTTGTAGCTGTTGAAATTGTCTACAAAAATGGTTCCGGGTGAAAAAGGCGTATCTCTATTATTTTCCGAGATATCGTAAAAAAAGTGAAAGAAAAAATTAATTTTTTAATTTTTTTGTATTTAAGTAGTTTTTTTTTCAAATGTTTTTTTGAAAAATATCTCGGAAATTAAGTGAGATAGGGTGATTCTGCGTGAAGACGTTTTTCTAGAGGATCTGAAGAACAAAGAAGAAGGATGAAGGTGAAATTGCGTTATCTCGCTTAGTTTTCGAGATATTCTCAATAAAAAGTTGATAAAAAAAAGGACTTTTCCTGTTTTCATTTAAAAAAATCTTGATAATTTTCGTTTTCAATAATATCTTGGAAACTAAGCGAGATAGAGCGATTTTGCATGAATACTTTTTTGTAGAAAATTTTAAGAGCTACGAAACAGGTTTCTTGATAAATTTCCCTAAACCCAGTATTTTTCGAGTTATTCTCAAAATAACGAATTCGAAATTGAATTAAGAAAAAAATCCTAATAAAAAATAAATGAAAAAAAATTATCTTATTCTGTTAATAACTTCTAAATTAATTAGTTCACCAAAATTTATGAGAATACCTTTTCTGTAGAGAATTAAATTCCCCACAAAAAATGTCTCTTCATAAATTTTGCTAAACCAATTAATTTCGTAGATATTCTCCAAAAAACTGAAAATTCTCTCCATTTCTCGTTTTACCACAAAACTAAATAAATTCTCTAATTAGCGTTATTATTCTCTAATTAATTAAGGTATGTCCCCGTTTCACATTAATGAAGAATGATACCCTTGAGAAGGAATTCACTCATTTTTAATAAATTAATTAAGCAATGAATTGAATTAGTGAGTGAGAACCAGTAAAAATTATTCACTTTTAATAATTTAAAAATAATAAAAATAATAATTTACCAAAAAAATAGTGAAAAAATCGGAAAAAACTGAAAAGTTGGGAGAAAAAAAATTTGAAATAAAAATTTTTATTTCTTTTTTTAGTAGCAGCGTGTGCCGCTAGATGTCCAAATTTTTCTGCAAGTCAAGTCTCACGATGAGAACGTAAATACAAGTTAAATGGAGATGTTAAATTCGTCCTTGTCTTTGGGGAGCATAGTATTCAAGGATCGTTTAGTGAGGGTACTGATGCTGAAACCAATACAATAATAAACGCATCCGTGTATTTAATACACGTGGTGCAATTTTTGAACGGCCCCTTTACTTAACAAGGGGCTGCAAAGACTGAAACATTTTTTTACTTCTCAGGGGAGAGATTCCGCGCGTTATAAGGTACTGCGTTATAACGTAAAAGCGTTAGCTTTGTGTTATATTTTATTTAATTACAATTAACCAATTAACTCTTAAACGATTTTAACAGCACTACAATCACTCGCAAACGAAATACTAACGTTTTAGTAAGTGCAATTATAAATAATTCAAAATAAAAAAAAAAAAAAGGCTAATTGGATACTGCTTATAACGCGCGGAATCTCTCCCCAGGAAATTTATAATGGAAAATATTTATTATGAAAAAAAATTAATATTAGATGATTAAACAGAAATCAATGATATTTAATATAATAAAAAAATAATATTTTAAAATAATAATAACAATTGAATAATAATTTATAATAGAGAAAAAGAATAATAATAATAGTAATAGGAAAAATCAATTATTTTTGTCGTTCTCAATAAAATATCTCGTAAAATAATGGAGATACGCCCTTTTAACCCTAAGAATTTAGTTTCCAAGATATTTGACGAAAAAATGAGTAGAAAAGAGGTAAAATAAAGAGGGAAATCTGTATTTTTTTCTTATTCATTTTTTTAAGAATATCTTGGAAACTAACGGAGATATGTTCTTTTTGGCTTAATCCTTTTTTTTTTATTTTTGTAGAGAATTTGAAGAGCTGCAAAAAAACATGCGGATAAAAATCGCCCTATCTCACTTAGTTTCCGAGATATTTGTTAAAAAAGGAGTGAAGAAGGAAATCTTAAATTGAGAGAAAAATTTGGAAAAATGCTACAAAAAATGAGAAAAAAATTACAAACTGTAGAAAATTTCAAAAATCTCAAGTTGAGAATAAAATACAGTTTTTTTGAAAAATTTCCGGGCAAAAAATGGTCACTGAGGTTTAATTTGGTGAAATTCTGACAATTTTTGAAAAAATTTGGGAAAATTCTCTAAAAAATCAAAAATTTTGAAGTCTGAAAAATTAAAAAAAAATCACAAATTGAGAAAAAAATACTGATTTTTTTTCTCAACACAAGTGTATTTCTTAATTCATTGTTTTAAAAATATTTCGGAAGCTAAGCGAGATAGCGCGATTGTAAATCAATCTTTTTTTGTAGCTCTACAAAAAAAAATTAAATTAAATTAAATTAATCGCTCTATCTCCTTTAGTTTCCGAAATATTCTCAAAAAATTTACCAAAAAAAAAAATTCTTTCATCTCACTTTTTCACCTCTGAATTCTCCATTGATTGAATATGAAAAATCGAAATTGAATCCTTAAAAGCCGTCACTCACAATGAAAAATCATTAAAAAATCCTTTTTTCTTGTTTTTTCCCTGAAAACAAACATTTTCCATTTCAGTCCAGTGAACTGGAGAATTGTGTTTGAGTGTCTTTCGTGTATTTTCATTTTAAGGACAAAGAATTTTCACACATTGTGACTTGAATAGTGAGGAAAATAAATAAAAACGAAAAAAAAAGAGAGAAAATGGAAAATGGAAAAATGTTTGTACCATGAAGCAGCTGGTAAAAATCTTTTGTTTCTTTTTTCCCTTTTTTTTCATGAAAAAAAAAAAAAAAAAAAAAAAAGAATAGTCTGCTGGGTTTATCGACTCACTATACACATGGAAGAGTTAAATGCGAATGGTTTGATGTGCACACGAAAAGGCTATTACACATTTGAGGCATAGAAATTCAGTGGAATGTGTTGCGTGTGTTTCAATTTTCAATGGAATTTTAAATTGAATGTGAAACATTGTTGCTTTTAATGGAGAGGTCGTTGATAATTTTATGTAATTGTAGGAATTATTGAAATTTCTGAAATACCAACGATTACTGTTGGCTTGAACTGTTGCGAGTTTAAACAATTTAACCTGTTAAATTGAACAATGCATTTTCGCACGTTTATTCAATTTTTTTTGAGACTAATTGTTTTTGCAAAAAAGTTGGATTCGAATTTTCTGTAATTGGAGACATTTTATTGGAAGATTTTGAGAAAATCTGCTGTAAAGATCGAGATTTTTTGTATTCATTAGGGGATATGTCGGAAAATAAGCGAGATAGGGCGATTTTGGGGTCATTCTTCTTGCAGCTCTTGAAAATCTCTATAAAATACGATTTGGGCAAAATCGCTCTATCTCGCTTAGTTTCCAAGATATTATCAAAAAAAGACAAGAAAATAGAGTTTTTCCTATTTTAAGTTAAGGATGTTCTATAGGTATTTTATCAAAATTTAAAAATGTACGATTTCATTGAAATTTTTTTCCAAGGTTCTCCAAATCATAAAAAAACCGTATGCAAAATTTTGGATTTTTTTCATACCTGGTTTAAAAGTTATAAATTTTTTAATAACCATCGTTCAAGGATGTTCTACTGGTATTTTATTAGAACTTAAAAATGTACGATTTCAATGAAATTTTTTTCCAAGGTTCTCCAATTTATAAAGAAACCGTATGCAAAATTTTGGATTTTTTTCAAACCTGGTTCAAAAGTTATAAATTTTTTAATAACCATTTTTAACATGATTCTTATGGAAAATTCACAAAAGCTTAAGAAACTTTTCGAAAAATTGTTCAAATTTGGTGAAACTTCGGATATAGGTGAGAAATAACCCCCCGCACAATTTGTTCATTTTTATACAACGATTGGGTCAATAATTGGCATTAAAATTAATAAAAAAGCTTGAAAAATTGTCGATTTCGCGTAAGTGCTGCCAACTTGTGTCGCCAGAATTCCCTAGAATTCAACGCTTTTTTCCAAATAATTCTCAAACTAATTAAACAGAGGATAAAAAAAATATCTATGAAATGTAATGATAATAATATAATATTTGAACACTGACAGCGTTCCATAATTCCCTGAAAATCATTTTAATGAGGAATTTAAAAAATCATTATTTCATGTTCAGGGATTGGAACACTGACGAAATCACTGCCCCTCTCATGCCGCACAACCCCCGCTTACGGTGGGTATAGAACATCCTTAAGAAAATCGTGATAATTCTTTTTTTTTGTAGAATATGCACATACAGACATACACACATACAGACATGCGCTAAAAATATCATTTCCTCTCTATTGAGATCATTTTAAGCATTTTTTTAGTAAAAAATTTACAATCGAAAATTCTGATGATTACATAGCTTCCATTCGGAAGCAAAACATAAAAAAAAGTTCATTGGTTGTCAGCTCGTGTGAAGAGCCACGAAATGCTCGAACAGCACGAACCTTGAACACCAATCAACGAATCTTCTGAGTGACCCTAATAACTGTAACGACAGCTGTCGTCCATTCACTGTGAGATAAAAATCAACACAAAGGAATCCGAGAAATAATTGTCACTAGTGACAGCATTAAAATGACATTTTATTACATCTTCTTGTGCTGAATTTATTAGTCACACATAAATCATGTAATAAAGATTTTCATAGGATGATAATAGAACCTTGAACTTATTTCAATCACTTCCAATTGATTTGGAAAATTGAATATTTTTAAAGATATTTTTTCATTGAAATTTTCAATGAAGACAAAAATAGTTTGTTTTTTTTTCAGTTTGTCATTGGGATCTCGGAAATTAAGCGAGATAGAGCGATTTTACCTAAGATCTTTTTTGTAGAGAATTTCAAGAGCTACAAAAAAGGGTTCGGTTAAAATCGCTCTATCTCACTTAGTTTCCGAGATATTTTCAAAAAACGGTTGGAAGAAAAAATCGTTTTTTTTCAATGAATTTTTTACCTTTTCTTACGAATATCTCGGAAACTAAGTGAGATAAAGCGATTTTAACCAAATCCTTTTATATAGCTCTTGAAATTCTCTACAAAAAAAGATTCATGCGAAATCGCTCTATCTCCCTTATTTTCCGAGATAGAAGAAACTGGGGTAAAATGGACCAGCACATCAAAGTAATTCAGGATTTTTTTTAAGAGTGAAGGAGTCCACAAAAAAATTTGAAAAAATTCCCCAACAATTTTTACATATTGCAGCATTCTCTCAAATTTTTGCAGATTTTTCCACGAACTCCTTCACTCCGAAAAAAATTCCTGCATCATGTTACCCTGGAGGTCCATTTTGCCCCACTCTTCCCGTCTCTCAAAAAAGTGCATTTATTCAAATCATCAGCTTAGAAACAAAGAGACGTAAATGCTATGATTGTATACAGGACTTACGCCCCTTTGACTCTAAGGCAACAATATGATGTTGACTTTGTGAAAGAAAAATTGTAATGCCATCGTTTCCCCCAGTGGCCTCAACACACTTCTTTAGTAATAAATAAACTACTTGACTTGTTGAGAGTGTAATGAAGAGTACCAGTTCACTTGTGTCTCAAAAATCTTAACTTCCACTTGTTTGAAACTATCCAGACACAGACAATCCACATTTTCCAGGTCTCAAGTTTTTGATTACAAGCATATAACTATCATCATAAACATTGTTTTTTAATTAAATTGTTGCAGGAGAAAAGCACAGTGAGATAAAAAAAAATTTAGTAATATTAAATAAATCTGTATAATTGGCACAAAAATAATTAACTTTACAGAATTCTCATTTAGAATGAATAATAATCGATTACAAGAGACCAAATTCTTCTTCTAATCGAATTTCTTATCTTTTCATGCACTGAAAAAAAAATATTGGTAAAAACAATATAATATTGATGCTATTGGTACTTAGCAATTTTTTTTTTTTAATATTTGAAAAAAAATGTTGAATTTACTGGATTTAGGCAATTTAACTAGTTAATCTGTTTGAATCAACTAAATTCAGTAAATTCAACAATTTTTTTAAATTTTTCCAAAAAAATATTTGTTAAGTACCAATGGCATCAATATTTGATTGATTTTTACCACAATTTTTTTTCTCAGTGTAGAAATTTGAAGGAAGATTTGATCTCTTCTAATTTATTATTATTCATTCTGAATGAAAATTCTGTATAGTCAACTATTTTTGTACTGATTACACAGATTTATTTCAAATTACTAAATTTTTTCCTTTCGATGCAGAAAGAGAAAATTCTTCAATTTCGAAGATTATGACTTTTTTCAAACAAATCGATTTCATTTGGTGATCAGCTTTTTTTGGAAATATATCCCAGAATCTAAGCGAGATAGAGTCATCTTTAGGACCTTTTTCTATAGTTCTTGAAATTCTCTACAAAAAAAGTCATTATGAAAATGGCTCTATCTCGTTCAGATTCCGAGATATTTTTAAATAACTGATGATAAAATAAAATGAATTTATATGTTAAAAAAAAAAAAAAATTAGTCAATTCCCTAATTTAGTGTCTCAGTTTTTTTTGAAAATATCTCGGAAAGTAATGGAGATACGCCCTTTTTATTTTAACTCTTTTTACAATTCTTGAAATTTTCTTTTGAATAGGATCAGCACAAAATTGCCCCATCTCGCTTAATTTCCGAGATATTTTTCAAAGAATTCTGTAGCAAATAGAGAAAAAAAAATCGTCTGTTTTTTTTGTCATTTTTTTAAGAATATTTTGGAAAGTAAGTGAGATAGTGTGGTTCTAAATTTATAATTTCCTCTTTAGCTCTTGATATTCTTTACAAAAAAGGACCGAAGGCAAAAATAACTCCATCTCGCTTAATTTCCAAGATATTCTCAAAAAATCTCCGTAAAAAACAGACGTATCCTCAATACATCTGTTTTTTTGTAATTTTTCTCAAGAATATTGGAAACTAAGCGAGATAGAGCGATTTGACTTCAATCCTTTTTTATAACTCTTGAAATTCTCTTCAAAACGCCTTCAAGTAGAACCGTCTTATCTCGCTTAGTTTTCGAGATATTCCATGGAGAATCACAAAAACGAGTCCATTTCTCCTATTTCACATTTTTACTACTAAATCCAATATCAAAAAATGCATTTACCATCCAGAAATGCTATAAAAAAGGAAGAAAATCTCTTGGATTATTTCCAACTCCTTTTCTCACATTTTTATTCATCTCGAATTTACAATAAAGACTCTTTCCTCTCAAAACCCACTATCATCCACGTATTCATCATATTATCAAAGTGAGTATACAGGAATTAAACTGAAAAAATAGAATCACTAGCGAAAAGATGAAACAGTATTTTTTTTTAATTAATAAAAATTTCAGAAACTAAGCGAGATAGTGAAATTTTGATGCATTTAGAGAGAAAAAATGGGAAAAATCATCAAATATTGATGCCATTGGTCCTCAGTAATTGATTTTTTGGAATAATTAAAACATGTGGATGATAGTATTTCTTTCCAACTGATATAGCTTTTTCTGCTGATACTTCAGCAATATGCTTCCGAATGGAAGTGATACAACTTTTTTCAAACCATCATCAAAATATCAAATTTTGAAAAATTCATTAAAACGACAATAACTCGAGAACTAATTATGCAAATAAGCTCAAAATTCACAGGCATTTAACTGATACAACTCTCGAGATAATATATGAGTATAAATAACATCAGCTGAATAATTTCCAGAAATTCCATTAAAAACTGATTTTCGAAAAATGGACATATCTCAAAAAGTTTCGATCGGATTTTCTTCAAATAAAGCTTAAAAAATAGAGTTCGTCGAGAGGAAGTTTTTCAGAAAATATGAAAATTTTTCTATCAAACCGTTTTGCTGTAATTGAGACTTTTATGCACATATATACAGACATGCGTTAAAAATGTCATTTTCTCTCTATTTAGTTCATTTTAAGTATCTTCTATTAAAAAAATTACAATCGAAAATTCTGATGATTACATAGCTTCCATTCAAAAGCAAAAAATTCTGGATTTACTGAATTTTGTCAATTCAATCCGTTAATCTGTTTGAATTAACTAAATTCAGTGAATTTAACAATTTTTTAAATTATTTCAAAACAAATCTTTGCCAAAGAACAATTGGTTCAAAATTTGATATTTTTTACCAATTTTTTTTTGAGAAGACTTATTAGTGTGGAGATCTTTCTTGTAGTTCTTGAAATACTCTACAAAAAGGTTTTTATTTAAAAAATCACACTATCTCGATCATTTTCTAACATATTTTAAGATTAATATCGGAAAAAAAATTACTCAAATAAATGCAATAAGTTGATTATAAAAACCAAAAAAAATTACGAATACACACTATTGTACACTGAGAAAAAAAAATTCTTGTAGCAAGAAAATTGTTCTTTAAAAAAATTTTCCTTCACAATTTTTATATCTATATATATCAAAATTTTCTTGAGTGAAGTAAATTTTCTTCCAACAAAATTTTTATTTTCTCTGTTTATGAATGAATGCCAATAACTCAATTAGAGTTAATATTCAATAATAATAATAATAATAATAATAATATTAATAATAGTAAAAAATGTTAATTTTTTTCTGTCAGTAATTTTTTTTGAAATGACGTAAAAAAGGAAGAAAATCTCTTGGATTATTACCAACTCTTTTTTTTCCACATTCTTATTCATCTCGAATTCACAATAAAAGACTCTTTCCTCTCAAAACCAACTATCATCCACGTATTTCTCATATTATCAAAGTGAGTACACAGGAACTAAGGGTGTGGATATCTACAAAAGGCGCCGGTTTTACTTTTATGTAACTTTTGTGTCTGTTATCAGAGCGTGACGTCACTGTTTCCACATCCTCCGAGAAATGAAGGGTGTGTTGGATCATAGCTGTGTCGAGATACATTTGACAGTGTGAGAGAGAGAATTTCTATCTTGAGAATGAGAGTCAAGTTTACTTGAATGAATTTTTCATGTGATAAAAAAATTTCAAAAAATAAAAAATCATGTAAAATTTTTTTTTTTTTTTTTTAGTGGAAAGAAAAAAATTTTCTTGGGAAATAAGAAAAATCAAAAATCATGCGAAATTCGATTTTTTTTCTTTTTTCAGGGGAAAAAAAATGATTTTTCTGGAATTGAAAATTTCCTGATATTAAAAAATAAAAAAAGAAAATAATTAATTTCGTCAAATTCTCCAATTTTCCATTTTTCAATAATTGTTGAACAAAAAAAAAAAATTTATGGAAAACTTGATTTTTATTTTCTTTTAACAGTTTTTAAAAGAAAAAAATGAATTTGATAGAATTTATTTTTTTTTTCTCTTCTTTCTTAATCAGGAAATCTTCACTTTCAAGAAAAGAAAAAGATTCGCTGGAAAAAAAAGAAAAAAAATTCAATTCCAGTGGATTTAAAGATATCCCAACGAAAACTTTTAATGAAGCTGAAGCGGTTTATCTTCCTTTTTTTTCATGAAATCGACAATTTTTTTTTGTAATTCTCAGAATAACGTTTTCCGCAATGAAAAAAAAAACATTGAATACAATTCTCATTGAGTCAACGTGCTCATTCTCTGAACGTCAGCTGCAGTTATCGAATTCCTGTCATTTAGATAATGACGCTGCAAAAATGCGCATTTGTGATTGAATTAAATAATTCGATAATTTATTGTGATATTCAACGATTTTTCATTGAATATCATTCAATTTTTTTTATTTTTTTTTAATTTCTTGGAAAATAAGCGAGATAGCGTAATTTCACAAGAAATCTTTTTTATAGAGAATTTCAAGAGCCACAAAAAAAGATTCTTGTAAAATCGCCCTATCTCGCTTAGTTTCCGAGATATTTCCAAAAAATTGATAACAGAAAAAAATTGACTTTTTTAGGCAATTTTTTTTTTTGATCTTTTTTCAAAAATATTTTGGAAACTAAGCGAGATAGCGTAATTTTCATAGAGACTTTTTTTGTAGATAATTTCAAGAGCTACAAAAAAGGATTCGGAAAAAATTGCCCTATCTCACTTAGTTTCTGAAATATTCAATGCAAGAACGAAAGACATTAAAAATTCACTTGAATCGTTATTGATTACTCTGGAATTTCTATTGATTCAACGAAAAAATTTAGTGTTTACTACGAGAGCTTGAACCTGATAGGTTGGGTCAAGGAAACCCATGCGAAAGGAGTTACATTCTCTGTTGAGCAATAGTCTGCGGATTACTAGTGTAAAGTGTTCTGTTTCATTAGGGCAATTAGAAATCCAGTAAAAACACAATATTTCTGTTTAATTCATTGAAAAATGAAGAATTTACTTATTTAAAGTCACAAAATACCAAATGATTCATCCAAAAACTAGATGATTTCATGAATCGAAAAAAAATCAGTTTTATTGTAATATTTGAGATTCTTAAAAATTTTCGAAATTTTTATAAAATTTTCATGAAACTTATATAAAAAATTTACGAATTTTTTTCTGATAATTTCTCAAATTTAGCTCCAGCTTTCATGAAAGCAAAGAAAATAATGGAGTAAATTAATTATGTATTTTTTAAAAAATTAAAGTTTTAGCTATTTTAACTGCTGTTTTAAATTCAAGGGAATTCAAACCCACAAACTATTCGAGAGTCAGATATTTAAAAAAAATTGACCATGAAATATATTTTATACAGATTAATTGAACGGTCCAATTCATATTTTTTCAAAGAATTACACAATTTTTTGTTTGAAAATTGGAGATATTTTGATTTTAGCAGTGAAGATAGAGGAACAATGGTTTTCTACTTCCGAATGAAAGCTATGTACTCATCAGAATTTTCGACTGTAATTTTTTTAATAGAAGATACTTAGAATGATCTGAATAGAGAAAAGATGATATTTTTTGTGTATGTATGGGTGTGTATGTCTTTATGTGCATAAAAGTCACAATTACAGCAAAACGCTTTCATAGAAAAATTTCATATTTTGTGAAAAACTTCCTCTCGACGAAGTCTATTTTTTAAGCTTCATTTGAAGAAAATCCGATCGGCACTTTTTGAGATATGTCCATTTTTCGAAAATCAGTTTGTTTTTTTTTTTTTTTTTCATATGCTTTATTAATCCTTTTAAAAAGGAGAATTAGCAATACAGTCATCATAACATGTTCATATTTCGCTTCTGATTAGATTTTTAAATTACAGTGTTTCAAGAAAGTGTTAATAGCTTTGATAACAATTGGGTTAATGTCATATATTAATAATGCAATGTTCAATGGAAACTGACAGTGTTTTTTAATCTTCCTTATCATTTCAGCTCTTTCGTTTTCATATTTTTCACATTGCCAAATTACATGATCCACGGTTTCCTCTGGATGGCCACATTCGAAAATCAGTTTTTAATGGAATTCCTGGAAACTTTTGAACTGATGTTATTTATACTCATTTATTATCTCGAGAGTTGTATCAGTTAGAAGCCTGTGAATTTTGAGCTCATTTGCATGATTATTTCTCGAGTTATTGCCATTTTAATGAATTTTTCAAAATTTGATATTTTGATGATGGTTTGAAAAAAGTTGTATCATTTCCATTTGGAAGCATATTGCTAAAGTATTGGCAGAAAAAGCTATATCAGTTGGAAATCAATACTATTTTTCCACTTGTCTTCAGAATAATTGGGGTTAAAAAATTTCAACAATATATTGAAAATATGAACGTAATTTGAGCATGATTAGGGTATAATTCTTAAATTATTCTAAAATATCCCTCGATCTTTACTATACCGATCTCATACCCAAAAAACTCTCAAAGAATCGGTATAATTGAATTCGCAAAGGTCAGGACATTTCATGCTCTGTAAACTGCACGAAATGCTCTACAAGAGAAAAAAAAATTCCTGAAGCCAATTGCTTCTTAATGCGCATAATAAATTGGAGTATTTTATCTAAATTGAGGGAAAAAAGTGAAGATACTCAATTTCGCGAGTATCTCAGAAACTACTAGGCTTAGATGTATTCAATAGTGAAGCGGAATAACAGGTTAAGTCATATAGGATTACCATATATCCTTATCCTGTTATTCCGCTTCACTACTGAATTCTTCACAAAAAAAATCTCTTGACTAATTTCCATAAATCCACTCATTTCAAAGTTATTCCCAAAACAATTAATTCAGTAGCGAAAAAATAAAATAAAAATATGTCTGTTTTTGATCGATTTTTTTTGGATGAATATCTCGGAAATTAAGCGAGATAGAGCGATTTTACCCGAATCCTTTTCTGTAGAGGATTATATCGAGGTTTACAAAAGAGGAATAGGACAGAAAGAGCGTATCTCCATTAGTAGGGCTGAGATGTTGGTGTACGGTTTGATCTAGGCTGAAGTTGCCTCTATATATGTAAAATAAATTCTAAATCAGTAGTGAAGAGGTAAAACAAGATAAGTCTCTCTTTTTCTCATCAAGTTTTTTCAATATACCTTAGAAAATAACCGAGAAAGAGCAATTTTGCCCTAAAACTCTTTTGTAACTCTTGAAATTCTCTACAAAAACAGATGAGTAATATCACCTTATCTCGCTTAGTTTCTGCGATATTTCCTTCGAAATGACCTCAAAGATAAGTCGATTTATCCTGTTTTACCTCTTCACTATTGAAATGGTTATGAATGTTAAACTGACATTTATAAACGTTGAACTGACTTTATGAATTTCTAAAACTCTTAGGGGAACTTCCAGAGGAACTTTTAAGGGAACTCGCAGAGGAACTCATTATGATTATAACTCAAGATGAATAATAATATCCAAATGTTAACCAATTCTTCAAATTATTGGGAAACACGAATTCTTCAACGAACTCTTCGACATAAATGTCAGATTGACATTAACAATCATTCAAAATGTGTTCGATCTATAGATAACTTCAGTCTAAATATTCGCAGAAAATTGATGACAAAAAGAGAATGAGTCAATTTTTCAAATGTCTCAAGAAATAATTGTTCTTCACGAATTTAGCAGAAAACCTTTTTCGTTCCTTCTTAAACTTTCTACGAAGAAGGTCTCTGAATAAGTTCTCAGTTATTCGCAAAATAATTGATGCAAATATTCCATTGAACCCCAAGAATTTTTGATATTCTTTCAATTATTCAATCAATTCGTCTCGTGATCGAGGCTAATTAACTCGTAATACTCATAATCAATGCAACGCCAATTGGCCAAACGTCAATGATTATTACTGACAATGGAAAGAATGAATGCACTTTCGTGATAAAATTAGAAGAACAACTTCTACTTTATTTTATTTTCTCCGCCATTTTCTGTAACTGCTTTTATCCCTAATAATAATCACCGAGAGTTAGAGTAACACGACCAATAGATAGACACCGACTAGAAGATGGACGGTTTCTTTTATTGAGAGTTACGTAAATAATTGAAGGATTTTTGGACTTTTCTCTTTAATTTCTGATCATAACACATCATATAGATTCATGCGCTTTCGATTACATACCGGTTGATCAAAATTCATAATTATGGTACTACGAATATGCTACTGTCTATCTATTGGGGGCTTGGGGTATATTTCAATTATTTTCCGATTTTCATTGATTATTTCTTCATTATTCAATTTCAATTGATTAACTTTTTATTATAAATTCTTTCATATGTCGCTTCCTTTTGCAGTTCCTCTACATGATTCGTCTATTTTATCCGCTCCGATAAACCCCAATTTTTCCTTAACCGTCTATCTATTGGTCGAGTTACCCTACATGTCAAAATAAGAAAAACAAAAATAACACAAAATTTTTATTTAACAGAATTCGAACACATTCAGAGAACGATTTAATAAAATCAGTAGATAATAGTATTACTTTCCAACTAATATAGCTTTTTCTGCTAATACTTCAGCAATATGCTTCCGAATGGAAGTGATACAACTTTTTTCAAACCATCATAAAAATATCAAATTTTGAAAAATTCATTAAAACGACAATAATTTGGGAACTAATCATGCAAATAAGCTCAAAATTGACAGGCATCTAACTGATGAAACTCGCGAGATAATATATGAATATAAATAACATCAGTTGAATAGTTTCCAGAAATTCCATTAAAAACTGATTTTCGAAAAATGGACATATCTCAAAAAGTACCGATCGGATTCTCTTCAAATAAAGCTTAAAAAATAGAGTTCTTCGAGAAGAAGATTTCCAGAAAATATGAAATTTTTCTCGATAGCTTTCATTCGGAATCAAAAAAACACATATTAAGTTGTAAGGATCATAGGACGTTGGAAAAATTAAATTTAACAGCACTAATAATTGTCAAATGAGGATTTTGAACATTTTCAAATGTTCATCTGACAACTATTAGTAATGTTAAATTTAATATTTCCAACGTCCTATGATCCCTAAAACTTAACTTATGAACATGGAAATGAACATCACATCTAAAAACATATATCTTTCATTTATTACCATTACTTTCGAAAAGTAGTGAATAACAAGAATTAAAAAAAAAACCAAGATGAGAGTATTGAAATGAATATTAAATTCCACATATATGCCATATCAAGTCAGTCCCTTGTGAATTATCCGCTTGTATTTGGTTTATATGTAGAGTATTCTTTTTTTTTTTTTCAGGATTTCAGATGCAATCTGAAGAGTCCACGATATTGATGCGGTCCAGGGAAGAAGCAAGATTGTGATGATTTGATCTAGCCCTCGACACTGTATAAATATACAGACTCAGCATATGAACCACAAAATTTCAAATGCATGCAATGAAAAAAGAAAAAAATTTCAATCAAATGAAAATGTACGAATAGAAGGAAATGGTTTCTTGACAATGAAAAAATCTGATAAATTCACACAGTTTGTAACATTATTGTTATGTGTTATTATTGCATAGATTATTTTTGTTAAATTATTTTTTTGGCATATGTTATTTCAATTATGTGTTATTTGATAACGTTATTTTTGTTGTGTGTTGTTTCCGTCAGTGTTATTTCGACGTGACACTTCTCCGAGTACTTGGCAAAAGTGCAACAGATTGTATTCTGTGAAAATATTGACAATAATCTGGAAATTTTGGAATTGTTATGATTTTTTGAGGATATTTTGTCTTAATCCTTCAATTTAATTGGATATCCGACATTGATATATTAATATATGAAGTATGTGGTCTTTTTGGTCGCTGCACTCAAAGGATTGATAAAAAAAAAATTGTTTAAGATTCATGGCTTATATAAGCTTATTTAAGATTCATTCACCATATTTAAGATTCAATCATCTAGTATTGTTCTTTCCAACCTTCCAATATCCCATGAATCTTAAATAAATATTGTAAACATGGAAATGAATCAGCCTATCAAAAAAAAAACATTGAATTTACTTTGTACTAACGTTTGAACTTCTTCGTGAAGTCCTCTTCAGGGTACTTATTTATAAAGGTGAATTATTTCTATGTCGAGATATTTATAAGGAAATTGTTCAATATAGTGAACTAATAATTTTTGTAATTTTTTAAATATTTTGTATTAAAATTGTTCCAGTTTCTTGATTGTATTAAATAAGTACCCTGAAGAGGACTTCACAAAGAAGTTAAAACGTTGATACAAAGTAAATTCAATGTTTTTTTTTTTTTTAATAAATTATTTGAGAGCAGCGACCAAAAAGACCACACACTTCATATATTGTCTTAGTCCTTTTTTGGAGCTTTTGAAAAGGCGATTATTGAAAAAATCGCTCTATTTCGCTTAACTTCCCGAAATATTTCCAAAAAACTGTTTTACATCATTCGTTTTCAGGGTCAATCCCAGTTTTTCTCTTGCAAATATTTCGGAAACTAAGCGAGATAGGGCGATTTTGCAGATTTTTTTTTGTAATTGAAGAAATGAATGAACTTTTTGTAATAAAATTAGAAGAACCAAAAACTTCTACTTCATTTTCTTTTCTCTGCCACTTTCGGTAGCCGCTTTTACCTCTAATAATCTCCGAATACTCGAAAACAGTGCAACAGGTTGTATTCTGTGGTAATACTGAAGATAATCTGGAAATTTTGAGATTATCCAGCAAATTCGAGTCTCTACTCTTTAAAAATGTAATAAAAATCAGTAGCAAAAAGAATGAGTATTTTTTCCGGAATATTCTAAAAAAATTGAGAAAAAATCAACTTTTTTTATTTTATTTATTTTCAATTCATAAAATCATTTTAAAAAATTCATTCAAATTTTCACAAGGAATTCCGAATTTCCCGCCAAAAAAAATTATTTAATCAATCTTCATGATTTATCTCCACAAAATCCATCAGAATGTGTTTAAAATCAAAAAAAAAATCCTAAAAAAAATTCAAAAGATGCATTGAATCAAGTGGCAAGAGGTCAGAGCGTCCTAAACTGAGCCAAACGGCAGCTCCACTTGATTTATTAATATAACACTCTTTATCTAACAATTCCCAACGACAATTTATTCGTAAAACAATTTACATTTTACTCAACACTGTTATTATCAGATTAAAAATTGACGATAATAAAATTAAAAAAAAAAAAAAAATCATACTGAACTAATATTTCATTGATTTTTTTATTTACTTTTTATTTCTTTGAATTTTTTCAAACATCGATCATTGACCGTGCTCCAACAATTCAATAAAATAAAACCGTTGATATTACGTAAAAGTCACGGCACAGTATCGATACGCGATTCAGACGTGTGACGAGATCGAGGCCATTGCATAATACTTGTCGGTATGCAGAGATGATACCCACTTGCGAGATATCTTTGCTTAATCCAATGACAGGACACTTGTGATTTATTGATGATTTTTTTGTTGTTAAAAAGAAATCGAGTGAATTTTATGGGATTTTTTCGGGAGAATATTTCGAAAAGTAAGCGAGATAGGGCAATTTTGCATGAATCATTTTTTTTGTAACTCTTGAAATTTCCCACAACATAGGATGAAATTAGAATCGCCCTATCTCGCTTATTTTCCGCGATATTTTTGCTAAGAAAAATTTTTTTGAATGAATTTTTATGTTTTTTCGAGGATATTTCGGAAAGTAAGCGAGATAGGGCGATTTTGGATGAAACCTTTATTGTAGCTCTTGAAATTATCTACAAAAAAGGATTGAGGTAAAATCGCTCTATCTCACTTATTTTCCGCGATATTATTGCTAAGAAAAAAATTGTACGAGTGAATTTTTATGTTTTTTTTGAGAATATTTCAGAGAGTAAGTGAGATAGGGCGATTTTGGATGAAACCTTTATTGTAGCTCTTGAAATTCTTCACAAAAAAGGATTGAGGTAAAATCGCTCTATCTCACTTATTTTCCGCGATATTATAGCTAAGAAAAAAATTGTTCTAGTGAATTTTTATGGTTTTTTTGAGAATATTTCGGAAAGTAAGCGAGATAGGGCGATTTTGCATTAATTCTGTATTATAGCTCTTGAAATTCTCTACAACATAGGATGGAAGTAGAATCGCTCTATCTCGCTTATTTTCTACAATATTATTGTCAAGAAGAAATTGTTAGAGTGAATTTTATGTTTTTTTCAGATATCTTGGAAATTAAGCGAGATACAGCGATTTTATCCTACTCATTTTTCGTTGAGAATTTCCAGAGCTCCAAAATAGTTCAGAGCAAAATCGTCCTATCTCGTTCATTTTCCGAGATATTTCTAAAAAAATATCATTCTCCGAATCGATCTGAGTTTTTTTTAAATAGCTGGGAAACTAAACGAGATAGAAAGATTTTGCCTTAATTATTTTTGTAGCTTCTGAAATTTTCCACTGAAAGGTTTCTAAAGACCAAAATCGCTCTATCTCGCTCATTTTTCAGGATATCCCAAGAAAAAATGTCGAAAAAAATCGATTTTTTAAAAAATTTATTCACTACTGAAGTCATTTTTTAAGAATATCTCAAGAACCAATGAATATACGTCTTTTTTGTCTTGTACCTTTCTTGTAGCTCTTAATGTTCTCTATAAAGAAGAATCCATGCAAAATCGCCCTATCTCTCTTATTTTCCAAAAAATTCTACAAAAAACTGTTAAAAAAAAAGAAATTTTCCTTTTTTTTCTTTCAAATGAAGTAAATTGTTTGAAAATACCTCGGAAAATAAGCGAGATAGAGCGATTTCACCCCAATTCTTATTTGCAGTTCTCAAAAATCTTCAAAAAAAAAAATCTTAAAAATTTCTCCATCTCCCTTAGTTCCCGAAAATATTCCAAGAAATAAGCCCCACCAATTTTATTTTTCCCCTCAATTTTAATTGATCATTAATACTTCAAGATTATTGATCAGAATAAAGTATTTCCATTGGTCGCCCTTCCACCTTGTTCCCTTCACACTCAAACACAACAATCGATCCCAATATGTTTTATTTTTATCCCTCACTACAGTATACAGCTCAATAAAACCGTAAAAATATTTAATTCATCATAGAAAAAAGGAGAAAAATCCTTGAAAAAAAATCCTAAATTTTGCAGAAATGGTTTTCATCGATTTGTCTGATCATTAAAAATTCATGTGGCTGTTTCTACTTCCAAAAATACGCTAATGAATAATAAAGCACAAAGGCCATGTGACGTTTCACAAAAAAAGAGAAGTAAAAAAAGAAGAAAAAAAAAATCGCTAAATTTAATTAAAAAAAAAATCAATTATTTTTCTGTTTAAATTAACGAATTTTAGGGTTTTCTTTGTTTTCAATTGGCAGACTTACAATTCTATTGAAATTCGTTGGCCCAAGCCCGAATGAGAGACGTGGCATTTGAAAAAGACCTGTTGCACTCACATTTATTAAATTTCACAAATTTTAAACAATAAAATACACAATATCAAAATAAACAACACAAAATTAATTAATTTATTTTTGCAAAAAAAAAAAAAAAAAAAAAATTGAGAATGGAATTCTATTTGCCGGTGATGGTTTTTCTTTATCGGTTTTTCTTCAACACACACAGTTGTTTCTGTTACGACGTATCGTAAAAGACTGGCCACAGGCTGTAAGAACCACTATAGTTATCCTCGTGTGCTCCGAATGAATGTAAACACAGAGACAGCTGATTGAGTTAATAGTGTAGGTTGTGAAAATGAGGTCTATGAAAAAAAAAGTGAATTCTTGTAGTGAATAAAGAGATTGGAGGGGGAGGGGGGGGGGGGGAGGAAAACTGGTTTTTCTTGAGTTTTTGGAGAAGTTGAAAAAAAGATGAATCGATTTTTTTCTTCGATTTTTTTGGGAAAATATCGGAGAATAAGCGAGATAGAGCATTTTTGACTGAATTCTTGTGTTTTTTGTAGAGATTTTCAAAAACTGCAAAAAAGGATTTAGAGGAAAAGCGCTCTATCTCGCTTCGTTTCCAAAAAAATCCGGAAAATTCTTGAAAAAAAAGGAAATGAGGGTTTTTTAAAAATATTTTTACTACTGAATTCATTGGGAATATCTTGGGAAATAATGGAGATACGCCCTTTTTTGCAGGAAAGACGTTTTTTTAGAGAATTTTGAGAGCTGCAAAAGAGGATTTGGAGGAAAATCGCTCTATCTCGCTTAATTTCCAAGATATTCTCAAGAAAATCGTCAGAAAAAATGGAAAAGGAAAAACAGCTTAAATCTGCTTTTTTAAAAATTTTTATGAACATTTCGGATATTAAGCGAGATAGAGCCATTTCGTCTAAATCTTTTTTTGTAGAAAATTTTAAGAGTTTTAAATAAAAGTTTTGTCAAAATCGCCCTATCTCACTTTGCTGCCGAGATATTTTCGAAAAATTGTTTTAAAAAAAATTTCAATTTTTCTTTGAAAAAAAAATCGATTTTATCTTTTTACTATTGAATTTTCCAAGAAAATCTTGGAAACTAAGTGAGATAGAGCGATTCTGCCCTGATTCTTATTTCGTAGAGAATTTTAAAGGCAAAAAGAAGAATCTGCACCAAATTGTCCCGATTTCGTTTAATTTTTCAATCTATTTTCAAAAATCTGTTTCAAAAAATCGAATTTTCCGATTTCATCTCTTCATTACTAGAATTTCCGAGGATATCTTGGAAACTAAGCGAGATAGAGCGATTTTACCTCAATCCTTTTTTGTTAACAATTTCAAGATCTACAAAAAGGACTACACCAAAATCGCCCTATCCCGCTTAGTTTCCGGCAAATTTTCCAAATAAAAGCTGAAATCGAAATTGAGGGAATTTATCTCCTTTAATTTCTCCAATACTGGATTTCTATTGTGACTCATTAAAACTTTCAGATCCTGTGAATTTCATGAAATTCCTTAAAAAGCAACAAATTAGAGGCGAAAAAAGAAATTTATTTATCCTAAGTCTAATAAAATTTTTAAAAATAGAAAAAAACCCTCAATTTTTTTTTTTGTAATTTATTAATCTCCTGACATTTTTAATTTAAATAAATCACTTAATCACCAAATTAATCAACAATCTCCTTTATTTCTATTTTTATTAACAAAAAAAAACAATAATTTTTCTTAACGAATTACCTGAGATTCCTTAATGAACTCTGGTCATTTCAAATCATTTCCTCAAAAAAAAAAAAAAAGGTTCAAGGAAAAAAAAAATATCACCTTCAACGCCTAACAAATGTGCAAACTTCAATTATCATTATTATTATTGGGATGACCATCCTACCAATTATAGTAATGGTTTTGAGTCACGAGTTATGAGGTCATGACCTTCAGAAATGAATGAGTCATTTTATAAAATTTTCTATGTCAATGATATTAGTGGCTAATCCTTTTTTGTAATTACAAGAAGATAAATTATAAATATTCAAGAGAATTTATATTTCTCTGAAATGAGATTCTAATTAAAGAAAAATTCATTCCATATTTTCTTTCATTTTTTAAATTGAAAAAAAAAAAAAATCTTTTTATTTTTAATTTTAATTCTTGGTCATTTGTGGTATTATCATTATGCAATTTTAGAACACAGCTTCTTTTTTATTTGGAGAAAATAGTCTTCTTTGCTATTAAGTACGCGGGAAAATTTGAAATTTTCGTTTGGTAGTGAAGTAATTGAGATAAATTCAGTAGGAAAATATAAATAGATTTTTTATTTCTTTTTTTTTCCAGAATATCTCGGAAACTAAGCGAGATAGGGGAATTTTTGTGGAGATATTGTGGAAAAAGTGCTAGAAAAAAATAGATTTATCGGATTTTACGTATTTGCTACTGAATTCTCCTCTGTATTAAGGTAGTATCGCAGAGTACAGTCGATAAAACAGAAAAAAAATGAGGAATTGTAGATTAGTTTTTAATTAATTGCTGATAATTTGGAAGAATTCGCTTCAATTTACCCAGAAAAGTGATTAAACTATTCGAAAGTCATATCTTCAGCTTGTGAATATAATTGTTTTTACATAAATAACTCCTCAAGAATTGAAAAACATCATTTTAGTAAATTTATTATCTTCGGAAATTTTTCCCAAAAAGGCACCTTTACAAAAAAATCTGAAAAAAATTACCAACAGTGGAGACATGCCAAAGCATTTGTTCAAATTTTTTCAGATTTTTTCATAAAGTCCTTCGTTTTGAAAAAAAATACTTGTATATTTTTCAAAAATTTTCTCTTTATCCGATACTTTTTTTCCAGAATTTCTCACCGAAAGGCACCTCCACAAACAAATCTGAGAAAATTCACCGAAAATGTAGACATATCAAAGCGTCTCTTCAAATTTTTCCAGATTTTTTAATGATGTTCTTCGATCCGAAAAAAATTCTTGCATATTTTCCGAAAATTCCTCTTCATTAAATTCATTTTTACCCAGAATTTTTTTCAGAGAGAACTTCTCCCAGAAAAAATCTGAAAAAATCCCACAATAAGCCTGTCATATTGGGGGATTTCCTCGATTTTTTCTATATTTTTTATGATCACATACATGAGATAGAGAGAGAGAGAGGCAAATAGTTACGACTACCTTCTAATTGAAATTTCTCAATAACTATACGGAGAATTGAATATTTTTTTCTTCTATTATTTAGTTAAAATGCTGTTCTCTTCACAAATAATTTTTAAATAATGGGTCAACCTTATGGTTTTTTAGTAATTTCGTTATTTCTGTCCGATTTAAGGCGTTTCATTCTCACCACCGCTATTCTCCATAACTTTGATAATCCATATCTCATAAATTACACAGACAAAAATTATCAAAAAATTCAGGAAAATGTAAAAAAATGATATTTTTAAGGTGGCATCAAAAAAATAAGGGGTTAACTGTACTCAAGTTCACTGGGATACTACCTTAAGTGTTGTCAGACCCCTAATACGGTTTCTTCAGCCAAAAAAAATGAGTATACATATGTAAACCCATTCTCAAAGCATAGATCCCGTTTATCCTTATTTTACAATATAATTTCTGTTCGTAAATATTTAAACATTCAAATATCACATTTTCCTCGATCATTCCAGATTTGTATATCCTGACAATGAAATTAGCACACATCTGATTTATATTTTTTTCGCTAAATTCCAAGAAAAAAACCACTTTAGCTACCATTTTCCTGCAAAAAAAAAAATCCTCATGAAAATTTTCCAATTTCCCTAAATTTAAGTTCACTCCTAAGTTGATCCATTGTAATATCACGATTTCGTGTTTTCTAATAAAGATTCAATGTCCATTGTCCAAATAAATTGGGTGTCAGTGCTGACTGTCACTTCTGGTGATCCATCGGATGTGTTTGATGTACTCACGAGTTTTCCAAAAGCCATTTGATCATTATCTGTAGATAATAATAATAATAATAATAATAATAATAATAATAATAATAGTAATGATGATAATAAGAATAAAAATAAGAAGAATTGAAAAAAAACGATTACAAAAATTTCAAACGAAACGATTTGAATTCATCAGTTTTTTAAAGATCTCTCGGAATCTAAGTGAGATAGAGCAATTTGTATAGTAACCTTTTTTGTAGAGAACTTCGAGAACTACAAAAAAGGTTATCATGAAAATTGCTCTATCTCGCTCAGATTCCGAGATTTTTATAACAAACTGATTGCAAAATGAAATCGATTTTTCTAAAAAAAAAAAAAAAATTGTCTGAAAACTTCAGATTCTTGGAAAAAATGTGTTGATTGAGGAGGAAAAAACGATAATTACGTAAATTGTATTTTAGGCCAGTTGTTGAGACATTTTGGACAGTTGAACCAAATGGAATTAGGCCTATCGGTGAATTATTGTGACGTAAGACATCGGGAATTTTAATCCTGTGCTTTCCACTCCTCAGAAGCCATGTTAATGAATTACTTGAAATCATTACTATTTTTTCGACCTAAAAAAAATGAAAAAATTGTAAAAATTAACGATCAAAAGACGTAGAACGATTTTAAATGATAATAATATTAATATTGATATTATTATTATTTTTAGAAATTATTGTTATTGATATTGAAGAAATCCAAGTAGCAGATCCTAATGATCTGCTTTTTTTTCTTCTCATAATTATTCCAATTATTTCGATTTTGTAACATTTCACTGATATTAAAACGATATTCACGATAATAAATTGTTTTAAAGATAGTTTTATCACTACACGAATTTGAAGATTAAAATCTGAAATAAATTTCAACTGGAAGCTTATATAAATAAACAAAAAATGGTAATAACAAGGTGTTGTATGGGGTGATGCAGGCTTTTTGCACTTTCAGATTAGATAAAAGATTAAAATCTGAAAAATGTCTTTAAAGAGAGGAAAAAAAAGCAACAAAAATTGACGATCTGTTATGTCCGAGATTAAATTGTAGCGTCGAGTACAATTTTTATTAATTTCGAACAGCTTCAATTATCCTATTTTTATGTTTATAGGACGCTAATCTTGTTTTTACTCTTGTTAGATTTTTGGTTGAATTTGATTAGTATTGAAATAATGACTCCGATTAATCTCTTTATCGTTTTGGATATATTTTAAATTTGAATATTATAGAATTATACAATTTTCCTTTTACAAAAATTCAAATAATAAATTACAAATGATTAATATAATTCCTAAATCCTAAAAAAATAACAATTGTAGTAGAAAAAAAATTATCAGAACTACTTCGACATCCTTAAATAATATTCATATTGATATTCGGTTTGGTAGAATGAATAAAAGAGGGAAGAATGATTGAATTGATGAAATAATTGATTATGAGTGAAGATTTTCTTCATAATTTGAAATTACTCACATGTCCATCGCCCATGAGCTCTTTGGTTTGATACAGTGTATTGATGTTTCCCATTTGATGATCGAATCTTCCTCCATTCTCAACAAATACATAAACTGCATCCAGCTAGAATTATCAGTTCAATTTATTGATGAGTATGAAGATAATGAATGTAATTCAGTAGCGAAGAAGGAAAACAGGATAATTCGATTTTTTGCAAATTATTTTTTGAGAATATCTTGGAAAGTAAGCGAGATAGAACGATTGTGCCCTAATCACTCTATCTCGCTTACTTTCCGAGTTTCAGCAAAGAAAAAATATCGAGAAAAAAATTTCAAATTGAAAGAAAAATCATTTTTTTGTTCGTTTTTCCAGAATATTTTGGAAACTAAGCGAGATAGAGCGATTTCATCATGATTCTGTTTTGTAGCTCTTGAAATGCTCTACACAAAAGGATTCTTGCAAAATCGCTCTATCCCGCTTAATTTCCGAGATATTCTCAAAAAATCATTGATACAAAACAAAATTTTCACGTTTTACCTCTTTACTACTGAATTGATGTAATTATTTAGAGGGAAAATAAATAGAATTATAAAAATTACAGAAATGTTTTTCGATTTACATGTTGTAGCCAGTTGCATCAGTGCCTTCGAAAAATCCGTGTAATTTTGATCTGGTGTTTTAATAACAGAAACACCAAGTTCCTCCAATTTATCAAGTTTTTCCGGATCAATACTGTCAAAATCACCGACTATCATTGTTGGAGTATATTCCTGATGATTTTTCATGAGTATTTCTTCTGTGATACCTATTGAATTCAAGTACTCGAGCCACCTGTTGGTTCCTCCATCGACTGTTATTTTTATTTGTGCTTTAAGTAGAAAAAAAAAGAGAGAGATGACACAAAAGTTGATGAATTTTTAGAATAATTAGAATTTTTTGCGGTAATTGCTTCAACACTTCGAAATAATGAAATCAAATTGAAATGATGATTGAATTAATTCAATTAATTTTTAATTATCTCAATTATTATTCAACCAAAATTAATTGAAGCTTCATAAATTTGTAAGCTTTATTAGTTTGAAATATATTTTTTCTAAATTATACTATCATAAAAATAAAAGAAATTTTATGCAAAAATATATTCAAGAACTTTGAATGAGTTATTCTTTGAAAAATTCCTCAAATTTTCCATTATTTTTAGGAAATAAATGGAAAAATAGGGGTCAAGAGATAAAACAGAATAAGTCTATTTTCTTGTCTTTCGGTTTTTTGAGAATAGTACGCAATTTAATGGAGATACGTCGTTTTTGTTCGTATTCTTTTTTGCAGCTCTTGAAATTCTCTACAAACAAGAATTCATGCAAAATCACCCTATTTCCCTTACTTTCCGACATATTTCCAAGAGAAAATTAGCAAAAAAATGAACTTATCCCATTTCACTTTTTCACTACTGAAATATAACTGACCTTTCTTCCAAATTGGCATTATAATATGTTGTCTCAATATAATGGGTTGATTCAATATCAGGACAGCATAATTAACGTCTCTGGCATTACAAAAAAAATCCACGGGATCCCACACAGTCTCCTCCGATTTTTCTCCATTCTGCATAACTGCATACCCGGGAAAAAACTTCTTAATGTAATTTTATCGAATCATATCTAATTCTATGCAATTAGATATAATTAGATATGATTAGATCTGCAGTCGTATCTCGGTAGATATGATGTCATATATGTGGAGATATAAGCAGATATGCTAGTAGATTTGATGAAATCTGAGAAATTCGCAACGTAATGGCCCAGATCAGCATTAGATATAATTATATAGGGGAAGGTGGGGTAAAATGGACACATCTAAATTTTTAGGCAAATATTATGGGAAACTCTTGAAATTAATAGAAATATTGGCGGTAGATTGTTTTTGATGATTTCATTGGAAATCTGAGGAAATTTTGGGTGGGAAAAAAGTGCTGGAATTGATTTTTTTTAATTTTTAGCGATTTTGACTTTTTTTTGAGCATTTTAGAGGGGTAAAAGCCTTCCTTTTTTTGAAAATTTTCAGTTTTTTGAGAATATCTTTGGTTCTATTTGTCGTAGCGTAAAAATTCCGATGGGAGGTGAAAGGTGAGATCATTTGCCATCGATTCATAGGGTTTTTAATTTAAAAATATCGATTTTTAAGGTATTTATGGGCACTTTTGGGAAACAGTTTTTTGAAACAGTTTTCAGCCTATAACTATCCCAAAAAATGATATTTTTGAATTCAAAACCCTATAAATCGATGGGAAATGAGCTCACCTTTCATTTGAGACCAGCCCCGAATCGTTATGACTGATAGAACCAGAGATATTTGCAAAAAACTGAAAATTTTCTGAGAAGGAAAGACTTTTACCATCCAAAAATACCGAAAAATTTCGAATTTTCCAAAAAAAATCGAAAAAAATACGTCTGACACTTGTTTTCCGGCTAAAATTCCCTCAGCTTCTCAATAGAATCATCAAAAAAAATCCATCTCTAACCGTTACATTACAGTGTCCATTTTGCCCCACTCTCCCCTATATTTAGATCTTACCAGATTAGAAATTTGATAGAATTGGATCTGATCAGATCAGAAATTTAGAATTTTTTGGCACTTTTTGAGATCCAAATCTGTCGTCACCTTAGAGTGAAAGGGGCGTAAGTGCCATTTCTTCAATTTTTTTTCTTCGAAATAACAAAGGGGCATATTTCCACCTTTTTTGCTCTTATAGACTTTCCTGGGCCTTCTACACAATTTTGGTAACAAAATAAAAAATAACATATAGGCATCTGTACCATCCATTAAAAAAAAGGCATATCTCCAGGACTTACGCTTCTTCATTTTAGTTTTTTTTATTGAATTTTTCTTAATCATTGGAGAAATACTAGTAACAAAGAGGCGTAAGTCCAGAGATATGTCCCTTTCATTTTAAGATTAGCAATTACGCGACTTTGTTATTTTAATCTTAAATTATCCGAATAACGTCCAGGATACCATAAATTTTTTTTGGAATCATAAGTGGAGATATGCCCGTTTCACACCAGAATTGAGCGTTTTTGGCACTTACGGGGCGTAAATTTCACTCTAAGGTGACGATATCTAATTGCATATCGTCGCCTTAGAGTGAAAGGGGCGTAAGTCCACTTATCACTCCAAAATGTTTTTTATGGCCTCTGGAACATTATTTGGAAAATTGAAAATTGAAATAACAAAGTGGCGTAACTACCAATTTTAAAATGAAAGGAACGTATCTCCACACTTACGCCCTTTTGTTATTTTCTTCCTAAACGCTATATAATTGATAATGTTAAAGTGAAAAGGACGTATCTCCGTACTTACGCCTCTTTGTTTTTATAATTTTCGTAATCTCATGAGAATATTTGGAGTTACGCCCTTATATTTTTAGGATTTTTCATCCAAATTTTGGCACTTACGCCTCTTTGTTTTCAATTTTTTTCCGATGATTAGAAAAAATTCAATGAAAACACTAAAAACAAAGGGGCGTATCTCCGGCACTTACGCTCCTTTGTTATTAGTCAGTGGTACTTACGCCTATATGTTATTATTTTTTATTTTTTTTACTAATATTGCGTAAAAGGCCTTGGAAAGCCTATTGGAGCAATAATAATGGAGATACGCTTTTTTGTTATTTTAAAGAAAAAAAATCGGGAAAAATGGCACTTACGCCCCTCTTCACTTTAAGGTGACGATATGATTATATAAAAAAATAATTTACCAGGTAGACATAATTCTGTATCAAATGAAACTGAAAATAGCAGAAACTTGATAATTTTTATATTTTTTTAATCTTTCAATAAATAAAATAAATAAAAATAATGGAAAAATATGCAGATGTAGAAAATTCAAAAAATTATAAGTGCAAATTTTTTAAATATTTTTTTTTAACAATCATTTCATGGTTTGAAAAAATCGAAAAAATTTCTTCATATGTGGTAATTTCAGTATCATCATTGTATGAAACCTGAAAGAAAGTTAGGTTATCACTCACGTGTCGTTGATAAAATGAAGAATATGTGGATAATTCTTGGAATGACCTATTGAAAAATGAAGTTTATTAATTATTCAATTGATTTCCACCTAAATTGCACTTATTCATCGTTAAAACTGATCAAATTCTAATTGAATCGACTCACCTATCGGATGAAAACAACTGGTGACGTAACAGCGCAAGTAACTCGCCGACACTCTTACGAGATTCTCGAATATATATTTTCATTGTAATAATAATGATAATAACGAATTACAAAGAATTGAAGTCCAAGTAATGTGTCCAAGTTTTTCCTGATGTTCTTGGAAGACAATTATCCTCTTTCTTCCAGAGAAAACGCAAGAAGGAATTTATGGACTTTGATTTCAGTAGGAAAGAGGTAAAACAGGATAATTCTATTTTTTCGACGTTCATTTAAGAATATCTCGGAAAGTAAGCGAGATAGGGCAGTTTTATACGAGTCCTTTTTTGTAGCTCTTGCGATTTTCTGTAAAAAAGGATTGAGGTAAAAAGGACGTATCTCGTTTATTTTCCGAGATATTCTTTTGAGAATGATCGGAAAAACTGGATCTATCCTGTTTTACCTTTTCACTACTGATTTTTGTGAGAAAGGAAATTTGGCGAGAAAACTTTGTGACTCGCATATGGTAAGTGACTGATTGACGATACATCGAGTCGAAGGGTGATAGAGTGTAACTTATCATTAGAGTAAAAATTTTAATCTAATTTTTGGCTTGCCGTCGCAATCGAAGATTGTCACTAGATCGAAGATACTCATTGTAAGAATTGAAATTCTCCCAAAAGGACGTGCCTTACGAAATCTAATTACTACGGAAGGTTCGGTTTTTCGAGACGTATTAGTTCTCAAAGTCTCTGAATTTGCGGAGAGTTGTATGTTTCAATGGTATACATCTTACGAAATAGCATTTTTACGAAGTGAAAAACGTTCGAAATTATCGACAGCGACTGCTACTCCTGTTTTGAGGGTAACTGCGGTCAGTATTAGAGATTCCAGAGGGAAAGGAGTATATTATCATTGCTCAGTACTTAGTTCTAGTTCTCACAGATGAAACTATGAGCCTCACAATGCATCCACGAGACACTGAGGTGTGCCACAATGATTTTAAAATAATGATTTCTTTTGTCGAAATGACACTATGGAGCTCTTGATAGTTCCAAGGTGTCTGGAAAATTCCGAAGCATTAAGAGCCTCATAAGGCAGATAATGGGTTTATAATTTCGGGGAAATCTGTTTATGTATGAGGAAAAAATCAACAGTAGGAAAATTTCAAATTCTGTGGAATTGATGTTTGGTACTGTACATTTGGAATGATCAAATTTGGAAATTTTACAAAGTTTCTCATCTGTCAATACTTAAAAAATAGTCATTGATGAAGAAGCGAAGATTGTTCGAAAGTCAGTAAAAAAAGGAGAGAAAAATGGACTGGGAAATTGGGTTTTTACAAAATGATGAAAATAACTGAACACTGCACGAAATATTTAATTATGGTCAAAGTTGCGTTTTATTCAGTTAAAATTATGACGATTTTTACACAGTAAAAGTCAAATGTCTCTTGGGAATCACTGCACTTTGACCGGTTGAGTGTACCGTGGAATTAATATTGAATTAACCGAAAAAAAGAACCAATTGTTGATTTAATTATCGTTGAGTGTAATTAAGTTGATTCATACGAATTAATAATGATTATTTGAACCGTGGAGGTAGCCGGAAAAGTTACGAGAAACGCCAACCGTTAAGAAACGCGCGATGTAGCCTTGTTAAACGTTCGTACCGAAGATGTTGATAATGCACCCAATGAATTAACCCATTAGTTAATAAAAGAGTAGTATCGTTGGATTGGATGTGATGTCGCGTCACCGTGGATATATTGCCGATTACCGTTGTCGGGTCCAAAACCCGAGCGAACTCGTTGAGACCCCAATGAGAACTTCTCCAAAAACGGGGTGTTATCACGTTGAAGGACCGACGTGTACTGTAATTGAAGTCAAGAGGGGGGGTAATTCAAAAGCGCCTAAATTCCTCGGATTTCTCCCAAATCTCACCCAATCGCTGGAGATTTTAGCGCCAGTTTCGAACAAATATAGCGAATATAAAAGAACATACAGATCGTGAATGCGATATGATTGGAATTTAACTGAGAAATCCAGGAGGTTTTCAAAACCCTCAAGGAACACTTCAGTTGGATATCATATCGAAAGATGCAACGATCGTATGGCGATTTATCAAAAACGATGAGAACAATAGTATGAGCCGCTTCTATAAACTCTCTAAGGGTCTTCAAAGTTGAATTATATTAATTGACATTTAATGTAAAAAAGAATAAGATATTCAATGGGCTGCGGATTTGAAAAGGATTGTTTCGAATACGCAAATGCTGTTACATGTTGGAAATTTGAGATTCCGTGAACAATGAAGTGCCTCACAGGTGATAACACAGCATTCACTACACAATGAAACTTGGTTGCATGGTCGTGCGTAGTCACTGAGTGGCTCGCTGTTGCAGATCAAACATGTCCGTTCATATTCATACGGGGGATCTGAGATATTTTTCCAAAGATACAGGCGGGTCTTCCGAGAACAAGTATTGTACAAGCAGCGATGAAATTCTGCCCATCGATGGCGAGAAATGAAAAAATGCCCATCGATGGGCAGAAATGGGAAATGCCAATCGATGGGCAAAAATAAGAAAATGCCCGTTGATGGGCAGAAATGAAAAAATGCCCATCGATGGGCAGAAATAAAAAAATGCCCATCGATTGGCAGCAATAAAATTCTGCCCATCGATGGGCAGAAATGAAGAACTGCCCATCGATGGGCTGAAATGAAAAAATGCCCATCGGTGGGCAGAAATGAAAAAATGCCCATCGATGAGCAGAAATAAAAAAATGCCCATCGATGGGCAGAAATGAAGAAATGCCCATCGATGGGCAGAAATAAAAAAATGCCCATCGATGGGCGGAAATAAAGAAATGCCCATCGATGGGCAGAAATAAAAAGCTGCCCATCGATGGGCAGAAATAAAAAACTGCCCATCGATGGGCAGAAATAAAAAAATGCTCATCGATGGGCAGAAATGAAAGAATGCCCATCGATGGGCGGAAATAAAGAAATGCCCATCGATGGGCAGAAATAAAAAGCTGCCCATCGATGGGCAGAAATAAAAAAATGCCCATCGATGGGCAGAAATAAGAAAATATCCATCGATGGGCAGAAATAAAAAACTGCCCATCGATGGGCAGCAATAAAAAAATGCCCATCAATGGGCAGGAATAAAAAACTGCCCATCGATGGGCAGAAATAAAAAAATGCCCATCGATGGGCAGAAATAAAAAAATGCCCATCGATGGGCAGGAATAAAAAACTGCCCATCGATGGGCAGAAATAAAGAAATGCCCATCAATGGGCAGAAATAAAAAACTGCCCATCGGTGGGCAGAAAGAAAAAAATGCCCATCGAGGGGCAGAAATAAAAAACTGCCCATCGATGGGCAGAAATGAAAAAATGCCCATCGATGGGCAGAAAAGAAAAAATGCCCATCGATGGGCAGAAATAAAAAAATACCCATCGATGGGCAGAAATGAAAGAATGACCATCGATGGGCAGAAATGAAGAACTGCCCATCGATGGGCAGAAATAAAAAAATGCTCATCGATGGGCAGAAATGAAAGAATGCCCATCGATGGGCGGAAATAAAGAAATGCCCATCGATGGGCATTCTTTCATTTCTGCCCATCGATGAGCATTTTTTTATTTCTGCCCATCGATGGGCAGTTCTTCATTTCTGCCCATCGATGGTCATTCTTTCATTTCTGCCCATCGATGGGTATTTTTTTATTTCTGCCCATCGATGGGCATTTTTTCTTTTCTGCCCATCGATGGGCATTTTTTCATTTCTGCCCATCGATGGGCAGTTTTTTATTTCTGCCCCTCGATGGGCATTTTTTTCTTTCTGCCCACCGATGGGCAGTTTTTTATTTCTGCCCATTGATGGGCATTTCTTTATTTCTGCCCATCGATGGGCAGTTTTTTATTCCTGCCCATCGATGGGCATTTTTTTATTTCTGCCCATCGATGGGCATTTTTTTATTTCTGCCCATCGATGGGCAGTTTTTTATTCCTGCCCATTGATGGGCATTTTTTTATTGCTGCCCATCGATGGGCAGTTTTTTATTTCTGCCCATCGATGGATATTTTCTTATTTCTGCCCATCGATGGGCATTTTTTTATTTCTGCCCATCGATGGGCAGCTTTTTATTTCTGCCCATCGATGGGCATTTCTTTATTTCCGCCCATCGATGGGCATTCTTTCATTTCTGCCCATCGATGAGCATTTTTTTATTTCTGCCCATCGATGGGCAGTTTTTTATTTCTGCCCATCGATGGGCAGCTTTTTATTTCTGCCCATCGATGGGCATTTCTTTATTTCCGCCCATCGATGGGCATTTTTTTATTTCTGCCCATCGATGGGCATTTCTTCATTTCTGCCCATCGATGGGCATTTTTTTATTTCTGCTCATCGATGGGCATTTTTTCATTTCTGCCCACCGATGGGCATTTTTTCATTTCAGCCCATCGATGGGCAGTTCTTCATTTCTGCCCATCGATGGGCAGAATTTTATTGCTGCCAATCGATGGGCATTTTTTTATTTCTGCCCATCGATGGGCATTTTTTCATTTCTGCCCATCAACGGGCATTTTCTTATTTTTGCCCATCGATTGGCATTTCCCATTTCTGCCCATCGATGGGCATTTTTTCATTTCTCGCCATCGATGGGCAGAATTTCATCGCTGCTTGTACAATACTTGTTCTCGGAAGACCCACCTGTATCTTTGGAAAAATATCTCAGATCCCCCGTATGAATATGAACGGACATGTTTGATCTGCAACAGCGAGCCACTCAGTGACTACGCACGACCATGCAACCAAGTTTCATTGTGTAGTGAATGCTGTGTTATCACCTGTGAGGCACTTCATTGTTCACGGAATCTCAAATTTCCAACATGTAACAGCATTTGCGTATTCGAAACAATCCTTTTCAAATCCGCAGCCCATTGAATATCTTATTCTTTTTTACATTAAATGTCAATTAATATAATTCAACTTTGAAGACCCTTAGAGAGTTTATAGAAGCGGCTCATACTATTGTTCTCATCGTTTTTGATAAATCGCCATACGATCGTTGCATCTTTCGATATGATATCCAACTGAAGTGTTCCTTGAGGGTTTTGAAAACCTCCTGGATTTCTCAGTTAAATTCCAATCATATCGCATTCACGATCTGTATGTTCTTTTATATTCGCTATATTTGTTCGAAACTGGCGCTAAAATCTCCAGCGATTGGGTGAGATTTGGGAGAAATCCGAGGAATTTAGGCGCTTTTGAATTACCCCCCCTCTTGACTTCAATTGATTTCCACCTAAATTGCACTTATTCATCGTTAAAACTGATCAAATTCTAATTGAATCGACTCACCTATCGGATGAAAACAACTGGTGACGTAACAGCGCAAGTAACTCGCCGACACTCTTACGAGATTCTCGAATATATATTTTCATTGTAATAATAATGATAATAACGAATTACAAAGAATTGAAGTCCAAGTAATGTGTCCAAGTTTTTCCTGATGTTCTTGGAAGACAATTATCCTCTTTCTTCCAGAGAAAACGCAAGAAGGAATTTATGGACTTTGATTTCAGTAGGAAAGAATGCCCATCGATGGGCGGAAATAAAGAAATGCCCATCGATGGGCAGAAATGAAAAGCTGCCCATCGATGGGCAGAAATGAAGAACTGACCATCGATGGGCAGAAATAAAAAAATGCCCATCGATGGGCAGAAATAAAAAAATGCCCATCGATGGGCAGAAATAAGAAAATGCCCATCGATGGGCAGAAATAAAAAACTGCCCATCGATGGGCAGCAATAAAAAACTGCCCATCGATGGGCAGAAATAAAAAAATGCTCATCGATGGGCAGAAATGAAAGAATGCCCATCGATGGGCGGAAATAAAGAAATGCCCATCGATGGGCAGAAATAAAAAGCTGCCCGTCGATGGGCAGAAATAAAAAAATGCCCATCGATGGGCAGAAATAAGAAAATATCCATCGATGGGCAGAAATAAAAAACTGCCCATTGAGGGGCAGCAATGAAAAAATGCCCATCAATGGGCAGGAATAAAAAACTGCCCATCGATGGGCAGAAATAAAAAAATGCCCATCGATGGGCAGAAATAAAGAAATGCCCATCAATGGGCAGAAATAAAAAACTGCCCATCGGTGGGCAGAAAGAAAAAAATGCCCATCGAGGGGCAGAAATAAAAAACTGCCCATCGATGGGCAGAAATGAAAAAATGCCTATCGATGGGCAGAAAAGAAAAAATGCCCATCGATGGGCAGAAATAAAAAAATACCCATCGATGGGCAGAAATGAAAGAATGACCATCGATGGGCAGAAATGAAGAACTGCCCATCGATGGGCAGAAATAAAAAACTGCCCATCGATGGGCAGAAATAAAAAAATGCCCATCGATGGGCAGAAAAGAAAAAATGCCCATCGATGGGCAGAAATAAAAAAATGCCCATCGATGGGCAGAAATGAAAAACTGCCCATCGATGGGCAGAAATTAAAAAATGCCCATCGATGGGCAGTAATGAAAGAATGACCATCGATGGGCAGAAATGAAGAACTGCCCATCGATGGGCAGAAATAAAAAAATGCTCATCGATGGGCAGAAATGAAAGAATGCCCATCGATGGGCGGAAATAAAGAAATGCCCATCGATGGGCAGAAATGAAAAGCTGCCCATCGATGGGCAGAAATGAAGAACTGACCATCGATGGGCAGAAATAAAAAAATGCCCATCGATGGGCAGAAATAAAAAAATGCCCATCGATGGGCAGAAATAAAAAACTGCCCATCGATGGGCAGAAATAAAAAAATGCCCATCGATGGGCAGAAATAAAAAAATGCCCATCGATGGGCAGGAATAAAAAACTGCCCATCGATGGGCAGAAATAAAGAAATGCCCATCAATGGGCAGAAATAAAAAACTGCCCATCGGTGGGCAGAAAGAAAAAAATGCCCATCGAGGGGCAGAAATAAAAAACTGCCCATCGATGGGCAGAAATGAAAAAATGCCTATCGATGGGCAGAAAAGAAAAAATGCCCATCGATGGGCAGAAATAAAAAAATACCCATCGATGGGCAGAAATGAAAGAATGACCATCGATGGGCAGAAATGAAGAACTGCCCATCGATGGGCAGAAATAAAAAACTGCCCATCGATGGGCAGAAATAAAAAAATGCCCATCGATGGGCAGAAAAGAAAAAATGCCCATCGATGGGCAGAAATAAAAAAATGCCCATCGATGGGCAGAAATGAAAAACTGCCCATCGATGGGCAGAAATTAAAAAATGCCCATCGATGGGCAGTAATGAAAGAATGACCATCGATGGGCAGAAATGAAGAACTGCCCATCGATGGGCAGAAATAAAAAAATGCTCATCGATGGGCAGAAATGAAAGAATGCCCATCGATGGGCGGAAATAAAGAAATGCCCATCGATGGGCAGAAATAAAAAGCTGCCCATCGATGGGCAGAAATAAAAAAATGCCCATCGATGGGCAGAAATAAGAAAATATCCATCGATGGGCAGAAATAAAAAACTGCCCATCGATGGGCAGCAATAAAAAAATGCCCATCAATGGGCAGGAATAAAAAACTGCCCATCGATGGGCAGAAATAAAAAAATGCCCATCGATGGGCAGAAATAAAAAAATGCCCATCGATGGGCAGGAATAAAAAACTGCCCATCGATGGGCAGAAATAAAGAAATGCCCATCAATGGGCAGAAATAAAAAACTGCCCATCGGTGGGCAGAAAGAAAAAAATGCCCATCGAGGGGCAGAAATAAAAAACTGCCCATCGATGGGCAGAAATGAAAAAATGCCCATCGATGGGCAGAAAAGAAAAAATGCCCATCGATGGGCAGAAATAAAAAAATACCCATCGATGGGCAGAAATGAAAGAATGACCATCGATGGGCAGAAATGAAGAACTGCCCATCGATGGGCAGAAATAAAAAACTGCCCATCGATGGGCAGAAATAAAAAAATGCCCATCGATGGGCAGAAAAGAAAAAATGCCCATCGATGGGCAGAAATAAAAAAATGCCCATCGATGGGCAGAAATGAAAAACTGCCCATCGATGGGCAGAAATTAAAAAATGCCCATCGATGGGCAGTAATGAAAAAATGACCATCGATGGGCAGAAATGAAGAACTGCCCATCGATGGGCAGAAATAAAAAAATGCTCATCGATGGGCAGAAATGAAAGAATGCCCATCGATGGGCGGAAATAAAGAAATGCCCATCGATGGGCAGAAATGAAAAGCTGCCCATCGATGGGCAGAAATGAAGAACTGACCATCGATGGGCAGAAATAAAAAAATGCCCATCGATGGGCAGAAATAAAAAAATGCCCATCGATGGGCAGAAATAAGAAAATGCCCATCGATGGGCAGAAATAAAAAACTGCCCATCGATGGGCAGCAATAAAAAACTGCCCATCGATGGGCAGAAATAAAAAAATGCTCATCGATGGGCAGAAATGAAAGAATGCCCATCGATGGGCGGAAATAAAGAAATGCCCATCGATGGGCAGAAATAAAAAGCTGCCCGTCGATGGGCAGAAATAAAAAAATGCCCATCGATGGGCAGAAATAAGAAAATATCCATCGATGGGCAGAAATAAAAAACTGCCCATTGAGGGGCAGCAATGAAAAAATGCCCATCAATGGGCAGGAATAAAAAACTGCCCATCGATGGGCAGAAATAAAAAAATGCCCATCGATGGGCAGAAATAAAAAAATGCCCATCGATGGGCAGGAATAAAAAACTGCCCATCGATGGGCAGAAATAAAGAAATGCCCATCAATGGGCAGAAATAAAAAACTGCCCATCGGTGGGCAGAAAGAAAAAAATGCCCATCGAGGGGCAGAAATAAAAAACTGCCCATCGATGGGCAGAAATGAAAAAATGCCTATCGATGGGCAGAAAAGAAAAAATGCCCATCGATGGGCAGAAATAAAAAAATACCCATCGATGGGCAGAAATGAAAGAATGACCATCGATGGGCAGAAATGAAGAACTGCCCATCGATGGGCAGAAATAAAAAACTGCCCATCGATGGGCAGAAATAAAAAAATGCCCATCGATGGGCAGAAAAGAAAAAATGCCCATCGATGGGCAGAAATAAAAAAATGCCCATCGATGGGCAGAAATGAAAAACTGCCCATCGATGGGCAGAAATTAAAAAATGCCCATCGATGGGCAGTAATGAAAGAATGACCATCGATGGGCAGAAATGAAGAACTGCCCATCGATGGGCAGAAATAAAAAAATGCTCATCGATGGGCAGAAATGAAAGAATGCCCATCGATGGGCGGAAATAAAGAAATGCCCATCGATGGGCAGAAATGAAAAGCTGCCCATCGATGGGCAGAAATGAAGAACTGACCATCGATGGGCAGAAATAAAAAAATGCCCATCGATGGGCAGAAATAAAAAAATGCCCATCGATGGGCAGAAATAAGAAAATGCCCATCGATGGGCAGAAATAAAAAACTGCCCATCGATGGGCAGCAATAAAAAACTGCCCATCGATGGGCAGAAATAAAAAAATGCTCATCGATGGGCAGAAATGAAAGAATGCCCATCGATGGGCGGAAATAAAGAAATGCCCATCGATGGGCAGAAATAAAAAAGTGCCCGTCGATGGGCAGAAATAAAAAAATGCCCATCGATGGGCAGAAATAAGAAAATATCCATCGATGGGCAGAAATAAAAAACTGCCCATTGAGGGGCAGCAATGAAAAAATGCCCATCAATGGGCAGGAATAAAAAACTGCCCATCGATGGGCAGAAATAAAAAAATGCCCATCGATGGGCAGAAATAAAAAAATGCCCATCGATGGGCAGGAATAAAAAACTGCCCATCGATGGGCAGAAATAAAGAAATGCCCATCAATGGGCAGAAATAAAAAACTGCCCATCGGTGGGCAGAAAGAAAAAAATGCCCATCGAGGGGCAGAAATAAAAAACTGCCCATCGATGGGCAGAAATGAAAAAATGCCTATCGATGGGCAGAAAAGAAAAAATGCCCATCGATGGGCAGAAATAAAAAAATACCCATCGATGGGCAGAAATGAAAGAATGACCATCGATGGGCAGAAATGAAGAACTGCCCATCGATGGGCAGAAATAAAAAACTGCCCATCGATGGGCAGAAATAAAAAAATGCCCATCGATGGGCAGAAAAGAAAAAATGCCCATCGATGGGCAGAAATAAAAAAATGCCCATCGATGGGCAGAAATGAAAAACTGCCCATCGATGGGCAGAAATTAAAAAATGCCCATCGATGGGCAGTAATGAAAGAATGACCATCGATGGGCAGAAATGAAGAACTGCCCATCGATGGGCAGAAATAAAAAAATGCTCATCGATGGGCAGAAATGAAAGAATGCCCATCGATGGGCGGAAATAAAGAAATGCCCATCGATGGGCAGAAATGAAAAGCTGCCCATCGATGGGCAGAAATGAAGAACTGACCATCGATGGGCAGAAATAAAAAAATGCCCATCGATGGGCAGAAATAAAAAAATGCCCATCGATGGGCAGAAATAAAAAACTGCCCATCGATGGGCAGAAATAAAAAAATGCCCATCGATGGGCAGAAATAAAAAAATGCCCATCGATGGGCAGGAATAAAAAACTGCCCATCGATGGGCAGAAATAAAGAAATGCCCATCAATGGGCAGAAATAAAAAACTGCCCATCGGTGGGCAGAAAGAAAAAAATGCCCATCGAGGGGCAGAAATAAAAAACTGCCCATCGATGGGCAGAAATGAAAAAATGCCTATCGATGGGCAGAAAAGAAAAAATGCCCATCGATGGGCAGAAATAAAAAAATACCCATCGATGGGCAGAAATAAAAAACTGCCCATCGATGGGCAGCAATAAAAAAATGCCCATCAATGGGCAGGAATAAAAAACTGCCCATCGATGGGCAGAAATAAAAAAATGCCCATCGATGGGCAGAAATAAAAAAATGCCCATCGATGGGCAGGAATAAAAAACTGCCCATCGATGGGCAGAAATAAAGAAATGCCCATCAATGGGCAGAAATAAAAAACTGCCCATCGGTGGGCAGAAAGAAAAAAATGCCCATCGAGGGGCAGAAATAAAAAACTGCCCATCGATGGGCAGAAATAAAAAAATACCCATCGATGGGCAGAAATGAAAGAATGACCATCGATGGGCAGAAATGAAGAACTGCCCATCGATGGGCAGAAATAAAAAACTGCCCATCGATGGGCAGAAATAAAAAAATGCCCATCGATGGGCAGAAAAGAAAAAATGCCCATCGATGGGCAGAAATAAAAAAATGCCCATCGATGGGCAGAAATGAAAAACTGCCCATCGATGGGCAGAAATTAAAAAATGCCCATCGATGGGCAGTAATGAAAAAATGACCATCGATGGGCAGAAATGAAGAACTGCCCATCGATGGGCAGAAATAAAAAAATGCTCATCGATGGGCAGAAATGAAAGAATGCCCATCGATGGGCGGAAATAAAGAAATGCCCATCGATGGGCAGAAATGAAAAGCTGCCCATCGATGGGCAGAAATGAAGAACTGACCATCGATGGGCAGAAATAAAAAAATGCCCATCGATGGGCAGAAATAAAAAAATGCCCATCGATGGGCAGAAATAAGAAAATGCCCATCGATGGGCAGAAATAAAAAACTGCCCATCGATGGGCAGCAATAAAAAACTGCCCATCGATGGGCAGAAATAAAAAAATGCTCATCGATGGGCAGAAATGAAAGAATGCCCATCGATGGGCGGAAATAAAGAAATGCCCATCGATGGGCAGAAATAAAAAGCTGCCCGTCGATGGGCAGAAATAAAAAAATGCCCATCGATGGGCAGAAATAAGAAAATATCCATCGATGGGCAGAAATAAAAAACTGCCCATTGAGGGGCAGCAATGAAAAAATGCCCATCAATGGGCAGGAATAAAAAACTGCCCATCGATGGGCAGAAATAAAAAAATGCCCATCGATGGGCAGAAATAAAAAAATGCCCATCGATGGGCAGGAATAAAAAACTGCCCATCGATGGGCAGAAATAAAGAAATGCCCATCAATGGGCAGAAATAAAAAACTGCCCATCGGTGGGCAGAAAGAAAAAAATGCCCATCGAGGGGCAGAAATAAAAAACTGCCCATCGATGGGCAGAAATGAAAAAATGCCTATCGATGGGCAGAAAAGAAAAAATGCCCATCGATGGGCAGAAATAAAAAAATACCCATCGATGGGCAGAAATGAAAGAATGACCATCGATGGGCAGAAATGAAGAACTGCCCATCGATGGGCAGAAATAAAAAACTGCCCATCGATGGGCAGAAATAAAAAAATGCCCATCGATGGGCAGAAAAGAAAAAATGCCCATCGATGGGCAGAAATAAAAAAATGCCCATCGATGGGCAGAAATGAAAAACTGCCCATCGATGGGCAGAAATTAAAAAATGCCCATCGATGGGCAGTAATGAAAGAATGACCATCGATGGGCAGAAATGAAGAACTGCCCATCGATGGGCAGAAATAAAAAAATGCTCATCGATGGGCAGAAATGAAAGAATGCCCATCGATGGGCGGAAATAAAGAAATGCCCATCGATGGGCAGAAATGAAAAGCTGCCCATCGATGGGCAGAAATGAAGAACTGACCATCGATGGGCAGAAATAAAAAAATGCCCATCGATGGGCAGAAATAAAAAAATGCCCATCGATGGGCAGAAATAAGAAAATGCCCATCGATGGGCAGAAATAAAAAACTGCCCATCGATGGGCAGCAATAAAAAACTGCCCATCGATGGGCAGAAATAAAAAAATGCTCATCGATGGGCAGAAATGAAAGAATGCCCATCGATGGGCGGAAATAAAGAAATGCCCATCGATGGGCAGAAATAAAAAGCTGCCCGTCGATGGGCAGAAATAAAAAAATGCCCATCGATGGGCAGAAATAAGAAAATATCCATCGATGGGCAGAAATAAAAAACTGCCCATTGAGGGGCAGCAATGAAAAAATGCCCATCAATGGGCAGGAATAAAAAACTGCCCATCGATGGGCAGAAATAAAAAAATGCCCATCGATGGGCAGAAATAAAAAAATGCCCATCGATGGGCAGGAATAAAAAACTGCCCATCGATGGGCAGAAATAAAGAAATGCCCATCAATGGGCAGAAATAAAAAACTGCCCATCGGTGGGCAGAAAGAAAAAAATGCCCATCGAGGGGCAGAAATAAAAAACTGCCCATCGATGGGCAGAAATGAAAAAATGCCTATCGATGGGCAGAAAAGAAAAAATGCCCATCGATGGGCAGAAATAAAAAAATACCCATCGATGGGCAGAAATGAAAGAATGACCATCGATGGGCAGAAATGAAGAACTGCCCATCGATGGGCAGAAATAAAAAACTGCCCATCGATGGGCAGAAATAAAAAAATGCCCATCGATGGGCAGAAAAGAAAAAATGCCCATCGATGGGCAGAAATAAAAAAATGCCCATCGATGGGCAGAAATGAAAAACTGCCCATCGATGGGCAGAAATTAAAAAATGCCCATCGATGGGCAGTAATGAAAGAATGACCATCGATGGGCAGAAATGAAGAACTGCCCATCGATGGGCAGAAATAAAAAAATGCTCATCGATGGGCAGAAATGAAAGAATGCCCATCGATGGGCGGAAATAAAGAAATGCCCATCGATGGGCAGAAATGAAAAGCTGCCCATCGATGGGCAGAAATGAAGAACTGACCATCGATGGGCAGAAATAAAAAAATGCCCATCGATGGGCAGAAATAAAAAAATGCCCATCGATGGGCAGAAATAAAAAACTGCCCATCGATGGGCAGAAATAAAAAAATGCCCATCGATGGGCAGAAATAAAAAAATGCCCATCGATGGGCAGGAATAAAAAACTGCCCATCGATGGGCAGAAATAAAGAAATGCCCATCAATGGGCAGAAATAAAAAACTGCCCATCGGTGGGCAGAAATAAAAAACTGCCCATCGATGAGCAGAAATAAAAAACTGCTCATCGATGGGCAGAAATAAAAAAATGCCCATCGATGGGCAGAAATAAAAAAATGCCCATCAATGGGCAGAAATGAAAAACTGCCCATCGGTGGGCAGAAATAAAAAAATGCCCATCGATGGGCAGAAATAAAAAACTGCCCATCGATGGGCAGAAATGACAAAATGCCCATCGATGGGCAGAAAAGAAAAAATGCCCATCGATGGGCAGAAATAAAAAAATGCCCATCGATGGGCAGAAATAAAAAACTGCCCATCGATGGGCAGAAATTAAAAAATGCCCATCGATGGGCAGAAATGAAAGAATGACCATCGATGGGCAGAAATAAAAAATTGCCCATCGATGGGCAGAAATAAAAAACTGCCCATCGATGGGCAGAAATAAAAAAATGCCCATCAATGGGCAGAAATAAAAAACTGCCCATCGATGGGCAGAACCAAAAAAATGCCCATCGATGGGCAGAAATGAAGAACTGCCCATCGATGGGCAGAAATAAAAAACTGCTCATCGATGGGCAGAAATAAAAAAATGCCCATCGATGGGCAGAAATAAAAAAATGCCCATCGATGGGCAGAAATAAAAAAAAGCCCATCAATGGGCAAAAATGAAAAAATGCCCATCGATGGGCAGAAATAAAAAGCTGCCCTCCGATGGGCAGAAAGGAAAAAATGCCCATCGATGGGCGGAAATAAAAAACTGCCCATCGATGGGCAGAAATAAAAAAATGCCCATCAATGGGCAGGAATGAAAAAATGCCCATCGATGGGCAGAAATAAAAAAATGCCCATTGATGGGCAGAAATAAAAAAATGCCCATCGATGGCCAGAAATGAAAAACTGCCCTTCGATGGGCAGAAATAAAAAACTGCCCATCGATGGGCAGAAACAAAAAAATGCCCATCGATGGGCAGAAATAAAAAACTGCCCATCGATGGGCAGAAATGAAAAAACGCCCATCGTTGGCAGAAATGAAAAAATGCCCATCGATGGGCAGAAATAAAAAAATGCCCATCAATGGGCAGGAATGGAAAAATGCCCATCGATGGGCAGAAATAACAAAATGTCCATCGATGGGATTGCCCCTAAGTGATGCACAAATGAGTAATATTTTTATTTTTTTTGCAACTCTCGATATGATATCCAACTGAAATGTTCCTTGAGGGTTTCGAAAACCTCCTGGACTTCTTAGTTAAATTCCAATCATATCGCATTCACGATCTGTATGTTCTTTCATATTCGCTATATTCGCTTCTTCATGAATGACTATTTTTTAAGTATTGACAGATGAGAAACTTTGTAAAATTTTCCATATTCGATCATTCCAAAAGTACAGTACCAAACATCAATTCCACAGAATTTGAAAGTTTTCTACAGTTGATTTTTTTCTTATACATAAACAGATTTCCCCGAAATTATAAACCCATCATCTGCCTCATGAGGCTCTTAAGGATGTTCTACAGGTATTTTATCAAAATTTAAAAACGTACGATTTCATCGAAATTTTTTTCCAAGGTTCTCCAAATCATAAAAAAACTGTATGCAAAATTTTGGATTTTTTTCATACCTGGTTTAAAAGTTATCAATTTTTTAATAACCATCGTTCAAGGATGTTCTACTGGTATTTTTTTAGAACTTAAAAATGTACGATTTTAATGAAATTTTTTTCCAAGGTTCTCCAATTTATAAAGAAACCGTATGCAAAATTTTGGATTTTTTTCATACCTGGTTTAAAAGTTATAAATTTTTTAATAACCATTTTTAACATGATTGTTATGGAAAATTCACAAAAACTTAAGAAACTTTTCGAAAAATTGTTCAAATTTGGTGAAACTTCGGATATAGGTGAGAAATAACCCCCCGCACAATTTGTTCATTTTTATACAACGATTGGGTCAATAATTGGCATTAAAATTAATAAAAATGCTTGAAAAATTGTCGATTTCGCGTAAGTGCTGCCAACTTGTGTCGCCAGAATTCCCTAGAATTCAACGCTTTTTCCCAAATAATTCTAAAACTAATTAAATAAAGGATAAAAAAAATATCTATGAAATGGAATGATAATAATATAATATTTGAATACCCACAGCATTCCATAATTCCCTGAAAATCATTTTAATGAGGAATTAAAAAAATCATTATTTCATGTTCAGGGATTGGAACACTGACGAAATCACTGCCCCTCTCATGCCGCACAACCCTCGCTTACGGTAGGTATAGAACATCCTTAATGCTTTGGAATTTTCCAGACACCTTGGAACTATCAAGAGCTCCATAGTGTCATTTCGACAAAAGAAATCATTATTTTTAAATCATTGTGGCACACCTCAGTGTCTCGTGGATGCACTGTGAGACTCATAGCGTCATCTGTGAGAACTAGACCTAAGTACTGAGCAATGATAATATACTCCTTCTTCTCCGGAATCTCTAATACTGACCGCAGTCAAGGTTACTAGATATACCAGGTTGAGACAACTCGAACTGTCACCGTGCGAATTGTTGCTGGGGTAATAAGGGCTGCCTTGAAGTAAAGCATCGGCTTAAGGAATTCAAAAATTGTCACTTTTAGAATTTTTTTTGTTTTTATTGAAACTTTCGAAAATCATGAATGAAAGAATGAAAATCAATGATAGACAGATACATATTAAAGTGAATGAATGATGAATTATAAATCATACCTCTCATTCTTACAGTCACTTTTATCACTATATAGATGTTGGCTACACTTAGCTAACAAAATAAAAATGAGAAAAAAATTGATGTGTAGAATATGAATCATTGAGAATTTAGAAAAATAATTTCAAGATGGAATGACTCGTTACATAGATCAATGAGTGATAAAGGGCATTAGATAGTTATTGTTTCATCCGATATAGAATAATACAATCCATTCTTTATGGTTTCTCCTATTTCAATTATTTGCACTTAAAAACATTTCATAAAGTATAATTTATATTTATGAACAATTGGCTATATGAAACAGATTGATTATAACTAATTTCTCATGATCACCTTGTGTTCCTGGATTACATGGAGTTTTGATTGAAAAAATACTGGACAGATCTCCGTTCAAATATCCTTGCCGAGATAATGGGAAACAGAATATCAAATAACTACGTGAGCTTTTTGAACGGAGGAGAAACGAGGAGTAAAAGAAGTCCCTTCAACGTAGAGAGCTCGAATACCAGTTCTGTATGAGTGAAAAAGGTTAGAACAATGTTATACTAAAAAGAAATTTACAAGATGACTTTTTTCACCGATGGGCCTCCAGGCTTCTTATGCCTTCAAAGAGCGCTCAATCTTCAGCAGCGTTGGCTTTAAGGTAGGAAATCAATCGATTTTAGACGAAGGAATCAAATTCCGCAGCTCGCGTTGCCCCGATTAGAAGGATATGGGGTCCCCCCTTCCAAAATATCGTGGATAGTCGCTCGATTTTACTTCTTACCGTCATAATTTTGGAAAATTATTGAAAATAGTTATTTTCTCATTACTTCAAGGACCTCTAGGACCTGAAGAAGGGAAATCAATCGATTTCAGATGAAAGAATCGAAATCCGCAGCTCGCGTTGCCCCAATCAGAAGAATATGAGGTCCCCCCTTCCAAAATATCGTGGGTAATGGCTCAGTTTCACTTCTTAGGAGGATAATTAATTTTAAATGATTGAAAATAGTTATTTTCTCTTTACTTCAAGGATCTCTAGGACCTAAAGAAGAGAGATCAATCGATTTTAGATGGAAAAATCGAAATCCGCAGCTTGCGTTGCCCCAATTAGAAGAATATGGGGTCCTTCCTTCCAAAATATCGTGGGTAGTCGCTCGATTCCACTTCTTACAGTCATAATTTTGGAAAATGATTGAAAATAGTAATTTCCTCTTTACTTCAAGGACCTTTAGGACCTAAAGAAGGGAAATCAATCGATTTTAGATAAAAGAATCGAAATCCGCAGCTCGCGTTGCCCCAATTAGAAGAATATGGGGTCCCCCCTTCCAAAATATCGTGGGTAGTGGCTCAATTTCACTTCTTAGGATGATAATTAATAGAAAATCATTGAAAATAGTTATTTTCTCTTCACTTCAAGGACCTCTAGGACCTGAAGAAGGGAGATCAATCGATTTTAGATGGAAAAATCGAAATCCACAGCTCGCGTTGCCCTAATTAGAAGAATATGGGGTCCTTCCTTCCAAAATATCGTGGGTAGTCGCTCGATTCCACTTCTTACAGTCATAATTTTGGAAAATGATTGAAAATAGTAATTTCCTCTTTACTTCAAGGACCTTTAGGACCTAAAGAAGGGAAATCAATCGATTTTAGATAAAAGAATCGAAATCCGCAGCTCGCGTTGCCCCAATTAGAAGAATATGGGGTCTCCCTTTCCAAAATATCGTGGGTAATGGCTCAGTTTCACTTCTTAGGATGATAATTAATGGAAAATCATTGAAAATAGTTATTTTCTCTTCACTTCAAGGACCTCTAGGACCTAAAGAAGGGAGATCAATCGATTTTAGATAGAAAAATCGAAATCCACAGCTCGCGTTGCCCTAATTAGAAGAATATGGGGTCCTTCCTTCCAAAATATCGTGGGTAGTCGCTCGATTCCACTTCTTACAGTCATAATTTTGGAAAATGATTGAAAATAGTAATTTCCTCTTTACTTCAAGGACCTTTAGGACCTAAAGAAGGGAAATCAATCGATTTTAGATAAAAGAATCGAAATCCGCAGCTCGCGTTGCCCCAATTAGAAGAATATGGGGTCCCCCCTTCCAAAATATCGTGGGTAGTGGCTCAATTTCACTTCTTAGGATGATAATTAATAGAAAATCATTGAAAATAGTTATTTTCTCTTCACTTCAAGGACCTCTAGGACCTGAAGAAGGGAGATCAATCGATTTTAGATGGAAAAATCGAAATCCACAGCTCGCGTTGCCCTAATTAGAAGAATATGGGGTCCTTCCTTCCAAAATATCGTGGGTAGTCGCTCGATTCCACTTCTTACAGTCATAATTTTGGAAAATGATTGAAAATAGTAATTTCCTCTTTACTTCAAGGACCTTTAGGACCTAAAGAAGGGAAATCAATCGATTTTAGATAAAAGAATCGAAATCCGCAGCTCGCGTTGCCCCAATTAGAAGAATATGGGGTCTCCCTTTCCAAAATATCGTGGGTAATGGCTCAGTTTCACTTCTTAGGATGATAATTAATGGAAAATCATTGAAAATAGTTATTTTCTCTTCACTTCAAGGACCTCTAGGACCTAAAGAAGGGAGATCAATCGATTTTAGATAGAAAAATCGAAATCCGCAGCTTGCGTTGCCCCAATTGGTAGAATATGCGGTCCCCCCTTCCAAAATATCGTGGGTAGTGGCTCAATTTCACTTCTTAGGAGGATAATTAATTTTAAATTATTGAAAATAATTATTTTCTTTTTACTTCAAGGACCTCTAGGACCTGAAGAAGGGAAATCAATCGATTTTAGATGAGAAAATCGAAATCCGCAGCTCGCGTTGCCCTAATTAGAAGAATATGGGGTCCCCCCTTCCAAAATATCGTGAGTAGTCGCTCGATTTTACTTCTTACCGTCATAATTTTGGAAAATTATTGAAAATAGTTATTTCCTCTTCACTTCAAGGACCTCTAGGACCTGAAGAAGGGAAATCAATCGATTTCAGATAAAAGAATCGAAATCCGCAGCTCGCGTTGTCCCAATTAGGAGAATATGGGGTCTCCCCTTCCAAAATATCGTGGGTAATGGCTCAATTTCACTTCTTAGGATGATAATTAATAGAAAATCATTGAAAATAGTTATTTTCTCTCCACTTCAAGGACCTCTAGGACCTAAAGAAGGGAGATCAATCGATTTTAGATGGAAAAATCGAAATCCGCAGCTCGCGCTGCCCCAAGTAGAAAAATATGGGGTCCCCCCTTCCAAAATATCGTGGGTAGTCGCTCGATTTTACTTCTTACCGTGATAATTTATGGAAAATGATCAGAAACAGTCATCTTCTGTTTACTTCAAGGACCTTTACGACCTGGAGAAGGGAAATCGATCGATTTGAGACGAAGGAATCAAATTCCGCAGCTCGCGTTGCCCCGATTAGAAGGATATGGGGTCCCCCCTTCCAAAATATCGTGGGTAGTCGCTCGATTTTACTTCTTACCGTCATAATTTTGGAAAATTATTGAAAATAGTTATTTTCTCTTTACTTCAAGGACCTCTAGGACCTGAAGAAGGGAAATCAATCGATTTCAGATGAAAGAATCGAAATCCGCAGCTCACGTTGCCCCAATTAGAAGAATATGGGGTCCTCCCTTCCAAAATATCGTGGGTAATGGCTCAGTTTCACTTCTTAGAAGGATAATTAATTTTAAATTATTGAAAATAGTTATTTTCTCTTTACTTCAAGGACCTCTAGGACCTAAAGAAGAGAGATCAATCGATTTTAGATGGAAAAATCGAAATCCGCAGCTCGCGCTGCCCCAATTAGAAGAATATGGGGTCCCCCCTTCCAAAATATCGTGGGTAGTCGCTCGATTCCACTTCTTACAGTCATAATTTTGGAAAATGATTGAAAATAGTAATTTCCTCTTTACTTCAAGGACCTTTAGGACCTGAAGAAGGGAAATCAATCGATTTTAGATAAGAGAATCGAAATCCGCAGCTCGCGTTGCCCCAATTAGAAGAATATGGGGTCTCCCCTTCCAAAATATCGTGGGTAATGGCTCAATTTCACTTCTTAGGATGATAATTAATAGAAAATCATTGAAAATAGTTATTTTCTCTTCACTTCAAGGACCTCTAGGACCTAAAGAAGGGAAATCAATCGATTTCAGATAAAAGAATCGAAATCCGCAGCTCGCGCGGCCCCAATTAGAAGAATATGGGGTCCCCCCTTCCAAAATATCGTGGGTAGTCGCTCGATTTCACTTCTTACCGTCATAATTTTGGGAAATGATTGAAAATAGTAATTTCCTCTCCACTTCAAGGACCTTTAGGACCTAAAGAAGGGATATCAATCGATTCTAGATAAAAGAATCGAAATCCGCAGCTCGCGTTGCCCCAATTAGAAGAACATGGGGTCTCCCCTTTCAAAATATCGTGGGTAATGGCTCAATTTCACTTCTTAGGATGATAATTAATGGAAAATCATTGGAAATAGTTATTTTCTCTTCACTTCAAGGACCTCTAGGACCTGAAGAAGGGAGATCAATCGATTTTAGATGGAAAAATCGAAATCCGCAGCTCGCGCTGCCCCAATTAGAAGAACATGGGGTCTCCCCTTTCAAAATATCGTGGGTAATGGCTCAATTTCACTTCTTAGGATGATAATTAATGGAAAATCATTGGAAATAGTTATTTTCTCTTCACTTCAAGGACCTCTAGGACCTGAAGAAGGGAGATCAATCGATTTTAGATGGAAAAATCGAAATCCGCAGCTCGCGCTGCCCCAATTAGAAGAATATGGGGTCCCCCCTTCCAAAATATCGTGGGTAGTGGCTCAATTTCACTTCTCAGGAGGATAATTAATTTTTAATTATTGAAAATAGTTATTTTCTCTTCACTTCAAGGACCTCTAGGACCTGAAGAAGGGAGATCAATCGATTTTAGATGGAAAAATCGAAATCCGCAGCTCGCGCTGCCCTAATTAGAAGAATATGGGGTCCTTCCTTCCAAAATATCGTGGGTAGTCGCTCGATTCTACTTCTTACAGTCATAATTTTGGAAAATGATTGAAAATAGTAATTTCCTCTTTACTTCAAGGACCTTTAGGACCTAAAGAAGGGAAATCAATCGATTTCAGATGAAAGAATCGAAATCCGCAGCTCGCGTTGCCCTAATTAGAAGAATATGGGGTCCCCCCTTCCAAAATATCGTGGGTAGTCGCTTGATTTCACTTCTTAGGATGATAATTAATGATAAATTATTGAAAATAGTTATTTTCTCTGTACTTCAAGGACCTCTAGGACCCAAAGAAGGGAGATCAATCGATTTTAGATGGAAAAATCAAAATCCGCAGCTCGCGCTGCCCCAATCAGAAGAATATGGGGTCCCTCCTTCCAAAATATCGTGGGTAGTCGCTCGATTCTACTTCTTACCGTGATAATTTATGAAAAATGATTGAAAACAGTAATCTTCTGTTTACTTCAAGGACCTTTAGGACCTGAAGAAGGGAAATTGATCGATTTGAGACGAAGGAATCAAATTCCGCAGCTCGCGTTGCCCCATTAGACGAATATGGGGTCCCCCCTTCCAAAATATCGTGAGTAGTCGCTCGATTTTACTTCTTACCGTCATAATTTTGGAAAATTATTGAAAATAGTTATTTTCTGTTTACTTCAAGGACCTTTAGGACCTGAAGAAGGGAAATTGATCGATTTGAGACGAAGGAATCAAATTCCGCAGCTCGCGTTGCCCCATTAGACGAATATGGGGTCCCCCCTTCCAAAATATCGTGAGTAGTCGCTCGATTTTACTTCTTACCGTCATAATTTTGGAAAATTATTGAAAATAGTTATTTTCTCTTCACGTCAAGGACCTCTAGGACCTAAAGAAGGGAAATCAATCGATTTCAGATAAAAGAATCGAAATCCGCAGCTCGCGCGGCCCCAATTAGAAGAATATGGGGTCCCCCCTTCCAAAATATCGTGGGTAGTGGCTCAATTTCACTTCTTAGGATGATAATTAATTTTAAATTATTGAAAATAGTTATTTTCGCTTTATTTCAAGGACCTCTAGGACCAAAAGAAGGGAGATCAATTGATTTTAGATGGAAAAATCGAAATCCGCAGCTCGCGCTGCCCCAATTAGAAGAATATGGGGTCCCCCTTTCAAAATATCGTGGGTAGTCGCTCGATTTCACTTCTTCCCGTGATAATTCATGGAAAATGATTAGGAATAATGCTCTCCTCTTCACTTCAAGGACTTCTAGGACCTAAAGAAGGTAAATCAATTGATTTTGGATGAAGAAATCGAATTCCGCAGCTCGCGTTGCCCCAATTAGAAGAATATAGGATAGTCGAATCCAGTAAATCGAATCAAGTTAAGCAACTTCAACTCCTATGAGGATTTTTTTTTTCAATTCCTTGGGAGCTGTTACATTCAGTGTAATTTACACTCAATTTTTCGAAATGTTCAATAAATTCAATTGTGTAGGTATCTCAGCCTTGAAGAAAAAAATAAAAGGTTTTCTGGACAATGGACAAATTAACTTATATTGAATGACTACATATTTTTATGTTATTGTTATCACCATTGAAAATAAGAATTCCTTCGGAAAATATTCACTTTTTATATTCTCCATGTTATCAAAATATTTGAGCAGAGGATTAGGAGGAAATGAGGGATTTTCTTTACTATATGTAATAGATAGTGTGTACTCATTTATTCATTCATTTTTCATTCTCCCATCCCGAAGACAATCAATATTTCAACAATTTGAGGAGTACAACAGTATGAAATCGACAAACATAATTCCACATTCTAAAAACTGCGACCCGCACCGTGTGTCGTGAGGGTCCACTTTGTCCTCGCACTGCAACATGATTGGTGGAGCGCTGTTTCCCCTAGATTCGCACGGCGACAGCTCTTATACATTGGGGCATAGGATGTCTTAACCTGGTATATCCAGTAACCTTGACCGCAGTTACCCTCAAAACAGGAGTAGCAGTGGGTGTCGATAATTTCGAATGTTTTTCACTTCGTAAAAATGCTATTTCGTAAGATGTATACTATTGAAACATACAACTCTTCGCAAATTCAGAGACTTTGAGAACTAGTACGTCTCGAAAAACTGAACCTTCCGTAGTAATTAGATTTCGTAAGACACGTCCTTTTGGGAGAATTTCAATTCTTACAATTAGGCCCAGGTGCATAAAGCTCGATTAACGCTAATCGGCGATTAGCTCACGGAGCTGCCACAGTTAACTGTATGGTTAACTTTGGGCAGTTAACTTCACTCGTTGATAGTTAAAAATGGCTGCCCAAGGGGCAGCTGGATTCATAACCAATAATTGAATGAAAAATTAGTTTCATCCAGCTACAAATCAATGGAGACGGAGCAATTTATCCAGTTATGGTACTGTCGTCGTCAGTCCGTAGCCATTTCAAGCTGTTTTTGACCTTTTTAAGCACGCCGACTTAAATTCTCCCTAATCACGCACAGTTAACTGACTGAAGTTAATCGCAGAAAATTAACTCCACCTGTCGCTTAACTGCGGCAGCACAGTTAACTGGCTGCTACTAATCGGTGATTAACTTTATGCACCTGGGCCTTAGTCTCTTCGATCTAGTGACAATCTTCGATTGCGACGGCAAGCCCAATTTTTTTCAGTGTGGAATGAATATTTTAGAGAAAACAAATTCTTACATACTGCTAGCTCCGTATGAATAGCGGGTAAAAAATGTTTTTTTTTTGCTTTAATTTTTTTCATGACTTGGTGGTTCGTTCGTGGTCAGTGGTGGATCACTTGTAATTATTTGTCATAATTAGTTTATTTTTTAGAATTAATTGATTTTTTAGCCTATATTTAGCGGGGATATTTACTATTTTTCAATTTCACTTTACTTGAACCGATGTAAGAACGATTGGTGGTCAAAGGTATCTCCATACGGAGATCCTCAATTCATAAGTATTCCATTTATTCAATAAACAATAGTGAAGACGTCGGATGGGACTTTTTTCGTGTATGTTTTTTTGTGAATATCTCGGAAACTAAGCCAGCTAGAGAGATTTTGTTCCAATCCTTTCTTATAGAGAATTTTAAGAACTACAAGGAAGGTGGGGAACATCTTCGCCCTATCTCGCTTAGTTTCCAAGATATTCTCAAAAAACCATTGATGACAAAACTGATTTATTCTAGATACATATTTTTTTTCAATAATTTATTGAGAATATCAAATATTGAATATTTCCAATTTTTAATTTAAAATAAGGGGTGTGCGAATAATTTGCACGGGCGAATTCAATTTTTTTCGTTCAATTTTTTTTCAATGATTTTCTTGTTTTGACCTATTTTCCTCTCTTCAACAACGATAAAAATCATTGCTGAAGAGAAAAAAAACATCAAATTGAGGGAAAAAATGAAAATTTTTTTTTTTAATTACATAGAGTGCAGGCCTCTTCAACTTTAATTTCTTTTAACTCTTCCCTTGCCTTGACGCATTCCCCTCGTCAGCGACGATGACAATCATTGCTGATGAGAAGGGAACAGTCAAATTGCAGAGAAAAATTGGAGAAAAAACAAATTTTTTAATGGCAGAGAGTCCGGGCCTCTTTCATATTGAAAATTTATTTTTTTGGAGTGTTTCATTGCCTTGACACATTCCCCTTTCTTCAGCAACTGGAAAATCATTGCTCAAGAGAGAGAAATGGTCAAATTAAGGGGTGCAATTGAGAAAAAAAAAAATTACGGCTAAAAGTCCAGGTCTCTTTCACATTTTCAAATTTTTTCTTCACAACTGTTTCTTTGCCTTGACGCATTCCTTCCTCTCCAGCAACGATGGAAATCATTGCTAAAAAGAGGAGAACTGTCAAATTGCAGGGAAAAATTGGAGAAGAAAATTGAAAAAAATAGTAGAAAAGGCTCGGCTGTCTGGCATTTTTTTTAAATTTTGTTTTCAATTTTTTCCTGCAATTTGACAATTCCTTTGGAAAGGAATTAAATCTCGAAAATCCGACAGAAAATCGATTTCCTAAATCACTTCCTATTTTCAGTCCCCTAGGTTCCCCGAATATCGTGCTTTTATGCAACTTTTGCCAAATTTCAAGGAAAATCTCGTATTTCCAAGAGAAATGGGTGAAAAATGACTTTGGAAGGGAATTAAATTCCGAAAATCCGAAAGAAAATCGATTTCCTGAATCGCTTCCTATTTTTGGTCCCCTAGGTTCCCCAAATATCGTGCTTTCATGCAACTTTTGTCAAATTTCAAGGAAAAGCTCGTATCTCCAAGAGAAATAGGTGAAAAATGACTTTGGAAGGGAATAAAATTCCGAACATCCGAAAAAAAATCGATTTTCTAAATCGTTTCCTATTTTCGGTCCCCTAGGTTCCCCGAATATCGTGCTTTTATGCTACTTTTGCCAAATTTCAAGGAAAACCTCGTATCTCCAAGAGAAATGAGTGAAAAATGACTTTGGAAGGGAATGAAATTCCGAAAATTCGACAGAAAATCGATTCCCTAAGTCGCTTCCTATCTTCGGTCCCCTAGGTTCCCCAAATATCGTGCTTTTATGCAACTTTTGTCAAATTTCAAGGAAAAGCTCGTATCTCCAAGAGAAATAGGTGAAAAATGACTTTGGAAGGGAATGAAATTCCGAACATCCGAAAAAAAATCGATTTTCTAAATCGTTTCCTATTTTCGGTCCCCTAGGTTCCCCAAATATCGAGCTTTTATGCAACTTTTGCCAAATTTCAAGGAAAACCTCGTATCTCCAAAAGAAATGGGTGAAAAATGACTTTGGAAGGGAATGAAATTCCGAAAATCCGACAAAGAATCGATTTTCTAAATCGTTTCCTATTTTTGGTCCCCTAGGTTCCCCAAATATGGTGCTTCCATGCAACTTTTGCAGAATTTCACGGAAAACCTCGTATCTCCAAGAGAAATGGGTGAAAAATGACTTTAGAAGGAAATTAAATTCCGAAAATTCGACAGAAAATCGATTCCCTAAATCGCTTCCTATTTTCGGTCCCCTAGGTTCCCCAAATATCGTGCTTTTATTCAACTTTTGATTTTTCTCGAACCAATCACAGAACGAATAAAACGATGATATTGTCAACTTCACTCTTATTCCATCTACTTTATTGTATAGGGACTACTTTATTATATAGGGATTCTAAATAAATTATTGAAAGAAAAAATGTATCTAGAATAAATCAGTTTTTTCATCGCTGGTTTTTCGAGGATATCTCGGAAACTAAGCGAAATAGGGAGAAGATGTTCCTTTCCCCTCTTGTTTGCATCAGTTCCTCAGTGAATCGAACTACTCCGTCCTTCATTTTCAGTAGAATCCATTGCCTGAAAATAAAAAAAAATCTTAATCGCAGCACCCATTTTCAGTGTTAGGCATTAGGATATTTTCTGTTCTTTTCATGGGAAAAGTGTTCCACTTAAGGAATTGGAGACCGAATGGCTTATTTTTTTATTCATCACTATTTCTGTTTCATTAAAACGTTATTTTCATTTTTTATCCTCAAAGATCATTTAATTTTGGATCTAGAAATATTTTTTTGCAATTTCTCCATGGTGACGTGATATTAATTGAGTATACTTGAAATACGTGGATACCTTAAATGTTCCATAAATGGGCAATTCACCCTACTGCAAGGGTTGAAGATTTTTAGAGTAACATCAGCCAATGTTGGAAAATGCGCCATCTGATCGAGCCGGTACTGAACAGGATCAGCTTCAAGCAGATTTTTTTCATTCATGTATTGTAACAAGTCAATGCTCAATTTTCTTAGTCATGTTGTTTTTATTGAATGCCTGTATCTCCTACAAACCGTTGCGCAACGCAAAAATACGCTTATGCGTTGGTATCACTGCTCATATTGAGAATGTAAAAATACACATTCGTTCTCTCATCATTCTCATAATTCTAGTTTGAAAGATTCATTTCTTTCTATTTCACGATCACGAAAAAAGTCATCATTCAAATTCTTTTGTCGAACAATCTTACTCAAGCAAGATCGATCTCCTGGATCGATCTCCGTAAAAGGATCGATCAAAAAAATCTAGGATCGACTCCAAAAAGATTGATCCAGCGATTGATCGAAACCTGATCGAGAGACCCTACATGCTGCATAATATTGTTACGGGGCATGTAAGAATTTTCTACATAGCCACTTAATTAAGGGTTGATCCATTGAAGCATGGTGGCAGCTTACGTTACCACCTCAATGTTTTTCGAATATTTCTAATTTATTTATTTTTTATCGTATTCGTTTGGCTAAAACGAGCCTCGTTTACTGTTAACGAATGGTAACTAAACTAATATCCGTTAATATTCAACGAATGGTTCGTTTAGGGGGCTTCGATTAAGGCAAGTGGACTGAATGATTCGAATTACCCGAAATGTACCGTTTTTGACGGAAAAAAATGAATTTTCATGAAAATAATTGAAATGAATTACTTCAACGAGGGAAAACACATTCAAGCAAAAATGACGATTGTATTTGCTCAGCGTAGTGCCTCAATTGCGTATTAGCTAATATTCAACGAATACGCTGTTGAGTGAACCTGCTCAAGTATTTCAGGGCTCTTATATTCTTTCGATGCAACTAAATCCGTGAGATAATTGTTAACGAATCCGTTCAGTGATCGAACATAAGGAATTCGATAATTACTGATATATTTAACAGTTTCATTGATTCTTATTTGAGTTCATGAACATTATACTATATTTGAAAGATTTAGAAAATTATATTTCGCGGGATTATCACTTTTTTCCACGAAAAATATGTCAAATAGTTCGATCACCGGATGAGTTCTAACACTCCATGAAAGAACATGAAAATACAGTGTAATTGACATGATTGTTCATAATACAGGGTGTGAATGAATAAATAGAAATACTTTTGTGTACTTTTAAAAGAGAGTTTTTTGAATTATAATAAAAAAGTTTGTTGAATTAAAAAAAAATATGAAAAAAAAAATTATCCAAAAAAGTTCATTTTTTTCAATTTTTGCGTGATAACTGTATTTCAATTTGAGAATAAATATTCGGTGAAAATATTAATAATTCATTTTTGATAAAAATAAATCATTGATATTTTTGTTAAATGAATATATTAGTTATTCATTTTCAATAAAGATAAATAAGTTATATTTTTGCCAAATATTTCTCGGATCTGTTTCACAATTTTAATTTTTTTTTAATTCCAAAGTGGAAATATGAACATAGAACAAGAACACTTTGCATTAATAATAAATCATTTTGTATGAATAAATCAACGATCAATTGGCATTTCTCTACCAATTATTGTACACTTTCTTGAATGCTAATGAATTTTTTTTTATTTTCTGAGAGACTCGTTACATTTTTCAAGAATTCTTCAGTTTCATCCTGATTGTAATTTTCAACTATTTTTTTTGTTCGTTTATCATAGATTTTGTTTGAAATGAGATTTTCCTCGGTGTCCTCAATTTTAATTTTCGTTTCTATTTGATGATGAGTCATTGATTTTCTTTGGATATTATTTTACTTTGTAAAATGATATTTTTGAATTTTTAGTTATCATTATTGAAAGTTTTTTTTAATATATTAATTTTCGATTCGGATTTTTGGAGATTGTAAAATTTTTCTTCATGAATATTTTCTGGAATAAAATATTTTTATTTTGCAATTTCTTTTAATGAGAAATTCTGTATGTGAATGTTTTTCAGCTATTTTTTTCCATTTGACCTACAGCATACATGAACCGGTGATTAATTGGATTACCAAAATATACATTTTGTGATACTGTTGTAGATAAGGAATGATTCTAGGCATTGATAGAATATGAACAGCAAACACACGTGGAAAAAAGAAGAAAATAAGTTTGCTTCTGCAGAGGTCATGCTCAATTCTGAATCCACTTTTTAAGTCTTATCAGACGTGTCGTGACGAAAAAGATGACGTATATTTGCTCACAAGTGGTATGAAAATATGTTTTGTTCTATTGCGTTAATTCCTTAATTCTTCTTGATTTCTGGGAGTTTTCAGTCAATTTTAGGAAAACATTACGAAACTCTTTCATATATAAAGCGTAAATTATTTTCCAGGTCAACTCGTTCTTCCCTGGAACTCATCGAGTGAATATCAGTAGAAACAACTCCAGTTCCTCGGCACTATTGCGATTGTGTTATCAAGTAAGTAAAAATGGTAATTATGCAGGAAAGAGGCCCTCCTAAAATTAAATAATTACAAAGTCAAATCTTCGGAAAAAAATATGGAATGCGCAAGCAGGATTTGAACCCACGACCCTCTGATTACATGTCAGGTGCTCTGACCACTGAGCTATTGCGAGCTCCTATACTTTCCTTCAAATTTTTGACCAAGATATATTATATCCTTTTCGCCACCTCCCTTCCTGAGGTAATTTAAATTAATTTTATTTGGATGGCCGCTATTCTGCATATTTACCGTAAAAATTGCCTCGTATATAATTTGATATAGCCTTATCTGCTAATCAATTAAAAATTCGCTTCCGAACGGATATTTTGGAAATATATTGTATTCTTTCATCGAAATCCTTATACAATATTACCGAAGAGTTGCTCACTCCTGAAGTCGTGGTGCCACACTACGATGAAGTAAATTTGAAATCAAGTGAAGTCATTGAAATCAGTGAAATCACTGAAGTCAGATGACTTCAACTTTTTGAAATCACTAAACTTAGTGTTCTTTGCTACTGGTATATTTTATATAAAAGTACAAATTGTTTGAAATCACAGCCAATGAGTGTACATGGATACATCAATATTGAGCAGTATCGAAAAACTATTTTCCCTCCTGTGATAACTGAGAGTTGGGTTTTAGAAGTACCTAATAATATTCTTCAGGCTGTTACAAAATATTGTCAATGAAAAACATCTAAATATTGTAATGTGTCAATTGTAACGAGGTTTCTCGTTACAGCTATCGCATCGGCTTATGCCACCTTCGGGTGAAGCTATTCAAGTGTAGAGCTCGAGAAGACTCACACATGAACAGCTAGACAATTCATACCGTGGTGCCATCTGCGTAAGATGACACCTTAAAGTTACCGTTAACTAACTGTCACGTCAGTGGGATTTATACGCGGCTGAGAATAAGGCAGAAGCCCAGCTGAAATGCTGGCGCTCCACTATAGATGTCAGAGTTATCTCCGGGCCTGGCGGTGGTGTGAGAGGAAGAATCACGCAGGCGCGCGGAGAGACCTCTAGACGAGGAGAAGCAGCCTCAGCCGATATAAATAGACCCAACGACACGGTGAGCAGTTAGTCTGCCTTGGGCGGCAGACTCGAGAGGATCGGGAGTAGTCCCTGGAACCTCTACCGCTCGCTTCGGCGAGAGTTACCGTTGGTTGCCCGTAGCGTGGCTACGTGGCGTTTCTCGTGTGGATGGAGACGTCCGGTATTCTCTGGGTGACGATAGATCAGAGGAATACTGCGGACGGGCTCATCCGGAGGTTATCGCGGAATACCTAATTCCGACTTGTTCTCGCTAGAGGGACTGTGACTAGACCCACGCCCCTCTACCATAACCAGCACACTGGGTTACCGGGAATGGATTGCCCATGCCATCCATTGGGGTTAGTAATTCCCCGAGTAATTACTACCGAAGGTTCAGCAGGTTAGCCCGAAACCGCCCTAAGAGGTTAAGCGTGGTGAGCCCAGGGAAAACCAGCACACAGTGAGTTTTGTTTATTCCTCCGGTAAAGAATAAACTGGCGCCCACGCTATCGAACCATGTGTGTGGAAAGGGATGGCCGGAAGTGTGACGGGATTGGACGAAAACCCGTTACACGATTTATATAAAAAGTTTTTGTTTCAATATGATAAAAACCGGTTTTTCTCCACCCCCTTTTATTCGTAAAATTAGATTTATTGTGATTTCAATGACTTCATTCAATTTGAAGTCACTGACTACAAATTGATGAAGTCACTGCCAATCAATTGCATGTCATGAAGTCACGTTGATCAGCGCTTGAAGTCATTGGAATCGCATTTTTCTGAAGTCATAGAAATCAGGCACTGAATTCACGTGAAGTCGACTTCATTTTAGAGTCATGTTGTCACTCAATCCTTCAGTGAGTAACCCCTCGATATTACAATATGATTTGAATGTGATTTAGTGAATTGAAGACTGTTCACTCACACATCAACGTGTGTGGGTTCGGTCCAGTCACTTCTTGGAGACTGATATCGTCAAATCGTGTACGAAAAAAAAGAGGGTGCGTGGAATGCCGCACGTTAGAAGTGAAACTTCATTTCACAATGCTGAAGTTCATAAACTACGTATCAAGAATCAAATTTCACTGATTCATCCTCCCCAAATATTTAGATGGTGCACGAGACTTCTGACAGAATTGTATTCCCATCACAACCCTATTATTCCATTTTCGAAATACTGTTCAGTAGCCGAAGATTACACACTACAGAATTTTTTTTTGATATAATTGTATCTAATTAGATATATTTTGATCGCGACAAGTGCAAAAGAGGGTGTGTGGAATGCACGCGAGACAGAAGTGAATTTGTTGCTTATTAGGATAGATGGAGATAAATTATTAATATTTTCTCACAAGAGATAAAGTTGTGAGAATAGCAAACGGATGCGGGTGGAAGCTCAAACAACTGAGCATTAAAGATTTACATACCTGCCTATAGGATATAGGTTTTTGTTCACCAAGAAATTACATTTTTTTCTACGATTATGAAGTATTCAGATAGATCGTTTTCTTTTTCAATCATAGTTTTCTGTGAATATCTCAAAAATTGATTGAGATAGAGCGACTTTGCTCCCATTCTCTTATGGCTCTCTCGGAATTCTCTACAAATAAGGTTTAGTGCAAAATCGCCCTGTGTTGCTCAGACTCCGAGACATTCCAAGAAAATTTATTAAATGAAATAAATTTGTGTGAAAACTTGATACTCTTCTTTTTCAGCATCCTTCTTTTCAGGAATAATACATCTCGGGTACTGAGCGAGATAACGAAATTTCCCTGGAAAGCCTTTTTGTGGAGAATTTCCAAAACTACAAAAAGAGTTCATAAAAAATGCATTATCTCGCTTAGTTTCCGAGATATTCATCAGAATTCTACGACGAAAAAAATTGACTCATGATAGTCTTTGGTTCAATGATTTTTTGAAAATATCTCGAAATCTAATGGAGATACGCCTTTTTGCAACTACTGAAATTTTCTACAAAAAATCATTGTAAAATCGCTGTATCGCCCTTAGTTTCTGAGTTTCTTCAAAAAATTATTGTAAACATGCAGAAATACAAAAAAAAAAGGAAAAGTGGATTTTTTTTCAATTGTTTTATTGAAAGTATTTCGGAAACTAATCAAGATAGAGCAATTCCACCCTACAGTTACCTTGAAGAGAATTCACAATCTATGAAAAAAGAATATAGCAAAATCACTCTATCTCGCTTAGTTTCCGCAATATTTTCAAAAGAAGATTGAAAGAATACATCCGTGCTCTGCATGTTATTGAGACTGCCGTCCCTCGTGCGCAGGCGCCGCCCCACTCCTTCCCTATTCTCTCATTCGCTCCTATACCTCATATACTGGCGTTAAATTTAACGCGTGGAATTTAACGCCAGCGTTACACGCGTCTGACGTCGTATAAGAAGTTTCACTTCAAAAATACTTTGTAGGAATTTCACAAATCAATCCTTCAAGTACGGGGTCCATATACGTTTATGGATCTCAAAGTCGGTCCCAGCGGCCGGAGTCCATATACGTATATGGACCCTGTCGTATATCACTCAAACTCTCATATCTTCGAAACTAAGTAACATTTCCGAATTTCGAAGAAAATTCATGGAAAGTGAAAAGTGGTAACTTAGATTCAAACTCCATTCTGTATTCTTAAATGGTTTTCATTTTTGTTATTTTTTGAAAAAATATAAAAACTGTGACTTTTCCTTTTCAATGATAAATGTCCAAACGGCTCTTTTATCGAGGTAATATTTTTGAAAAAAATTCATTTTTTCTCCTCAAATATCGGGAATATTAATCTAGCAGATAGCATTGGAATTTCGTTTTTTTCTATGTATAAAAATCAAAAAGGTGTTTTGTCAGTGGATTTCTAACTTCGCAACGGTGTGGCACACAGGAATAAATTCAGCCTTCAAGTTTTAATTATTTCATTTTATTCAACAATATGCGAATAGATATTCTTGAAGACTAATAGTTCTGTAAGTATTGTTACGGTTTCCCCCTCCAATTACCTATACATGATCTCCCTAACGGTTTAGTGATCACGGTCGAAATGGGGTCGAAATGTGGTGATTCTGCGTGAAATCGACGGTCGAAATTAGGTCTTACTGTGGTGTGTTGACGGTCTATAACCAGTACGCTTGTTTCATTGTGATACTGTAGAAAGAGAGTCAATATCGAGTTATTAGATGGTAGTTCTGCGGTCGAAATCAACCGACGGATTGACCTATATAATCCGGGAAAAAATCATCAGATATAATTGCTTGTCAGATCTCTCAATTAGCAACATGTGCATCTTCTGACATATATAAAAATTGACAAAATTGAACTGAAAAAAAAAGGACTGGGTGGCATCGAACCCGGGATCTTCACATTACAAGTCTATTATCGACCACCTACGCTATCGGACGTTCTCACATCTACGTCATTAATTTTGATCCTGATATTTTCATCGCCGCCTACCTTCCTTGAGGAAATGAAATGCAAATAGATTCGTCAGAAGTTATTTCATAGTCAGAAATAATATCATCAATTTAAAAAAACTCTGATTTTTGGATGTCAGATTTTCGACTGCTATATTTTTCAAAGTGAAAAATGACTGATAAATGATATGAAGTGAAATCAGTGTTATAGTTCGTTATTGTTTCTTCAGCCTATGAGTTTGGCAGCCGAATCTCAGTCGAGTTAGAAATTGAATCGACTGCATTTCGACCATACAACGACCCTTAAACTACCGGATTTCGACCATAGAACGACGTTTAAACTACCGGATTTCAACCACAAAACGACGTTTGAACTACCGGGTTTCGACCATAAAACGACTGCTAAGTCACCATCAGTTTACTATCTAAAGTCGGTGCGAGAATGAAACAAGCACACCCATTATTGACCGTGAATCGACTCTGCTTCGACTGCAAAAAGCACGTAGATTGACGGTAAAGTAAATCGACCGTGAATCGACCATCTATTCACTGCAACTTCACCGTCACTACGAAACCGCAAGGGCTGAAAGAAGAATTGATGATTTGTAAGCTCTCTAGCAACGGTTGTGATGGGAGGTATTAACAAAAACCGAAGATGATTGGAGAAAGGGAGCAAAAAGAAGAAGAGATCTCTCGTGCTTTTGGATTAAATAAAACCACCCCAAATATTTAAATACTACTGAGTCTCATTTATTTACCCAAACGTAAGAGTATCAATTATTATAAACAAAAACCGTTCAAGTCCTAAACTACGCCCTATTCGAGTCTCAGAACTACGCCCCAAAATAACTTCAAATTTTGGAAGAACACTTCGTATTATCTAAAGATGTTCTACAGGTATTGTAAGCAGGGGTTGTGCAGCATGAGGGGAGCAGTGATTTCGTCGGTATTCCAATCCATGAACATGAAAAAATGAGTTTTTAAATTCGTCATTAAAATTATTTTCAGGGAATTATGGAACGCAGTGGGTGTTCAAATATTATATTATTATCATTACATTTCACAGATATTTTTTTTATCCTTTATCTGATTAGTTTGAGAATTATTTTTTAAAAAAGGGTCGCATTGTAGGATATTCTGGCGTCACAAGCTGGCAGCACTTACGCGGCAGTGACAATTTTCCATTCATTTTTATTAATTTCAATGCCAATCATTGATTCAATCATCGAATAAAATGACTACGTTTATCTGTCGAGTAATCTTTAACCAATATCCAGAGTTTGATTAAATTTTGATAATTATTCGGAAAGTTGACTACGATTTTAAGAATGTTCCATAAGAACCATGTTTTACCTCGTTTTTAGCGTTTTTTAGAAAATTATAACTTCCTCACGCGATCTGAGAGAAAATCAGAATTTCTTATATAGGTTCCTGATCCTTTGAAGAATCTCAACAAAAAAAAATCATGACATTCTCATCATTTTTTAATCTCTCGAAAATACCTGTAGAACATCCTTAAATGATGAAATGTAAAATTTTGGAAAATTTCTCATTTCACGAAATTTCCTTCCAAACAACCTTCAGATAAATCATCATGGGGTTCCACGAAGAATTATCAAATTATTTATTATATGTAAATATTGATTTGAGGTGAATCAATGTTCATGATAAGTTGACATGTCTTGCGGCTAAGACGTGGTGTTTTATTCAATGGTTTCAATGGTTTTTTTAATTTCCTAACTCCAGGATGACCAATTTACTTCTTCTCAAAACAAACTTAGTTTACGAGATGATTTTAAAAACCTAAAGAAAATTCACAATTTCTTAGAGAATATAAACCTTATAATTTTTATTGCATAATTATTTCATTAAGAATTTTTATAATCTTGATTGACTATTGGAATTGACGTCTGTATTAATTCCATAATTTTCTAAATTTAACAGGTCGTGACGTCAGTCGACCCGTTTTATTGTCATCGATAAATTTAACTGCAGCGGAAAGAAGAAATAAAAATAGGAATTTGAAGACGAAGGAAAAAGATAAAAGACAAGATTTCCTTGTTGATAATTTCGTTTGTTACAACATGGGCATCATTTCAAAAACTTTGATCTTCAGGCTCTCTTTCTTCTTGACTATCTGGAGTCTCTCGAATGGACTTGAACAAGAGGTAAATTTTATTGCAGAAAAATCTATGAGCTATAGGAAAAACTTTTGTGATAGCTTTGAAATATCTAACAAAAAAGAAGTTCATCTCAAACAATTAATGATTCAATCAGAAATCTGGGAATTTCACTCTAGACTTTTTGAGATTTTTCGAGATTCTTGGTAATGCGTATATTTTTCCAAGTTCTTCTCGAAATTTCTCTGAAGTCTGCTTAGCTAAAAAGTCCTGATCTCTTCAAACCAACGACATTGAGAAGAATATTTCTCCTTTCATCCCTTTATTCATGAAGATGTGACATAGAAGTAAATTTTCATAATTAGCTTTCTAAGAATATCTTGGAAACTGAATGAGATAGAGCGATTCTGTTCTAATCTTCTATTTGATGCTCTTGAAATTCTCTAAAAAAAAAAGGAATTCAGGCAGAATCATCTCATCTCGCTTTATTTCCAGAATATTCTCAAGAGACTAGTGACAAAGAAAATTGCTTTAAAATCCCCATTTAACTTTTTTTTAGATCCATGGACCCTGCGAGGGAAAAAGTTTAGAGCCACGAAATGTTAAACATGGCCAATTTCTCATACTTTATAATCACATACCGATGAATTCCTCAGTTAACTGCTTGGAAACAGTAACATTCACAACACATTCTGATGTTCGAGATCTCGACTATCTTGAGCCGCTGTTGGAGCGTTGGAGGGCACCAGTATCGTTGGCAGTTTATGCATTCGGCTCGGATTTTCGCCTGGCTCTTAAAAGTATCAAATGGTTTTGGAAATGTGGCAGTCCACTTGTCAAGCAATTCGTAACTTTCCACTTCTATTTTGATACTTCACTTTACAATCCGCGGGTGAGTATCATTTTTCTATTTAAATGATAAAAAAACAATTATTCCCCATTAAACGCATCATTCACCATTTGAATGAAATTGTTAATATTATTTTTAAAAAGTCACAAATGGTATTTAAATTTGGAGTTTTAAGGATGTATAATCGAGGGAGTGGGGGAAACGGTGGTGGCGATGGGCTCGGGAGGTTGCGGGGCTCTCCCCTGTTTCTCTTATTGGCCGGCTGCGGCGCTCATGAGAGCAGAAAATGGCGAGCATGGCAAGAAAAGAAGCATTAAATGAAATAATTTGAATTTCAATTGGATTTTTCTTTTCAGGATGGATGGATGCATAGTATTTTGAAAATATTGTCAAGTTACTACACTATCCATCTTTCTTATGCATAGTAATTTTTCATACTACGCAAGCTTGAACATTTAACATTTATTTAATTTATGGCCGTAACCCCTATTTCTCCATAAAAAACCATGTATTTTCTGTCAATTTCCAATAATTTTTTTATTTCTTATATGCATGGATAGCTACCCTGGACTTTTTACAATAAAATTCTTCGAGAAATAATATAACTATAAAAAAATTTAGACGCCCCAAATCGAAAATTTTTGTCATGATCATACATCCTTAAGGTGAATCTACAATAAGCGCGTTGCCGACGCAACTGCAATTGCGTTGCGTCAACTACATGAAAAAGGGAAGCAAAGCTACGGAGCAATGCAAAGCTGAGCAAAGCAAAGCTGAGCGAAAACATGCAAAGCAAAGCAAAATACTCGCCCGCTCCGCTATTTATTTTATACCAGTCCATCGAATAACTTTAGCCTGTTTGGTGTCGCTTAACTTCGCTTAGCTTTGCATTATTTCGCTCAAGTTTGCATCATTTCGCTCAGCTTTGCTTCCCTTTTTCATGTATTTGACGCAACGCAATTGAAGTTGCGTCGGCAACGTGCGTTATTGTAGATTAACCTTTAGACGAACAATTCGAGAGAAAGTTATGAGCCACCTTATAATCTAGTTCGAATCACTATACTCCCAAGTGAATGCAATTGCGTAGTGGGCTAGATCCATGTTTCAGGTACAGCTCTTCGGTGGATATCTTGGACAACAATGCCAAATGAGGGGGGGGGGGGGGGGGACAGGGAAAATTTAGAGAAAAAATTTCATAAAAATTTCATGGAAATTTCATAAAAATTTCGTAGAAATTTCATAGAAATTTCATGGAAATTTCATAAAAATTTCATGGAAATTTCATAAAAATTCTGAAAAATCTCAAATATTAGAATAAAAATGTTTTTTTTTTGTGGGGGAGGGGGGATCTTCTCCAGGGATGAAAAATATGCATTTATTCATGCAATAAGTAGAAGAATCCACCAAAGAATTCAAAAATTTGACAGGTAATGCAGCTCATAAAAACGAACTTTTTGGGCTCTACTGGAATGAAACTGGATTAATAGCTTGAGAGCTATAGCCTATTTCTAAAAATGATACAATTCGGAATATCTCAAGAACCATTCAACCGATATGACTCAGATTCAATTCCAATCTTCATTAGAAACTGCATATGCATATAAAATTTGAATCTTCTAAGTCAATTATTCATTGACTTGTCATCGATAAATCAAACTTCAAAAGAAAAACACAACAAATGATACTTCATGGAATGAAGAGTTCAATTCATCGAAATTTGCCAAGAGTTAGATATTATGGATGCAGATCTTGTGTTAAAATCTGGATAAGATCGATCTCAGGCACATTAAGAAATTTCAAAAAAAAACTGTTTTCACAAAATTGCTATATCTCGAAAACTATTGGATCGTTCGTCTTAAAATGTCTATATAACATTTATTTAATCAAATCTGATATCCTGCCATCTTCGATTTCTAACTTATCCCGTTTCGGACTGGAAAGAGATTTTAAGAACATCCAGACTCCCATACGCACATAGTAAAATTTTCTCTGACTATTATTTCTCGATGTTTCAAATCATTTCATGTAATTTCCAATGAAAATTGGTATATTGAAAAAAAAAATACCAAAAAAAGCTTACATTCCAGAGCAAAAAACATACTTTGAAGTCATTGCAATTGATAATTCACGTTTTATCGTTATTTTACAGTTAGCACTGCGTAGAGAATATATGGATAAAATATTGGTTGACTGTAAGAAGCCTAGACTAGATAAGTACTATCATCCACCATATACGAGGAGCATTAAATACCCTTATCCAATCAATGTTGGACGCAATATAGCCAGAGAGGCAGCACTAACTCATTACGTATTAGCAGCTGATATTGAATTCTATCCAACTCCTGAATTGTCATCGAAATTTTTGACAATGATCAGTGAATCCAACTCAGGCTTCTTCGATAAGTATCCTAAAAGGGTTTTCATTCTGCCAGTTTTTGAAGTCACTAAGGACAGCTCGTTGCCACTTAACAAAACTGCATTGGTAAGTCAATTATGATTCCATTAGCGAAAAGGTAAAATACGAAAAATGATTTTTTTTGGTCATTCATTTCATGAGAATATTTCAGAAACTAAGGGAGATAGGATAATTCTACTTTACTAGAGCGATTGATCCTTTTTTGTCGAGAATTTCAAGAGCTAAAAAAAGGTTTACCGCAGAAACACCCTATTTCGCTTAGTTACCTTAGTTAGATTTTTCGATTTGTAGAAATTATTGGAAATACGCCTTTTTTGCCTTGATACTTTTTTGTAGAGAATTTTAGAGGCTACTATAAAGGCTCGAGGCAAGATCGTTTCATCTTGCTTAGTTTCTGAAATATTTTCAACCCCTCAAGTACGGGGTCCATATAGGTATATGGACCCTCATACCTGTCCCACTGGCCGTTGTGAGGGTCTCTATGACATAGAGACCCATGTCATAGAGACCCTCACAACGCTGCATAAAAATTTCAATATCTCTTACAATTTTCAAGATTTTTAGATTTTGCAAAATGCTTCGTGAAGATGGATGATTCAAGTTTAATATGCAACCTTCCAAAAACAATTAATTCGATTTCAACTAATTAATTTTTGAGAAATTTGTTTTTTTTTCAAACTTCTGATTTCACATGTCACAAGGCGCCCGGTCGCTAGGACAGTTTGGCTCGCTGAGGCCCCGTACTTGAGAGCTTAAAAAACAAATGACAAAGAAATAATTTAATTCTGATTTACTTCTCTATCTCTCAATTTGATGAGAACAGTTTCTTAATAGTTTATTTCTTTGACTGCTTATATTTCTATTCCAGATAACTATGCTAAACGAAACAGGAACAGCAAAACCATCTGACCAATCACCTGCTAAAGACTCGAATGAAATCTCATTTTACAGTCGTTGGCAAAATATTCCAGAAACTGATGGGCTCAATGTAACTTTCAGCTTCAAACGCAATAGTGTCCATCGATACTGGAAGCCAGTATTCATTGGTACCAATGAAGAGCCAACATATAATGATCAACTAACTTTAGAGGGTGATGTTGATAAAAAGATGCCTGCTTATATGTTATGTGCACATGATTATGACTTTTTGGTACTTGATAATGCATTTCTTGTTCATCGTCCTCGTCATTCTCACATCAGAAAGGGAGAAACAAGAAACTTATTTCTCAAAACAGATGATGACATGAGAAATAAGATCATGGAATTCATTCATAAGAGTCAATGGCAGGGTAGTTCTACTCCAACGTACGAGTGCACAGTATGAAATATTCCATTATATAAAATTTAATATTGAAGAGGTGAAACAGGATTAATGCATTTGTGATCTTTTTTCAAAGAATATCTTGGAAATTAAACGAGATAGAACGATATTGCCCTTATCATTTTTTGTAATTTTCAGAGCTTTATAGAAGGATGTGGGCGAAATTGCTTCATCTCCCTAATTTTTCGAAATATTTTCGAAAAACTATTAGCAAAGAATCGATTTATTCTGTTTCACTTTCTTCCTACTGAATTCTAATGCAATTTTGTGATTTCAGAGCTCCAATGGACCTTGCAAGGGGAAAGGATTAGAAACACGAGTAGAAAAACGCAGTAATGTCACAGTCCTATACAATTTCTCGCCGATGAATTCCTCAGTTAACTGTTTGGATACAGTAACATTCACGACATCTGCTGATCTTCAGTCTCTCAATAATCTTGAGCCACTACTGGAGCGTTGGAGGGCACCAATATCGTTGGCTGTTTATACACCGGGCTGGGATTTTAACTTGACTCTCATGAGTATCGAGTGGATGAGGAATTGTGGTAGCCCACTTGTCCAGAAATTTGTAACGTTCCATCTCTACTTCGATGATGCCTATGCCCCTACTGAGGTACTATATTCATCACTATTTTGAACCTCCTTAATATTCCAATAATGCTCATATTTCAGAAAAAATTTGTTTTTAGAGTTTTTGCTTCAGGAAATTTCAGTAGCAAAGAGTTGAACTAATGAATATTACGTTTCTAGATATATCATTTCATTTTGCCATCAGTTTTTTCAATATCTCGTAATCTGAGCGAGATAGTGTGACTATGGAGGGGGGGGGGGGGCGGGAAGACTCCATTCTATTCTCACGATACTCATCAAAATGGTCTCTATATTTACAGTGGGAAAGCAGCAGAGAATTCCTGGATATATTGTGGACTAATTGCAGAGTTGGAGCACCATGGAAAAATCAAAATAATACATCATTCAGAAAGAAGCATGAACTGCCTTATCCAATCAATGTTGGGCGCAATATAGCCAGAGAATCGGCATTGACCCATTACGTATTAGCAGGAGATATTGAGCTCCGTCCAACCCCTGATTTGCCATCGAAATTTTTGGAAATGATCAGAAAAACAGATGCGAGTTCCTTTGAAGAGTATGATAAGTTTGTTTTTGCTCTGCCAGTTATCGAAGTAGCTAATACAAGTCAGGATAATTTGCCGTTCAACAAAACTGCCTTGGTGAGTCAATTATTTTGCTTTCAATTTAAAATTTATGAAATTCATGAGAGGAGAGTAATTCATTCATTCAATTGTAACTATTCTCAATGGAATATATGAGGAAATAAGGGAGATAGGGCACTTTTGGCAGAATCCTTTATCGTAGAAAGTTCTGAGTTACAAAAAAGGATTCAAGTAAAATTGCTTCATCTCGCTTACTTCCCGAAATATATTTTCAAAAAGATGAATGGCAACGAAATAAATGGGACGAAATCAACTGGAATTTTTTGGGGCAGAAGACCCTCACAAAAATAATTGGAAAAATGAGCTAACAATGGGGGCATGTTGGAGCATCGTTCCAAATTTTTCCGGATTTTTCCAAAGTGGCAATTTTTGAAAAATAATAGTTTCTTTTGGAGCGAAAATGTAAAGCAAAAATAAGGCGATTTCTTCCAATTATTTAATGAAAATATCTCGGAAACTAAGCGAGATGGCGCAATGTTTATTTAGTCCTATTTTGTAGTTCTCACAATTCTTAAAAAAAGGATTTGCGTTAAGTCGCCTTATCCCCCTTAGTTCCCAAGATATTACCAAGAAAAGAACTATTGACACATAGAATGAACGATTTATTCATTATTTCATGGTCTCATGTTTCTCTTCCAGATAACTATGCTGAACGAAACAAGAACGCCAATTCCTTCCCACAAATCATATGATCGTTGGCTGAATCAGCAAGAAAGTGCCGGTCTGCACGTGAGTTACAGCTTCAATCGAACCAGTGAACATCAAAACTGGCAGCCAGTATTCATTGGTACCAATGAAGATCCATTGTACGATGAAACAATAACTTTAGAAGATCAGAGCAACCAGAAAATCCCGGCTCCCATGTCATGTGCACGTAACTACGATTTTTTGATGCTCGATAATGCATTTCTCCTCCGTCTTAGTAGTCTTGAATCCTCCGAGGAAAGTGGAAGCGAAGATCCAGGAATAACAGGAGCAAGTAATGACCAGAAAAATGAAATCTCAACGGAAGTTCAGAGTACAGATGACGAAGTCAACACGTGCAAAGTATGAAATTTGAATATGAAGTTTTCACACAAATTTATTACACCACATCATCAGTTTCCTCAAAATAATCTCGGAAACTAACAATAAGCAAAATGAGACGATGCTGCACGAATCAATTTTTGTGCAAAATTTCAAGAGCCACAAAAAAGGTCTCTACGAAAATTTTTTTAACTCACTTAGTTCCGAGATATTCTCAGAGAAACTAAACGGGATAAAGCGATTTTGTCTCAATCCTTTTTTGAAGCTCTTAGAATTCTCTACGAAAAAAAATGGGACAGAATTGCTCTATCTCGCTTAGTTTCCAGGATGTTAAAAAAAAACAAAATAGAAAACTGAAGAGTTTAGTTTCCGAGATATTTTGAAAAAAACGGATGATGGAATAAAAGTGATTAGTCCGGAAGGTCCTTAATTGTGAAATTAAATGCCTTCTTTTGCACCTAACGACGTTTTTCGATCGAAAAAAAAATCAACTGCGACCAAAAGTTTGGCACTCTCGCTTCGCTCGGGCGAATCAAATCTTGTCGCAATTGACTTCTTTACTCCCTAAATGCGTAATATACTATTTTCTCCCTTTGATTCCAATATCGAAAAATTTCAGGGAAATTTGTTTTTTTTTTCAGAGTTCTGGACCTTGCGCTAATAAGACTTTGGAGGCACGTGTTGAACAACGCGGAAATTACACTGTTCATTATAATTATGTGCCGATGGACGGCGCTGTTGATTGCATGGGAACAGTAACACTCGTGATACATTCTGATTTTCAATATCTCGATAATATGGAGCCACAATTGAGACGTTGGAGGGCACCAGTTTCGTTGGGTGTATATGCACCGGGAAGTGACTTTGAACCGTCTGTTGAAGCTATCAAGTATTTGCGAAATTGTGGAAGTCCACTTATCAGGAGATTCGTGACGTTTCATCTGTACTACGATACTGATCATAAGCCCAGTGAGGTTGGTATCATTCTAATATTTTGTTATGAATTGATGAACTGTAGAAATCGGTAGTAAAGAGGTGAAATCGAATAAAAAAAAATTTTCTGTCAGATCTCTGTATGGGAATATCCCGGATAATAAGGCGAGATTGCATGATCTATATTAGAGATTTAAGACTTTTTTTAGAGCTCTTAAAATTCTCTACGAAGGAGGATTGGCTATCAGAATTGTCCTATCTCGCTTACTCTCCAGGATATTTTCAAAAAACTACTGAAAATAATTGCCTTCTGTTTTACCTCTTTGCTACTAAATTATTGAAATTAATCATTAATCTCTATCAAATTATCAAATTCTATTAATCTCTATGTTTCCACAGATTCCACCGAGTGAAGAAGTCTCGAAAACAATGTCCTATAACTGCAGCCTAGATGCACCATGGAAAAATTCAAAATACACACCTGAAACATATAGAAAGAAGAATAAACTTCTATATCCAATTAATGTTGGCCGTAATATAGCTAGATTAGCAGCATTAACTCATTACGTATTAGAAAATGATAATGAGCTCTATCCAACTCCTAATTTAGCTTCAAAGTTCTTGAAAATGATCAGAAACAACCCAAACTTCCCACCTAGAAGCGTTTTTGTTCTGCCAATTTTTGAAGTTACTAAGGACAGTCTACCACCATTGAACAAAACTGAATTAGTAAGTCAAATATTTCAATTTACATTTAATATTCATAAAATTCAAATTCTCTTGCCAATTATTTTTTGAGAATATCTCGGAAACAAGGTGAGACATTTTTGCCCTAATCCTTTTTTAGTAGCTCTCAAAACGGTTTACAAAAAAAAGATGAGGTCAAAGTCGCACTATCTCGCTCAGTTTTCGAGGTATTCGTGAAAAAACGAATGAAGACAACAAAATTGTTTCATCAATTGATGAATTGGATGGGTTTTTTGGAATCCATTAATTGGTTTTAGAATGTGTTTGACTTTTTAGGTCGATAATCGATTTTCGGGGCGAATACAATAGCTTCCTTATCGGGAAGTCAAAAAATATTTCATGCATTCCCAACATTATTAGGTTGAAAATTATGTTCAAATTTCAAAAAATTGTTATTTTCGAGATGAAAATATGGGAAGAAGGGAATTATGTTGAAAATCCAATGAAATTTTCTCTTTGACATTAAAATATAGAGAAAAACTAACACATAATGAAAACCCCCCTAGTTGGAATTATTTTGTCGTGAGTTATTCAGTTTATAAATATTTCCCAATGAATTATTGTTTCCCGAGGTTCTCTGTTGTTTGTTATTTAATCTTCAGTACATTATTACGTGATACCTTTTTTTGAGAACATTTCGGAAATTGAGTGAAATCGAGCAAACTTGCCCTATCTCGCTTGGTTTTTGAAATATTCTCAAGAACTTCTTGACAAGAAAAATTGACTTATTCTGTTCCACCTCAGTGATTAGAATTTGATATCAGAGTCAGCATCTTTCAACCCTCATTTCTCTTCACTCTCATTACTTTAAATTTCTATTCTAGGTAAATATGCTAACCACAACCGCAACTGCAATTCCATTCCACCAGTTTTGGTGCTCAGAGTGTCACACAATACCAGATTATATACGTTGGCTAGAAATGCCAGAAACTGATGGACTTCATGCACCTTACAGTTCTAAACGTCATGGGAGATATGCATCCTGGGAGCCAGTATTTATTGGTACTAATGAAGAACCAATGCACGATGAGAGGCTATCATGGGAGGGCAAAAGTGACAGAAAAATGCAAGCCTGGAAATTATGTGCACTTGATTACAATTTCTTCATACTTGATAATGCATTCCTTGTTCATCGCCCCGGTATTAAATTAGTGGGGGGAAATCGAGCCAAACCGAAAATAGTTACTGACACAGATCATTTTATTAGAAACGTTATTTTACCTGAGTATCGGAATTTATATGGGCCCTCAAGGAGCTGTGGAGTATAAGATATCATGTTTTCTCTTTTTACAAAGGACAAATACAGTCTTTTACAGATTCTTTGAGGATATCTTTGGAAAGTGAGTGAAATTGCCCGATTTCGCCTTCATCACTTGTTGTAACTTTCAAGATCTTTACTGAAAAAGAACAAGACAAAATCGCCCTATTTCGCTTAATTTCTGAGATATTCCCAAAAAACTAATTAATTCATTAAAAATGTAATTATATATAACACTTCCAATAAATGATGAATCGCAATTAATTTTGAGTCTATTCGTAGTTTATTTATTTGGTGAATATTGAAGTTGAATCAAATTAAATTGAACTTATCATCCATTGACATTTTTTCAATAATTTTAATCTATTATTCTAATGATAATAAATTGATTTTCAATTCATTGAGTGAGTCGATACATTTTTTCAAGAATTCTCCAATTTTATCACGATTGCAATTCTTAACTGGTATTCTTATCCGTTTATTATAGTGTTGAAATAATGTTCTTTCATTATCCTCAACTTCATTTTTTTCTTCTATTTACTGATGGATTATTAATTTTTATCGGGTATTCTTTAGCTTTGTAAAATGATATTTTGAGATTTCCAGTAATCATTCTCAACGTTTTTTTTCAACCCTTTTGAACCATATGTTGCTTCTACGCAACACGCACTTTGAAGCCTTATAGAACTGCATCAGTTGGTAATATCAGGGTTCTAACCGCATAGCTTTATCAAGCAAGGTCAGATGTTCCAATAGATACTCTTGAACCCTGAAGGGAACTGCTTTCATCAGTTTTGAGTGACTCTATCAATTTTAATGTTAAATAAAGAATTTTCTATGGAAAAAAACTCGAAAAATTTTACGATAACCTTGAACGTTAAAAGTGCCTCAAATTTCTAAATTATCTTTTTATTTTTTACATGTTTTTTACGAATTACGGAAAATCCAGTGGTGGAAAACTCGCAAAACATGTTATCAGTATAGAAATAGATCTGCAAAAAGTAAACAAAATTGAACGGAACAATTGAATGAATAATGATTGTTTTTTTACGCAATGATTGACACCTTTTGCTGAAAAATATGTAAATGAAAATAGTAACATATGTATGTTCCCTGAGAGGGCGTAATCGGTAAAATTCTGTTGGAATTCAAGGCTGCAATGATATGATTTGATCAGGAAAAATGGCCTTGAATTTCTGCATGGAACAATAATGAATATTGGACAAAGGAAAAACCGTGAAAATTAGATTTGAAAATCTCCCCGACAAATACTTAAAAAATTTCAATATTCATAAAAGTCTGAAACTTGTAGTTGGGTTTGAACGAACCGAAAATAATCAGCTCCTCTGTAGTAGAAACTTTTACGTTATCAGTTGTTTTCGTTTTCTATTGAATAATTAATTGACGTCACGATAATTTCGTGAACAAATAGTAACAACTCATCGAGACTAATGTTAAATGAAACATTTTCTGTGGAAAAAAATCCAACAATTTTATGATAACCTTGAATGTCACGTATCGGAATTCAGCATTATCTTTTTATTCTTCAGCGGTGTTTTACGAGTTATAAAAAATTCACTAGTAAAAAAGATATATATAATAAAGTTTCCAGACGGATTAATTTCATTCTATCAGCAAATTCTCTTTGAATATTCCGAAATTTAAGCGGGATAGGGCGATTTTGCACTAATCCTTTTCTGTAGAGAATTTCGAGAGCTACACAGAAGGATTGTGGCAAAATCGCTCTATCTCGATCAATTCTCGCGATATTCACAAACACAATGAATTGAAAGAATCTATTGGTCGTGGAAAAAATTATAATTCGTTAACGAACAGAGAATTTTATTCCTCGTTCAATAAAAAAATACTCAAAATTCATCCTTATCTATACCTCATAGGTAAGAAATTTCACTTCTGCCGCGTGAGGATTCCACGCACCCTCTTTTTGTTTTCGAATGGAAGCTTTGGAATCGTAATTTTTTCCGAGCTTGAGATTTCATCATAATATGACTGCAAATGACCCAAAACGTCAAGAACCGCTGTTTTTCAAAAACGTCTATGTGTATGTATGTGAGTGTGTGTGTGTGTGATGACCACTTTCCGCTTTACTCTGAAATGGGGCTAGCTAGCGATCTGAAAATTTTACCATAAGTTTACCATGCGTGCCCCAAGCTCTCACAAAAATTTCAGCTGAATCGACCGAATAGTTCTGGAGAAAAATAAGTGTCGAAATATCGTTTTTTCGACGTTTCTCGATGAAAAATGGAATCACAGCGTCCACTCTGAGCAAGGAGATGCGCGTCCGAGAGCTGCATCTTTGACCCCCAGGGTGTTGGGAGCTCAGATTTCTAGTTTATCCAGTATAAAACTTTTGAGAAATTTGTCGTAGACATCTTGATTCTACGATAACTCAATAAATAATTGAGCTAGAGACCTCGAATTTTGTGAGGTTATACATCTGATGAGCACAAAGTTTGCGATTGAAACTGAGCGGAATCGGTCCAGTAGTTTCTTAGATATTAGCATAGAAACATCCGAAAAAGCAAGCTATATCTTCAAAACTATTCGATTGATTATATTCGGGATGAACTTAACACTCTGAGGCCTATTTTGGTTTTCCCATACCTCGCACAGATCGATGACGGTAGATGTAAGATTGAAAAATTTATCTAGAAGCTTTCTGCCAATTGCATTGGCAGAATATTAAATGTACGATGTCTAAATTACGCGCAAGTGGTGGGGCTGCTGCTTGTTTCTCCCATATCCCTATTCCCGCCAGTGCTTCCATTATCGTCATTTCGCGCTCAGTGTACATATTAATACAGAAAAAAATGTTGCGTCATAAATAAATGACGGCGAGATTATTAATAAAAAAATATTGTTATATTCGGTGTTGATTAATAAAGTGATGAGAGGTCTTCTTAGTGGAATTCATATGAGGAAAATAGTTTTTTCCGCAAGGGTCACGGATCGGAGCAGCTCTTACGAAGGTAGGTTAAGAAAGCCTGATAGTATTTCAGTTCATAATTCGTGTAAAAATATGAGATTTCTAATTTTTTTTCTTTGAAACTCACCAGAAGACTTCATTTTTCGATAATATATATTTAAACCCATAAATTATTAATACTCAATATTTTAATATTGATAAACCAAAATGGGGACAGTGAAGCGGAGATGTCCCCATCTTCGTTTATAACCAAATCGATAACCCAATCGATATAATTCAGCCAATTATCGTAACGGGAACCAATATAAATAACCCTTGCAGTTTCGTAGTGACGGTGAAGTTGCAGTGAATAGATGGTCGATTCACGGTCGATTTACTTTACCGTCAATCTACGTGCTTTTTGCAGTCGAAGCAGAGTCGATTCACGGTCAATAATGGGTGTGCTTGTTTTATTCTCGCACCGACTTTCGATGGTAAATTGATGGTGACTAAGTAGTCGTTTTATGGTCGAAACTTGGTAGTTTAAACGTCGTTTCTATATATGTCAGAAGATGCACCTGTTGCTAATTAATAGATCCAACAACCAATTATATCTGACGATTTTTTCCCAGATTATACAGCTCAATCCGTCGGTTGATTTCGATCGCAGAACTACCATCTAATAACTCGATATTGACTCTCTTTCTGCAGTATCATCATGAAACAAGCGCACGAGTTATACACCGTCAAAAGACCACAGTAAGACCAAATTTTGACCGTCGATTTCACGCAGAATCACCGCATTTTGACCGTGACCACTAAACCGTTAGGGAAAAGTACTGAACGGGCAATATCTTTTACTAAATTTTTCAAGATGTTTGTCAACTTTTAGCAAATAAAAGATGTCGGAAAAATTATATATCTTAATGTTTTAATGTTACCGACAGTTTGGCTGTTCGGTCTGTGTACGGCTCGGCGGATCTACCGGGTTAAGCAGCATTGCGTCTGGTTACTACTTGGATGGGTGACCGTTTGCCGTACACAGATTCGAATGACAAACTGAACGATGAGGTAGATGTGACTATAGAGAATTAGTGTGCCTTTCTCGTCAGCGTGACAGAAAAGGCGCATTAAGGCTCTGTACGAATCTGACTGCACTGATCAGGGTTTTCCATGGTTTCCTCTTGGTCCACGGCAAATGCGGGCAGTATGGCAAGAAAGTCGATCCATGGAGTCGCAAGGGGGGGTGGGGAAAGGAAAGAGAAAAATTGTAAAAGACCGAAAGGTTATACATGACTAGAAAAAAAAAAAAAAAAAAATGTTTTAATGTTCATACCTTCGAATTGAAATGAAATCAATAAGTAAATTCAAATATTGTTCGTTTTAGAGCAGTGAAGATCGTGAAGTCCAGAGAAAAAAATTCACCACGTGTCCAGTTATGACCAGTTGCAGAGAAAAGAAGAAAGAAATTGGAAATTGCAGTGGAAAAGAAGAAGAAAACTGAAGAGAGAGAGAGAGAGAATTTCGAAAGAGCTCGCTCGGAAGGGGAAAGAAGAAGCCATGGCCACTGCAGCTCAGTGGAAAATGAGTAGGAAAATGGAGAGAGAAAGAGAAGACAATTCTCCAGAAAATTATCCAAGGAAGAAAAAACAATATTTGAAAAATTTGGAGAAAGACGTCCCACTGTTGAATCCCACAGTAGCTTTCTCGATTTAAAAAAAAAGGAAATTCAACAGTAACTTGTTCTTACAGCGCTTAATGTGATTAGAAACAATCCTGCCTATATACTAATTACAATTTTAATAATTACAAAAGTTTGAAGATAATAAAATTATTAAAAAAGATTTTCTACCCATAAGTCTCGTCATATTTATTCATCTGGCGAAAATGGGGACATAGCGTGGCGAGAATGGGAGCATAGTCGCGGAGATGGGGTCAGGGAGGAATAATGATTGATTTGTGATTATTTCCTACAAAAGGTCTTCGATTCTTATAATCTGTTTTAATTCTGTAACAAAAGACTATACTTGATGATACCTAACATCGCGAATTTTATGCATATTTACCACCGAATAACCCGAAAATATGTATGCCGGGCTTAGCTTGGCGACAATGGGGACACTCACCTTAGAATATTCTTATTTCACAATTCCTTTTAATGAGAAATTCTGTATGTGAATGTTTTTCAGCTATTTTTTTTCCATTTGACCTACAGCATACATGAACCGGTGATTAATTGTATTATCAAAATATACATTTTGTGATACTGTTGTAGATAAGGAATGATTCTAGGCATTGACAGAATATGAACAGCAAACACACATGGTAAAAAAAAGAAAATAAGTTTTCTTCTGCAGAGGTCATGCTCAATTCTGAATCCACTTTTTAGGTCTTATCAGACGTATCGTGACGAAAAAGATGACGTTTATTTGCTCACAAGTGGAATCCAAATATGTTTTGTTCTATTGCGTTAATTCCTCAATTCTTCTTGATTTCTGGGAGTTTTTAGTGAATTTTGGGAAAACATTACGAAACTCTTTCATATATAAAGCGTAAATTATTTTCCAGGTCAACTCGTTCTTCCCTGGAACTCATCGAATGAATATCAGTAGAAATTACTCCAGTTCCTCGTCACTATTGTGATTGTGTTATCAAGTAAGTAAAAATTGAAAAATTGCCTCATATATAATTTGATATGTTTTATTTCCAAATTAATTAAAAATTCGCTGCCGAATGGATATTTTTAAAATATATGATATTCTTTCATCGAAATCCTTACACAATATTACCGTGGAGCTGCTCACTCCTGAAGTCGTGGCGCCACACCACGATGAAGTCAATTTGAAATCAAGTGAAGTAATTGAAATCAGTGAAATCACTGAAGTCAGATGACTTCAACTTTTTGAAATCACTGAAGTCGTATGATTTCATTTTTTTTTAAATCAATTCTGATATCACTGAAGTCACTTGAAATCAATTGAAGTCACTAAAATGAGTGTTCCTTGCTACTGGTATATTTTAAATAAAAGTACAAACTGTTTGAAATTACAGCCAATGAGTGTACATGTATACATCGATATTGAACAGTATCGAAAAACTATTTCCCCTCCTGTGATAACTGAGAATGGGGTTTTAGAAGTACCTAATAATATTCTTAAGGCTGTTACAAAATATTTCCAATTATTAGCATCTGAATATTGTGATGTGCCAATTTATAGAAAAAAATTTTGTTTCCATATGATTAAAACTCATTTTTTCCCACCCTCTTTTATTCTTTCAACGTATTGCCTCGTTATTAATTTTTTAATCATTGTGGCAGGACCAACTGCTTTTACTCGGAATACAGGAGTATTGGATTTGTTGAACGGGTTGGCGCGTGGCAATTAAAAGAACACGTGGATTTAGTTGACTTTGATTGAATAATGAAATAAACGAAATAATACACTGTACGATTGGGTTGAACGTCACCCACTTCAATTTGCACTCAAGAAAACGTAATGCAAGAAAACGTATATGGAAAGAAATAAAGAAATGTATAAAGAAGAGAAAACGTAATTTGCACTCGGAATCACTGGCGTACATCCTACGTTTAGTGATGCAATCAACATAGGTGTACTTTGAAAATCCGAAGACCTGCATATATTATATTGGTTTTTTGTTCACCAGCAAATTATTTTTTCCATGATTATAACGGATTCAGAAAAATTCATTTTTTGAAGTCATAATTCTTCATGTATATCTTGGAAATTGATGGAAATAGAACGATGTTGTTCCGATCCCTTTTTGTAGCTCTTGAAATTCTCTTCAAAAAAGCATTCGTGCAAAATCGTCTCATCTTGCTTAGATTCCGAAATATTCAAAGAAAATTGATGACAAGATGAAATCAGCTTGTCTGAAAACTTCATATTTTTTTTTGCCATCCGCTTTTTTTTTCAATGATGAATTTTTCATATCGACCTTTTTTTGCAGAGAATTTCAAAAAGTACAAGGAGAGCTTCAATTAGAATTGCATCATCTCGCTTAGTTTTCGAGATATTTATCAAAATTCCGTGACACAAAAGCAGCTTTTAAATGAAGTCTCTGTTTCAATGGTATTTTCGAAGAATATTCCGAAATCCAGTGAAGATGCGCCCATTTATCTTCATCGTTCTCTAGCTTTAGAAATTTTCTACAAAAAAAGGATTATGGCCAACTCACGCTATTCGGCTCATTTTCGGGATATTCATGAACAATTCTACTACAAAAAATAGACTTATAGATGTAATTTTCCTTTCAAAAGTTTTTGAAAGAATCTCTCGAAAACTACGTGGGATGGAGAGATTTTGTTCTAATCGATTTGCATAGTTCTTAAAATTTCCTAGAAAAAAAATTGCGGCGGAATTTTTCAATTTCGCTTAGTTTCCAAGATACTTATCAAAAAGAAATAACGAAAAATTGACTTATTTCAGAAAAAAATGACTCTTTATTGAACCGACAGTTTGGCTGTTTGGTCTGTGTACGGCTCGGCGGATCTACCGGGTTAAGCAGCATTGAGTCTGGTTACTACTTGGATGGGTGACCGCTTGCCGTACGCAGACCAAACGACAAACTGAGCGGGAGGTGCGACTATGGGGAATGAGTGTGCCTTTCTCGTCAGTGTGACAGAAAGGCACATTAAGGCCCTATATAATCGACCGCCTGTGCCTGATCAGGGTTTTCCATGGTTTCCCCTGGTCCACGGCGAATGCGGTGCAGTAGGGCAAAGTCGACCCATGGCGTCGCAATAGGGCAGGGAGGTGACGAGGCAGTTGGAGGGTATAAAACCTGAATAGGTAGTACCAATAAACAAACGAATAAAAAAAAAAAAAAAAAAAAAAAAAAAAATGACTCTTTATTCAGATGACTTTCTGAGAATATCTAGGAAACTAAACGAGGTAGAGCGATTTTCACCTAATCTCTCTTTGTGGCTCTTGAAATTTTCAACGAAAAGAGTTCAGAGTAATATCGGTTCATTCCCTCAATTTCCGAGTATTGTCGAAAAACTATTGACAAGAAAAAATCCGAAAGACAAAAAAAGTAGAATTTTTTCTATCAATAGTTTTTTGGACATATCTCGAGAACTAAACCAATTAGAAGAATTCACGTGTAGATTTTTTTGTAGAGAATTTCAGAAGCTACACAAAAGGATTGGGGTAAGTATGCTCCATTTCACGTCATTTACGAGATATTCCCATAAACTATGCACAAGAAAAATCTACTTCTCCTGTTCATTAGATTCTTTGTTAATAATTTCTTGAGAATACCGGAAACTAAACGAGATCGAGGAATTTAACACTGATGCCTTGTTGCAGAAGACGTATAAAGCTACAAAATAGGAATGGAGAATATTTATTCTATCTCGCTTAGTTTCCGAGATATTTCCAAAAACCGATTCACAAAAATTGACTCATTGAATTGACTGCTGCGTTATTTCTGCCTCTCTCCTGCCGTCTCCTTTTTCGGCCACTACACTAGCATGGAGCATGCTATGTTGTTTACCTATCCCCCCGCCCCCTTACCGTCTTGCCTCTCGAGCGCTAGAACATGCGTCAGAGTTGTATAGCCACTGACCCACTCTCCTCCTCTGTCAGCTCCCCCACCACTTACCCAACTATTCTCCTCACCCGATCTTATTTTTCGTGACGCTCGAAAATTGTTGCCCCTTCAGCAAAGAAGTTTCACTTCAAAAACAGAAACGACTGGGTGGCATCGAACTCGGGATCTTCGCAGTACTAGTCTATTATCGACCACCTACGCTATCGGACGTTCTCATATCTAGGACATTAATTTTGATCCTGATATTCTCATCGCCGCCTACCTTCTTTGAGGAAATGAAATGCAATTAGATTTGTCAAGAGTTATTCCATAGTCAGAAATAATATCATCAATTAAAAAAAGCTCTGATTTTTGGATGTCAGATTTTCGACTGCTATATTTTTTTAAGTGAAAAATGACTGATAACTGATATGAAGTGAAATCAGTGTTATAGTTCGTTATTGTTTCTTCAGCCTATAAGTTTGGCAGCCGAGTCTCGGTCGAGTTAGGAATCGAATCGACTGCACTTCGACCATACAACGACCCTTAAACTACCGGATTTCGACCATAGAATGACGCTTAAACTACGGGTTTCGACCATAAAACGATTGCTGAGTCACCATCAATTTACTATCTACTAAAGTCGGTGCGAGAATGAAACAAGCACACCCATTATTGACCGTGGATCGACTCTGCTTCGACTGCAAAAAGTCTTAATTATTAATTTCAATGCTCAATTAATAATTTCAATGCTTAATTATTAATTTCAATGCCAATCATTGATTCAATCATCGAATAAAATGACTACGTTTATCTGTCGAATAATCTCTAACCCATATCCAGAGTTTGATTGAATTTTGACAATTATTCGGGAAGTTTCATCCGATTTTAAGAATGTTCCATAAGAACAATGTTTATTCTTGTTCTTTTAAACGTATTTTTAAAAAATTATAACTTCCTTACGCGGTCTGAAAGAAATCAAAATTTCGTGTATAGGTTCCTGATTCTTTGAAGAGTCTCAAAAAAAATCATGGCATTTTCATCATTTTTTAATCTCTCAAAGATACCTGTAGAACATCCTTAAGGCCCAGGTGTATAAAGCTCGATTAGCGCTAATCGTCGATTAACTGATGGAGCTGTCGCAGTTATATGTATGGTTAACTTTAGGCAGTTAACTTCGCTCGGTGATAGTTAAAGATGGCTACCCAAGCGGCAGCTGGAATCATAACCAATAACTGAATGGAAAAATTGTTTCATTCAGCTCCAAATTAATGAAAACGAAACAATTCATTCAGTAATGGTACAGTGGTCATCAGTCCGTAGCTATTTTGAGCGATTTTCGACCGTTTTCAATCACGCCATTTTGAAATTTTTCAATCGCGCCTAGTTAACTGACTGAAGTTAATCGCAGAAAATTAACTCCACCTGTCGCTTAACTGCGGCAGCACAGTTAACTGGCTGCTACTAATCGGTGATTAACTTTATGCACCTGGGCCTAAATGATGAACTGTAAAATTTTGGAAAATTTCTCATTTCACGAAATTTCCTTCTAAACAAACTTCAGATAAATCATCATGGAGTTCCACGGAGAATTATCAAATTATTTATTATATGTAAATATTGATTCGAGGTGAATCAATGTTTATGATAAGTTGACATGTCTTGCGGCTAAGACGTGGTGTTTTATTCAATGGGTTTTTTCACTTTTCCTAACTCCTCGATGACCAATTTACTTCTTCTCAAAATACACTTAGTTCACGGGATGATTTCAAAAACCTAAAGAAAATTCACAATTTCTGAGAGAATATAAAACTTATAATTTTTATTCCAAAATTATTTCATTACGAATTTTTATAATATTGATTGACTATTCGAATTGACGTCTGTATTAATTCCATAATTTTCTAAATTTAACAGGACGTGACGTTAGTCGACAGGGTTTGGTCATCTATAAATTTAACTGCAGCGGAAAGAAGAAATAGAAATAGGAATTTGAAGACCAAGGAAAAAGATAAAAGACAAGGTTTCCTTGTTGATAATTTCGTTTGTTATAACATGGGCATCATTTCAAAAACTTTGATCTTCAGGCTCTCATTTTTTGTGACTATCTGGAGTCTCTCGAATGGACTTGAACGAGAGGTAAATTTTATTGCAGAAAAATCCATGAGCTATAGGAAGAACTTTTGCAATAGCTTTGAAATATCTAACAAAAAAAAAGTTCATCTCAAACAATTAATGATTCAATCAGAAATCTGGGAATTTCACTCTAGACTTTTTGAGATTTTTCGAGATTCTTGGTAATGCGTATATTTTTCCAAGTTCTTCTCGAAATTTTTCTGAAGTCGGCTTGGCTAAAAAGTCCTGATCTCATCAATCCTACAACATTGAGAAGAATTTTTCTCCTTCCATTCTTTTATTTATGAAGAGGTGCCACAGAAGTCAATTTTCATCATTAGCTTTCTAAGAATATCTTGGAAACTAAATGAGATAGAGCAATTCTGTTCTAATCTTCTATTTGATGCTCTTGAAATTTTCTAGAAAAAAGAATTCAGGCAGCATCACCTCATCTCGCTTATTTTCCAGAATATTCTCAAGAGACTAGTGACAAAGAAAATTGCTGTAAACTCCCAATTTGACTCTTTTCTCAGATCCATGGACCCTGCGAGGGAAAAAGTTTAGAGCCACGAACTGTTCAACATGGCCATTTTCGTGTACTTTATAATCACATACCGATGAATTCCTCAGTCAACTGCTTGGAAACAGTAACATTCACAACACATTCTGATGTTCGAAATCTCAATCATCTTGAGCCGCTGTTGGAGCGTTGGAGGGCACCAGTATCGTTGGCAGTTTATACAACAGGCTCAGATTTTCCCCTGGCTCTTGAAAGAATCAAATGGTTTTGGAAATGTGGCAGTCCACTTGTCAAGGAATTCGTAACTTTCCACTTCTATTTTAATACTTCACTTTTTAATCCGCGGGTGAGTATCATTTTTTTATTTAAATGATAAAAAAAAGAGGGTGCGTGGAATCCACGCGCGACAGAAGTGAAACTTCCTACTCATGAAAATTCATCGGATTTTTTTATTGAACAAGCGATAATAATTGACAATAGTAAGAATCTAGGTATGATCTTGAGTGAAGACAGCCTAATCAGTTCCGCACATTAAGCGATGCATTTAACAGAGATATATTTCGAAAATCCGAATACCTGCACCTAGTATATTTTCGTTATAGTATGGGTCGTTCGTTCACTAGCAAATTATTTCTTCCATGATCATGACGGATGCAGACAAATTTATTTTTTAAAGTCATAATTCTTCATGAATATCTTGGAAATTGATCGAGAGAAAACGATTTTTTTTCAATTCCTTTTGGTAGCTCTCGAAATTTTCTTAAAAAAAGCATTCGTGCAAGATCGTCTTATCTTGCTTAGACTCCGAAATATTAAAACAAAAATTGATGACAAAATGAAATCAGCTTGTTTGAAAACTTTATATTTTTTTTGCCATCCGCTTTTTCTATAAATATCTCGGAAACTGAGCGAGATAATGAACGTTTCCGATCGACCTTTTTTGTAAGGAATTTTAAAAACTATAAAAAGTGCTCCAACCAGAATTGCATTATCTCATTTAGTTTCCGAGATATTCATCAAAATTCCGTGACAAAAAAAAGACTTTGAGATGAAGTCTCTGTTTCAATGGTATCTTTGAAGAATATTCTGGAATCCAATGGAGATACGCCCATTTTCCTTCATCGATTTCTAGTTTTAGAAACTTTCTACCAAGAAGGATTAGGGCAAACTCACGCTATTTCGCTTAATGTCAGGATATTCAGAAACAATCCTACTAGCAAAAATAGACTTATAGATGTAATTTTTCTTCCAATAGTTTTTCAAAGAATCTCTCGAAAACTACGGGGGATAGAGAGATTTTGTTTCAGTTAATTTGGATAGTTCTCAAAATTTACTACAAAAAAATTGTGGTGGAATCATCCAATTTCGCTTAGTTTCCGAGATATTTGTAAAAAAAAATAACAAGACATCTACTGATTCCAGAAAAAAATGACTCTTTATTCTGATGACTTTCTGAGAATATCTAGGAAACTAAACGAGGTAGAGCGATTTCCACCTGATCTCTCGTTGTGGCCCTTGAATTTTCAACAACAATAAGTTCAGAGCAAAATAGGTTAATTCCCTCAATTTCCGAGTATTCTCAAAAACTAGTGACAAGAAAAAATCCAAAAGACAGAAAAAGTAGAATTTCTTCTATCAATAGTTTTTTGCACATATCTCGAGAACTAGGTCAAATAAAGAAATTTACGTGTAGATTTTTCTGTAGAGAATTTAAAAATCTACACAAAAGGATTGAGGTAGAAATGCTCCATTCACGTAATTTACGAGATATTCTTATAAACTATTCACAAAAAAAATCTATTCCTCCTGTTTATTGGATTTTTTTTTGTCAACAGTTTCTTGAGAATATCGGAATAAACGAGATCGAGCAATTTCACACTGATGTGTTCTTGTAGAAAACTTATAAAGCTACAAAATAGGAATCGAGCACATTCACTCTATCTCGCTTAGTTTTCGAGATATTCCCAAGAAAACTATTGACAAAAATTGACTCAATGAATTTGCTGCTGCGTTGTTTTTACCTCTCCCCTGCCGTCTCCCCTTTCGGCCACTACACTAGGAGCATGCTATATTGTGTGGCTATCCTCCTACCCCCCTTATCGTCTTGTCTCTCGACCGCTAGAGCATGGATCAGAGGGGTAGAGCCAGTGACGCACTCTTCTCCTCTGCCGGCTCCCCCACCACGTACCCAACTATTCCCCTCATCGGATCTTATTTTTCGTGACGCTCGAAAATTGTTGGCCCCTCAGTAAAGAAGTTTCACTTCAAAAACAATTATTCCCCATTAGACGCATCATTCACCATTTGAATGAAATTGTTAATATTATTTTTAAAAAGTCACAAATGGTATTTAAATTTGGAGTTTTAGACGAACAATTCGAGAGAAAGTTATGAGTCATCTTATAATCTAGTTCGAATCACTATACTCCCAAGTGAATGCAATTGCGCAGTGGGCTAGATCCATGTTTCAGGTACAGCTCTTCGGTGGATATCTTGGACAACATTGACAAATGGGGGGGGGGGGGGGGAACAGGAAAAATTTAAAGAAAAAATTTCATGGAAATTTCATGAAAATTTCATAGAAATTTTATAAAAATTCTGGAAAATCTCAAATATTAGAATAAAAATGTTTTTTTTTGCGGGGGGGGGGGGAGGGATCTTCTCCAGGGATGAAAAATATGCATTTATTCATGCAATAAGTAGACGAATCCACCGAAGAATACAAAAATTTGACGGGTAATGCAGCTCATAAAAAAGAATTTTTTGGGCTCTGCTGGAATGAAATTGGATTAATAGCTTGACAGCTATAGCCTATTTCCAAAAATGATACAATTCGGAATATCTCAAGAACCGTTCAACCGATATGAATCAGATTGAATTCCAATCTTTATTAGACTCTGCATATGCATATAAAATTTCAATCTTCTAAGTCAATTATTCATTGAGTTGTCATCGATAAATCAAGTTTAGCAAGAAAAACATGTCAAATAATACCTCATGAAATGAAGGATTCAATTTATCGAAATTTGCCAAAAGTGAGATAAAATAGATGCAGATCTTGTGTTAAAATTTAGATCAGATCGATCCCAGGAGTATTAAGAAATTCCCAAAAAAAAACTGTTCTCACAAAATAGTCTTCAATAATATAACATTTATTTAATCAAATCTGACATCCTTCATCTTCGATTCCTAACTCATTCCGTTTTGGACTGGAAAGAGATCGTAAGAACATCCAGACAGACTCACATACACACATAGCAACATTTTCTCTGACCATTATTTCTCGATGTGTCAAATCATTCTAAGTAATTTCCAATGAAAATTGGTATATTGAAAAAAGTTACGAAAATAAAGCTTCCATTCCAACGAAAAAAACATACTTTGAAGTCATTGCAATTGATAATTCACGTTTCATCTTCATTTTACAGTCACCAGTGGGTAGAGACTTTGTGGATGAAATATCGGTTGACTGTGAGAAGCCTAGACTAGATAAGTACTATCATCCACAATATATTCGGATGAACTGGCCTTATCCAATCAATGTTGGACGCAATATAGCCAGAGAAGCAGCACTAACTCATTACGTATTAGCAGGTGATATTGAATTCTATCCAACTCCTGAATTGCCATCGAAATTTTTGACAATGATCAGTGAATCCAACTCAGGCTTTTTCGATGAGTATCCTAAAAAGGTTTTCGTTCTGCCAGTTTTTGAAGTCACTAAGTACAGCTCATTGCCACTTCACAAAACTGCATTAGTAAGTCAATTCTGATTTTATTAGCGAAAAGGTAAAATACGAAAAATCATTTTTTTTTTGTCATTCATTTTATGAGAATATCTCAGAAACTAAGAGAAATAGGATAATTCTACCTTAATAGGGCGATTGATCCGTTTTTGTCGAGGAATTCGAGAGCAAGAAAAAGGTTTACCGCAAAAACCCTCTATTTCGCTTAGTTACCGAGATTGTTCGATTTCTAGAAACTATTGGAAATACGCCTTTTTTGCCTTGATACTTTTTCTGTAGAGAATTTTAGAGGCTACTATGAAGGCTTGAGGCAAGATCGTTTCATCTTGCTTAGTTTCTGAAATATTAAAAAAAAAACAAATGACAAAAAAATAGTCTAATTCCGATTTACCTCTCTAGCTCTCAATCGAATGACAACAGTTTAGTTTTTTGACTGCTTATACTTCTATTCCAGATAACTATGCTAAACGAAACAGGAACGGCGAAACCATCTGATCAATCACCTGCTAAAGACTCGGATGAAATCTCATTCTACAGACGTTGGCGAAATGTCCCAGAAACTGATGGGCTCAATGTTACTTTCAGCTTCAAACGCAATAGTGTCCATCGATACTGGAAGCCAGTATTCATTGGTACCAATGAAGAGCCAATATATAATGATCTACTAACTTTGGAGGGTGATATTGATAAAAAGATGCCTGCTTATATGTTATGTGCACATGATTATGACTTTTTGGTACTTGATAATGCATTTCTTGTTCATCGTCCTCGTTATCCTCACATCAGGATGGGAAAAACGAAAAAGATATTCCTTAAAGCAGATGATGACATGAGAAATAAGATCATGGGATTAATTCATAAGATTCGATGGCACGGTAGTTCTACTCCAACGTACAAGTGCACAGTATGAAATATTCAATTATATAAAATTTAATAGTGAAAAAGTGAAACAGGATTGATGCATTTTTGATCTTTTTTTCAAAGAATATCTTGGAAATAAATCGAGATAGAACGATATTGCCTTCAACATTTTCTGTAATTTTCAGAGCTATATAGGAGGATTTGGGCAAAATTGCCTTATCTCGCATATTTCCCGAAATATTTTCGAAAAAACTATTAGCAAAGAATTGATTTATCCTGTTTCACTTTTGTCCTACTGAATTCTAATGCAATTTTGTGAATTCAGAGCTCCAATGGACCTTGCAAGGGGAGAGGAATAGAATCACGAGTAGAAAAACGCAGTAATTTCACAATCCTATACAATTTCTCGCCGATGAATTCCTCAGTTAACTGTTTGGATACAGTAACATTCACGACATCAGCTGATCTTCAGTCTCTCAATAATCTTGAGCCACTGCTGGAGCGTTGGAGGGCACCAATATCGTTGGCTGTTTATGCACCACGCTGGGATTTTAACTTGACTCTTATGACTATCAAGTGGATGAGGAATTGTGGTAGCCCACTTGTCCAGAAATTTGTAACGTTCCATCTCTACTCCGACAATGCCTATGCTCCTCCTGAGGTACTATATTCACCACTATTTTGAACTTCCTTAATATTCCAATAATGCTCATATTCAGCAAAAAATTGTGTTTTGAGTTTTTGCTTCAGGAAATTTCAGTAGCAAAGAGTTGAACTAATGAATATTAGGCTTCTAGATACATTTATTTCATTTTGCCATCAGTTTTTTTATTGCTTCCGAATGGAAGCATTGTAAACGCGATTTTTTTCGATCTCGAGATTTCATCGGAATATGACTCAGAACGTTCCAAAACGTCGAGAAATCACATTTTTTAAAAATGTCTGTATGTATGTGTGTGTGTGTGTGTGTGTGTGTGTGTGTGTTTGTGTGACAGATATCAGCTCATTGCTCCGGAACGGTAATACTTGGTGACCTGAAAATTGAACAGTACTTTCTTTCCCCATGCAAATTGCTCTCCGTGAAATTTGAGCGAAATCGGTTGAGTAATTTTCGAGAAAAATCAAAGTTTCGAAAAATCGTTTTTTCGATTTTTCTCCGCGAAAAATTGATTCACAGCCCCCACTCTCAGCGATGAAATTCATCTCATCTGAACACACAATTTTCACTCGGGGTAAATTTTGCGGCGATTTTTCGTTTGCGGATAATTTCAATTACAGTGTTTTCTATCCTGAATTTTGTATACACGATAGCTCAAAAACTATTTGAGTTAGAGACTCCAAATTTCGTGGGTTTGTGCATCTAATGAACAAACAGTTTGGTATTGAAATTGGGCGAAATCGGTCCTGTAGTTTCTGAGATATTGCACAAAAACCATTTTATGAAAAGAGGTTATATCTCGAAAACTACTGGAGCGATTTCGCCCAAGTTCAGCTTATAAGATTCATCTCAATGAGCCCCACAAATGGTGAGAATTTCAGATTTTTCAGAGGTAGTCTCTTGTAGGAGTTTTCGATAACTTAGTTTTTTCAAAAATCACGGTTTTTCTTAGCTTCCTCCCTAGGAACACTACTATTTTCCATTTCACCATTCGAAAGTAGACAATTTTTTCTACCAAATGAGTACATTTTCTTCTGATGACAATCGGAAAGAATAGGAATCCTATTTGAAATCTGAACTTCAATTTTTGAGTTTTATCGTAGGATCTCAGTTTTCATCTAATATTGAAAATTTATGTATCATATGACATTATTGCAGCTTAATCGATTATGGTAAGCTAGGACTGCAGGTCCTAAGATTGCATCCTGAACAGATCAATGCGGTCTGGAACAATATTCGTAGGAATGTTTAAGTGCGTATTTGTCGTAAAAATGATGTTATTTTTTTGAGCAATGGAATACATGAATAGCGATTTAATGCAATATTGATGAAATTCCATTCGGAAGCATTTTGCCAATCGAATTGGCAACATATTAAATGTCGCACAAGGAGTAGGGTTTGCCAGTAACGCACAAAGAGTGGCTCTCCTGCTTGTTAATATCTCGTAATCTGAGCGTGATAGTGTGACTATGGAGAGGGGGGGGGGGGAGGCAGGAACTGAAATTTCTTTTTTTTAAATCGTGGCCAAGTACATATTGCTGAGAATCCCTCTTTTTGAAAGAACAAACGGGATAATTCGGAGGAGCCAAAAATTTCAACTATTCCGCGAGGATTGATGAGAAGGAAAAGAAATAAATACGATTAGATGGAAGAATATTTGGTACACTGCAAAAACTAATGTTTCACAGATGTCTTAATTTAAGATATTAGTTGAAGAAAAATATCTTAAAATTGGAAGTATCTTGAAGCTGGGTAACTGAAATGGAAAAATTTGAAATTGGGAAACCGTACATGTTTTAAGAAGTGACAAGACATTATTTTGTATCTGAAAAATTAAGATGAATATATTCAGCTGCTTTTTATGTTTGAAATTAAGATATTTTTCAATTGTTCAGTCATTGGAGCTTGAAGGTATATGGCGAAACTTAGTTGCTGAATGCTATTCAGACACATCAGTGTTAAACATTTTTCGTGTCTTAGTCAAGTATTGTAATTCCCTACACAAATATGAGAACAATGATAACGTGGATTAAATGAATAAGAAAAAATCGATATAATCATTTTTAATCGATTTTTTCCCGCCTTTCAGTCTCCAGAAATTCATTCAATTCAGTTCCTATTCTATGACAGGACACGTATGCATTTATAGGTGTTGTAACTTGGAAGTAGGTATACGAGAGAAATGACAATTACGTTGTTGTTTATTTAGATTTATTTAATTAATCTTATAGTGAGAAAAGTAACAAAGAAAAGAAAAGGCGCCTGCAATAAAACATAAATCAACATATGAATGATCTGGCCGCATGACAAACTATTCGCATGTTACGTACCTTTAATCCTGTCAATACAATCTAAATTTCCTTATAAAGCTTTCATCCTTTCCTTTCGCATTTATACTGACTAACGATTGCTTCCATACGACTTACTCTCGATGGATTATTATTTCTCTTACAACAGACAAACATTCACATTTCCGACATGTTCTTTTCGAGTCTCCCCCTCTTCTTCCTTTCCCCCACTACGTATAAATAAAGTCACGTTTCCATGAGGATTTCGCGCCAGTAAAGTAATTAATTTCAACAATAGGTTATGTCAATGAAAAATAAGACACTTCAACAGATTCAAACATTTAGAGATAACTGAATCTCCACTACCAAAGAAATCTTAAAAATGTTTTAAAACTGTCTACAAATGTATTTTAATGTCAAACATCAGTTTTCGCAGTGTAGGAAGAATCAGAAACTTGTGTGAAAAGGCCAAGGTTCTCTAGTAACTAGAGACTGTTATAGTAATCTGAAACGAAAAATTCAGAATGATCATTGTTGCGTGGGCTCGCCGCTATTACCTGAATGAAGACATTTCATTTCTATGCATAATTAATAAAATGGCGGACATTAAATGAAAATGAAAAAAATTGTCTTATCTCGCCTAGTCTCGCAAAACTAATGAATTTGTCTTTTTTATTTGTTTCACTGATTGAGTTTATTGATGCTGACTCAAAAAATTATTGACCTAAAAGAATGATTACATGCAGACAGAGGTGGGGGGGGGGGGGGGGGGGGGGGGGAGGGGGCAGAAAGACTCCATTCCATTCTCACGATGCTCATCGAAATGTTCTCTATATTTACAGTGGGAAAGCAGCAGAGAATTCCTGGATATATTGTGGACTGATTGCAGAGTTGGAGCACCATGGAAAAATCAAAATAATACATCATTCAGAAAGAAGTATGAACTGCCTTATCCAATCAATGTTGGGCACAATATAGCAAGAGAATCGGCACTGACCCATTACGTATTAGCAGGGGATATTGAGCTCCGTCCAACCCCTGATTTGCCATCGAAATTTTTGGAAATGATCAGAAAAACAGACTCGAGTTTCTTTGAAGAGTATGATAAGTTTGTTTTTGCTCTGCCAGTTTTCGAAGTAGCTAATACATGTCAGGATAATTTGCCGCTCAACAAAACTGCATTGGTAATTCAATTATTTTTCTTTCAACTTAAATATTTATGAAATTCGTGAGAGAAGAATAATTCATCAATTCTGACTATTTTCAATGAAATATCTGAGGAAATAAGGGAGATAGGGCAATTTCGCCAGAATCCTTTATCGTAGAAAGTTCTGAGTTACAAAAAAGATTCGAGCGAAATTGCTTCATCTCGCTTACTTCCCGAGATATATTTTCAAAAAAATGAATGGCAACGAAATAAATGGGGCGAAATGAACTGGAAATTTTTGGGGCAGGAGACCTTCACAAAAATAATTGGAAAAATAAGCTAACAATGTGGGCATGCTGGAGCATCTTTCCAACTTTTTTCAGATTTTTCCAAAGTTGCAATTTGCGAAAAATAATAGTTTCTTTTGGAGCGAAAATGTAAAGCAAAAATAAGTCGATTTCTTCCAATTATTCTATGAAAATATCTCGGAAACTAAGCGAGATAGCGCAATGTTTCTCTAGTCCTATTTTGTAGTTCTCGTAATTCTCTAAAAAAAGGATTTGTGTTAAGTCGTCTTATCCCCCTTAGTTTCCGAGATATTACCAAGATAAGAACTATTGACACATAGAATGAACGATTTATTCATTATTTCATGGTCTCATGTTTCTCTTCCAGATAACTATGCTGAACGAAACAAAAACGCCAATTCCTTCCCACAAATCATATGACCGTTGGCTGAATCAGCAAGAAAGTGCCGGTCTACACGTGAGTTACAGCTTCAAACGAACCAGTGAACATCAAAACTGGCAGCCAGTATTCATTGGTACCAATGAAGATCCATTGTACGATGAAACAATAACTTTAGAAGATCAGAACAATCAGAAAATACCGGCTTCCATGTCATGTGCACGTGACTACGATTTTTTGATGCTCGATAATGCGTTTCTCCTTCGTCTTAGTAGTCTTGAATCCTCCGAGGGAAGTGGAAGCAAAGCTGCAGGAATCACAGAAGATAATGATGACCAGAAAAATGAAATCTCAACGGAAGTTGAGAGTACAGATGACGAAGTCAACACGTGCAAGGTATGAAATTTGAAGAATATGAAGTTTTCACACAAATTCATTGCATCACTTCACCAGTTTTCTAAAAATAATCTCGAAAACTAACAACAAGGGAAATGAGACGATGCTGCACGAATCAATTTTTATGCGAAATTTCAAGAGCCCCAAGAGAGGTCTCCGCAAATTTTTTTCAAACTCGCTTGGTTCCGAGATATTCTCAGTGAAACTGAACGGGATAAAGCGATTTGGTCTCAGTCCTTTTTTGTAGCTCTTAGAATTCTCTATGGAAAAAATGGGACAGAATTGCCCTATCTCGCTTAGTTTCCAGGACGTTAAAAAGAAACAAAATAGAAAACTGAAAAGTTTAGTTTCCGAGATATTTTGAAAAAAACAGATGATGGAATAAAAGTGATTAGTCTGGAAGGTCCTTAATTGTGAAATTCAATGCCTTTTTTTGCACCTAGGGAGCGAAAAACGACGTTCCTCGATGCAAAAAATATCGTATGCACCACGGGAATAAAAAAATCAATTGCGACCCAAAGTTTGGCACTCTCGCTTTGCTCGGGCGAGGCAAATCTTGTGGCAATTGACTTTTTTACTCCCTAAATGCGTAATCTACTATTTTCTCCTTTTGATTCCAATATCAAAAAATTTCAGGGAAATTTTTTTTTTCTTTTCAGAGTTCTGGACCTTGCGCTAATAAGACTTTGGAGGCACGTGTTGAACAACGCGGAAATTACACTGTTCATTATAATTATGTGCCGATGGATGCCGCTGTTGATTGCTTGGGAACAGTAACACTCGTGATACATTCTGATTTTCAATATCTCGATAATATGGAGCCACAATTGAGGCGTTGGAGGGCACCAGTTTCGTTGGGTGTATATGCACCGGGAAGTGACTTTGAACCGTCTGTTGAAGCTATCAAGTATTTGCGAAATTGTGGAAGTCCACTTATCAGGAGATTCGTGACGTTTCATCTGTACTACGATACTGATCATAAGCCCAGTGAGGTTGGTATCATTCTAATATTTTGTTATGAATTGATGAACTGTAGAAATCGGTAGTAAAGAGGTAAAATCGAATAAAAAAAAATTTTCTGTCAGATCTCTGTATGGAAACATCCCGGATAATAAGGCGAGATAGCGTGATCTATATGAGAGATTCAAGACCTTTTTTAGAGCTCTTAAAATCCTCTACGAAAGAGGATTGTCTATCAGAATTGTCCTATATCGCTTATTCTCCAAGATATTTTCAAAAAACTAATGAAAACAATTGCCTTCTGTTTTACCTCCTTGCTACTGAATTACTGGAATTAATCATTAATCTCTGTTTCCGCAGATTCCACCAAGTGAAGAAGTCTCAAAAACAATGAGCTATAACTGCAGCCTAGATGCACCATGGAAAAATTCAAAATACACACCTGAAACATATAGGAAGAAGAATAAACTTTTATATCCAATTAACGTTGGCCGTAATATAGCTAGATTAGCAGCATTAACTCGTTACGTATTAGAAAATGATAATGAGCTCTATCCAACTCCTAATTTAGCTTCAAAGTTCATGAAAATGATCAGAGACCACCCAAACTTCCCGCCTAGAAGCGTTTTTGTTCTGCCAATTTTTGAAGTTACTAAGGACAGTCTCCCACCATTGAACAAAACTGAATTAGTAAGTCAAATATTTCAATTTACATTTAATATTCATAGAATTCAAATTCTCTAGCCAATTATTTTTTGAGAATATCTCGAAAACGAGATAGGACAATTTTGGCCTGATCCTTTTTTTGTAGCTCTCAAAACGGTTTACAAAAAAAAAGATGAGGTCAAAGTCGCACTATCTCGCTCAGTTTTCGAGGTATTCGTGAAAAAACGAATGAAGACAACAAAATTGTTTCATCAATTGATGAATTGGATGGGTTTTTTGGAATCCATTAATTGGTTTTAGACTGTGTTTGACTTTTTACGTCGATGATCGATTTTCGGGGCAAATACAATAACTTCCTTATCGGCAAGTCAAAAAATATTTCATGCATTCCCAACATCATTAGGTTGAAAATTATGTTCAAATTTCAAAAAATTGTTATTTTCGAGATGAAAATATGGGAAGAAGGAAATTATGTTGAAAATCCAATGAAATTTTCTTTTTGACATTAAAATATAGAGAAAAACTAACACATAATGAAAACCCCCCTAGTTGGAATTATTTTGTCGTGAGTTATTCAGTTTATAAATATTTCCCAATGAATTATTGTTTCCCGAGGTTCTCTGTTGTTTGTTATTTGATCTTCAATACATTATTACGTGCTACCTTTTTTTGAGAATATTTCGGAAATTGAGTGAAATCGAGCAAACTTGCCCTATCTCGCTTGGTTTTTGAAATATTCTCAAGAACTTCTTGACAAGAAAAATTGACTTATTCTGTTCCACCTCAGTGATTAGAATTTGATATCAGAGTCAGCATCTTTCAACCCTCATTTCTCTCCACTCTCATTACTTTAAATTTCTATTCTAGGTAAATATGCTAACCACAACCGCAACAGCAATTCCATTCCACCAGTTTTGGTGCTCAGAGTGTCACACAATACCAGATTATATACGTTGGCTAGAAATGCCAGAAACTGATGGACTTCATGCACCTTACAGTTCTAAACGTCATGGGAGATATGCATCCTGGGAGCCAGTATTTATTGGTACTAATGAAGAACCAATGCACGATGAGAGGCTATCATGGGAGGGCAAAAGTGACAGAAAAATGCAAGCCTGGAAATTATGTGCACTTGATTACAATTTCTTCATACTTGATAATGCATTCCTTGTTCATCGTCCCGGTATTAAATTTGTCGAGGGAAGTCAAGCCAAACCAAAAATAGTTACTGACACAGATCATTTTATTAGAAACGTTATTTTACCTGAGTATCGGAATTTATATGGGCCCTCAAGGAGCTGTGGAGTATAAGATATGTTTTCTCTTTTTACACAGGACAAATACAGTCTTTTACAGATTCCTTTAGGATATCTTGGAAAGTGAGTGATATTGTCCGATTTCGTCTTCATCACTTTTTGTAACTTTCAAGATCTTTACTGAAAAAGAACAAGACAAAATCGCCCTATCTCGCTTAATTTCTGAGATATTCCCAAAAAACTAATTAATTCATTAAAAATGTAATTATATATGAGCACTTCAAATAAATAATAAATCGCAATTAATTTTGAGTTTATTCGCAGTTTATTTAATTGGTGAATATTGAATTTGAATCAAATTAAATTGAACTTATCATCCATTGACATTTTTTCAATAATTTTAATCTATTATTCTAATGATAATAAATTGATTTTCAATTCATCAAGTGAGTCGATACATTTTTTCAAGAATTCTTCAATTTTATCACGATTGCAATTTTTAACTGGTATTCTTATCCATTTATCATAGTTTTTGATTGAAATAATGTTCTTTCTTTATCCTCAACTCCATTTTTTTCTTCTGTTTACTGATGGATTATTAATTTTTATCGGGTATTCTTTAGCTTTGTAAAATGATATTTTGAGATTTTCAGTAATCATTCTCAACGTTTTTTTTTAATAGAGTAATTTTTTGTATTTGGATTTCTTAATGGAAATTGTCCACAAGATTTATTCCTATGAACATTCTTTTTTTGTATGGAAAATTATGTTGAAAAATTTTTTTCACAAAAAATTTTGCACAAAAATTTGTTTTAACTTAATTTTCTCTCATTTTATCTTCCTGATGCATAAAAATTCATTCAGAAAATTGAAACGTACTTCTTGTGTCTAGACAGCTCAGTACATAAGCTAATCGATGATTAATTGGGTTATCAAAATATACATTTTGATATATTATCTGAAATGAGAAATAATTCTACGCATTTATAGATTGAAAGACAAACACACGTGGCGAAGGGAGAACGTGATGCTGAATTCTGTGATAATTTTCTAAGCTATATCTCAAATAAGTCAGTGAACTTGGAATTTATTTGCCTACACGTGGTATCATGACTTTTTTTTTCGAGTTCATTTTCTGATTCCTGGCATTTTTAAGTAAATTTCAGGAAAAGATTACGAAACCCTGTCATATATAAAGCCCAAATGATTTTCGATGTTAATGAGTTCATCTCTGGACCTTAGCGAATGGATATTGAGTAGAATTATTCAAGTCTCTCGTAGCTGTTCCCCTTGTGTTATCAAGTAAGTAATAGTAATTGAATCCAGAATATAAGCAAAATATCTCGGCAAATAAGCGAGATAGGCTGATTTTTCCTGAATCCTTTTTTGTAAAGAATTTTTCGCTTCCTAATGGAAGCTTTTCAATCGTAATTTTTTCGAGTTTGAGATTTTATCATAATATGACTGCAAATGACCCAAAACGCCAAGAACCACCGTTTTCAGAAAATGCCTGAGGCTAACTAGCGATCTGAAAATTTTACCGTGCGTTTACCATGCGTGCCCCAAGCTATCATCAAAATTTTAGCTGAATCGGCCGGATAGTTTTTGAGAAAAATGAAAATGACAAAAGATCGTTTTTTCGACTTTTCTCCATGAAAAATGAAATTCCAGCGTCCACTCTCAGCGAGGAGATGCGCGCTTATGAGCTGTATCTTTGACTCTTGGAGTGGTGGGAGCTCAGATTTTTAGTTTATTCAGTATAAAACTTTTGAGAAATTTTTCGTAAAAATCTTGATACCTCTATAACTTAATAAATAATTGAGCTAGAGACCTCAAATTTTGTGAGGTTATATATCTGATGAGCACAAAGTTTGGTATTGAAACTGAGCGGAATCAGTCCAGTACTTTCTTAGATATTAGCATAGAAACATCCGAAGAAGCAAGCTATATCTTCAAGACTATTCAATTAATCATATTTGGGATGAGCCTAGCCCTATGAGGCCTATTCTGGTTTCCCTATTCCACGCACACATCGATGATGGTAGATTTAAAATTAAAAAAACCATTCGGAAGCTTCCTGCTAATTGCATTGGCAGAATATTGAATGTACGATGTTCGAATTGCGCACAAGTAGTGAGGCTCCTACTTGTTTTTGAATGTTATTCAACGTCGTTATATTTATGCTGCCACATAGCATGCTCATCAGCGACGGCCATTCATGGTGTGTCTATGGAGAAAACACATATAAATTAATTGCTATTTGAGATCTAGAATCCATCCATTTTTATAAATACAAATACTTTTTTAAATTATGTTTTCGTTTATGAAGATAATAAACAACAGATTGGAAGAAATTTCACGAACTTTCTATGGAGATTGCAGTGAAATACTGCATCATAGATATTGAAGTCGAGTAAAATTTTGTTTAGCCAGTTCTATGTGATTTCTTGGAAAATTTGTACGAGAACCTGACTATTCCTTGAACAGAGGGAAACGGGGAGAAGCAATAATGGTTACATTTTTCATTATTTTGTAATCAACTCGTAAAATATCATTCTGTAGCCTGCAACCTTTCTTAGAAGAGAATCAGAGCTACCAGCGATATTCGAAATTTCCACAATCTGCCATGGGAACCGAGGTATTCCATAAAAAGGATAAATAGTGTATTACATACCTAGGCTAGTAAAGTAAGAAATGTCTCAGAGCACATGTACTTATCGAACTCGGTTGGATAGTGTATGGAGGCCTTCAATACGACAGTTACCATGGACAGTAAAACGGCAGTTACTGTCGAACGTAAGTCGCCCGCACCGGGGTAGTTTGGCTATCTGAACGTACGTGAAGCATTTCAAGAGCTACCAAAAAGGATTAGAATGGAATTGCCATATCCGCTTTATTTTCGAGATATTTTTGAAAAACTGAAGAAAGTGTCTCATTTCTTATAGAATGGCTTCTATCATCTTTATTCCATAATCATGTCATTAAAAATTTTTATGCTATAAACTGATAGACTATTCAAACTGACACCTACATTAATTCCGCATTTTTAAATATTTTACAGATTGTGACGTTAGTCTACACGCTCTATTCCCATCGATGAATTAGAGAGGAAGAAGGGCAAGATAAAAATCATTCAGGTTCCCTTGCTGATAATTTTTTTTGTTATAACATGTGCATCATTTCGAGAATTTTGGTCCTCAGGCTCTCAATTTTATTGACTCTCTGGAGTCTCTCAACCGGACTTGCACGAGAGGTAAAGTTTATTCAAGAAAAATCCATGAACTATATAAAAGAAAAGGGTGCGTAGTCAGCACGCGCGTTAGAAGCGAAACTTCGAATAGAAAGAAATAGGCAACTTGACAGTTAAACATCTGATAATAAAATACATACACTGAGGAAAAAATAGTACTAAAAACAATCATAAATTTGTGACATTGGTTCTTGGCAAATTTTTTTTTTATATAATCAAAAAACTTGTTCACTTTACTGAATTTTGTTGATCGCAACACATCATCTTGTTGATTCAAAACGGAATCCAATGGAACTCAATATCCTCTAGTTGATTAAATAGAATCTTGTACTACTACTCATTCATTAAATTTCACAAAATATATGGACCTATATTCTGAAGCGAGTTGTGGTGAAATATAATTTCTGACCAAAATTCGACTTGAAGTGTTACTCCGCTTCACTACTGAATTCTAGGAGTTAGCGAAATTTTCCTAGTGGTAAGCGAAGTTGTCCGGTGAGCGACGTTGCCAAGAACTCGTGTAGAAGGAATTCGGCAACGTTGCAGCAGAAGGAACACCACGGTAACTTATCACTAGGGCCGGAGACTTCATTTAAATTTGAGTCTCACTAAGCTGCTAAGCAACTAGGATACTCGAATCAATAAACAAATTTGATGTTTGAATGATATTTGAAATGTCAAAGTGACATTTGTGAGAGCTTTCGCGCGTTTGAATTTTGAGGCAACCTCTGAACGGAACTCTGAGCGGAGTTCTGAGGGGACCTCTGAGAGGAACTCTGAGGAGAACTCTGAGGGGACCTCTGAACAGAACTCTGAGCAAACCCTGAAGGGAACTATGAGGAGAACTCTCAGCGGAACTCCGAGGGGACCTCTGAAAGGACCTCGGAACGGAACTCTGAGCGGAACTCGCGGCAAACTTTCAAACGCTTGAAAACTCACAAATGTCACTTTGACATTCGAAACTTCATTCAATCATCAAATTTATTTATTGATTCGAGTATCCTAGTTGCTTAGCAACTCAGTGAGACTCAAATTTAAATGAAGTCTCCGGCCCTACTTATCACCCAACCAGAGTCATTAGGTCGCTCATGGTGACTAGTCTAGGATCAAATCACCCTGTCTCAATTGGTTTATCTATCTCCACTATCAATCCCGTATCTTGGTTGATATTCTCATGAAAACAGACACAAGAATAGACTAATCCTGTTTTAATCTAAAAAATCTTGATCATTTTTTTTTGAGAATAACTTGGGAACCAAGTGAGAGATTTCTTCCAAATCCTTTTTCGTAGCTCTTGAAATTCTCTGCAAAGAAGGATTCAGGCAGAAGTGTCCTGTCTCGCTTAATTTCCAAAATATTCTCAAAAACCTAGTGACATTCAAAATTGCTATGAAATTCTACTCCAACTCTTTTTTAGATCCATGGGTCCTGTGAGGGAAAAAGTTCAGAGCCACGGAATGTTCAGCATGGCCGTTTCCGTATACTTTATAATCACATATTGATGAATGCCTCAGTCAACTGCACGGATACAATAACATTCACAGCACATGCTAGTCTTCAAGATTTCAATGATCTTGAGCCGCTGTTAGAGCGCTGGAGGGCACCAATTTCATTGGCAGTTTATGCACCAGGCTGGGATTTTTACCGGGTTCTTAAGACTATGAAGAGATTGAGGAATTGTGGAAATCCACTCGTCAGGAAATTCGTAACGGTTCATCTTTATTTCGATAGAGCCCATGCTCCTTTGCCGGTTGGTATCATCTTCATCACCTAATGCCGAAACTTTGATTTGCTTTTTGAAGCTGTTGAATATTTTACTCTCTCTCCCTCTTTTTTATATACTTTTGACTCTTTTCGAAGCTTCTACAGCTCTTTTGCTTATTCGCTTTCTCATTTCGCCTAAACTCTGTCACTTATGAGTTATAAAATATATTTTGCCTTTTTCTGCTTTCTGAAAATGAATTCATTCAAGAGCGAAGCGGCGAAATCGGCTGAGTTCATCTTCTTGTAACTTATTTACTGAGAATATTTCAGAAACTAAGCGAGATAGTGAAAATTTTGTAGATGTCTATTTCGTAGATCTTGAAATTTTCCACAAAAAAAGAATTTCATGCACAATAGTGCTATCTCGCTCACTTTCCGAGATATTCTTAAAAAAACGACAAAAAAATACAGCCTCTAAAATTATTAAAATTGATAATTAATCCTTTTCTTCGATTTCACAGTACCTTTTGCGTAGAAACTACATAGATCAAATTTACGCTCGTTGCGATGAGAATCTTCTAGATAGGATCCACCGTGGTGGTTCAGCTCTATTGTTCTATGATTTGCATTATCCAATTAATGTTGGACGCAGCATAGCCAGGAAATCGGCATTGACCCATTTCGTCTTAGACGGTGATCTCGATCTCCGTCCTACTCCTGAATTACCATCGAAATTTTTGGAAATGATGAGTGAATCTAACTTGGCCTTCTTAGATAAATATCCTAAAAAGGTTTTTGTTCTGCCAGTTTTTGAAGTTGCTGAGACCAGCTCGCTGCCACTTAACAAAACTGCATTGGTAAGTCAATTATGATTTCCTTAGCGGAAAGGTAAAACAGGAAAAGACAACTTTTTTGTCACTCATCTTGGTGACACGCTTATATTCCGTGGACAAAATAACCGCGCCAAAATAACCGTGGCATAATAACCGTGGATGAAATAACCGATGGACAAAATAACCAGTAGATAGAATAACTGCAGACGGAATAATTGTGCGACGAAATAACTCACAGTTCGGTTTGTTCGTTTTGATTTTCCCATCATTTTATCATTATGGAATTGTCATAAGGCTGTTAAAAATAACTCTTTATGTACTAATAACGTGGTTGGAGGCTGGCATAATACGCATCAGCGTATTTTTTACCCATAAAAAAATGCAGAAAAAACCTTCATTTGGGCCGTTTGAAGTGGTCTAACCACTTAATGAGTACAACTTTGAAAATACTCTTGATTTTTTGAAAAATATGGCTTGTAATTAGAAATTGTGATGTAAATTTGGTCATTATTGTGAATTTGTTCATTGATGTGATTTATTTCATAATAGAAGTATGCTCATTGTATTGAATATAGATTTATTGAATGTTATTTTTTGCATTTCTTTCAGTTATTTCATCATTTGGTTATTATGTACATAGTTATTTTGTCTATCGGTTGTTTTATCCACGGTTATTATGCCGCGGTTATTTTGTCGCGGTTTTGTCCACGGGGATTTAGTCATCGAACCCTCATCTTATGGAAATATTGCGGGAACTAAGTGAGATAGGGCCATTTTCGTGAATTTTGAGAGTTACATAAAAAGATTAAAACAAAATCACTCTATCTCGTTTAATTATCGAGATTTACGAGATTTTTGATTTTCAAAAAGCAGTGAAACAGAATCATTCGATTCATTTGGCCAATAATTTTTTGAGAATATCTTGAGAACTGATGAAGATACGCCCTTTTTGCCTCAATTGATTGAAGTGAAGTCTTATTCTAGCTTTACCACTGCACCGCTTAATTTAATAAGAACAATTCTTCGATAATTCACTCTTCCAACTTGTCATATTTCTATTTCAGATACCTATGCTAAAGACAATGGGAACGGCAACGCCATCTGGCCCAGCTATCGCTGCGAATGCTCAGAATATCTTATTATATAGTCGTTGGCAAGATATCCCCGAGACTGATGGGCTCAATGTAACTTTCAGCTTCAACTATTTCAATGCACAGAAGTGGCAACCAGTATTCATTGGCCCTAATGAAGATTCAGTATTTGATGAACTGATAACGTTAGAGCATAACATTCAAAAGCATGAGCCGGAAAAACCACTTGAATATGAGTTTTTCGTACTTGATAATGCATTCCTCGTTCATGATCCTCGTCCCTACATAAAAATGACAAAGAGCATGAACTGAGAAATACGATTTTAGAACACCCGAGGAATTTTTTGAAAATATAATTCTATATAATTAGATACAATCATATCACATATATATATATATATATATGTTGTTATAATCTCACACAATCTTCTATTCAAGTGTGCTCTCACATTTTTCTTACCAAACAAGCCTCAGAAATCACACAACATTCATCTTTTTACTCATTCTACATCACATATTCTCACAGAGGGGAGAGAATATTCCATATCCGTAACAATATCATCATATATAATTATATATAATCGGCTATATTACACATCTGCCATCACATCTCGGTAGATATGATGTCATATCTGTTGAGATATAGGCAGATATGCTGGTAGATCTGATGAGATCTGACAAGCCCATAACGGAATGGCCCAGATCTGAATCAGATATGATCGCATATCATCATAGCTTCCTAGATCTATTGTCAAATATGACAAGATATGGCAAAATGTGATTAGATCTGAAATTTACAATTTTTTTTGTACTTTCCGCGATCTAAATATATCTGATTATATCTGTTCAGATCAAATTGATAGCGCCAAAATTCAGAGCTCATTATGTTTAATTAGAAGGGCTGGAGACTTTAGTTATTATTTCATCCGGTAAAGTCGCTAGGCAACTGTTCACACAATCCCAAGCTGTAAACAAATTTGAAAAAATATTCCCGTCAATTTCTCAAAGTCAATTGCAATCACAGATACATTGTGAAATAAATGAAATTTTGAAAAATAACATTTAACCTTGTGTAATTTATTTATTGTGTTAACATTTACATGTATTGAGTAAACCAGCTTAATTCTCAATTCTTCGAAAATATCTTGGGAACTAAGCGAGATACTGCAATTTTTGTAGAGAATTTTGAGAATAAAAAAAAAAGATGTATTTCACTTAGTTTTCAAGAAATTCGGAAAAAATGAATGACACAAAATAGCATTTCACATAAATTCAACTTATTCGAGGAAATACATAAAGCAATTGGTAGAACAGGTTATTCAGCAAGTGACATGAATGAATCAGGTTCATGTTAATTTGAATTCTACACTGCAGTCTCGAAAAAACCAACAAATTCCTGTTCATGACTGCTGATCCAACGAATTCTGTTTTCAGCTGTTTCAATACAACTAGCAATGAGTGAATCATCTAAATCCGGATTATCTGCTAGGAACTTTTCCAGCTGCAATGAATGATATAATTAATAACGATAAATAATTTTTTTTTTTCCAGTATTCAATAAAATATCAAGCTTACTTTGCCAAGTTGCGCTTCTGTAGTAATTTTTGCAGGGATATAATTAGCAAGAAATGTCATGTCTTCACATCCAATTCTAAAAATTCAAGTATAATATTATTTAACTCAATAATTAGGTGAATTCAGTAGCGAAGAGGTAAAAGAAGATAACTCAATTTTTATTGCAATTATTTTATGAGAATATCTTAGAGAATAAATGAGATGGACAAATACTGCCTCAATTCATTTTTGTAAAGAATTTCAAAAGCTACAATAAAGAATTCAGAAACGCCCTTCAGAGCCTATCTCTGATAGCATAAATCGAAAGCAGCAACTATTTGCTCATTGAATGTAATTTAATCATATTAATACAAGTTTGTTGCGCTCAACGATTGAATATTAAACAATATCTGGGGCACTGTCAGGAACCGAAACCCTCATGGTATCTTGGAAACTTGAAAATATCAAGAAATTTCAAAGTTTCCAAGATATTTTTAAAAAATCAAAAAGTCAAAAGTTGACATTGGATAGAACGATTCCGACTCAATCCTTTTTTGTAGAGAATTTCAAACGCTATAAATAGGATTCTAGGAAAATCGCCTTATCTCGCTCAATTTCCGAGATGTAGTCGGAAAAATAATGACGAAAAAATCAATTTCCCCTTTTTTTTCTCTTCACTACTGAATTATGCTCTAATGCGCTGGACATCAGCATCTACTCACATTTTCATGATTTTTCCCCTATTCTCTACAAATAAATCAAGAACTACATCCATTCCATCTTCATTCATCTCGAAAACATAACGCAAAACGTCAGAAATTTTCAGACTCTGATGTCTCACAAGAGTCTTCTTGAATAAATTTTTCAATAATTCTTCATTCGATGTACAAACAAGTGCTGCTAAATGTTCAGTGATATTATTATTGAGATATTCTTCAAGAAGTCGATTCCATGCTGCCTCATCAACTGAATACATGCCAGCACAGAGAAGAGAATCCATCATGTCAGGTGAAAATCTACATTAATTTTTAATTCAGTTAATTTTTAATTCTCCGGAAGCTGTGGGAGAGACGCCCTTTTTCATCCCAATTTTTTTTCGTAGTGAATTTCAAAAACTACAAAAAAAGATTCAGACAAAATTGCCTCATTTCGTTTAGTTTTCGAAATATTATCAAGTAGAAAATGGTACAAAAAAACTGTCTCAATGTAATAAACTGAATGAATCGATTTTTTTTCGTGATTTTTCGAGAATATCTCGAAATTTAAGACGAGATAGTACGATTTTATCGAAATCCTTTTTTTCTGCGGTTGAAATTCTCTACAAAAAGGGATTTATCAGAATCGTCTTATCTCGCTCAGTTTCCGCGATATTCTCGGAGAAAAATTTTAAAAAAATGATCTATCTATTTTAACCCAGTATTGAATTTTTTCATGTATCTTCTGAAGAGTCTAAATCCAAGTTAGTGAATATTGAACTTGCCCATCTACTTCGTGATCATCCAGCCAATTTATGACCTTCTGGGAAGCATGATCTCTGCAAGTCTCTGATCCTAGTCGACAGGCTAACTTCACAGCCTCACCCCTGATATATTTTTGAACCCATGCATCTTCAGGTGAATCCTCATAATTAATATGTTCCAAGAAAATATCCAATAATCCAACGATGTAACTCTAAAACAAATGATCAGATAAATCAAGAAATCTACGATTGTCAATGTATTTTTCACGATATTACCTTGAAGCTATCATAGTGTCCAGTATTTGCTAGTCTGCCCCGCAGATCTGAGAGAGTAGTAAGTGCAGAAAACCATGGAATGGGATCAACCTCGTGCTCGAGATATCCAAGTAAGTTGAGAGCTATATTATAATCAAGTAATCCAATTTTCGCCAGGTTCATTGCGTCGTCGATAAGCTGGGCACGATTCAATACATGAATATCTGCATAATCTTCCGACTTCAGGAAGTCAGTGATGAGACGCCAATTCTCATTATCGTAATTAACACGATAATATCCTAATTTATGAAGTAGTCAAGTTAAATCAGGTGTAAAAAAATCAATTTTCATTTTCTCTCACTTCAAGAGTAACTCGAAAAGTAAATGAGATTTTTATCTTGAATTCACGGCTAACTCATCGGGTTCGAATATATTATTAACCTTTAGGGGCCCGGGATGACGCCTCGAGGCGCCATAGTTTTTCTGAGTAGTTAAGTCGGACCAAAGCTGTTCCTTCGGGTTATTCGAGTCACTGAACACGATTTCGAGTCTTCGAATATTTTCAAGCTTTAATATGTCTTTACAGATTATTACAACTATAATCAGTGGAAAGTATCCAATTTAGTTAAAAAAAGGGAGCTATATTGGATCCACAATTTTGTATTTTACAATTCTGACTGCAGAATTGTGTTCAGCGACTTCGAAAACCTATCTCTGTACATTTTCAAGCCTTAATAAACCTTTTGAACGTTTTTATCAATTTTTTAGAAGAAATTTTATAATATAACATGGACTTTTACTGTTCCGAGCCAGGATGACGCCTTGAAGCGTCACGGTCTGACTCGCTAACATCCGACCTTGGTTTGGGTCTAACTTCGGAACCTCAATTCTCTTTTCAATACAAATTATGAGCTTTGAAAAATTTAGAAATCCCGGCCCTCTAAACGTTAATTAAGAAAAACGGTCTTCCTTATCACGGTTGACGATTCCGATATTATACAGACTGCTTGTTAATAATGGTGTAAAGTGCCTTCTTCTCAAGCTCGGCTTCACTTTCCGCCCCCGAACCACCCAAAATCAATCCTCGAAACACACTCAGTTTCCGAGATATTTTCGAAAAACTACTAAAGAATCGATTTATTGTAGTTGGGGTATTTTTGTATCAATATTGCCTGGCAAATATTCCGGAGACTAAGCGAGATAGGGCTGTTTCACCCTAACTTTTTATTTCTTCATTTTTCATTCCATATGATTTATTATTTCTCACCGAACTCTTGTTTGTTGAAAATAACCCATTCATCTTCAGCGAATCCTCCATCGAGAACAGTAGTTCCATCGTCATTATTTAACCACTCTGACACAGTGGTAACGTCGAAGTTTCTTTCCCCCTGTGTAGCATAGTTAATGGGAACAAAATAGAATTTTTCGTGAGTTTCATCTGGTTGATCTAGAAAACGTTTCTGCGTCAAAGTCGCTGTCCCAGCTGCGTAATCCCGTATGACACTGACCACTGGATATCCAGGAGTATTGGCCCAATGGTTCAACACTGAGATCAGATTGGATGTGCCCGTGAATACTGCGGCAAACTCCTCAAACAAGTCGGTAGGAGTTACTGCTCTGCCTTTCCTGGAGAATGAAATTCAGTAGTGAAGAGGTGAAAGGGACAAATTGACTCATTCACTGATTCTCGGGAGAATAACTCGGACGATAAGCGAGATAGGGCGATTTTTCCTGAAAAAAAAGTTGGAAGAATGGACTGAGATACTTACATTTTATTTAGATAGCTTCTCAAGGCGATCAGGAATGGTTCTTCTCCCAAAATATGACGAATCATTCGGATGATACTACTGGCTGTGAAGTTTAAAATAACGTGATCCATTAAAGGAATTCTCATTTACTTTTGGAAATTTTACAAACCTTTTAAAAAAGATATTCCATCGAATATCGCTGCTATTTGATCTGGACTGCTTACATCAACATTGAGCGCATGAATACCGAAGGAACTGTCAACACTGAAGGCTATGTCCTGATCTATCACTAGTTTTTCGATCATGTGTTGATCCAATGTTCTCTGCTTTTGGAAAATCTACAAAAGAATTGTGATTGAGAATCATTAGATTTTCTTTAGCGATCATTTTCTGAGGATATCTCGGGAATTAAGCGAGATAGAACATTACCGCTCTAATTCTGTTTGTGGCTCTTAAAATTATTCCAAGAGCTTAATGAAGCTCTTGAAGTTCTATATAAGAATGGAATAGGATGAATCCCTCTACCTCACTTGTGACTGAGACAAAGCGATTTTGTCCAAATTCGTTTTTATAGATCCCAAAATTCTTCATAAAAAGGACCATGACAAAATTGCTCTATCTCATTAAGTTTCCAAGATATTCTCAGAAAATAATTGAGCGGAAAAATCAACTCATCCTACTCCATTTCTTGGAGATTCAGAAGAGAAAAATCGTTACCTCGTGCGGTAGCTCATATTGGAAGTATGCAGAAATACCCTCGGTCAGCCACAAGTATTTCCACCACACTGGCGTAACCAAATTACCAAACCACTGATGAGCCAATTGATTGCTCACCAGGATAGCGACTTGTTGCTCAACAGCAATGTTAGTAATGCTGTTTTCCTCGATGAGGAGACCCGATTCGCTGCAATTGTTATCATCAGTTAAATATTGGTTAATTCGAAACTGATCACCGTGAGAGACATCATCCAATAACTTGCAAGATATTGATGTTATAAAAAACAATTTACAATAAAAAAAGTTAGAAAACTTAATTTAGAAAAGAAAAGGCTGTAACCCACTGAGAAGCGTAGAGTTCAAACATATCCCCACTACTGCTATACCCCCACTACTAGAGTTGTTGTGGCACCGTCACGTGACGGTTAGTGGTGGGGGAAGGCTCTGGGCAACTATAAGAGGCGCGAGGCTCGCCGAGAGCAGTCAGACGGTCTGCGGTCAACGGTGGTACAAGACCACCCGAGGCTCACTCAATGGAGGAAACTCCCGAGAGTGTCTCATTCCCTCCTCCTTTACCGCAATGAGTGTCTCACACCCCGAGTAGTGCGTAACGGCTATCACATTCATTTGCACCCACAACCAGCCATATATTTTCATGCAATATGTATACTAATTTTCCAATTACATTAAAACTAATTTCCTTTTCATGCTCCGTTAAGTAAATTGGAAAGAGCGTTCAGTTTTATGTCTAAAATGAGTTCTCTGCCTTCTTATTTTTCATTCCCTCTCTCAAGTATAAGAAGAACTAGTCCCAACGTATTTGAAGATATGTTGCAGGGTCGCTATAGTTTTTCGTGTAGTAGTACATGAACGATTCGCGAGATATCAGATTAGGTAGCCTCTCAAATCATGATAATGAAATGAGTACACATCTGACAATTTTTTGGATTCTTTCAAACGAATGAATTATCATTTTGAAAAATACCAAGAAAATTCGCAATCACGGTTTCTCGGACGGTCTACACATGCATATCTTCCATTTTTGGAAAATAATTTATTCGTTAACAGGAGAAGAATCCAGAAATTGGCAGATATCTGCTACTTATAGTTTCATCTCAAATATGGAATTATGTTCAGAATACACCCCTCCAACGGTTGCAGAGTTCATCCCCCCGTCGTTTTTTCTCCGAATGGAATTTACGAATTCCTCCTAATAACGAATTCCCCGGAAAATATTTCCCTTGGCATGATTTCCTCTAGGAATATTTTACTTCATTACTTGATTTTTTTTATCTTACTTTGTTCGATTTCTGTTATTATTCTTTTGAATTGACGTTTCCCTCCCAAAAATTTTACTTTATTCCTCGTTTATTTTTCCTGGGGGAATCGTTGCTAGAGGGAATTATTTCCACGGAAAACTTTCCGGGTAAGTCGTTTCAGGGAAAGAAATGCCTAGAATACGTCATCCAAAAAATATAATACTTTGTCAAACAATTCATAAATAAAGTCTATTCTTTTTCAAGATTCTGGGCTCAACCTATTAATTATAAGAAACTAAAAAAGGCGAAGCCCAGGGAATCTCTCATACAGTGACTAGTCTAGGATTGAAACAATCGGGTGATCTTTTTACCTGCACGTTATGAGGCCCCAGTTCTCCATAGCTCCATTAGAAAACGTGGGAAATGCCACAAAGTCGATTTTCCGAATTCCAATTTCCTCTTGAGTGATACCAGTGATCTTCTCGAGTTGCCTCCACGCTTGTTTACCAAATTCAAGAGCGAATTTTCCATTTTTTACGACACTTTTTCTAGCCCAAATACTCAAATTTCCATCGGACAGAGGCTCGAAGTCTGAGACAATGAATGCAACTAAGTAAGTCGACATTTCCGGAGTTTTGGCAAATTTTGTTATCACTTGAGTGGCGTCAGTTTCATCAGTCTCCCGAGAAAGTTCAGCTGCGTTTGATAGCGCTTTGTAATTACTAGGATGTTTTATTGAAATATCGAAAGTGGCTTTGAGCGCTGGCTCATCCCAGCAAGGAAATGCATAACGGGCGTTAGTAGGTACGAAATATGTTGCAGCAAACAATCTGGAATGTGAAGGTTCTTAGGGGCAACGGAGCATTTCTTCAAAGAATATCTCAGGAAGTAAGGGAGATAGGGCGATTTTGAAATCGCAGAATGTCCCGTTTATAAAATTTCCATTCAGAAGCAAAATAGAAAAGAAATCAATTACTCACACATCATTTCCTTCATCATCAGTGTATGAGGACCAATAGAATCCTTTTCCGTCATCTCTCAATTTACCTTTGTACTCTAATTTCAAGGCATAATTGCCAGCATTTATTTCTTCGTCCAGTGTGAGAGTTAGGAAATCAGTTGTAATGTCAACAGCCGATTCCGCAGAGATTCTTCTATCATCTTTGATGACAGTAGCTGACTCTATCGCAAGTTCTTTGGCGTGCAGAATTATTCTCCTGGTATTGTCTCTCTTCACAGTGATTTCTATTTCAGATACACCAGTAAAAGTAAAATCAGCAAATTCTGGGATAAGTAGCAACTTGTAAGTTGATGGTACGATATCTTCTGGGAGGCGATAATCAATTTCTGAATCGATATCTGCCAGTGCGGCTACTCCAACGAGTGCAGTAAAAATTACTGCAAATAATGGCGAAGGCTCCATTCTGCTTTGAATCTTTCCACTGCAATTAGAATGATTTTTTTTTCTTCTATTTTTTTTTTGCGAGAATCGCAGAAATTAAGCGAGATGGGGCGGTGCTGTTGTAATCTTTTCTAATGCTCTTCTCTATAAAATAAAATTTGGGCAAAGTTTCCCTATATCGCTTGGTTTTCAAGATATCTTCAAAAAATCAATAATTATTGTAAAGAAAATGAACTAGAATCAATCTATTTATTATGATTTTTCGAAAATATCCCAGAAGTTTATGGAGATCCGACCTTTTTACTCCAATTTTCTCTTGTATCTTTTGAAATTCTCTTTGAAAAAAGGATCAGAATGAAATCACGTGATTGGGCTTATATTCCGAGATGTTCCAGTGAGAATTTTCACTACTAAATTGATTATTACAAAGCAAAATTGACACGTCTGATAAATTGAGGCTTTGGAAGTAAACTATTCTTTAGTCTTCGCTGAAACTGATTATTAAAAAAAGCAAAAAACTTTCGAAAAAAAGGAGAATTAAATTTTGCATACTTGGTTTCGTATTAGTAACGGTTTTACGATTGAAATGGTCTCAGTTATGTTACTTCAGAAACAAAGTGACTTGAGTACTATGTATGAGAATAGCAATTGCGCCACTTTGATTCTGAGACAATGATATGTACATTTTGATAAATTTTATTTATTTTTAGTTGTCATAAATTCTTTATATTTGAGTCATGAAGAATTATGCGGATATTTTTCATATGACATCAGGATTTTATTACTGCGTCTGAATGTTTAAATTTATTCCCAACTCGTGAGCCACGTGGAAAGTACTGATTACTTCTTCATAAGCTGCTACGACTGATAGAATTAGAAACATTTCCGAAAAGAAACTTGTTTTTTTTTGGAAATCTAAGGCAGAATCCCATTTGCCGATTGAAGAAGGCAATTTTTTTTTTTTTAAACGATGAAAAATAATGATGAGAAATAATATCCACCGAATTCCATTAAGAATTTTTTTCCTTTTTTTTATACTCATTCAACGTCGCCATGTTTACACTATGATTCTGCCAATCAGCGATGGGAATTCATGGTGTGTCTGTGGACAAAGCACTTGTAAATGATTTTACAGTAGTGCTTGAATCATTCGGCAGAAACTGAGATTTAAACTAGGAGCTTTGAGGTACCAATTCGACACTCTACCGAACGAGCCACTAATGAGGGAATAATAATAATAATAATAATAATAATACCCACCGAAATGGCCTTAGGGCGCCTCAGGAACAAAGTAGCATCAGTACTATCCATGAACATGGCATTTACGCCACTTTGATTCTGAGGCGATGACATATGCATATTGAGCAATCGCGAGGAAATATTCGGCACTTGAGTCATGAAAAATCATGAGGATATTATTCATACGGCATTATAATTTTTTATTGATGTGTTCGAAGGTGAGAATTTATTTCTAAGTCGTGAGCCACGTGGAAGGTATTGACTACCTTTCGTTATGTTTATTTTTTTTAAATTAGAAAATATCAGAAATATTGAAAAAAGTGATTAAAATAAAGATGTCAATGGAATGGCTTGAGATGAATTTTTTTTGACGATTCCATTGAATAGTCGAGGATATTTCCCATCGAAAATATGTATAAGAATTCAGTAGCGAAGTGATAAAGGGAGTCAAGTCGTAAAATGGTAACTAATGGTAAAATGGACATAATGTCCATGTCAACTTTGAACAATCATCACTCATAAAAAGCTTACAAACTATATAATACGTCTGTTTAAAAAAACAGAAAAAATCTGCCTCTTGTCTATTGTCATTGTTATCGGATTCTCCGACTGTTTACATGAAGCCATTTCAGCCCCCTCTTCTATAATAGCTATTATTTTACAGATTAGAGTAGTATATAAAGAGAAGTAGAATGAATATCTTCACCCAAGTTCCTTCGGGCAAAACATTAATTCGGTTCAAGTTCAGAAACCTGGAGAAACAGGCGATATTCAGAGAATCAAGAACCATTTCTGCAGAAAGCTTTTCATCATGAAGTTTCATTCAGTATCAGCACTGCTGATAATTTTCATTACCCATATACACGGTGAGTAAATAATCAAATAATTTGAAGATGTACATCTAACAAATCGTTCGTTCATTAGATTCAGTTGGTTTGATAGTAGCGAGGGGAACTGACGTAGTAGATAATAGCTACCCCTGGGTGGTCAAAATAATTAGTTTCAAAAGGGCCACGTACGACGCGGAACGTTGTCAATGGATTGTTGACATGGCACACTGTACTGGTACCATTATCGATGAGCTACATATTCTCACGGCAGCTCATTGTTTCGACAACGTATCAGAAGCAAATATCACAGTTAAGGTTGGTGAAATTTGCTTGAGTCGTAGCTGCAAGACCGGACATAAAGTGAAAAAAATTCACAAGCATTCTTCTTATGGATCAGAAAAAATGACAGTTCGACGACCGGATAATTCCGAAGAGGAGTTAACAACTAGTGATGTAGCTGTATTGACTGTAAGTAAATAATTAAAAAAAATTAAAAAACATTTCTCATGATCTCTTCCATTGTCATCATAGTTGGAAACTGCACTGTTATTTGGAGACTCCGTCCAAAAAATTCCATTACCCACCAAGGAGGTAGATTATTCTGCAGCACATTCACTTTGCCACATGGCTGGTTGGGGCTGGGAATTCCCAAGCCCTAACAATCCTGTGAAGTTACAGTGGATTCCTCTGAAAATTGAAAAATTCAGTGAGCACCAAGAATGCCAGGCTCGCTATAAGTTAATATGTGCCCGACATCCAGCACAGACAGCGTACGCCACTGAGGTAGATTGCTGATATCTATTAGTAGAATAACATCAATCCTGTGTTAATAACGGAACCTTTCAGGGCGATAGCGGTGCAGGTTTAATATGTCAGGGGGTTGTGGCTGGAGTGATGTTTGCATCTGTTGATCAGGGCAATTTCCCAACATCTTTCCAGAGTGTCTTTCATTTCCTACCGTTCATACACAGCGTTCTTAGGAAGGACGAAGCAAGTCTGGCCGCTGTACTTAACCAGTCAAAACGAACGAAGTCCAGGCCATGTATTTGCCTCTAAAAAGTTGTTCTTGCGATTTTAGCGAAAATTTTGTTGATTATTTTTTCAATTACAATTTCGACCAATAGGTGCAAGGAATTTGACATCACGTGGTGTGTATGATTTCAATAATTTTCGGTCATAACACGGCTGTTGCTAAGCAGCAAACAAAAGGTTTTCAACAAATTCCGAACCACTTTATCCCATGAAAATGTGAAATCCATGCACCTATGCCCCCCAAATTAGAATTAAAAAAATAATCCCCCCAATACCCCCCGTGCTTGAAAATTAATTGGATATTTCTTTCAAGTTTACCCGCTCAACAATGTGTGCGTTCAGTTTGGCACAAAATCCCTCACGCACGAGCACCCGGGATTTTATTACTGCCAAACTTCACTCACGTGTTGCTGAACAACAAAACTTTCGGGGAGTACCCGCTAATTTTCAAGCACTTGGGGTATTTACAAGTGATGCTAATAATGTCAAGGCTTAGCGAAGGATTTAACTTCATAATTCGAGAGTTATAGATATAATAGATTGACGGTACTGGCTGGGGTTTTCCTCCTAGAGATTCTTCCCAAGTCCTAGACGAATGGGATACTGGTCAACATAATAATAATGGAATCAATTTAATTACGCATTTTTTGAGTTCAAGTTCAAGCGATTTTATTAACATATAAGACAAAGACTGGATAGTTACATAGTTTCAGCTCATGAGCTTTAACTTATATGGTAGATGTGCATACTAACACACCTGTTCCTATATGCAAAGTTTTTTCCAGAAAAATTTGGATAGTCTTGCACCGGGAGTCGAACCGAAGATCTTCCGATGTCGCTTTGGACGCTCTACCGATTGAGCTATCGAGTTCTATACAAAATTTCCATTTGAATCTCTTTAAAACCCCACTCGGGAGTTGTTTAAAACCCCGGTCGGGGGTTGAGAAGCAAGAGATTTGGAATAGGGAAAAATTTAAGAAAAAAAAGAAAAAAACCTATGATAATTACGTACTATTGTTGCATATTTGTAAAATGACATCTTTATATTTTCAATCTCTTCATCAATAAATCAGTGTTACCATGTATTTTATTGAGTAATCAATATCAATTCAAAATTTCATGGACTTTTATAACCTTGAATATGTGCGCCAAAAAAAATAGAGGGCTACTGGATCAAGCATCGAACACTTCTGATTTCTTTCAAAATTTTCAGGCTAGTACTTTGAGCAGGACAAAATCGACCAGCTATTCTTCAGTGTAACAAAGATGCTTTAGTAACAGAAGTATCAATAAATCTTTTTGAATTGGAACAAAATTAACTCTTCCATTCTTTCCTTCTTCTCGTTTCGAAATCCTGTAAGGCTATTGAACAACGGAAATTTTGAGGCCAAAAAACATCGAAACTAAGAATTTCGATTTTAAAAACCAAAACATATGAAAATTTCCATTGCAGCTGTCATCATAAATTCTATGGCAGAAAGGCCATGAACATATGTCATGCTACCTAACATCAATATTTCGCAAAAATTCCACGGACTGTAATTATAAACAAATCGTCCATGGTTATTTTCGATATTGCGATCGTCCATGGAGTATTCGACAGGAATGAAGATTTACCAAAGTTTTTTGAGCATCATCAATATTAGCGATTTTTATGCGACTAACTATGATATGAATCGAATCAGGCACAATTTCTTTCGTCTTCGTTGAAATAATTTCCTGCAAAAGTAAAGTAATTTTCGAGTATTCATTAAATTTGTTGATAACGAATTTTTTTCCTGGAAATTGTTAAAGTGAACCATAATCAAAAAAATATTTTTAGTTAAAAAAATTGATTTTCAAATTTGAATAGGAAAATATGAGTGATCTTCAATGGATAATCACAGGAACGAAAATAGCTCTTGGAAGTAGCTCTTGGAATTCTTTACAAAGAAGTGTTTGAACGAAATTGCCTTATGTCGCTCAGTTTCCAAGTTAAGAGTGGTCTTGGAGATCAATTGTTTTTTCCACTTCGCTGGTACCGATTATATTTTCGGTTCGTTTTCGTTAAAATCACATGGCACGAGTATATTGTATAAAAATTGCACCTAATGGAATTTGAAGAAAAGAAAAAGAAAGCTAAATGTTGACTACTTTTTCAATGAAATAGAAAGAATTCACTGTTGCTAGTAATCGAATGAAAAATAAACTCAAAAGATAATATCACAATGTGTGTTTCATTCAATGTACCCCAAACGGATCCGTTGTTGAGCTATTGATCGTTGGTCGTGTATGTCCACTCAGTCGATCTTTTATCGGTCACTGGTCGATACGAATTATGAAATTTTTTGAAAAATAAAAATGATTGACTTGAATTCATCGCCTGTCCAAGTCGAGACTTCATATACTGGGAGTTCAAACCTCGCTCGTGCCTCTCCTATTTTTTCCAAAAACTTGATTCCTTGACAATTTTCAGTCGTAAATCTGGTGATCGTCAAATATTCTGAATGTCGAATATCCCATTCATAATGTTGACAATCACCAGACTTACAACTGAAAAATTGTAAGAGAATGAAATTTTCTGAAAAAATAGGAGATGCGCAAGCAAGATTTGAACTCCCAACCTTCGTATCACACTGATACTCTACCAATCAAGCTATTGCAAGTCTCACTATTTACCTTCGAATTTTTGATTCCGCTATACTACCCTTCTTCCGCCCCTTTCCTGAAGCAATCTACACCTTTCATAGTATTAACAATCCTGAGACTAACAACTGAGAAATTGTCAAGGAATAAAATTTTCGGAAACAAATAGGAGATGCGCAAGCGCGTTTTGAATTTACCCCTTGAGAGTGTCCCAGTAGATCGTTACCCCAGGCTGTTTCAGTACTGACTCCGTTGTCAAATCAGTCATAGCCCAGTACTAGATTTATCGAATGGTTTCCAGTAATGTTCAAATGATGGACCAGTACTGATACTCAGTACTGTGCACCAGAACTGAGACAAGATTCTCCCAATACTGGTATCAGTAAAGTTCCGGAGTTGATATATAGAACTGTTTGTTCCAAAGCCACCGATAGATTTGGCATCCTTTCTGCAAATACTGTTTCATTACGAAATAATAAATGCCAACGATCACGATCACGCAAGATCGCTCTCAGAATCTCTGATTAGCGGTATGGATGTTTTGTCATACCGGCATCGAAGAATAGTAATTTTTCCCATTAATTATGCATAAACAATAAATTATTATCGATAATCATAGTAACAATAAGGAGAAGAAATGAGTTATAAGTAAGCAATGTTGGATAAATAACGAATAGTTAATTGATTATGAATAATAATAATAATAATAATCAAATTTTCCATGAGTCTGATAAAAATAGACACCGAAAAGACTTTCATTTTTCTTTATCAACTCTTTGGAATCATAAATTTGAGAGACCAACCAATGTGTTAATCTCTATGCATGATTTTGTTATCGGATTCTTCAACAGCTTATATGACGCCATTTCAGCCCCCTCTTCTATAATGTCTATTGTTTTAGAGATTAGAGCAGTATATAAAAAGAAACAGAATGAATACCTTTACACAAGTTCCTTCGGGCAGAACATTAATCCGTTTGAAGTCCAGAAGCCTGCAGAAAACGGGCAATATGCAGATAATTGAGAATTATTTCTCCAGAAAACTGTTCATCATGAAGTTTCATTCAGTATCAGCCCTGCTGATTATCGTCATCATGAATATACACAGTGAGTAAATATTTACATAATTTGAAGACGATATCTAAAAAATCGTTCGTTCATTAGATTCAGGTGGCTTGATAATTGGCCATGGAGATCAAGTAACAGGGAATGAGTTCAACTGCCCTGCTGGAAATGGATTATAAATTCTTAAAAAAAAAAACGCTCTTCTCCTTTTTATCCGAAACGAGCGGTTTTTTGTCCAAGTGATTGCACATAAAAAATGCTGAAATCCACGAGTTCAGATTCAATGATTTTTAATCAGCATCGCAAAATGTTTGGAGCAACTTATAGAAACCACTGTTCCCAAAAATTGAGTCTATGAGTAATATTTAATATACATGTGTTTCTATGAGAATTTGTAAGAAAACGAGGTCATGTATTTTTTTGTTCAAATCTGCTACAGGTATCAATGGGGTTTTCCTGAATAAGTATTTATCACATTTCTATATATTTTTCTTATGCTGTCTCAAATAAGCTATCTGTATTGATAATAACTTTCTTAGTAATTTCCTATAAGCTTGTATAAGAATTGCACGAATTAGGGACAGATTAATATTCGATTGTATCTGTCTTTATGAGTAACTTCCTATAATTTTCCTATCATTTCAAATGAGTTTTGAGCCATTTTTGCTAATGATCGTTTTCAGGATTTATCAGCAAAGTTCTATGAATTATCCTATCCGTCCGTATGAGAATCATTGAGTGATTTACTCCATTAATCCTAGAAGTAGCTATCTGTAAATGCCGTGCTCTGATAAGCTATACGACTTGAAATTTATGAGCATCAATTAGTGACTCCTTACATGCATTCATCATGTTCTGAAGGATAAGACATTCTGAAATTCTATGCGATTTTCAGAGGAATTCAATTGTGGGAAGAGAGTTCAAATTAATGAGCAATACCTTATATAGTGAATTCATTCATTATTGCATGTATTTATCGGTAGTTTCCTACCTCAGTTTTATGTGCGATTACTCGAAAATACTTCATATGAATTTATCAATTAGGAAGGAAAATTCGTGGTTCTTACGATACGGTTTAGTTTTTCATCAGTTTCTACTTGTAAATACTACTTTCAATCATTACAGTTCCCTTCGATGTCTGTAAATTGTACCGAATAATTTACTCATATATTTTGATATCTGTGAAAACCGGAAAAGCAAGAAAAGGCACATTCGAAATTCGCACTTAGCCGAGCGCCATTTTTCGTATAATTGAATTTCTGTTTCAATTTTTAAAAAAAATTGCAAAATTTATCAAATTTATTCAATAAAAAAAAAACATTTTTGTATGCAGCATGAGTGTTATAATATACCTGGAAAGTTTGCATATCATTGTACATTATTTTGACCTTCAAAAAAAATGCTAGACCACCGGGCCCCCTTAATCTAGATACACATAACTACGAAAATACGTAGAGGATTTAGAAAGTACTATATACATTCTCTTGCCTTAAAGCACCCTTCAAGGCAAGAGAATAGGAAAAAATGTCATCACTAATGATGTAGCAAACACATAAAAACGCAGAAAATAACTATCTTCTAGAATTCGTCTTTTTTCACTAACAACAACGGGGAAGGAACTTCTGCACTCACCTTCCTCAAGCACAACAATTACTTCCATTTCTCTGGACTCGAATCCAACCTTAAATAGTTTATTGGGCTTTCCCACACCATAATTGTTTATCGCTGATGCTTTTACGACTGCAAATTTATCCATGTCCTTTATTTGAATATATTTATACATATCACTTTGAGCATTAATGAACCACTACTTCTAACGTTCAACACAAAGGCACCAGCAAAGATTTGAAAAACACTGCACTTGACACAACCTTTTCACATTGCACATAAACAAGTACTGTCCTGCTCCTCTGAATAACACTACCGGTATTGTTCTCGATCTCTAGAGCGTAACCAATCACATCCAAGCAATTGGAGAAACAACCAATAGGAGTTGAGGTGGATGTAATACACACGCCATCTCGTGGATTCAATTCTCACACAGGATGAGGGTACCGCAAAATCGCATAGCTACTGATAGGAATTTATTGCTGAGTGTATAAAAAGCAGACGAGTTCTGCCAGTTGAATTTTTATTCTTGAAGATTAACTAGTTTCTAGGGCTAAAAAGATAAAATTCAATTTTAGCCAGAAAAATTGAATGCAGCTCATTTTTCTCCTAACAGGCATAGGAAAAAGCTTTAATAGAAGAAAAAGTTTCAATAGCTTCCGAGATATTTAGATTTAAAACATAGCGTGAATTTCTATTCTTTGAACACTCAATTTTTTTTACGGATTTTTCTTTTCGAAAATAAGAAGAAGGAATTTGCAAATCGGTCCATTTGAAAGTAAAGCGGCATACATTTTTGCAGATAGAATCTTGCAGTATACCGCGATCGAATACTATTGTATCGAAAAACAATTATTAATTCTCAGACAGTGAGTAAATAGATAAAACTGGTGAGATACAGAACTAGAGAGATATAGGTTATTACTGGCAAATACTTGTGAAAAATAACTGGAGAGAGTTTCAGAGAATGATTATAGAATAATGCAGAAAACTGATTGTGCCTGTACAGATCAACAGAAACAATACAAGTATTTACTGGCAAAAACAGCCTATGAAAGAAAATAGAAAACTGTGAGGAACTCATTATAAATTCCTTCTTATAATGAGGAGAGTTTTTTTAATATAATCTATCCGCATATGGCATATTCAGTTATTTACATATTCAATCGCATTGGATTCGACAGAGAAAAAAATTTTCCATGCTGATAAAATTTTTATATGAAAAATAATATACAGCTCAGAAGAATTTAAAGTGTTTTTGTCCAAGTAATTCCAATTAGCCACATATAAAAATTGACTGCTCATCATTAACAGGATATACTTATTAATCCCGGTTCGATTCAATGAAAACCGTATAGTGAATGAGTATATGCTATTCAAGTCCCGAGCAGGTATTTTCTCATAAATACCCGCAAAATGATAATGATGGAGGAGCTGTTAATATCTCATAACTCTACTACGTTTGTAATTACTTATTCCTTACTATCGATTGATTCATGCCAAGATGCGCTTAGCATCGTATACAAAAATAGAATCCCATAAAAGATGATAAAAATTGAAAAAGTTCTAACTCATACAAACTCATCATTCCACTATTCTCATGAATACTCATAAAACCTACATGCACTATTTCTTATGACTGTGTTAATCTCATAAATTCGTATAAGAGCATCTACCATGTTTCCAACCGAACTTATAGACTCGGAATCATCCCTACAGGATTTTAGAAGATTCTATAATCCACTTTCAGCAGGGATTGGGCTTATTTTCCGAGATATTTCAGTGAGAATTTTCACTACTAAATTGATTATTACAAAGCAAAATTGACACGTCTGATAAATTGAGGCTTTGGAAGTAAACTATTCTTTAGTCTTCGCTGGAACTGATTATTAAAAAAAGGAAAAAACTTTCGAAATAAAAGGAGAATTAAATGTTGCATACTTGGTTTCGTATTAGTAACGGTGTTACGATTGAAATGGTCTCAGTTATATCACTTCATAACTATGTATGAGTACTACTATGAGAATTGCAATTACGCCACTTTGATTCTGAGACAATGATATGTACATTTTGATAAATTTTATTTATTTTTAGTTGTCATAAATTCTTTATATTTGAGTCATGAAAAATTATGCGGATATTTTTCATATGGCATCAGAATTTTATTACTGCGTCTGAGTGTTTAAATTTATTCCCAACTCGTGAGCCACGTGGAAGGTACTGAGTACTTCTTCATAAGCTGCTACGACTGATAGAATTAGAAACATTTCCGAAAAGAAACTTGATTTTTTTTGGAAATCTAAGGCAGAATTCCATTTGCCGATTGAAGAAGGCAATTTTTTTTTTTAAAACGATGAAAAATAATATCCACCGAATTCCATTAAGAATTTTTTTCATTTTTTTTATACTCATTCAACGTCACCATCTTTACACTATGATTCTGCCAATCAGCGATGGTAATTCATGGTCTGTCTGTGGACAAATGTTGCGAGCTACAACCCGAGAAATTGACCCGAGGATTTGAATAATATTTTCATGAAGAAAATAGTAGATTATTCGTAGTAATCACGGTTGCGGTTGTGCCCAAAATAAAGAATAAGGGATCGGTTTGCCGCGGTAAAACACTGAAGTGTACCGATGTCTGAAGGACAGAGATTTTGGGACAAAATAAGTTTATTTAGAAGTCAATATTATAATTTATATATTTTCAACTAACACCAAATAATTTATTCGAGGATAAATCAAATGTCTAATTTGAGTCAATATGATGTAAGAAAATTGTAATCGCTTCAGCGTAAAATTGAACTTACAGTTGGAATTGAAAGAAATTAACAACGGTTTATAGTTAAAGATGAGTTGTTGGGATTCCGGTGAGTATTTGCTGCCAATGTAGATGACTCTTCTATTGTGCAGTTGGCCTGATGCAGGATACTGGAGCCCAATAGATGCAGTTCAGAATACTCGAACGATGGTTGTTGCTTCATTGTAGAGTGACTCAAACATTTCTACTCAATAATGTTTCTACTTTACTTTGAACTAAAGACTTGAACTTTACTCCGAAAGTATGAATACTTTAGTCGATCGATTATAATTTGAGTAGAGTAACATTCTAGATAGAAGCCTAGTTACTGGAGATGTTAACTCGGACATAGTAACACTACTAAGTGCGTACTTGTTACTGAAGGTGCTGATTCTTGTGTAGATCACTTATAGGGGAAAAAGTGGGAATTGATAGAGGTGTTGAATTGTTTCATCATCCAAAATTTCGGGCGGGTCGACGCATTTTCCTCTTTCCTCTATTCTTCTAAATCCGCACGCGCCTCTGTTGACATGTGATGCTAATTCGGGTCATGCAGGGATTAGTCAAGTTGTCTGATCTGACTCATTCTGCCGCCTCGAAATTGAGAGAAAAATATGAAATTAGAGGTAGAATGAATTTTAATTCTGGCGCGTGTATGACCTCTCTTTATTGTTCCGCCCCGCAGGTGTTTTTTAGATGCACCGACGTTTCTTTTCTTTTTCTTCTAGCCGCGCTGTCTTACATCCCTTTATTTGGGAGCGTTGAACTCGGCATGTCAATGTTTTCCCTTTTTTATTATTTCAATTATGATGACTCCGGTCAATCATAATCTATGGAATTTTTAAGAGTTGACCGATTCCAGGGCTCGCAACACAAAGCACTTGTAAATGATTTTACAGTAGTGCTTGTATCATTCGGCAGAAATTGAGATTTGAACTCGAAGCTTTGAGTTATCAATTCGACACTTTACCGAACGAGCCACTAATGAGGGAATAATAATAATAATACCCACAAAAATGGCTTTAGGGCACCTTAGGAACCAAGTAGCGTAAGTGCTGTCTATGAGCATGGCATTTACGCCACTTCGATTCTGAGGCGATGACATATGCATATTGAGCAATTGCGAGGAAGTTTCCTGTACTTGAGTCATGGAAAATCATGAGGATATTATTTATACGGCATCATAATTTTTTATTGATGTGTTCGGAGGTAAGAATTCATTTCTAAGTCGTGAGCCACGTGGAAGATATTGACTACCTTTTGCGATGTTTATTTTTTAAAAATTCGATAATATCAGAAATATTGACAAAAAAAGTAGTTAAAATGTAGATTCCAATGGAACGGCTTGAAATGGATTCTTTCCTGATGATTCCATTGAATAGCCGAGGATATTTCCGGTCGAAAATATGTGTAAGAATTCAGTAGCGAAGTGGTGAAGGGAGTCAAGTCATAATCTCCATGTCAACTTACAATCATTCCTCATGAAAAACTAGACAATCATTACTCATGAAATGGCGATTTTAGAAAATGAATGTGAAGATTGACTTCGAATATTTATCTCATTGTCCAATATCCCAATTAACCTCTAAATTGATAACTGTGATTTTCTCTCACAGTTCCGATCATGCCTTGGTTCTTTGCTATTATATATTTTATCATCCAAATTAACTGATTAGTAAAAAACGAATTCATACAAAATTCATACGAATTCATATTAATTTACGCAAAGCTTCTTACGATTTAATAAAAATAGACATGGAAGAAACCTTCGATTTTTTTTATCAACTCCTTGGACTCATAAATTTTACAGGCCAACTGATGTCTTAATCTCTATACATGATTTTGTTATCGAATTCTCCAACTGCTTACATGACGCCATTTCAGGCCCCTCTTCTGTAATGTTTATGGTTTTAGAGATTGGAGCAGTATATAAAAAGAAAAATAATGAATACCTTCAACCAAGTTTCTTCGGAGAGAGCATTATTCCACTCTAAGTTCAGAATCCTGAAGTATACTGGCGATATCCAGATATTCAAGAATCATTCTTCCAGAAAGTTTTCCATCATGAAGTTGTATTCAGTATCAGTACTGCTGATAATCGTCATCATGAAGACACACCGTGGGTAAATATTTATATAATTTGGAGACGACATCTAAAAAATCGTTCGTTCATTAGATTCAGGTGGGCTGATCATTGGGCATGGGGATAAAGTAACGGGGAATGAGTTTAACTGGATGGTTCAAATAATGGCAATCGAAATGGTCCCAAACGGAATGTCTACTGATGTAGTAGTCTGTACTGGTTCTATTATCAGTGAGTTACATATTCTCACGGCTGCTCATTGTTTCAATGATGTACCATCAACATTGGTCGCAGTAATTGCTGGTGCAGTTTGCTTCACCGATCGCGAAAAGTCCGAACACAAAGTAAAAACAATTCACAAACATCACTCTTATGGGAATGAGACTCTCATTATTCCGCGATCTGGTAATAGAAAACAGGAAATTCAAACTAGTGATGTAGCTGTACTGACTGTAAGCGAATAATGAGGAAAAATTAAATATCTTTCCTTATGGATCTCTCCCTGTGTCATTACAGTTGGAAACTCCACTGTCATTTGGAAAAAAAATCGCAGCAATTCCGTTACCAACTTCACTGCTAGACCTTTCTCCAGAACATTCACTCTGCAAAATGGCTGGTTGGGGTGCAGATTCCACGAACGTGATGACTTTGAATTTACTATGGACTCCTATGAAAATGGGAAATTACGACCAGTTCAAAGAGTGCCAGATTCGCTACAAGTTGATGTGTGGACGGCACCCAAACCTTACCACGTACGCCGCTGGGGTAGGATGCTAGTATCTATTAGCAGAATAGGGAACTTGCATATTTTTTTTTTATTTTTTTTTCTTACAGGAGACAGTTTTTGAAAAGAGGAAATCATGTTTTGTTTTTTGAAAATTACTTTATTAATTAACTATGAATTATTAAAAATTACATTTTTTGAACGGTGATGAATCGGAAGTGACGTCAAAATACCAAATGATTCGGCAGCGCTTTTTAGCATGAGTTGAGAGAACTCGAATATCAGTGCTAAACAATCCATACGCATCCCCAAATCAACTTTAAAGATGTTTTGCGAAGATGCTTTCGTCTACTTCAGACATTATGTAAATAATAAAACTGAATAAGCAAAATTGTAATGATTCTTTATATCCACTACATAACCTCTGCATCATACAGAGTATACGCGTTGACCAATCACATTGGAGCTGGAGCGCCAACTAATGCTACTTTTCGAAACTATGTGGTATATCGACGTCACTTCCGCTTTCTGGCTGTTTGAAATTCATTCAATTTCAAAGTAAGAAAAAAACATAAACGAACATTTCCAATTATTATCTTTTTTCTTTTATATACTCAACTGATCCTAATGAATCAATTGCAGTGGGAAAAATAATTAAAAATTAAATATGCAAGTTCCCTATTACATCAATTGTACATTAATGACCGAACATTCCAGGGTGACAGTGGTGCAGGATTGATGTGTAAGGGTACTGTAGCTGGAGTATTTATGGGATCTGCTAATCGACCTGGGAGCCCATCGGTTTTCCAAAGTGTCTATCATTTTTTACCGTTCATACACGAAATCTTGGAACAGGACGCAGCACTTCTAGCCGCTGTACGTAAGAGTTCAAAACAAAAGCAGCTCAGGCCATGTATTTGTCTCTAAAAAGTTGTTACTACGATTTCACCAAAAATTTCGTGCTGTTGTGAATAGTAATAATGTTAAGCATGGACGAAGGCTTTTTGGCTGCACTGGCTGGGATTTTCCTCACAAAGATTCGTCCCCAGTCCTTAGCAAGTGCGATGCAGGTCAAGATAATAATAATGTGAGAAATTTAATTACGTACTATTGACAAAATTTTGTAACTAATGTCTTTGTATCTTCTTTATCTATCAATAAATCAGTGAGTTCATTTTGCGAACTACGGGTTAATATTTAAATTATCGTAAATCCTCGACTTCCTTGTGTTACTATGTGTTTTATTGAGAAACCAATTATAGCTTCCGTTGTACTCATTTATCAACGTATCACTCCTTATACAGGAGACCGAGATGCATTGTCAGGATTGATCAATTATACACTTGGTTATCTTTAAATAAAACTGATATAATGTAAGCAAAGAAAGAAATAATACAAAATTAAATAAAATAGAAGGAATTCCCTGTTGCCAGTAATTGACTGAAGAATAAACTCAAAAGATAATATCACAATGTGTGTTTCATTCAACGTAACACTAACGGACCCGTTGTTGGGCTATTGATCGTTGTTCGTGTACTCATATCGATATGTCCACTCAGTCGATCGTTCATCGGTCAATAGTCGATACGAATTCTGAAATTTTTTGAAAAATGAAAATGATTGACTAGAATTCATCGCCTGTCCAAGCCGATGTATTTCCTTTTTCTAAAAAATTTCAGAATTCGTGTCGACCATTGACCGATGAAAGATCGATAGAATGAACATATCGATATAGGTAATGGACGAGTCCATCAGGGAATTTTTTTTATATCGTTGCAAGTGTATCTTCTCGTATGTGCTCACGCAAAACGTTCAGAGACGAGTCCTTGCAATTTTGAGCCGAAGTTCTGCGGCTCTTCGTCCCTGATGTTTTCGGGACTATTTGTACTTCAATATGTACGCTGAAAAAATCACAAGAGGACTGGACTGAGTATGGAACATCCCTGATTTTTTTCAAAATTTTCAGATGAGTCATTAGAGCAAGACCAAAGTGACAAGCTATTCAGTGTCATGAAAATGCTTTTTCAAAATGGATGAATCTCTTTAAATTAGAAGAATTACATCAGATTACAACAGACATATAATCTGCAAGTTGGGAGTTCAAACTTCGCTTGTGCATCACCTACTTTTTTCAAAAAATTTGATTCCTTGACAATTTTTCAGTCGTTAATCTGGTGATCGTCAAATATTCTGAATGTCAAATATTCCATTCATAATATTGACAATCGCCACACTTACAACTGAGAAATTGTAAGAGAATCAAATGCTCTGAAAAAAATAGGAGATGCGCAAGCAAGATTTGAACTCCCGACCTTCAGATTACACGTCTGATACTCTACCAATTAAGCTATTGCAAGTCTCACTACTTACCTTCGAATTTTTGATTCCGATATACTACCCTTCTTCCGCCCCTTTCCTGAAGCAATCTACATCTATCATAATACTGACAATCATCAGACTTACAACTGAGAACTTGTCAAGGAATCAAATTTTTGGAAACAAATAGGAGATGCGCAAGCGCGTTTTGAATTTACCCCTTGAGAGTGTCCCAGTATATCGTTACCCCAGGCTGTTTCAGTACTGACTCCGTTGTCAAATCAGTCGTAGCCCAGTAATAGATTCATCGAATGGTTTCCAGTAATGTTCGAATGATGGACCAGTACTGTGCACCAGAACTGAGACAAGATTCTCCCAATGCTGGTATCAGGAAAGTTTCGAAGTTGATATATAGAAGTGTTTGTTCCAAAGCCACCGATAGATTTGGCATCCTTTTTGCAAGTGCTATTCCATCACGAAATAATAAATGCCAACGAGTAAGCGAAGTTTCAACCAGAACAGATCTCTCGTGATCACGATCACGAAAGATCGCTCTGAGAATCCCTGATTAGCGGTATGGATGTTTTGTCATACCGGCATCGAAGAATAGTAATTTTTTTCATTAATTATACATAAGCAATAAATTATTATCAATAATAATAGTAACAATAAGAAGAAGAAATGAGTTATGAGTAAGAAATGTCAAATAAATAACGAATAATTAATTGATCATGAATAATAATAATAATAATCGACTTTTCCATGAGTCTGATGAGAATAGACACCGAAAAAACTTTCATTTTTTTCATCAACTCTTTGGACTCATGAATTTGAAAGACTAACCAATGTGTTAATTTTTATGCATACTTTTGTTATCGGATTCTTTAACAGCTTATATGACGCCATTTCAGCCCCCTCTTCTATAATGTCTATTGTTTTAGAGATTAGAGCAGTATATAAAGAGAAACAGAATGAATACCTTTACCCAAGTTCCTTCGGGCAGAACATTAATCCGTTTGAAGTCCAGAAGCCTGCAGAAAACGGGCAATATGCAGATAATTGAGAATTATTTCTCCAGAAAACTGTTCATCATGAAGTTTCATTCAGTATCAGCCCTGCTGATTATCGTCATCATGAATATACACAGTGAGTAAATATTTACATAATTTAAAGACGATATCTAAAAAATCGTTCGTTCATTAGATTCAGGTGGCTTGATAATTGGCCATGGAGATCAAGTAACAGGGAATGAGTTCAACTGGGTAGTCAAAATACTGGGTGTCAGACTGGTCCCGAATAGAATGTCTACTACTCAAGATCATATATACCTCAGTCACTGTACTGGTTCTATCATCAGTGAATTACATATTCTGACGGCAGCTCACTGTTTTGAAAATTTATCATCAACACAGGTTGCAGTTGTTGCTGGTACAGCTGACTTGACCGATACTGCAAAGTCCGAACACAGAGTGAGAACGATTCACAAACATCCCTCTTATGGAAAAGAGATTTTAACTATTCCACGATCTGGTAATAGAAAGCAGGAAGTTGAAACTAGTGATGTAGCTGTACTGACTGTGAGTGAATAATGAGAAAAAAATTAAACATCATTTCTTATGGATCTCTTCCTTTGTCATTACAGTTGGAAACCCCACTGGTATTTGGAGACAAAATTGCAGAAATTCCATTACCGACTGCAGTGCTCGACCTTTCTCCAGAATATTCACTTTGCAAAATGGCTGGTTGGGGTGCAGATTCCACGAGCAATCTGACTTTCAACTTACTATGGACTTCTATGAAAATGGAAAATCACGATCAGTATAAGGAATGCCAGATTCGCTACAAGTTGAGGTGTGGACGGCATCCAAATCTCGCCACGTACACAGCTGGGGTGAGAATGCTACTATCTATAAGCAGAATTACATCAATCGTACATTAATGACCAAATCTTCTAGGGTGATAGCGGTGCAGGATTAATGTGTAAGGGTGCTGTAGCCGGAGTATTTACGGGATCTGCTAAACGACTTGGGAGCCCAGCGGTTTTCCAGAGTGTCTTTCATTTTTTACCTTTCATCCGCGGAATCTTGGAACAAGAAATAGCACTTCTAGATGCTGTACGTAAGAACTCAAGACGAAAGCAGCTCAAGTCATGTGTTTGTCTCTAAAAATTCGTTACTGTGATTTCACCAAAAATTTCGTACTGTAGTGGATAGTAATAATATTGAGCATGGACGAAGGAAGGTTCGAGGACGAGGTTCAGCGAAATAGTTCGAAAGATACAATATAATATTCTTGGCTGTACTGGCCAGGATTTTTCTCACATAGATTCTCCCCCGGCCCTCGGCAAATGCAGTGCAAGTTAAAATAATAATAATGTGAGAAATTTCATTACGTCCTATTGAGGCATATTTTGTAACATAATGTCTTTGTATCTTCATTCTTTATCAATAAATCAATGAATTCATTTTGCCAACTACGAGTTAATATTCAAACCTTCGGAAATTGTTAGATTCCTTGTGTTACCATTTATTTTATTGAGAAACCTATACCAATTCCAGACTTCATATACTTTGTTATCTTTCAATATATGCACCGCAAAAAATCAGAAGGTAACTGGATTGGGTATGGAACATTCCTGATTCTTTTCAGAATTTTCAGATGAGTCATTAGAACAGGACAAAATCGAAAAGCTATTCTTCAGTCTGATGAAGATGCTTTCATAACGGAAGGAACTATGAATCTCTTTAAATTAGAACGTAATCACTTTTATGTTCCTCCCTTCTTCTGGTCTTGAAATCCTAATTAAATATAGAAGGGCGGTCAATTTCCGATCGAAAAATCGTCACTACGAATTTTAGATTCAAAAAACCGTAATTGGATATTCTAATCACAAATTGAATAAGAATCGCCAACAAATAGAACTTTTGAAGTATTTTATGGCGAAGTAGGAGAAGAATTAGATCAATAAGTAGACATAGTTCTTGTTAAGGGGTAACACCACTGTAGAATTTTCAAAGAATCTATTTTTGTTTCTTCTTGGAAAATTACTTTGGGCCTCCCAGAATATGGGCATGAAAAGTTATTACCTGAAACCCTTTCTTTTCTCATGAAATTTTGAATTTTTCCCGAGGCATTCCTTCATATTCATAGCCTAAGTCGAAACTTCAATCGCGTTTTTCTCGAAACATGATTTTTCAAATTGGCACGCAGCATAACTCCAATAATTTTCATTATTTTCATTTGAATTTCCCATAGCATCTTGAAAATAATATTTCGAACAAAAATACTTGAGGATTTTCAGAAAATTTATTCACACATTTTTTATTGATGGAAAATAGCCGGTTTTTCAGTCGAAATTTGAACTTTTTCATCCAAATGTTCAATATTCACACAAAAAACAATATCTTTGAAATCCCCTACGTAATTCTGTAGCTATGTGTATCTAGACTAAGCTGATTTTTTTTCTTTTCAATTGAAATGTGCGCTAGTTACACTGCGTGCCGCAGAGTGTTTTGAATTTGAGAAGCCTCGCAAGAATGGCTCTTGTGTCGTCATTTTTTGATATTTTTCGGTGAATTTTTTTTTTCTGAAGCCTCAAATATATGCTCGATCACTCCCTTAAATATTATCATTTTATTGCCACTTTTTCTATAGAAAAAAACATCCAAAAAACGCCTTGTTGAGACTTTTACAGTGGTGTTACCCCTTAAATAATCCTCATTCATAAATGTGTCACGAAAATGGTATCGCTATGGTTTTATCAATTGGAATATGATCCCCCTGCTGACATTGAAATCAATAGATTCAATCCAATAAATTCTGGAAGTTGCCTTGTCGAAGGCTAGTACTTCTGCGTTGATCCCAGGATTGCGCTGTTTCTCAAGCTCTGGAGACTCTCATTATCGAATTCCATTATACTGAGTTTGATAAAATTGATACTGAGGACCCACCCAATGAATCCTCTGATTATCCTCGTTCTTAGCTTGAGGGATGCGGGGAGTAAACGCTAAACAACGGGAAAAAGTTGATTTTTTGAACAGGGATGAAACAAACTGTTTGGAATCACCTTAAAATTTTTCAAATTCTTCATCTAATCGGTTTTGAAGTAATTAAGTTGTTTCCAGCTCAGTCAGGAACAAAGGTCACGTGCTAATACGGCTTTGATGCATAAGAGCCCATATGTGAGACGCAACTTTGATCGTTGATTATTTTAAGGATGTTCTATACCTACCGTAAGCGGGGGTTGTGCGGCATGAGAGGGGCAGTGATTTCGTCAGTGTTCCAATCCCTGAACATGAAATAATGATTTTTTAAATTCCTCATTAAAATGATTTTCAGGGAATTATGGAACGCTGTCAGTGTTCAAATATTATATTATTATCATTACATTTCATAGATAATTTTTTTATCCTTTATGTAATTAGTTCGAGAATTATTTGGAAAAAAGCGTTGAATTCTAGGGAATTCTGGCGACACAAGTTGGCAGCACTTACGCGAAATCGACAATTTTTCAAGCATTTTTATTAATTTTAATGCCAATTATTGACCCAATCGTTGTATAAAAATGAACAAATTGTGCGGGGGGTTATTTCTCACCTATATCCGAAGTTTCACCAAATTTGAACAATTTTTCGAAAAGTTTCTTAAGCTTTTATGAATTTTCCATAAGAATCATGTTAAAAATGGTTATTAAAAAATTTATAACTTTTAAACCAGGTATGAAACAAATCCAAAATTTTGAATACGGTTTCTTTATAAATTGGAGAACCTTGGAAAAAAATTTCATTGAAATCGTACATTTTTAAGTTCTAATAAAATACCAGTAGAACATCCTTGAACGATGGTTATTAAAAAATTTATAACTTTTAAACCAGGTATGAGAAAAATCCAAAATTTTGCATACGGTTTTTTTATGATTTGGAGAACCTTGGAAAAAAATTTCAATGAAATCGTACATTTTTGAATTTTGATAAAATACCTATAGAACATCCTTAAAACCGATTGGATGAAAAATTTAAAACAAATTTGAGGTGATTTAGAACAATTGGTTTCATCCCTGTTTGAAAAATCATTCTTTTCTCGTCGTTCAGCGTTTACTCCCCAAATCCCTTAACCAACGCCACTGTTAATTTATAATAATTTGGGTCATTGCTATATCTGGAAAGTGCGAAAAATTTCCTTCTGCATAAGTATGAGCATACTATTATCGATCATTTGAAATTGGGCCTTGTGCCTGTATTTTCGTATGAAAATAATTTGCTTTAATTTTCGTTAGCACTAGGTGTAAGAGTGAAGAATTTCCTATTGATTTAAATCGGAAGAAGCTACAAAAAACCTTCGAGAGCTACAAAAAAAATGAGAGTGAAATTGTCCTATCTCGCTTAGTTTCCGAAATATTCCAGTAGAAATGATCACATAGATAAGTCGATTTGTCTCGTTTTACTTTTTCATTACTGAATTTATTGTGACAAAACAAAATCGACACGTGTGACAAATTGAGGCGTTGGAGGTAAGGCGTTTTTGAGTTTTGGCTGCAACTGATCATATTTCGAGCTCGCTTCCGTAAAAATGAAGATGTACAAGTACTATGTTAGAAAATTGAACGTAATGGAATTAAAAAAAAAACAAAAACCAAAATCTGAATACTTTGTCCCGCGTGTGTAGCGTTTTTATGATTCAAATGGCCTCAGTTATATTGCCCCAGAAACGAAATAACGTAAGTGCTATGTATTAGCATGGCACTTACGCCCCTCTGATTCTGAAGTGATGACACGTGTCGCTTGAGCAACTGCCATATTTTTTTTTCATACTCGAGTCATGAAAAATCATGACATTTTTCATACCGCATCATAATTTTACCACTGAGTCTGAAGGTGAGAATTTATTTCTAAGTCGTGAGCCACGTGGAAGATATTGATCAATTTTTTTTTTCTTTATTACTCTTTGGGATGGTAATTTTTTAAAAATTAGAAAATATTAAGAATATACAAAGAACTGAGTCAAACTATAGATTCTACTGGAACAACTTGAGATGAATTTCCTTTGACATTTGGATTGAAAAAACCAGAGAATTCTAGTGAACGGAAAAGTCCAATTAAACTTGCCAGATCCACCAATGTGCTAATATCTGTTCATGATTCTGCTATCGGACTCTTCCACTACTCATACGATGCCGTTTCGGCCCTTTCTCTTATAATGTATATTACTGTAGAAATGAGAGCAGTATTTCAAAAGAAACAGAGTGAATACCTTCACCTAAGTTGGTTAGGAGAGAACATTATTTCATTTCGAGCCCAGAAACCTGAAGGAAACAGGGAATATTCTGATATTCAAGAATCATTTCTCCAGCAAGCTTTCCATCATGAAGTTTCATCTAATATCAGCACTGCCAATTATTGTCATCATGAATATACACGGTGAGTGAATATTTATAAAATCTGAAAACTCTATCTAAGAAATCATTTGTTCATTAGATTCATTTGCTCTGGTGATATGGGGTGGAGAACAAGTCAGAGGAGATATGTTCAATTGGGTGGTCAAAATAACTGGAACCTTAACAGAACGTGACGCGACTAGTGGTAGAACTCTAGATTACATTGTTCACTGTACTGGTTCTATCATCAGTGAATTACATATTCTCACGGCAGCTCATTGTTTAGAAGAAATATCACCAGGAAATATCACAGTTATTGCTGGTGCAATTTATCTAAACAGTCCCTCCAGGTCTGAACACAAAGTGAAAAAAATTGACAAACATCCTTCTTATGGATCACACAGTGTGGGCATTCAGCAACACTCTGGAAATTCCTTTCAGCTTAAACTCAATGATATAGGTATATTAACGGTAAGTGGATGGTAAGAAAATAATGAACATCGTTTCTCACAGATTTCTCCCATTGTCATAATAGTTGGAAACTCGACTGTTATTTGGAGAGAGCATCACAGCAATTCCATTACCAGTTAAAGGGCTCATTCTGTCTTCACAATCGATACCTTGCAAAATAGCTGCCTGGGGCACGGGTTCCAGTGGCCTGGAGACTGTGAATCTACTCTGGACTACTGTTAACCTGCAAAGATTCACTCAGTACCAACAGTGCTTGAGCCGCCACAAGTTAATATGTGGACGAAATATACAGCTTGCCGCATACACAACTAATGTAGGACGCTAATATCCATCCAGGAATTTTTTTTCCGTATAATTTGATCTAACTAGATAGAATTCGATATCATTAGATCTGCAGTCATGTCTTGATAGATATGACGTCATATCTGTTGAGATATGGGCAGACATGCTCGTAGATCTGAACAGATCTGATAACATCTGAGAATCCCACAATGGTGTGGCCCAGATCTGCAACAGATATGCTTATATTCATTTCAATATTGACATACCTGTAATTTGATGGGACTGGATCTGCTCAGATCGGGAGTCCAGAATTTCTTTATACTGTTCAACATCTGAATATATGTAATTAGTTATGATTATATTAGAATTTTCCCCCTGAATATTAAAGGAATAATATCAATTGTACATGAATGACCGAATATTTCAGGGTGATAGCGGTGCAGGCTTATTGTGTAACGGTGTTTTAACTGGAGTATTGTTTGGATCTGCTGATCGGGTCGAGGATCCAACGACTTTCCAAAACGTTTATCAGTTTCTACCGTTCATCAACTCAGTCTTGAGGAGGGATGCAGAACTTCTGAACGCTATACATAGCAGACCAAAATCTAAAAAGTTCAGGCCATGCATTTGTCTCTGAAAAATTGTTATTGTGATTTTATCTGAAATTTTGTTGAACAATAGATAATAATAATGTAGAATAGAGGCGAATGATTAAGCATTACAATTTAAATAACAAGAATATACGATAAATTGAGTGAAAATATAGATTCTAATGAAATGACTACAGATGGTTTTTTTTTGACAATTGTATTGAAAAGTTGAGGGAATTCCTCGTGGACAACATGTGTCAGCATTCAGTAGCCAAGTGGTAAACCCATCGCCGGATCATTGTGAGTCCCCACTCAGCAGCTAAGCACTGAGCGGCGAACGTGGGGATGGCGTACTCAGGGCCGTGTGCGTCCTGGTCTGGTTCGAAAATTTTAGGCGTTTCAATTTATAAAGGAATGAGCGGGAATAATCACTTCAATCATTTCTTTATTGCGGTTTATCTATTTGGTTCGTTCTTGAAGGGCCGGGAAGAATGAGGGTTTTCGGTGTATCTACATTTTCGGGTCAAAACAGTTGCAATACGGCAAACACGGTCCTGCCACGCGGTGATGTGGGAGCTGCACACACGTACCAACACACGGCCACAGCCACACACAGCGATGTCCTGTACTCTCGTTGGTTAGTCCTCCTCCTCGTGCTCACCGATACTTCTCGTGAGCTTCTCGAGGACCAAAAAAGTCATTCCACCCGCTCTCATGTGATTTCACTCAAAGCCAACAGTAAAGGATCGAGAACACGTTCTTTCTTGTTTTTGTTCCTCGATCGAAGAACGGAACGAAAAAATAACGTTATTCAGAAGAACAAAATTGAACAATAATCGTGCAATAAATTCAATCAATTCACAAACACGTCAATCGGAAACCAAAAGTGGGAACAGAATTGCTCTGAATTAGACAACACAAATGTCTGGGAATGAAATTAAATTGTAAATAACAAGTGAAAATGAATGTATCCGAAACTATTTTAATTTCATTCTGTATTTCGTTTGATCCTATCATTTAATGTTGCCCCATCATTATGGCTGGTTCTTCATTCCATTTTGTTCTATCTCCCACCGTATTCCAGTCTAATCTGCATTCCATTAAAAAAGTTGAAAAGGTGGTGTAAGAAAAGTTGGAAAAATTCTTTCTCACATTTAACATTGTCTTTTTATTTTCTACATGTGTTTTACGACTTGCGAAAAATGCAGTGACGAAAAATGTTAACAATGTGTTATCAATACAGAAATAAATCTAAAAATCAAAACAGAATCGAACAAAATAATTGAATAATAATGATCATTTGTTTCGTCACGCATTGAACTATACTTTTTGCTAAAGGATATTTTGATGAAAATAGTCAAGTTTGCTGTAGAGGAAAATGATCGGGTCTTTACGGAAGAATTTGAAAAAAAATCAGAAAGATGCTTCAGCATGTCTACATTGTTAGGAGTTTTTTTCCAAATTTTTACGTGAAATCTTTCAGCCTGCATTAAGTTCTGATTCATTTTTTCTCGCTTCATCATTATTAAGTTCTTAATTTGATCAAATTGTAGTTAAGACGAAGCATGAGAGAAGAAATTGTATCTTCACTCATTTACAGACTAAGGAGTCAATGCCATTCTGAATTCCGTTCTAAATTTCGTTCCTCAGAAAAACATCCAGAATTTCGTTCTTTATTTAAGTCCTTAACCCTTCAACGCTTATGGGCGTTTCCCCCACTCTGCAGCCTGCTAAGCAGGCGGCGCATATCTGCGTTAGTGTGTATCCGTGAGCTCTGGCGAGCAATACCGTACCTACTCTGAGGTTACTGTTTTTTCTTCAAATTTTATCGGGTGTGTTATTGTTAGTCAATACTTTTGAGTTTCCACGTTCCATTTTCGGTAATTTTTTTATTCTACATAATTAGAAATAATTTAAAAGAAAAAGATGATTTAAGACTATTCAAATAACAAGGGAAGGGGCACTAAGGGAACCCATCAGACGTGTGCATCACGGTAATGAACAGGCCTGAGTCTCGTAAACTGAGGTAGTGGGGACTGAGAGTGCACGCGATTGGCTATCCCCACTCTAGCGCCACGGGTACGAGTTAGTCCAACTTCAGCGTTAGAGGGTTAATCCTAAACACGAGGCATGAGACTACGCACCGCGTACACTTGCACTCACAAACAGCAGATAACTAACTGCCGAATCAGTAAATGGTTTTTTTCTTAAGTAAGTTTATTTTTAAGCCTGTATATAATGTAAATATGTTGATGTATATATAATAAATAAACTTTAAAAAAAAAAAAAAAAAAAAAGAGGGTTAATCCTTGCCAATTCATAACTCTCATTGAACAGAATCCGTCAGTTCTCTGAATGATCATCTTCAGACTTCCTTGATACTGGATTCAATGGTTTTCATTTCTAGAAATTTATTCATGTTTACCAGTCAATTCATATTTTCTATTTCCGGCTCACGGAGCCTGGGTTCATACATGAACTCTGGCTCGTTAAGTGAACCATAGTGCAGTCAATACAGAAATAACTATAACTTCTCCTTAGAATCCACATCATACTGCAGTTCCTTGCTGGTATTCAGATTAATCGTTTCATGACGAACCACCCTGGCGGACCTGTTGATTTTCTATTTTGATATGTTCGCTCAGTCGATCTTCCATTGGTCAATGGTCGATATAAGTTCTGAAATGCTTTAAAAAAAAAAAAAATTTGTTTTCCAAAAGATTTCAGAATTTGCATCGACCATTGATCGATGGGAGATCGACTAAATGGACACATCGATATGGGTACACGACCAACAATCAATGGCTCAATAACGGGGCGCCAGGGAAGTTCATTTAAATGGATTGAATCTATCTACAGTCAAGCGCAGTGAAAAATATTCATTCGCTTTTGAGGAAATCAATGTGCAGTATCCTCGTGAACGGTATCTAGAAACGAGTTCGCTCGAAATTTTCCATAAGTCTGATAAGGATGGACTTTGAAAAAACTTCCACTCAAACTCGCCAGGCTAATTCCTGTTCATGATTTTACTATCGGATGTTTCCACTACTCATACAGTGCCATTTCAGCCCCTCCTCCTATAATGTCAGTTATCGTAGAGACTAGAGCACTATATAAAGAGAAATAGAGTGCATACCTTTACCTGAGCTGGTTCAGAAAAAACAGTATTTCGCTTCAAGTCCAGAAACCTGAAGGAAACGGGGAATATCCTGATATTCGAGAATCATTCCTCCAAGAAGCTTACTATCATGAAAGTGCATTTAATATCAGCGCTGCTGATTGTCGTCACCATGAATATACACGGTGAGTGAATATCTAGAAAATTTGAAAACTACTTGTTAAACTAATTGTGTGAAATTGTGTAAATGACAGAGGGTAAACAAATCAATTATTAATGATTCCGATTTCACTCGAACAGAATTATCAAAAATTACAAAAGAACATCTCATCTCTTTGTTTGCTCTGGTCATGCTACCGAGAGCCAATGGTAGTGTGACACGAGGCGATCCCACCCGAACACACTCGATCATTCCCACACATTAATATGAAATACTACTAACTCTTGTACTTTAAACACTACATCTAAGAAATCGTACGTTCATTAAATGCAGTTAGTCTGACGATATGGCATGGAGCTGAAGCGGAAGGTAATGAATTCAACTGGGTGGTTAAAATAATTGGAACTTTAGAGCCTTCAACAAGAAAAATTCACTGTACTGGTTCTATCATCAGTGAATTGCATATTCTCACGGCAGCTCATTGTTTTGAGGGTGTATCACCGAGAAAAATCACAGTCACTGCTGGTATAATTTGCAAGCACGATAGCTGCAAATCTGCGGGCCTGCACAGAGTGAAAGAAGTTCACATACATCCCTCTTATGGATCAGATGCTGTGAACATTCCACGACCTGATAATACCTCGCAGCAACTTAAACTTAGTGATGTAGCTCTATTGACTGTAAGTGAATGATGAGGCAAAATTGAGCCTAATATCTCATAAATTTTTTTTATTAATGTTACAGTTGGAAACTCCACTGTCATTTGGAGAAAAAATAGCAGCAATTCCGTTACCAACTGAAGAATTAGATCTTTCCCCAGGATCTTCAACTTGCCGAATGGCTGGTTGGGGTACGGATTTCACGGGCAATCTCACTGAGCATTTATTATGGACTACTATGAAAATGGAAAGATCCGATCGGTACAAAGAGTTTCAGCGTCGTTACAAATTAACATTAGGAAAGAATCCAGATATTGTCACGCACACAACTGGGGTGAGATGCTCATAATCATTATCAGAATTATCGAGGAGATCTGTGAACCCCACAACGAACTGGTCCAGATCTGAATCAGATATGCTTTACATATATTCAAATCTCAAAAGATCTGTAATTGGATAGAATTGAATTTGATCAAATCTGAAGTTCAGAATTTTTTGGCACTTTTCGAGATCTAAATATATTTAATTAGATATAATCATATCAGGATTTTTTCATGGGTGGATCAATCTTTCATTAATGATTGAATCTTTCAGGGTGACAGTGGTGCAGGTTTAATGTGCGAGGGTGTTGTAACTGGGCTATTGTTGGGATCTGCTGCAAAGGTCGAGAAACCAACGATTTTTCAGAGTGTCTATTATTTTTTAGACTTCATAAACGAGATCCGGGAAAAGGACGCGGCCCTGCTTACCACCATACGCAACGTGCCAAAATCAAAGAAGTTCAGGCCATGTATTTGTCTCTAAATAGTTGTTATTACAATTTTAGCTGAAATTCTGGGCTGTGATGGATAATAATAGTGTCAAGCATGAGCAAAGGATTTAGGGTAATAATTCGAGAGTTGAAAACATAATCGATTGGTTGCATTCACTGGGATTTTCGTCATTAAGGGATTTCTTTACTCCTAGGCAAATGTAGTATAGATCAAGAGAATGATGTGAGAAGTTGAATGACGTATTATTGGTGCATATTTATAGGACAATATCTTTGCATCTTCCTATTTTATCAATGAATCAATGAACTCATTTCACAAACTACGAGTTGATATTAAGATTATTAAAAATTCTTGAATTCCTTGCATTACTATATATTTTATTGAGAAACTAATACCAATTCAAGACTTCATAGACTTTTTTATCCTCCAATATATGCACCGAAAAAAATCAGCTACCGGACTGGACTGACTTATGAATATCTCTGATTTTTTTGAGAATTTCGGAATGAGTGATTTGACCATAAAAAATTGACAAGCTATTCTTCAGTGTGATAAAGATACTTTTGTAAAAAAAAGAATCAATAAATCTTTTTGAATTTGAATATCATCACCTATTCCTTTTTTTACGCACATCTCTTGATCTTAAAATCCTGATGGAATATCGAGGGATGAAAATATCAAGGTTGAAAACCGAAGTGGTGAAGGAGGTCAAATCGTGAAATAGTAATATTACCGAAGGAACGAAAAACTAATTCTCCACGGAGAAAAAAAAAATAGTTATTCGTCCTATTTTCAGACAGGAAAAATTCCTATGATAACGTAGGAGTTATTCCAATTTAAACATGAGGATAATTCCTAAAAAAAAAAATGGGAATTGTACCTCTGTTAATCATAGGTATAATTTCTATGTTAAAATATGAGAAATTTCGGTAAATGTGCAGAATAGATAGACATTCCTGTAAAAACATGGGAATTATCCCAATGTGTAACATAGGTATAATTCCCATGCTCACGTAAAAATAATTCCTATAATGAGATAGGAATAATTCCCATGTTTCTATAGAAATTTCTCCTATATTAACATAGGAATTATTTCTATGTGGAAAAAAAATTAAAATATTACTTAAAGTTCTACATTTTTTAAAGACAGTAATGACTAACGAATATTATCAATAAATGAAGTATTGCACGCCTATATTTTCCTTCAATAAAAAAATTACATGTTAAATAAATATCAAATGTTTTCATTAAGACACACTGAGAAACTCTTATTCGAGTTTCAATTTTTTTGAACTTGCCGCAGCTCAGACACGGACTTATCAAAGGCTCGTTTTAAATCTCATAATGTTATTGGTTAATTCGGAGAGACAATGCGTAAAACGTACACGCAATAGCAAACGCCTTTGAATACCGGCAAACTCAGTGCAATCAACAACAAACCCACGTAAAGAAAAACAAGTTCATTTTGTCCAGTTAAATAAATATTATATGCTCAATATAATTGCGACTCTGAGAATTACAAAGTTTCAGGTAAATATGCCATACATTTTGTATTTAAATAGGCTTATTCAATTGAAAGTAATAACCATTATAGTTCAATCATTAGTCGAATCGATCTACAAAATACCCTGCCTTCTCCGCGATAAGACCATTCGTTAGAGGAGTGTACTCTAAGCGTAATTCTAATATTCGCGCCTCCACGGAATGATCCAGCGCCTCCATCGCTAAAAACGCGATTGTTTTCGTATCTCGTATTACGTAGGTAACTAGCCAACGGGGAAATTCCCCTCGCGACCGAAATTCCCTAATCCTTACAGCAATGAAAAACCCCAACACTACGAATTTTTCCCGCAATAAAATAAATTCAAGAATACTTTCTCAGAACCTCAATAAAACAATTCAGCAAACATTTCTTCGAACCTCAACCCAAGCGCGATGAGTTAAGGCGATTAAACATCTGGCCACCAAATTTCAAGCAAGCTGCAAACTAATGGTACTATTCCGAAGGATGAGGAGTATTTTGTAGATCTCGCTTTTATTTGCCACCTGTTGATTGGACTATTATTATCAGTTGAATAAGCCTACTCAAATGGCTCAAAGTTATTATTCTGAATTATTTACAGATTAATGACGATTTCAAATTCTCGTATCCTACTAAGAGTCTGGCATTATTGACCAACTGGAAGAAATATCAACATTTTATTGAACAATATTCTGAACACATTTTGCAATCTAGAATTATCAAGAGAAAAAATTCAGGTGTTATCACTTTCAAATCAAAGATAAAGACAAAGTTTTATTCGATTTAGTTAGGAAAATCTCAACATTGAACAGAGTCCAATATAAAATAAAATTAGAGAAACAAATAAAAAATCAACTCCATTCATTATCATTATTGAAACTTTTTGCAATAATTCAAGAAAATCGAATATCTTTTTTCCATAAATTGTGCTTTTGGTGATTGAAATATAGATTTATATTATTGCAGATTCTTTCCATGCATTCGGCCTTGAGATCCTGACATATTCAATTCCTCTCAGTGCATCGTCAATGATACCCCAGAAGAGAAGAAAATGATCAGATATTCAAGATTCGAAATCGCTAGTTTTCCAAGACTTCCAAGATAGTTTCATCTTGCAAGTCAGAGTGAGTAAGAGTACTCTAATTCCAATGGAGTAGCAATGTTTATAAAGTATTTTTTTAATAATCATCATGAAATTATTTAAATAAAAAAAAAAAAAAATCATGACATTATGCTACTTATGAAGTACATGCAGTTCCTAATTCAACAATGATTATCGAATACTGATATTTTTCAACTTTTTATTAATACCAAATGTTTTATTTCAAAGGGCAGTGCTGATATCGATAATAAAATTGAAGAAAACTGGGTCGACTGCCGGTCGATCCCAAGTGGAAACGTCGACTCGAATAACAATTGACCATGAACTTTTTTTGAGCACTTTCCGATCATGGATGATAAATAACTTCATCGATTCGCATCTGACTATGTAGAGAGTCGGTTGTTAGTCGATTCTTATACCCGAGGGCCTTTAATCGACGACTGATCAAATAATAAAATTTCTGGAGTGCGTGCCGATTATAGGTGACGAAGTCGCCTATCAACCAGCAATCGACTATCTGTTAAGTCGATCGCTGATTGATAATATTGATGAAAGCATCAAATCAACTCTTGACTGACCACTGAAATTTCTCTAGTGCAGATCGATTGTGGATTATGAATTGTTCCATCGAACCGCGATCAATTTAGTATAGAGTTTATTGTTTGTCGATTCCTATGGGTGAAAGCCTTGAATCGATTATTGATAGACCGTTAATATTTCTCGAATACATATTGATTTAGGGTGATAAATTGCTTCATCGACTCGCGACCAACTCTATATTGAGTCGATTGTTAATCGATCCATTCTGGTGAATGCCATCAGTCGACTCATGATCGAATAATTAAATTTCCGGAACGCGTGTCGATTATAGTTAATGAAGTAGCCTATGAACTAGTAATATACGTTGAACTGATTTTATAAACGTTGAAGAATTGAAGAGTTAAAGAATTCCCAATAATCTAAAGAATTGGTCAACATTCGGATATTATTATTCACCGTGATGAGTTCCTCTGGAAGTTCTTCCCGAAGTTCCCCTAAAAGTTCCTCTGGAAGTTCCCCTGGAAGTTCTTCCCGAAGTTCCCCTACAAATTCCTCCGGAAGCTCCCCTAAGAGTTTTGAACGCTCATGAAGTCAGTTTGACGTTCATAAATATCAGTTTAACATTCATAATCATTCAGAATGTGTTTGATCCAGAGACAACTTCAGGCCAGATCAAACCGTACACCAAAAGAGAAACCTTGTCAAAACTAGGCCAAAAAATGAAATTTTCCAAAAATTGAAGAAAAAAAATTACCACGCGTTTCTGCCCATATTTCTCCAGCTTTTCATCAATGGAATCATTAGAAAATTTCCATCTCAAACCGTTTAATTGGAGTGTCCGTTTTACACCATCTTCTCTTATGTCAAAATTCTTAATTATTCCTCAAAATAACTTTTGTATCAGAACCAATAAGACCCTAAACTGCATCAAATTTTCAGAACTGTGATTTTCTGTTAACCTTTATGCATCTTTTCGATTAATCGGAAAGCTTAATTCTTTCGATTCAATATCTATAATTTGATAAGATATGGAGATAAGCAAGAATAAACTACAAATTTCCCTGACTAGAATTAAAATTCTCTGACTTTTCCAGAAATTTCGGATTTCCAGGTTTTCCCGGTCAATCACCACCCTGAGTCGTTTGAAGATTCTCATCAACGGAAATTGACTGACAGGTAACTCGATACTCTATTGATGTACGTTCGATAGTTCACTCTATTGCTTATAATCCATATGTAGGGCCAGGACGTCGGTGTACGGTTTGATCTCGGCTGAAGTTGTCTCTGAATCAAACACATTCTGAATGATGAATGTTAAACTGAGATTGATAAACGTCAAACTGACTTTACGAGCGTTCAAAACACTCAGGTGAACTTCCAGAAGAACTTTTAGGGAAATATCGAGGGGAACTCCTAGAGGAACTTTTCAGGGAACGCGTGGAGTAACTCATCACGATGAATAATAATATCCAAATGTTGACCAATTCTTTAGATTATTAGGAAACATGAATTCTTTAACGTTTATAAAGTCAGGGCAATGTACATTACTAGTTGATAGGAAACTTCATTAAGTGCAATCGACACACGCTTCAGAAGCTTAATTATTCGATCAGGAGTTGACTGATGGCATTTACCAGAATGGATCGATTAACAATCAACTTTGCATCAAGCAATTTATCACCCTAAATCAATACGCATTCGAAAAATCTCAACGGTCTATCAATAATCGATTCAAAACTTCTACCAATAGGAATCGACAAACAATAAACTCCACTAAATTGATCGCGGATCGATGGAACAATTCATGACCCACAATCGATCTGTACTTAAGAAATTTCAGTAGTCAGTCGAGAGTCGATTCGCTGTTTTCATCGATATCATCAACCAGCGATCGACTAAACACATATTTGATTGCTGGTCGATAGGCCACCTCATCACCTATAATCAGCACGCACTCCAGAAATTTTATTATTTGATCATTATTTGATCGATGGATCTGCCAGAGTAGTGAAGATGATATCCTTCATTCATACTTTATCTTCGAGGATACTAAAGACAAGTGCAATAGTGCTTTGGACCCTCTCGATCTCAATTTTAAGATATTTTTCGTTTCAAATTGTAAGTACCCCATACTTTCCCGTAAAGTTCGGCTCTTCATCCCGAACGCCCTTTATGATATTGAAGTTCCATCAGATACATAATTAATTATGTCCGCGTCCAGGACATAATTGAAGATAGAAACGGAATATTCAACACGTCATCAATTTATTCACTATTCTCTAGCTTGATAAAATGATTAAAAGGTTTTAACGATACTGAGGAATCAGTCCTTTATTTTTCAAAAGTTCTCAATTTCCTATTCAATCCTTATGATGATCGGCTCAGTGAATACAAGCCTCTCGAAGGAACTTACATTCCTCCTTATACATTGGTGGTTGGACAAAAAGAAGATTACAGGCTAGAAAAAGATCACCAAGCACTACGAAATATTCCTATTTCTACACCGAATAAACATTGCACGCTGAAATCACAATCCCGCCCTTTTAGAAGAGAGAAAGATAGACCGAGCGAAAATATCCGAACCGCACCAAGCGTATCCAATGCATGAAAGTCTCCTACCGAGTTTGCTCTTGTGATGAAAAAAATTCTCACAGTGCTGAAAAAAATATTTATAAAAAAAATTTACAGAGCTAAAAAAATTTTTTATCAACATAATCTGAAAGAGCATTTAATTCTCAACAGCTCCAAAAAAAATTGAGAAGCCATTCTACTTGAAATTCCAAAGTTATTGCCAATTTAGTGTCAGTGTGAGAGAATCTCTCATAGCGAGAGTGCCGAAGAGTTAAGCGATGTCATCGAATATTTGAAAATTTTAGAGAGCGATGGTATTACGATTAATAACAACAGCGAGGAGAAAAAAGTTTATTTCACTGTAGTCCCAGTTTTGGGAGACAATTTAGGAGTCAGTGGCATCAGTGGTTTTGTTGATTCTTTTGTAGAAAACTTCTCATATCTTTTTTGTTATGCTCATCGTCAGAATTTCAATTTAATCAATACTGAAGAATTTTGTGCCATAAGAACAAGAGAGACGTATGGAGACGATCTTGATATCAATGACGTTCGCTTAACAGGAATCAACGAATCTTGCTGTTTTCATGAGCTTGAAACATTTCACGTGACAGACAACTTAGGTGTAGATGTACCACACGATATCCTTGAACACGGAGAGAAAATTCTCGAAAATATCATGATGATCAGCTCCATAAAGCAGATGCAAAATACATGCCGTTCATCCATGCCTTTATCCATTCAATGACAAATTCTCCTGGAACTTAGAAATTTTAGGTAGCCACTCAGAATCTTTCCACGTTTACTCCTGATTTTTTCCCATGCCAGCCTCATATTGTGGTAGACGGAGGGGCATAGTCGGGTACCTTCGACTGTTTTCGGTACATGAGCCATTGGTCATTTTACACTTGGCTTTGGATTGAAATATCTCGGAAACTATGCAAAATTTATCGAGACATGCTGTGAATGAAATTTAGAGGGAATATTAACGAAGAAAATAAGCCAAACGCAATTTTTCTACGACTAGTAGTTTCCGAGATATCAATTTTTTAATGAGTAGTTCAGAAACAATGGACAAGACCCGATAGAAAATAAATGGGTTTTCAGACGTTCTTTCTAAATTTTTCACTAAAAAGTTAATATCTTAATAATTACGAGTCGTAGAAAAACGGAGTTTTGCTTATTTTATTCTCTTCCCTCTCAGTTTCATTCACAGCATGTCTCGATAACTTTTGAGTAGTTTTCGATATATTTCAATCCAAAGCCAAGTGTAAAATGGCAATTTTTTTTTAAATAAAAAAGCGAATATCATGATGTGGAGTATGGGAACTTTTCGATCGTGTTTCATGAAAACTCCTCCTTTGAATGACAATTTTCCGGCTCAGGAGCAAATCACATCCCGTTTATGGAGCGGCATGGTAATTTTTTAAAAAATCATTTAGAAAAAGTGTAGGAATTGGATCAGATATTATATTCCGTTGGGGGGAATTGGAAAAAATGGTATATTTCGTTGGAGGGAATGGGGGGAATTGGAAAAAATATTATATTCCGTTTCGGGCAATTAGAAAAAATACTTTATCCAATTCCTCCCAACGAAATATAATATTGTTTCCAATTCCCCCCGACGGAGTATAACATTTTCTCCAATTCCCTCAATTCCCCCTAACGAAATATAATATAATATTTTTTCCAATTCCCCTAATTCCCCCCAACGAAATATAGCATTTTTTCCAATTCCCCCCAACGAAATATAGCTTTTTTTCCATTCCCCCAACAAATCATTACCCCCCGATGAATTCAAGCAAAAAATCCCTTGATCTATCCCATCTAGAGCTATTTTCCCTCCCAATTCCCCCTATTAACCAGAATTCACGGAAATTCCGGCTTTTCTCACTCAGGTTTGAATGTCATTCAATCGAAAAAATTGAAGTATAATTTTTGTGAGAGCATTTTTCCAATTCCTTCAGAAAATTATTTTTACCGGAACGGACTACGAATTCATAATATTAAATTTCAATCTTCACCTGTATTTTACACTTCACTTCACACTTCCAGGAATCACTTCTTTTCTTGTTGCCAATATCCCCTATGTGGAATTCGCTAACGACCGATACCTCTTTCGCGAGTAGAAGCTGAGAATGGATGAAATGAAGTCAATATTGAAAAAACCGATTATGGGAATTGAAGTTCTATTTCACCTATTTCGTTTTTTTCAATATTCTCAGTATTTAAATAATTTTCAACAACTATTACCGCTACACTCAAATGAATAAATTTTCAATGACGTTTCAAGCTGGTTATTCATTCGAATTTATTTTTACAGTAGTTACTGCCTTCAGGCTGGTCAAAACTGAAGGGGAACTTCCCTGCCCTAATGATCATACATGAATTATACATGATCATGCATGTCGATTATTTCCCGGGAATAATCAGCCAACAAGGTACCATAAAGCACTGAGAGGAACTGGAATCTAAACTTCTCCGTGGATATTCGTGGTTATAATATTAGTAACTTATTGCCTACATTATTTACGACGAAGACCTAAGAAAATGAGAGTGAACATTGTCATTTAATAATTCTCCAGTGTTCAGATATTGAGTTGGCCAAATAGGCTCAATTGTTAAGTGACAAATTATTAGAATGAGGAATGGAATGAGTGATTGAATGGTGAGTCAGAGTACTTTTTCATTGTTAATGATGGGTGGATTGATGAATAGTACGCAGAGTAAATTCTATATAAAGTATTCACTAGTACTCGTTTGTAATAATAATATGTAGGAGAGGGCAGGGCAAAATGGACCCCCGGGGCAAAATGGACACCCAGGGCAAAATGGAACCCCGGGGCAAAATGGACCCCTCGTTTTTTTGCATATATATATTTTTGTTTATTGGGTGAGCACTGAGGCAAGTGGAATACATTCGCATTTTCGTATTCAGCGGGCGAGAGGCAGAATGGGCATCGAGAGGGAGCTTTCAAATTTTTTTACTATTTTCAATTAAGTTATCGGCACTTTTCTCCAAATCAGTTTTTTTTTTTAGTCAAATCAGTTTTTGCCCCATAATTAAGGCGCAGATGGGAGTTCCTGATGGATATACAGGGTGACGTTAGCGTCCACCTTACAAACTTTAGGGGTTTGAAAAATCGCTAATTGTCAAATTTTGGGAAATTTCTCATTGCAGACGGTTTTCTTCTAAACAACCTTAATCGCCGTGGCGAAGTGAAGCCTTGGTTCATGGCAACGGCAGCTCGCTCGGTTCGCTCCTCAGTTGAGAGAGAAGACGTGGATAGTAAGGGATAGACGTAAGCGCAGGAGCGCTCATTCCAGCAGTGAATATTTTGTACAAATTTTATTATCATTCATTTCGGACTAAGTAAAATCCACATTTGTCAGCAAAACGTATATTTCATTATATTATGTATATTTCTTTTTATTCTGATTTAGAAAGGATAATATTTTATGTACTTTTGTAATTGCATTATTATTCTATCCATGTTCTAAAATGATGCTATTGATTATTTTCTTGACAATTGTATGAGTTATATTATATTATGTTGTTCCTCTGATTATGCTTAATGAGACTTACACCAATAAATATTCAAATGAATAAATTATTAAACTATGGATCTAATCCGCAGTGTCCAAGTGGACGGTATCTAGAAAAAAGTCCACTCAGAATTTTCCAAGAATCTGATATGAATAGACTTCGAAAAGACCTACAATTAAACTTGCCAGGTCAACCAATGTACTGTTATGTCGGAATGACAATAACTGTTGACAAGATTCTTTATTTTATTGAGATTTAGAGAAGTATTTCTATGAATCCCAAATTAAACAAGAATCCGTTCAACTATATTTTTCCCTGTTTTAGCCCTAGCCTTTCGGCCAATAGACTGGGATTAGGGAGTCGAAAGAAAAACACGGTTACGTTTAATAAACAATAATTTGATTTATATTTTAACCATTTCCGCGATTTCACAAAAACATAAAACCCTTTTGTCGACTTATTACTGTTAGTTATTCTGATTCGAACTTGATTAAAAATTTCACTTGTAATTTAATTTAAACAATTCCATTTAATATGAACTCCCTAGAATTGAGCTTGAAAAATGTTTGTCATTATTTACTTGATCATTAACTTTCAGAACGGTATTCAAATATTCTTATTTCACGTAATAATTCGTAATTCTTTTCTTCTTTTTCTTTTTTCTCATTTTGTAGACTGAATCGGTTGACACTTGTAAATCGAACTTGACGGTTTCGGAGCTTAAACTTGACTAACTAAAAACTAAATTTCTGTGGTCCTTTGAATTATTTTTAAGGCGTTTCCTTATTTTTTTAAGGGAGAGGAGTCTAAACCAATGACGTAACATCTGGGTCTTAAATTTTCCTCTTCAAGGTTTTTTGGACCAGTGCTTCAGGGTCACTCCATCCCCTCCACATGGTTTCGTCTTAATTTCTTTTAGTAGGTGAACTTATGTCTTGCTCTGGAGAGGCCCGTTCTCCCCTCCACAATATACAGTTTTCTATATTTCTTGACTCAAACAAAAAAACATCTGTTTCAAATAATTTCCGTTAAATTTTGTAGTCTCCAAAATTCTAAACACTTGTAGAAACGTCTGGACAGTATTTTCAAAATGAAGTATTCAACGGACCCTCTGGACCAGATGAGAGGGTCGTAAAAAGAGAGAGACAGCAAGAGTGGGCCCGACGCCACTACGTCGTCTGTCACTTGAGAACCTGTACATGGTTTTTCTTTTACTCGAATTTTCTCTTCGTTAATTTTTTTTGTTACACGTTTTGAAATTCGAATCTCTTTCCAAAAACAAGAATTTTCAAAGTGAGACACTTGAGTAGACGGCACAGTGCCTCTAAAACTTATTGCTAGCCCACAAAAATCGCTGGAAAGCAACCAAAATTATTTTCTAACTAGAGGTGCGTAGTTGCTCGCTCGCTGCGCTCGCTCGCGAATAGAGGAGTGCGTAGTTGCTCGCTCGCTACGCTCGCTCGCGAATGGAGCGGTGCGTTACTGCTGATTAGGAGGAATTAGTAAGAATGTAGTATGATGAGTGTGACTCTTCGAACCGCACTAAGAACTTCCCGATAATTTCTCTCATTTACTATTAGAAAAGATGATGAAGAAAAAGAACGATAAATAAAAACAGACATACTTGCGGAAATGATCAAAAAATTTTGGGTAGATCTCAAAATATCGAAATCAATAAAAAAAATCGATTTTTCCTCCTCGGGGTCAGTACGTAGACCTCACTTATTGAAAAGTTCAGAAAAATTTAATCATGTTTTTCTTAAAAAACTAAGAAAGTACTGTATCGATTTCGATCAAAAACTAATCAGATCGAATCTATATCGAGATGTTTCGATTGCAACATCGATCATCTCGATCGCGTTATTGATTAATGAGAAAACGTGAACGAAAAAATTGATCACATACATACACACACACACACACAGACATGATCGTGAAAACTATCAAAAAATGTTGGGGAGGTCTTAAAACATGGAGATCGATCGAAAAATCGATTTTTCATTTTCGGGGTCATTACATAAACTTCCCTGATCGGGAAGTTAAAAATGTATTCATTTGTTCGATATTTTGAATATTTTTCATCTATTCATTTACGTAAAATGAACGACTGACGGACGTCATAGTACTAATCCCTGTTAATGCGTTTACTATCGGATTCTCACACTCATATGGAGCCACTTCAGCCCCTTCTCCTATAATGTCTACTATCGTAAAAATTAGAGTAGCATATAAAGAGAAACAGAGTGGATACCTTTACCTAAGTTGGTTTAGAGAGAACATTATTCTGCTTGAAGTTCCGAAGAAGGAATCAGGGAACATTTTGGTTGTCAAGAATCATTCCACCAAGGAGCTTTTCATCATGAAGTTTCATCTAATATCAGCACTGCTGATTACTTTCATCATGAATATATACGGTGAGTTAATATTTAGAAAATTCAAAAACTACATGTTAAATTAATTGTGTGAAATTGTCTAAATGATAGAGGGTAAACAAATTAAGTGTTAATTGCCATCTTTCCTCTCGTCCATATCCATAAGTATTAAATTTTCGGTTAAACGGGATCATGGACCAATTAGAATAAATTTCAATCTTCATAGTAAACAAATGTGGAGATTGAAATTTAGCGCTAGTCTATGGAGATAAAATTAGTGCTACCTGCGGGTTAGCGTAACTGTAACTTTGGAATGAATATCGTTAATCACGGATTAAGGATGTTCTACACCTACCGTAAGCGGGGGTTGTGCGGCATGAGAGGGGCAGTGATTTCGTCAGTGTTCCAATCCCTGAACATGAAATAATGATTTTTTAAATTCCTCATTAAAATGATTTTCAGGGAATTATGGAACGCTGTGGGTGTTCAAATATTATATTATGATCATTACATTTCATAGATATTTTTTTTATTCTTTATTTAATTAGTTTGAGAATTATTTGGAAAAAAGCGTTGAATTCTAGGGAATTGTGGCGACACAAGTTGGCAGCACTTACGCAAAATCGACAATTTTTCAAGCATTCTTATTAATTTTAATGCCAATTATTGACCCAATCGTTGTATAAAAATGAACAAATTGTGCGGGGGGTTATTTCTCACCTATATCCGAAGTTTCATCAAATTTGAGCAATTTTTCGGAAAATTTCTTAAGCTTTTGTGAATTCACCATAAGAATCATGTTAAAAATGGTTTTTAAAAAATTTATAACTTTTAAACCAGGTATGAAAAAAATCCAAAATTTTACATACGGTTTTTTTATGATTTGGAGAACCTTGGAGAAAAATTTCAATGAAATCGTACATTTTTAAATTTTGATAAAATACCGGTAGAACATCCTTAACGTAACTGATGGTTAAATCCAGAATGACAGTAAGGAATCAACAACTGACCGGTAACACTGCTGTTCGTCATTTTTAATCCAGAAATTCCCGGTTACATTAATCCGCAGTTAGCGATATTCGTCTCAAAGTTAAAGTTACGCTAACCCGCGGTTAGCGCTAAATTTGGCTCCATAGACTGGACCTGAAGTTTAGCGGATGTCCTTTTTTCCGTTAGTCAAGTAAAGGGCGGTTTTAAATCTTCATTCGCATGATCAGTTCCTTTTTACCCTTTGGATAAGTTGTTTTTGATCCATATTTTGACCATCTCTAGTTGAAAAATCCCAAAAGCGTGACAAAGGGGTAAGAAAAGAATCAAAACTGATCCAAGAATGAGTTTCAGGCTAATATCTCCGAATTAGCAAACAATATAGAAAAAATTTCGGAGCAAAAGTTGAACATATCAAAATGATCTACAAAATTGTTTCAATGCATTTTTTGCGTATTTGCAAAATTAACCGAGATATTCACCATTTAATTTGTCGTAAACGGCTCAGACGTGCAAAATATCCTAAGATCTTGAAGAAATCGTCATAATATGGAAAATTCATATTTTTTAATATTTCTTTCTCTGAAACATATCTACAAAACATATAGAATGAATTCCCATATCCCAGTCCATAACCCGTTTTTAGGATTTTCTACTAGTGGATTTTTCATAACTCGTAAAACACGTCTAAAGAATAAAAAGATAATGTTGAATTCCCACACGTGACATTCAAGGTCATCATAAAATTGTTTAATTTCTTTCCACGGAAAATAATTCATCTAAAATTAGTCTCGATAAGCCGTTAGTATTTATGAACGACATTCAAACAATCGTGACGTCAAACAATTATTCAGTAGAAAACGAAAACTACTGATTACGTAAAAGATTCCACACAGAGAAACTGAATTTTTTCAGATTTTTTGAATCCAACTACAAGTTTTAGACTTTTATGAAGATTAACATTTTTAATTATTCGTCGGGGAAATTCTCTAATGTAATTTTCACGATTTTTTCTTTGTCCAATATTCATAATTTTTCCATGCAGAAATTCAAAGCCATTTTCCTGATAAAATCCTATCACTCTCAATTCGCTTTTCAGATTCATTTCCATATTGATAACATGTTTCTAGAATTTTCCACCACTGGATTTTTCGCAAGTCGTAAAACACGTATAAACAATAAAAAGACAATTTAGAAATTCGAGGCACTTTTGGCGTTCAAAATTATCGTGAAACCGTTCGAGTTTTTTCCATAGCAAATTTTTTATTCAACATTAGAATTGATAGAGTCACCTGAGTCAAAAGATTTATATTGATGAGCCGTCAGTATTTATTTACAAACTTCAAACAATCGTAAACTCAAACTCTTTTGAATCTACGTATGAGATTACATAACAGGAAAAAAAAAATTTGGTATTTTTTTAAATTCGACATATCATATGCTTTATAAGTTCTGTATGAGGAATAATTATCTAAAATTGCTGCGTATGGAAAGTGTGTAGAAAGAAAGACGATATTGAAACTGTAAGAAACTTGCTAATGAAATTAATAATAGAATTGCTCATGCTGAGTGATGGTCGGAGCTCTTGTCAAAAAATTTTGCCTCTAATTTTCCGAAGAATTGTTGCAGATTTTTGATCTTACTTTAACGACAAATAAACGCTAGTTCCAAGACATTTTTATCGATAATTGTTTCCTACAATTTGGCCGTAGTTTGCAGATTATATTTGCAGCATATTTCAATCCAAATACTCCGATAACTTTCTCCGGTTATCGTCAATATTTGATGGTAAAATGTCGACAATTCACTCTCCAATTGCCGACAAGTTACCGCCAATTTATACTCTAAAATATGAAACAAAATTTAGAGTCATTGGCAGCTTTTGCTAATTATTTTAATTGGTCCAAGACTTTGATCGACCTCAAATTGAATTATTGAGGATTTTTATTTCACTTGAACAGAATTATCAAACATTACAATTGTACTGGTAACATCACAATTATAATGAGAGGTTCTTTCAGAAGGACCTCTTATCTCGTTGGCTGCTCTATTTATACTACCGAGAGCCTTCTCCTACATTAATATGAAAAACTACTAACCCTCATATCTTTGTGGTTTCGTACTGATGTTAAAGTAGCAGTAAATAGCTACACGAAGAGAAATTCTGACGAAAATATAATGAAAGAACTGAGTAAAAATGACTGAACCTTCCGGGATCGTGGGACATTTCGTGACGTATACAACATATTGAAAAATTAGGTGGTAATTCATCACAAGAACTCATCAACAAGTCACAGGAGTACATAAAAAATGGCGCTGTTAGCACGTCAAATATTACCGAATCATGTTCGTCAAAATTTCGCGTGAATTCATCAATTCTTCATCTGTGCTTATTAGTTTGTCCTCAATTCTTATATTTTTTTTTACACAAGTTCGGTACTTTTTGGTGAGGATTTCTTTCCGTGTAGTCAATTCACGGTCGATTTACGTTACCATCAATCTACGTTCTTTTCGCAGTCACAGCAGAGTCGATTCACGGCCAATAATAGGTGTGCTTGTTTCGTATTCACATTATCCTTAGGTTGCTAATTATTGGCAAGTACACGGAGAAAAAAAAATAGCTATTCATCCTATTTTCACTTAGGAGAAATTCCTATGTTAAGATAGGGATGTTTACTCTGTCACTATAGTAACTAGTGCTATGGAAAAATAGGATAATTACCCTTTTTTTATAGGTATATTTACTGTATATTATGAGAATTTCTCCTATGTTAACATTGGAATAATTCCTATGATAACATAGGAATTATTCCCATGTGAACATAAGAATGATTCCTATAAAAAAATGGTAATTATACCTATGTCAAGCATAGGTATAATTTATATACTAACATAGGAGAAATTCCTATAGAAACTTGGGAATTATTCCAATGTGTAACATAGGAGACATTTCCATGTTAACATAGAAGAAATTCCCATGTTAACATAGGAGAAATTCCCATGTTGACATAGGAGAAATTCCCATGTTAACATAGAAGAAATTCCTATAGAAACATAGGAATTATTTCTAAACGAGAACAAACCCTTATTCAAGTTCCAATTTTTTTGAACTTGCAGCGGCTCAGATACGAACGTATCCGAGGCTCATTTTAAATCTCGTCATGTCGTCGACCTAGAAACAAAAAGGCTTAAGTGCCATTTTTTTCATTTTTTTTTAAATAACAAAAACACATTGAGTGAGAGAGGGCGCTCCGGTAGTGAGAGCCGTTGAAATTTGAGGTGCACCTGTCAAAAATCTTTACGCGTAATTCAAGTTATCGTGGAATTGGTGGCGGTGCTACCAGTGAGTAAATTATAATTGCAACATCCTCTTGTGATAATAATCACCACCGGCCGTTTCGACCCTGGACATCAATTTGTCTGGGAAAGTGTGGTTTTTGGTCTAACCTCAAAACCTTAACATAATACCCACAACTTTTTCCCGCATTTTCGTAGAAGCTTCGATCCACTCCAACACAGCGCTGTGCGTCACTGAGTCTTGGTTACACTCCGCAATCATCGATGGGGAGGTAGTGGTCGACAACAGCTACAGCATCTTTAGAAAGGATAGAGACGCTGCTACAAGTCGACATGAACGTGGCGGGGGAGTGTTTATTGCCGTCAAACGTGGCATTGTGGCAGAAGCCCTGCGAGTAACTGATGATTCTGTGGAGCACGTTTTTGTGAAAGTGAAGGGGCCTACTCAGGATGTTGTCGTTGGATGTGTCTACATCCCACCGCGGTCGGACATTGAGGTTTACACCCGTCACTTGTCAATGATAGTGGAGATCAGGGAGAAATTCCCTAGCTGCAAGCTAGTGATCACTGGGGACTATAATACACGTAGCAGTATACCTCAGCACGAGTGTGAGAGGTTGATTATAAAGGAATTACTGATGATTGGGTGTGAGCAGTTCAATAACATCAAAAACGAAGGTGGACATGTCCTTGATCTCTGCTTCAGTGACATGGATTTCGCAGTAGATAGAACTCCAGCGCTGGTACCTGAGGATGGCCATCATCCGGCCCTAAACATCGAATTCACTTACGGCATTGGCTTGAAGGCGAGTGATGCCCCGAGGTTGGACTTCAGGAAAGCAAATTTTGCTGCCTTGGACCAGCATTTCCTTCGTACCAACTGGATACAGCTATATGAAATCTCGGATATTGATGAAAATATGGAAAAGCTCTACAAAATCATCGATGAGGGCATTACGCAATTTGTTCCACTGAAGAATAAAAGAACTAACAACTACCCGGGTTGGTTTTCGAAATTGCTCATTGACGAGACAAAGAACAAGAAGACTGCTCACATGGCTTTCGAACAGTACAGGACACGCGACAATTATATGAGGTTTAGTGAGGCGAGGAGGCGATGCAAAATACTTAGCGCTCAGTGCTACGAGCAATACCTGCATCGTGTTGAGGATGAGCTAGAAACTAACGCTAAAGGTTTCTGGGGATTCCTGAAGAGCAAACGCCGAAATAATACCGATATTCCATCCACGATGACCTGGCAGGATGTCTCATCGAGCGGGGGTCCTCAAGTCAGCGACCTTTTCGCTTCGTTTTTTGAGGAAGTTTTTCACACTCCAGGTGACGATCTTGTGTCTCATGCTGATGTTGATGATGGTGACACTGGGAACTGGGACGACGGGTCTCCAGTATGCATCCCAGGCTTCTCTGTGACTTATGACGAGGTGTACAAGCATCTCAGGCAACTGAATGTCAACAAAGGTGCTGGGCCGGATGGATATCCTAACATTCTGCTGAGATCTTGCGCAAATGGTCTCTGTGAGCCTATAACCCACATTTTCACCAAGTCACTGGGATCAGGGCACTTCCCCACAAATTGGAAACTCTCATACATCACGCCGGTTCATAAAGACGGGGACAAGTCCTGTGTTAACAACTACAGACCGATCTGCATTCAGTCGAGCCTGGCAAAATTATTTGAGAAAGTCGTTCTGCCGCAACTCACATTTGCCTTCAAAAATGTTATCACGTCGAAGCAGCATGGTTTCCTGGGGGGAAGGTCCACTACGACCAACCTCTTCATCTACATCAACCACATTCTCAATGCTTTTAGCAAAGGGAAGGATGTACATGCAGTATACACCGATTTCAGTAAAGCTTTTGACCTGGTTGACCACAAAATACTACTGGAGAAACTAGAGCATTATGGCGTAACATCTACGGCACTCGACTGGCTACATTCATATCTTGTCGGTAGGAAGCTGCGTGTTCGGGTGAACGGACACCTGTCTCATGAGTACAGTGTTACCTCGGGGTCCCTCAGGGGTCGCACCTGGGCCCGCTACTGTTTAACATCTTCATTAACGACATTGGTGATAACTTTACTTCCGAGCACCTTCTCTACGCAGATGACCTCAAGATCTTCAGGGAAATCAGTGATGAACATGAATCCAGAGTCCTTCAAAGTGACATAGCAGTTCTCGAATCCTGGTGTACTACGAACAAGCTACGTCTGAACATCAAGAAGTGTGCTGTTGTTGCTTTCTCAAGGAGTCAGCTGGAAAATCCAGTGATATACTGGTTGAAAGGACAATTGATCGATCGAGTTAGGATGATTAGGGATCTAGGCGTGATAATTGATGATAAGCTGGCGTTCGCTAATCATATTGCACATGTATCGCAGCGTGCTTGTCGGATCTTAGGGCTAATCAACAGAACGTGCCGTGACTTCAGGAGGACAGAGACACTGATTCGACTGTTCTCGACTCTCGTTCTGCCCATCCTGGAATATTGTTCAGTGATTTGGGCTCCATTCACGAGGAAACAAATTGACTGCCTAGAAGATGTGCAGCGGAGATTCTGTAGAATCCTCAAATTCCGAACACACCCCAGGGTTGCTATCAGCACTGATGAAGTCTACCAGTTCTATGATATTAGCAAGCTGAGCAGCCGCAGAAAGGTGGCCGACCTTTCTTTTATCTATAAGGTCATAAACGGGCTGATAGATTCACCAGAAATTCTGGAGCAATGGAGCCTCGTGTGCTCAAGGGGTGACCTGCGCCAGAGGAGATTGCTGGAGGTGGAGAGGACATCGAGAAATTACATTGCGTCTGGGCCAAAAAGCAGGATTGCAAATTTAGTCAATGAATGCTCCCCAGCTATTAACTTTTTTGGTGGATCTTACCACGTTTTCCAGAGAACAATCAAGAATCTAGTTCACTCGCGAGACACAGCAGGGGATTGTTAAAATTAGATAAGAATGTTAAAAATTAGATAAAAATGTTAACAATTAGTTAAAAAGTGATTTTCATACCAAGGGGATACCAAATGGAGCCTTCTGCTCCCTAGTCTGTTTTGCAATACTTCATATAAGTTATGTATTCTAATGTTTATAAAATCTATATAAATCTAGTGTGATATAAGTGGGGCCTTCACGTACTAGCCTCTCTTGAAACTTCTTTTATACGATGATTTGATATACGACCTTTGTTATTTAATCAATTAAATTTTAAGGTGGCCTTGTAGGTCTCTGCTGCGTTGAAAAAAAGACTCGATGATTTCTGGTATTACGTATCGACGTTTCGGTCGCTTTGTGCGGCCCTCTTCAGGATACTCATTTTTATTATTCTATAATTTCATTTTAATGTGACACATAAATTCACATAATTTTATAAAATATTTTAGGAATTATTATCTCATATGTTTTTACCTTGGATCTTTAAATTTAATCAAAAATAACAACTCCTTGGTAATGTTGTGTATCGGATACATAACCTCCAAATACTGACACTGTCTTCATTTTAATTTGTATGTTAAAATTCAACAGTATTATCTCTTTTTATAATATTAATTAAAAATGATCATTATCACAATAAATTATTTAAAATATTCACAATTTTGGATACTGAATTAGTCGAAAATTTTGAATCGTTGATTCATTTTTATTGTCATGATGTTTGTTATTTGATTTTCTATCGATGACAGATATTTTTCTATCAGTCTAGAGTATATTGAGTTTATCACCAGAAATGGTTACTTTCAGAAAGTCTTTGAACAGGTTACTAAAAAGTCACTAGAAAAGTTATTGGGTAAGATGTCCCTAGAAAAAGTTACTATGTAAAAAGATACTAGAAAAATGACTAGAAAAAGTTACCATGTCATAGATATTATAAAAATGACTAGAAAAATATAAAAGAAGCTATAAAAATGACTAGAAAAATATTAAAAAATATAAAAGATGCTATAAAAATGACTAGAAAAAGATCATATTGTATAAACTTCAGAGAAAAATGGTTCAAGAATTTATCGAAAACGAATATACCAGATGACATAAAAAACTTTTTACAATCAGGACAAAATTTCGCAATTAATGAGTCTAGTAAAAACTTCCATCTAAGAGACTACATTATCAGTTATGAAAGTAAAATTAATGAAATTCCATTGAATTCGCAAGAACAATACAGAAATTCTTTAGTGAATATAACGAAGAATCACATAAAAAAATTAAAATTCAGAAAACCAGATCCACGTGTTAAGGCTCTCAATAATTCCTTATGTAATAACAAAGAAATAATAGTAACAAGAGCAGATAAAGGTCAAATAACCGTTGTTCTTGACAAAGCTGACTACATTGATGCAGGTTTTCAACTATTAAGTGACAGTCAAACATACTTACCAACGGACAGAACGGACAACACAAACGCTCTCCAAAAGGTTAACAATAATTTGTTATCTCATTGGAAAATCAATAAATGGATCACAAAAGAAACTGAAGAATTTCTAACAACGAAAACCTGTGTCATCCCGAAACTATATCTACTTCCAAAAATTCACAAACCAAATTTATCATTCCGTCCAATAGTTTCATCAATTAATGGTCCACTGCAAAAATTAGGTAAATTCATTCACAACATTTTATCCCCATTAACCGAAAATCATTTTTCACATATTAAAAACAGCTCTGAATTCATAGAAAAAGTTAAAGATAGAATTATTCCAGATAACTACACACTAATTTTTCTAGATGTTGTATCATTATACACAAATGTGCCAATAGAGAAAGTAGCTGAAGCAATTGGTACGTTGAAAGATAAAATTAAATCAAGAATTCCTCATAAAGAAATAATTAGAGCAATTGATACTGTGATGAACAACACCTACTTCACGTTTGATAACAAAGTTTACAAACAAATATTTGGTCTTCCAATGGGTTCTCCATTGGCCCCTATTTGCGCTGATTTAGTTATGATGATTCTAGAAAAAAGATGTCTTGAAGAACTAGACTTTGACATACCTATATATTTTAGATATGTTGATGATATAATCTTATGTGTACCAAATGATAGGATACAGGAAGTAGTCACAATTTTCAACAGTAAACATACAAGACTGAAATTCACTCTTGAAATTGAAACAAACAAATGTATATCTTTTCTAGATGTTCTTATCATTAGAGATGGTCAACATCTAAAATTCGACTGGTATTGTAAGCCGACGTGGTCTGGTCGAATATGAGATAATAATTCCTAAAATATTTTATAAAATTATGTGAATTTATGTGTAACATTAAAATGAAATTATAGAATAATAAAAATGAGTATCCTGAAGAGGGCCGCACAAAGCGACCGAAACGTCGATACGTAATACCAGAAATCATCGAGTCTTTTTTTCAACGCAGCAGAGACCTACAAGGCCACCTTAAAATTTAATTCTTTTATACGAGTTATGTAAATTATTGTTATAAAAAAGCCGATTGGCGTTAATAAATTAATAATAAATTAAAAAAACTTTTTGGATTTCTATTATTCAACTACTAAAAAAGTATGGAAAATTAAATTTCTATTTTAAGCATTATAGGGCCGATTATCATACTTACAACGGATTACTAAATGCGTCAATGACAGTGGGGGGGGGGGGGGGAAGGATAAGTTTTAGACGACGATGAAAAAAAACATATTTTCAAGGTTTTTTTTATAGACACAGATAATGCTGGTTTATTTAATTAAAAGCAGCCAGTGGTCTTGCGCTCATAAATTTTTGGTATTTTTAGAATCTTTATTGAAGGTAAAAATAATTAACAACGATGGTTAAATGTTTTAAGGTATATTAGAACACTCATGGTGCATACAAAAAACATACGAAATTTCCTCAAATTTACCCTTGATTCACTCAAATAATTCAAAACTTCATTTAAGATCAGATGAGAAATTTGATACATGGTTCTAGAGTGAAAAGGGCATAGTACAGTCGAACCTGGATAAGCGAGAAAACTGGATGAGTGAGAATAATTAACAGGTTCCTTCATTTTCACTCACGAAAACCTCTTTAAGTGAGAAATAAAAACCTCTTTATCAGAGAATCATTTTCCATATCCAAACCTCTATAATTGAGACTATTTCTCGCCCTTTACCTCTATGAGCAAGAGTCGAATGAATTTCTTTTCTTTTGCTTACAACGTCTCGTAAATTTCATGAACACAATGTGTATAGTAGTTTATTTTGCAAGTTATTGATTACTCATTACAGTTACTGAGTATCATTCGCTGAGGAAAGTTTGTTACGTTATTGAAATGCCGAAACGCAAAATTAAAGCATATTCATTGAGTGATAAACTAAAAATTGTAAATGCGTTCGAGGCCGGCAAATCGCGAAAGGAAATACTTAATGAGTTTGGTTTTCCAGAGTCTACCTTTTATAAAATAATAAAGTTCAAAGATTCTATTAAGTCTCAGTGTTCTGAAGGACATGGAAATATTAAGTGGAGCCGACTGTCTGAGTTTCCTGACGTTGAGAAGTGTCTTTTAGAATGGAACAATCAAAATTACATTGTTTATATACTTGCAATGCAAATAAGAAATATACTTACGTTTTATTGACATATTTGGCACTCGCATTTTTTCATACCTCTGTAAGTGAGAGAAATTTCTCGTGCACTTCTGTAAGTGAGAAACTCGGATAAGTGAGAAACTCGGATAAGTGAGAAACCTCTATAAGAGAGAAAAATTTCCCGTCCCCTTCAACTCTCGCTTATCCAGGTTCGACTGTATTACGTTTGGGCTTTTGACAATAGTCTTCAAATGTCCTCTAGAATTTGCCCACTCTGTTCACCAAGAAATGAATGATGTCTCCTCGACGATGAAAATGTGATCCTCATAAATTCATTGCCGTCTAATTTTCTCAGGCAGATTGAAGTTATTCAAAAGTGTTGAGAGATAATTTAATTGCTCAAAATAATCAAAATATTTTCAGATTTTATCTATTAACGAAACGTCAACAACGGATATACTCGCCAATATTCAGCCAAGCAAAAGCTGATAAGTCATTTTCCAATAATGGATCATTTATATTGGGCCGAACATTGTATTCAATCTTAGAACCAATGTCGGTAACTGAAGTTTGTGCCAAGGTTCAGTCCAATCTCGACATATCATATATCGGTTTATGAACTTAAGCCCAAGGCTCTGCCGAACATTGGGCAAAACATCGGGACCAGTAACGCGCTCGAGTGACATCCCAACATCGGCCCGAATATCGGCCATTCCTTTTTTCCCAACATCAAAAAAATAATATAAGCAATACATGAGCAAACCCTGCATGCGATGACCCAAAAATGCTGGATAAGCATTCCCACGCTTTGGCCAGTCTCTCACACGAAAAAGATGGACAAAGCGGATTCTCACAGTCAAGCAGTTCGAAAGACGAACTGGACTCCTATTCGCAGCCGGAAATGCTTCTCCCGCGTTTTTTTGTAATTTTTCTTGCTTGAAAATGGTTCATTTTATTTCTGTCATCTTTTATAACATAAAAGATGAGGGAAATAGGCGACTTGTCGTTTCTCCACACGTCAAACAAGATAAGAAATGTGTAGCATTTACGCTCTTTCCACTCTAGAACGACGATATATATAAATTCTTGATTTTCCCTCTAATGTAATTCAGTTCTGTAATATTCAAAATTAATGGTAAATTGAGTAGGGGATTTCAAAGTTCTCTCAATAGTTTATCAAGTATCAATTTCTTTATTTTTCTTGGACAAGTAATAATAATCATTAGGATCTTGGCTAGTTTTGTACTCAGGCTATATTAGATCATACCTAATATTGCCTTGGTTGTCACGGAGAAAAAAAAATAGCTATTCATCCTATTTTCACATAGGAGAAATTCCTATGTTAAGATAGGGATGTTTACTCTGTCACTATAGTAACTAGTGCTATGGAAAAATAGGATAATTACCCTTTTTTTATAGGTATATTTCCTGTATATTATGAGAATTTCTCCTATGTTAACATTGGAATAATTCCTATGATAACATAGGAATTATTCCCATGTGAACATAAGAATAATTCCTATAAAAAAATGGTAATTATACCTATGTCAAGCATAGGTATAATTTCTATACTAACATAGGAGAAATTCCTATAGAAACTTGGGAATTATTCCAATGTGTAACATAGGAGAAATTTCCATGTTAACATAGAAGAAATTCCCATGTTAACATAGGAGAAATTCCCATGTTGACATAGGAGAAATTCCCATGTTAACATAGAAGAAATTCCTATAGAAACATAGGAATTATTTCTAAACGAGAACAAACCCTTATTCAAGTTCCAATTTTTTTGAACTTGCAGCGGCTCAGATACGAACGTATCCGAGGCTCATTTTAAATCTCGTCATGTCGTCGACCTAGAAACAAAAAGGCTTAAGTGCCATTTTTTTCATTTTTTGCTTCCGAATGGAAGCTTAACAATCGTGAGAATTTTCGATTTCGATTTTTCTGTTGCAAATCACTTAAAATGATGTGGAGAGTCTGAAAATGATATTTAGAAAAAAAGTCTGTGTGTGTGTGTGTATGTATGTATGTATGTGTGTCTGTGTGGATTTTTTTTTCATTCAAAAACGGTAAAATTTCAACCGAACAATCTCATATTTTTACTGTATATTGGTTGTGATAAATGTTTTCTTTCGAGACCTCGTTACTTGGAATTCATTCAATATTTTTTGAGATATGACAAATTTACGATTTTTTGAAAAAAATTGATTTTTCAAAAAGTTCCCAACCGATTTCATCCAGATTGATGCATAATATTTGACATCATATTCTGTCACTGCGTGAATTTTTTCAGATTTTTCTAATGCTTCGTTTTTAAGTTATGTCGATTTTTATAATTTTTCTTGGAAAATTTTGTTGTTTCAATAACAACCGGAACAATTGAGATAAGAATTCCAAATTTGGCTCACATACTGGTCTTCTGAACCTGCAGCTTGGGATTGTTACTGGACAGCATTGGAGAAATTTTTTTTAAATATGAGTGATTTTTCAAAATTTCAAATTTTTCATTTTTTCAAAATTTGCAATAAGCTTCCGAGTGATTCGATCCAGACTGAGGAATAATATTAGACACTATTATATAACTGTGTGAATTTTTTCAGATTTTTCTCGTCATTAGTTTTTGAGTTTTTTTGATTTCACTAATATTGCATGAAAAATTTTGTTTGTTCGATAAAAAAACCCTATAAAAACCGAAGTAGTAAAGATATGAGCTTCGAATTTCACTCATATTTTGGTCTTGATTGAATATATTGTTCATTATGCAAAGTGATTATGAATCAGTATGTTTAATGTAACTGTTAACAGCAATAAAGATGAGTATTAATATTCTATAGGAACTAATATTCATCTTGATTATCTGGGGCTCTCAACCCATATTCTTTCCAAAAACCCTGACTGAGAAAGAGATTCACTACGCGTATCTGACTGACTTACACTGCTCGTTCCACTATTTTCACTTTTAATGTTAGACATATCGCTCGAATTAGTTCTTTCCTTGTGAGTTATATAAAATCAATTAATTGATAAGAAAAAAAAAATTATAACAATATTAATTCGATTAATGAAAAATAAAAATAACCTTTAGGCATGACGTTTCATCAGATATAAAAAATAAAGTTTATTGAAAATTGGTCACCAAGGAAACGTAAAAAACGGAATAAATCAATCGATATCCACATAACATAATAATGGAATGCGCAATTGAATAGCAATTTAAATAAAATCATCGAATAATTCAGATTAGCTTATTAATACTTTTCTCCTTTGAAATTTAAACAAAAATGGGAATTTATATGAAACGATTTAGTGAAGTGGAGAAAAATAAATCCATTCGGAAGCGACTTGCTAATAAATTAGCAGATAAAGCTATAATGATGTGGATAATGATGCAAGTTTTTTTAAATAACAAAAGGGCGTAATTTTTTTTATTCGCTCCATCGATTATGCTCAACTTTGCCGATCATTTGGAGCATTTTTTTTTCTCGAATAAAAACGGGCGTATGTCCAATTATTAATATAAAAGGGGCGTATCTCCCTCACATACGCCCTTTTGTTATTAATTTTATCTTCAATTGCGTGATCCTGTTAATAATTTATAATAACAAAAGGGCGTATGTTTGAAGGATACGCCCTTTTACAGTTATGAATTTTCATAACTTTCCAAAAATTTAATGTTATAATTAATAACAAAAGGGCGTATCTTCCAAACATACGCCCTTTTGGTTTAAAATAAATCAGGGAAATGAAGCAAAAAAAACATAATAACAAAAAGGCGTATATGTAGCAGATACGCCCTATTCCTGCTAAGATTGGCAAATACGTCCTTTTGTTACTCAAATTTTGAATTCGTTTTTTTCTGCATTGGGAGAGCATAAAAAACATTTTCAGAGGCATTTTAGACATACGCCCTTTTCCCTCTGAAAAGTGTTTTTTTTGGCGCTTACGCCCTTTTGTTTCTAGGTCGATGATGTTATTGGTCAATTCGGCAAGACGATTTGTGAAATGAGGCTTCTCATTCTGTCTTAGCCATTGAGCTCGTCCAGAACTTAAATACACTCATTAAGGGATTAGACCACTGTAGAATTTTCAAAGAAGCGATTTTTTTTTCTTGGCTCAAAAAATAGTATGAGCCCATGAGAAAGTGCAGAAACAAAGTTCATCACGTGATACCCATTTTTTCTAATGAAATTTTGAAATTTTCCTCCAGCATTTCTTTATATTTAAAGCACATGTCAACACTTTGAACGCAGCATAACTCGAACGATTTTCATGTTTTTGAGGTGAATTTCTGACAGTATCTTTGAAATGATATTTTGAAGCGAAGTACGTGGGATTTTTCCAAAATGATGAGTTGCCCCTCTTTCATTAAGAAAAATTGACCGCTTCTTTCGTCAAAAATTGGACGTTTTCATTCAAATACCCGCCGATTACTGAAAAAGCAATATTTTTAAAATCGGCCACATACTTCGCTAGCTATAGGCATTTAGATTGAGCCAATTTTTTTTCTCAATCTGCACGGAGAGAAATTCTAACGAAAATATAATGAAAGATCTGAGTAAAAAGTACCGAACTCTCCGGAATCGCGGGACATTTCGTGATGTGTACAAAATATTGAAAAAATTCCATGGCAATTTTTCACAGGAGTACATCAAAAAGTGAACCGGTTCAGTAATTTTTGACGCACTCACAGCGCCATCTTTGATGTTCAGATGTGACTTTTTGATGTACTCCTGTGAAAAATTGCCATGGAATTTTTTCAATATTTTGTACACATCACGAAATGACCCGCGATTCCAGAGAGTTTGGTACTTTTTACTCAGATTTTTCATTATATTTTCGTTAGAATTTCTCTCCGTATGAATTTACACCGGCTATACTGCGTGCAGTGGAGCACCGGAAATTTGACGAGCTTCGAAGAAATGGTTGTCATGTCGCCATTTTTCAATATTTTTGCCTGAAATTTTGGATTTGTGAACTCGAACATATGCCCAATAAGTCCCCGGAATGTCATGAATTTATGACCCTTTTTTCCCCATAAGAAAAAATGCTGAAAAAATCCTTTTTTTGGGACGGTTACAGTGGTCTAACCCCTTAACATCATTTCAACCTACTTTTCTTTCACATTTCTCCAACAATAACATAAGAATAATTCCTATGTTAGCATGGAAATAATTCCCATGTTAACATAGGAATTATTTCTATGTTAACATAGGTACAGTTCCTATATTTACATAGGTAAAATTCCTATGTTAACATAGGAAAAATTCTCATAAAAACATAGGCATAATTCCTATGTTACCTAGGTATTTTTCCTATGTCAACATAGCGATTTTTCCTATGTAAAGTCTCGAAAAAATATCTATGTAACATAGGAGAAAGTGCTATGTTCCATAGGCATTATTGTTATGTTCAGCTAGTGAAGACCCCTATGTTAACATAGGAATTTTACCTATGTGAAAAAAGGATAATTACATAGTTTTTTTTCTCCGTGTACGCAGTCATTTGATGGTCGAAACGTGCTAGCTTAGGCATCAATTTTTACTTGCAAAAATTTGTCGATCGAAATGCAGTTGATTTCGTTCCCAACTCGACTGAGACTCCCAAACAAATTGGCGAAAGTAACAATCGGAATTATAAAATTGATTTCACTTCATATCATTTATCAGTCACTTTTCATTTGAAAAAATATAGCAGTCGAAATGCAGTTGAAAATCTGACCTCTGAAAATCGGAGGTTTCTTTTAATAGTTAAATCATGTCTAATTATTGGATGACCTCTGAACAAATATAATTGAACTCAATTTTCTCAAGGAAGGTAGACAGCAATGAGATTGTGAGGATAAAAATTGACTCCTTATGGATGTATTTTTTCGATAGCGCAAGTCGTAAATAATAGACTGATGATTCGCAGATCATAGGTTCGATCCAGCTCAGACGTTGTTTTTTTCTACTATTCAAATAAAATGTAAAGTTGTCAACCTTCATATGCGTCAAAAGATTCAAATGTTGCTAATTAATAGATTCACCACCAATTATATCTGACTATTTGTGCTCGGGTTATACATTTCGTTCAGACATCGGTTCGTTTCGATCACAAAGCTATTATCTACTAACCCGCTATTCACTCTATTTCTACAGTATCACAATGAAACAAGCACCCTAGTTTTACACCGTTAAATGATCACAGTAAGACCAAAATTTCAATAGTCAATTTCACGAAGAATCGGCGCATTTTGAGCTCGTTTCGACCGTGACCACTAAACCGTTAGGGATACTTCAAACGCTACATCTAAGAAATCGTTCATTCATTAGATTCAGTTGGTCTGATAATATGGCATGGAGCTCAAGCAAGAGGAAATGACTTCAACTGGGTGGTTAAAATAATCGCAGCCTTAGAGACTTCAAGAGAAAATCGTCACTGCACCGGTTCTATCATCAGCGAATTGCATATCCTCACGGCAGCTCATTGTTTCAAAGATGTAGGAAAAGACATCACAGTTATTGCTGGTACAATTTGTCTCCACGGTACCTGCAGGTCTGAACACAAAGTCAAAGAAGTCCATGGACATTCCTCTTTTGGAACACATACTGCAGACATTGCACGACCTGATAATAACTCGCAGCAGCTCGAACTTAGTGATGTAGCTCTCTTGACTGTAAGTGAACAAGAAGGGAAAATTGAATAATAATATATCTCATCAATTTCTCTCATTGTCATTATAGTTGGAAACTCCACTGTCATTTGGAGAAAAAATCGCAGCCATTCCATTACCAACTAAAGAGGTAGATCTTTCTTCAAATCTTGAAATTTGCCGAATGGCTGGTTGGGGCGCGGATTTCACGGGCGACCTCCCTCAGCATTTACTATGGACTACTATGAAAATAGAAAGTTCCAGAGCGCACAAAACGTTTCAGCGTCTCTACCAGTTGATATTAGCAAAGAATCCAGATTTTGCCACGCATACAACTGGCGTAAGTTGCTAATAATTATTATCAGAATTACATGAGTGTGCATTAATGATAGAATTTTTCAGGGCGACAGTGGTGCAGGGTTAATGTGCGAGGGTGTTGTAGCTGGGATATTGTTGGGATCTGCTGCAAAGGTCGACACCCCAACGATTTTCCAGAGTGTCTATCATTATTTAGACTTCATAAACACGACTCAGGAAAAGGACGCGGCACTTCTGACCGCAATACGTAACGCGCCAAAACGTAAACAGTGCAGGCAATGTACTTGTCTGTAAACAATTGTTATTACAATTTTAGCTGAAATTTTGGACTGTAGGGGATAATAATAGTATCAAGCATGGGAAAAGGATTCAGAGTAATAATTAGAGACTTGAAAATAAAGTTGATTGGCTGCACTGACTGGGGCTTTCCTCACAAAAGTTTTTCTCTAGTCTTTGGCAAATGTAGTGCAGGTGAAGATAATAATAATATAAGAAAGTTAATTACGTATCATCAACGCATATTTATAACATAATGTGTTTGTATCTTCATTCTTTATCAATTAATCAGTGAACTCATTTCACAAACTAAGAATTAATATTAATAATATTGGAACCGACGGCGGTGGCTGTGTGGTTAGAGCGGGGGGTTTGGCACGCAGACGGCCCGGGTTCGAATCCCGGTGAGGGGAAGCCAAAAAGATTTTGAAAAGCTCTAATTCCACAGTTTCACCTAACCGAGCGGGAGTCTCGCAAGGGACGACTGTATCTGGGCAGGTTTTCCTCAAGAAAAATATAAATGAGGTTTTCCCTCGTCCCTCGGCGAATGCGATACAGCGGGGGGGAAACGAATGTAAAAGGCCGAGAGGTCATACATATGGAATAAAGAAAAAAAAATATTAATAATATTGGAAATTCCTGGATTCTTTGTATTACTATATATAATATTAAGAAACTCATACCAATTCAAGACTCATACCAATTCTAGGCTTTGTCATTCTCCTAAACGTGCATCAAAAGAAGATCAGAAGGATACCGGACCGAGTTCTGACCATTCTTGATTTTTTTCAGAATTTTGGTATGAGCGATTTAACCAGAAAAAAATTGCTAAGCTATTCTTCAGTGTAATGAAGATGCTTTTGTAAAAAAAGAATCAATAAATCTCTTTGAATCCGAACATCATCAGCTTTTTCATTTTTTCCCCACTCCTCCTGATCTTGAAATCGTGATGAAATATCAATTAACTGACATTTTGAGGTTGAAAAACCATCCCCAAGAATTTTAGATTAATCCTATATGATTATTTCCGTTCTCTTCAAATACGGCAATAAAACTTGTTATGTGATGCTCGCCCATCTCTACCCCTAATTTTGTCAAAAACCGCGACTCCCGGGATTCCTAATCTTCAAATCTCCCTAAAGGTACGGCCCCATGGGCATGCAGGCGTTTTTAATGCTAGCGGCAGCGTCAAATCGGGTCACGTGACAACATTTCAAATTTCCCGCTGCTCGAAGAAATGTAGCGACAAGTAACGAAAAAGCTCAACAATCTGAGCTTTATCGCTGGAAAAAGAGCGTCAATATTAAAATATTAAAATATTAAAAATAATGAGTTCAGATAAGGTAAACCTTAAAAAATGTTTTATTATGTTACATTTTTTTTCAACCGCGGGAAATTCAAAATAGTGTCACGTGACCCGATTGGACGCAGCCATTCCCGCCGTTACCAACGGCGCAATCTGTAACTAACGGACTAACCGTTGAATGGAATAGCGCGTCAGTCGAAAAAAAATCATGCGCCTTTCTATTCTCTATTCATATAATCCATGCGCCAGTTCACGCGGGAAAATAGACACAATTTCGCGTCTCAACGAGGTGTCAACGAATGTCGGTTATCGAATAGACAGTGCTGAATAGATTTTTTTATCAAAAATGTCGAGCCCAATGAAGCCACCGGCAACACCAAAAAACCCGGATGATCAAGCATTGAACAATGGAACACCAAAGAGACCCTCGAGAACTCCAGCAGGAAAAGGTACTCCAAGTAAAAGAACACCAAGTAAACCAGGTTAGTTTGAGGAACAATGACTCAAGTCAACAATGAGTCTTAATGAATTATTTTTGAATTTTTCTATTTTCTTTATTTTTTTCATAAATTTTAGAGTATAACAGAATAATTCTATTTTATCACGTTTGTAGGCTCACACGACCAATAGATGGACACTGACCAAAAGATGGACGACTTCTATTATCGAGGATTTTCATGAATTAATGAATGATTTTTACACTTTTCACGTCAATTCCTGATTATTACATTCATTTAGATTCATAAACTATTTATTACATAAGGATAGATCGAAATTTAAAATCATACCACTGCAAATATGCAACTGTCCATCTATTGGGGGTTCAAGTTATTTTCTAGTTTTTCCTTGATTTTCTTTGATTATTTCTACATTATTCAAGTTTAATTGATTTTTAGTCGATTCACTGTATATTTTTCTGTACATCATTCTTTCCTGCAACTTTTTAACGTAATTTGCCTATTTCATATGAATTAATAAAGTTTAATATTTCCTTAACCGTCCATCTATTGGTCATGTTACTCTAGAGAATATCTGGTGAATATGCAGAATAGCGGCCTACTATGAAATTTCATAACTATCGGAAATCAAATTTTTGCAAAAAATATGAAATGTGCAAGCGAGGTTTAAACTCACATCCTTCAAATTACTAGTTGAATTCTACCAATTGAACTATTGCCAAGTTAAATTAATTTTAAATTAATTCAATTTTTAGGTCCTTATTTAATTCTTTAATTTCGAAGAATTATTTTACATATTTACCGAATATCTTGGAAGCTAGTAGAGATACGCTTTTTTTACTGGAATTCTTTTTTGTAGAGAATTTCAAGAGCTACAAAAAAGGATTCGGATCAAATCGCGCTATCTCGCTTAGTTTCCGAGATATTCTCAAAAAACTGGTTGAAAAAATCTGTCTTTTTCTTGTTTTGTTTCTTTACTATTTCATTCATTTTTGAAAAATGTCTTGGAAATTAATGGAGATACAATGTTTTCATTCAAGTTCTTTTTTTTGTGAAGAATTTCATTTGCTGCAATTGAGAATTCGAGAAAAATTGCGCTATCTCGCCTAGTTTCCGAGATATCCTTAAAAAAACTGGCAGAAAAAAACGACTTTTTTTATTTTATTTGTTCATTACTGAACTCATTTTTTTAAATTATCTCAGAAACTAAGCGAGATAGAGCGATTCTAATTCAGACCTTTTCTGTACCTCTTAAAATCCTCTACAAAAAAGAATTCAGGTAAAATCACCTTATCTCGTTTATTTTCCAAGATATTTCCAAAAGATAAGACAGAAAAAATTAACTCATCCTTTTTTTATTTCTTCTCTACTGAATTCTTTTCCAGAGAATTTCTCGGAAACTAAGCGAGATAGAGTGATTTTTCCAGAATCCTTTTTTTTAGCTCTTGAAATTCTCCACAAAAAAAGATTGGGGAAAAATCTCCTTATTTCACTCACTTTCCGAGATATTTTTAAAAAACAAGTGACAAAAACAAAACTTGTCCAGTTTTTAATTTTTTCAACTATGCAATTTTTCTTCAAATTTTTGGTAAATTACAGGAACATCAACTAATCCATCAGCCTCACCAGTTTCTACTCCTCAAAGGCGACATGCCAGTCAACGTATCACTCAGGAGACAATTGCAGCATCATCAGAGGGTCCAACCTCGATGCCAGCAAGTTCACCAAATCGTATTCTTCAAACAAGTCCAATTGCTGGTATGAGTGATATTGATTTGTCTTCTCCATTAAACTATGGTACACCAAGCTCATTGGGCTCCATAAGAACACCGAGAAGTGGAATTCGTGGGACACCAGTGAGACAGAGGCCTGATATCAGAACAGACAAGAGAATCAGACAAGTCAATGTTGCTGAATCGGTAAGAGGCTAAAAAAGAAGTGGATGATAGTATTGCTTTCCAACTGATATAGCTTTTTCTGCTAATACTTCAGCAATATGCTTCCGAATGGAAGTGATACAACTTTTTCCAAACCATCATCAAAATATCAAATTTTGAAGAAATTCATTAAAATGACAATAATTCGAGAACTAATTATGCAAATAAGCTCAAAATTGGCAGACGTCTAACTGATAAAACTGTCGAGATAATATATGAGTATAAATGACATCAGTTGAATAGTTTCCAGAAATTCGATTAAAAACTGATTTTCGAAAAATGGACATATCTCAAAAAGTACCGATCGGATTTTCTTTAAATAAAGTTTGAAAAATAGAGTTCGTCGAGAGGAAGTTTTTCATAAAATATGAAATTTTTCTATTAAACTGCTCTGCTGTAATTGAGACTTTCATGCACTTGCAGACATACACACACACAGACATGCCCTAAAAATATCATTTTCTTTCTATTTAGATCATTTTAAGCATCTTCTATTAAAAAAATTATAAATGGAAATTCTGATGATTATATAGTTTCCATTCGGATGCAAAAATCACGAAAATTTTTATTTTTTGTCGATTGTTTTTGGAGAATATCTTGGAATGGAAACTAAGCGAGATAGCGAATTTTTGCATGAATTCTTCTTTATTGCTCTTGAAATTCTCTACAAAAAAGGATTCAACCAAAAGTGCTCTATCTCGCTTAGTTTCCGAAATATTCTCAAAAGAAAATCAGCAAAGAAGATTTTTTTTTTTTTGTATTTCGGTAACAAAAGGAGATGCGTCTTCTCAATTTAATCCTTTTTTGTAACTTTGTAAAAAAAGAATCAGGTGGAATCGCTCTATCTCGCTTAATTTCAGGGATATTCTCAAAAAAAGAACGAAAATAAAAAAAATCACCGAAATGGAATGAAGCAGATGAATTATTTATTTCTTTAATTTTTTGTGAAATTTCTCAGAAACTCATGAAGATACGTCTTTCTTATCTCAATCCTTTTTCGTAACTCTTGAAATCCTTTATAAAAAAAGGATTGAGGTGAAATCGCTCTATCTCGCTCAATTTACTAAATATAAAAAAAAAATTGACAAAAAAAATTACCCAAATGTGATAAACAGAAAAAATTGTTCTTAATTCTGTAATTTTTCTGAAATATCTCGGAAACTAATGGAGATACGCCTTTCTTACCCTAATCCTTATTTAGTAGTCCTTGGAATTCTCTACATAAAAAAGAATTCAGGTGAAATTGTTCTATCACACTTAATTTCCGAGATATTAAAAAAAAAGTAAATCAGAAACATTACTTAAATGTTATTTTTTCCTCTCATTTTCTTGAAATATATCGGAAACTAATGGAGATACGCTTTTTCACCCTAAGTCCTTCTTCGTAGCTTCACAAATTCTCTGCAAAAAGTGATTTGACCAAAACCGCTCTATCTCCCTTACTTTCCCAGCTATCCTAAATAAAAAAAAGTAGGGGTGTGCGAATAATTCGAATTCACGAATTATTCGTACCGAATCGAATATTAATATTCGATTCGAAATTTGAATCGAATAATTCGATTATTTCGAATTTTCGAATTATTCGAATTGTTTTTAATACTTCGAATTTTCTCGAATAATTCGAATTTTTTCGAATAATTCGAAAATTCGAATTTTTTCGAATAATTCGAAAATTCGAATTTTTTCGAATAATTCGAAAATTCGAATTTTTTCAAATAATTCGAAAATTCGAATTTTTTTGAATAGTTCGAATTTTTTTGAATAATTCGAATTTTCGAATTTTTTTGAATAATTCGAATTTTCCAATTTTTTTGAATAATTTGAATTTTCGAATAATTCAAATTCTCGAATAATTCGAATTTTTGAATGATTCGAACTTCTCGAATAATTCGAATTTTTTCGAATAATTCGAATTTTTTCGAATAATTCGAATTTCTCCGAATAATTCGAATTTTTTCGAATAATTCGAATTTCTTCGAATAATTCAAATTTTTTCGAATAATTCGAACTTCTCGACTAATTCGAAGAATTCAAATTTTTTCAAATAATTCGAACTTCTCGAATAATTCGAAAATTTTGGAATTATTCCAAAAATTTCAAATAATTCTAATATTTTCGAATAATTTCGAATAATTCGATTCGAACACTATTCGCACACCACTAAAAGAAAAGCATGGTGGCCTTTCCTAAAAAAAAAACAATGCCAAAAAAATTTAATCTCTAAAATCCCCATTAAATGAAAAAAAAATCACTTTTTTTTGTTTTTTTCAATGATTATGTTAATTTACACCCAAAAACTTTCAGATTCCAGAGGAGCCAAATGCCCCAAAATCATCGGAGAGTGAATCAGGACCCCAGCTAGTAATATGGGGAACAAACGTCGTTGTAAATCGCTGCAAGGATCAGTTCAAGCGTTTTATCCAGCGTTTCATTGATCCTGATCCTGAGAACGACGAGTTAACAGGTGGCCTGAACATGGGAGAGCCCCTGTATCTCCAGAAACTCGAGGAAATTCATACACTTGAGGAGCCCTATCTCAACATAAATTGTGCACATTTGGAGAACTTTGACGAGCAATTGTATGGCCAATTAATTTGTTATCCACAGGAAGTAATTCCAACGATGGATATGGCTGCAAATGAGATGTTCTTCGAGAAGTATCCAGCAGCCGTTCTGGAGCATCAGATTCAAGTGCGTCCGTTTAATGTCGCGAAGACTAAAAACATGAGAATGCTGAATCCCGAGGATATTGATCAGTTGATAACAATCAGTGGAATGGTCATAAGGACATCTAATGTCATGCCGGAAATGAGAGAAGCTTTTTTCAGGTGCATTGTCTGCGCCTTTTCAACGATGGTCGAAGTCGACAGAGGAAGAATCTCCGAGCCTACTGTTTGTACTCACTGCAACAATAATTATTGCTTCACTCTTATTCATAATCGCAGCCACTTTTCCGACAAGCAAATGATCAAATTACAAGAATCTCCGGATGACATGGCTGCTGGACAAACACCACATACTGTTGTATGCTTTGCGCATAATGATTTGGTTGATGCTGTGTCACCTGGAGATCGTGTTGCTGTCACTGGAATCTACAGGGCTATTCCCATTCAATTAAACCCGAAAATGTCAAATGTTAGAGCTGTTTACAAGACTCATATTGATGTTGTACACTTCAGGAAACAGGATTCAAAGAGGTAATTCGGGGATTAAAACGTGAAAAAAAGGGGGGGGGGGTGATTTTGGTTGCTATTGTTTTTTAAGAGGATTTTTAAAGGCTGAAGAGAGGATTCGGGTGAAATTGCGCTATCTCGCTTATTTTTTGAGATATTGTGTAAAAATTAATGACAAAAATAGAGTGGCGTTTTGTTGCTACTCATGTTTTTTTGAGGATATCTCTGAAATTAAATGAGATAAGGCGATTCTCATCCTTTATCTTGTCCGATCTTCTTTCGTAGCTTTCGAAATTTGCTAGAAAAAAGAATTGGGGTAAAAAGAGCGTATTTTGCGATGTTGCGGAGACTGGGGCAGAATGGACCTGCATGACGAAATCATGGGGGATTTTTTTTAAGAGTTAAGACCTCTGCGAAAAAATTAGAAAAAATTCACCGATAATGGAGACTTGTTAAAGGTTCTTCCCAAATTTTTTCAGATTTTTTAGCGCAGTCCTTCGTTCTAAAAAAATTATTGAATCATGCTGCCTCGGAGGTCCATTTTGCCCCACTTCCCTGTATCAAAAACAAATTCAGTAGTAAAAAAGTAAGAAAGACGATTTTTCTGCTGAAAAAAGTTTTTTTAGAATGTCTCGGAAACTAAACGAGATAGAGCGATTTTGCATCAAATCTCTTCTTGCAGCCTCTAAAATTCTCTAAAAAAAAAAAATTCTAGGAAATTGCGCTACTTTAAAAGAAAGATCAAAATTAAAATGTCTTTTTTTGTTATTCATTTTTTTTTAATGTCTTGGAAATTAAGCGAGATATGGCGATTTCGCTTTAAACCTTTGTGGCGACTCTTAAAATCCTGTTTAAAAAAAAAGGGGAAGAAAGGCGTATCTCTATTAATTTCCAAGATATTCTTCAAGAAAAATAGACTTTTTGCAAATTTATTTATCCTGTTTTCATATTCGCTACTCAATTTCGTAAAAAAAGAGGCAAATATTGATAGATTCCATTTTTCATACAATATTTCATCAATTCCAGGTTACATGAGCAAGAAGACGGTAAGGACCACATCTTCCCTGAAGAGCGCCTGAGTCTCTTGAAAGAATTGTCGCAGAAAGAAGATGTGTACGAACGACTGGCACGTTGCATTGCCCCAAGTATTTACGAGAACGAGGACATAAAAAAGGGCATTCTCTTACAATTATTCGGAGGCACTAAAAAAACTCATGTTACATCTGGCAGAACGCACTACCGGTCTGAGTTAAATATTTTACTCTGTGGAGATCCTGGTACTAGTAAATCTCAGTTGCTCCAGTTTGTCTTCAACCTGGTACCGCGTTCGCAGTACAGCAGCGGCAAAGGTAAACGAGTTGATTAATCAAAAAATGTCATGAGACCTTTTTTGTAGAGAATTTCAAGAGCTACAAAAAAGGTTTCTTGATGAATTTTGATAACTTCAATGGTTCTCGAGATATTCTCAAAAAACGATGAGAAAACTTGATTTACTCAATAAAATCAACTCGATTGTTTTTTTTGGTAATCACCCGGAAACTTGGCGAGATAAAGCGCATTTTATGTGGATCCTTTTTGTCGAGAGTTTTAAGAGCTACGAAAATGGGTTGAAGCAAAAAAAAGGCGTATCTTCCTTAATTTCCGAGATATTCTAGAAAAAATAATGAAAAAAAGGGGATTTTTTTCAATAAATTACTGAATTTTTGCTTTTCTTAAGGTTCCAGTGCTGTTGGTCTAACTGCTTACGTCACAAAAGATCCTGAGACACGTCAATTGGTACTGCAAACTGGTGCACTAGTACTTGCTGACAATGGAATTTGTTGTATCGATGAATTTGATAAAATGAATGACAGCACACGTTCAGTGTTACATGAAGTGATGGAACAACAGACACTCAGTATAGCTAAAGCTGGAATCATCTGTCAGCTGAATGCTAGAACGAGTATCTTAGCTGCTGCCAATCCCTGCGAGTCCCAATGGAATAAGAATAAAACCGTGAGTCTTCAAATTTTTTGCATTTGAAAAAAAAGGAAATAATCAGTTTTTTTGTCATTTGCTTTTTGAAGATATCTCGGAAACTAAACGAGATAGCGTTATTTTTCCTCAGTCCTTTTTTGTAGCTCTTGAAATTCCCTACAAAAAAGGATTCTTGTGAAAATGCGCTATCTCGCTTAGTTTCCGAGATATTGTCCAAGGGATATAAATTTAAAAAAATTATTATTTTTTTTAATTAAAAAAAAATGATAATTTTTTTTTAATTTATAATTTTTTTGTGTTTATCAGGTAATAGAGAACGTCATGCTGCCTCATACATTGATGTCTCGTTTTGACCTGATTTTCCTAATGCTGGATCCTCAGAGCGAACAATTTGATCGTAAATTAGCTAAACATTTGGTCTCCTTGTATCTTTCCGAAGAGGAAGAACCTGAGGATGGAGTCTTTGACTTAGGAGTTCTTCGGGACTATATCGTCTTTGCTAAGGAGCACATTCGCCCAACATTAAGCGAAGAGGCGCAGCAAAAGCTTGTTCAAGCTTATGTTGATATGAGGAGAGTGGGAAGTGGAAGAGGACAAATTACAGCTTATCCGAGACAATTGGAGTCACTTATACGTCTGTCAGAAGCTCATGCCAAAGTGAGATTCAGTCAGCTTGTTGAGATTGTTGATGTTGAAGAAGCGTGGAGGTTGTTATTTTATTTTATTTTTTTTTCTAATTTTATTTTCATTTTTATGTTAATTTCTTCATTTAATTTCGTCGTTTTTTGAGAATATCTCGGATAATAAACGAGATAGGACGATTTGACTTCAATTCTTTTTTGTAGAGAATTCCAAGACCATTAAAAAAGGCTGGGGGGAGGGAAGACGTATCTCCATTGGATTCTGAGATATTCCAAAAAAAACTCATCAAATTTGTCGATTGATGATTTTTTTAAATAATGTGTTATTGGTAAATATCTCGGAAAATAAGCGAGATAGGGGCATTCTTGTCGAATTCTTTTTTGTAGAGAATTTCAAGAGCTACAAGAGGAATCGGGGCAAAATTGCCCTATCTCGCTTAATATCCGAGATATTTTTGAGAAATGATGCAAAAAATAGAATTATCCTATTTCATCTTTTCTTAAGATTTTTCTGAATTGATTCCAAATTTTTGAAAATTTCTAAATTAAAATGGAAAAATTCCTTCTAAAACCTGACTTTGGAACTATCTATTATCCAACTATTCTTAAATTTTGTATAAAAATCCCAATTTATTGTTCTAGGCTCCATCGTGAAGCATTGAAGCAATCAGCAGTTGACCCATTGAGTGGAAAAATTGATGTCAGTATCTTAACAACTGGTATTTCTGCAGCCGCGAGAAAACGTCGAAATGAAGTGACAGGGGCACTCAAAAAATTAATTGAAACCAAGGGAAAAGTTGCTTCACTCAGTTATCAGAAAATCCTTGCCGAATTGAAGGAGACTATGCAAATTGTACGTTGATCAATTTATTTTTTTATCTCTCTAAAATTATGAGTTAATCATCGGATTCATTTCCACTACTTTGAGATATCGTCGCCTTAGAGTGAAAGGGGCGTAAGTGCCAAAAACACGAAATTCTGGTGTAAAAAGGGCGTATGTCCACTTATTGCTCCAAAATGTTTTTTATGGCCTCTGGGAAATTATTTAGATTGAAAATTAAAAATCTAATTTAAAAAATCAGAAAATTAAAAAATTAATCTCCACACTTACGCCCCTTTGTTATTTTCTCTTTAAACGCTATATAATTTTTAAAGTTAAAGTAAAAAGGACGTTTCTCGCACTTACGCCTCTTTGTTTTTATAATTTTTTTTACAGTATATGAAAATTTTTGGAGTTACGTCCTTTTGTTTTTAGGATTTTTTATCTGAATTTTAGCACTCATGCCTTTCTTGTTTTTTTGCGATTCTTATCTAAATTATGGCACTTACGCCCCTTTTTTATTAGTCAGTGGTACTTACGCCTATTTGTTATTATTTTTTATTTTTTTACTAATATTGCGGAAAAGGCCTTGGAAAGCCTATTGGAGCAATAATAGTGGAGATACGCCTTTTCGTTATTTTGAAGAGAGAAAAATCGGGAAAAATGGCACTTAGGCCCCTTTAACTCTAAGGCGACGATATCGTTCTAATTAATTAGAGGGAAATTGGAAAAATCATTAACAACATCAAATTATTGTCAAATCGCGATTTTTTGCCGGATAATCGCGATTTGACAATAATTTGATGTTGTTAATGATTTTTCCAATACATGGGGGTTTTATTAATTAGAATAATATTATGAGTTAATTCAGTACTCGGAACAAAAATCATTAAAAATTACTAGGAATGCAAAAAATTAAAATGCCTACAGAGGTAAAATTACTGTGCACCACAATAAAAATTTATGGAAATCACTTCAAAAAGTGGGGAGATTTCATCAATTTTTACAAAATAACACAGTAATTTTTATTCTGAAGGTATACTAATTTTCTCTGTAATTCTCTCTTTGGTCTTTAGACTACTGAAAAGGCACAATAATTTTTAACAATTTTTTTCTCCGTGTAGCGAAAAGGTAAAATCGCAAAAATCAGTATTCCCTTCATCAGATTTTTGAAAATATCTCGGAAACTAAGCGGGATAGCGCAATTTTAGCCGAATCCTTTTTTGTAGAGAACTTCAAGAGCTACAAAAAAGAATTCGGACAAAATCGCCCTATCCCGATTGATTTCTGGGATATTCTCAAAAAACTAATGCCAAAAAAATAGGACTGTCATCCTACTTCATTTTATTTGCAATAATTATCGTTCATTTCTCCCAAATATCTTGGAAATTGAACGAAATAGCACAATTTTTTCTGAATTTCCTTTTTTTGTAGAAAATTGCAAGAGCGACTAGAAGAAATTCAGGAAAAATCGCCCTATCTCGCTTAATTTCCAAGATATTCTCAAAAAAAATGAGGAAAAACACTTATTTTGTTTTATTTTACTTTCAATAATTATCATTCATTTTTCACAAATATCTCGGAAACTAAGCGAGATAGAGCAATTTTGCATGAATCCTTATTTATAGAGAATTTTAAGAGCAAGAAAAAAGAGTTGGGGCAAAAAGGGCGTATCTCCCTTAGTTTCCAAGATATCCCCAATTTACAAAAAAAAATTATATTTTAACTTCGCATTCCTGAATTTATTGTTTAATTAATTATGAGAAAAAAAACTTATATTTTATTTTTTTTTAATAATTTAGCTCGTGACAAGAGACATGTTCGAGGATTCGCTGAAAGATCTCCAGGACAATGGCTTCCTCATGGTCGTTGGAAGAAACACAATTCGTATTTGCCAGTAATTTTCGATTTTTCGGTACGTTTATCAACATTTTACGCTCCATAATAATTCCTAAAGGCGCTATAATGCAGAAAACTTCGAAAATATCAACAATTGCGTCACTTTTATACTTTCAATAATTTTTTTTTCTTTTGAATACCATGGTGGACCCAGTTACCGGACGGGTCCCAGTTTCCGGACGCATCAGCAAAACACATTAATAATTAATATTCAAGTGAAAAAATTTCGTTTTTCAATACTTGCAAAATGTTGCAATAAAAATCAAGTAAATTGTTTCATTCATTTAATTGAAATTTATCATTTTAATAATTTAATTCTAACTTGTCCGGAAACCGGTACCATTAACCGTCCGGTAACTGGTGTCTTCAAGGTACAATTCTTATTTTTTTTATTAGAATTTAATTTTCACGTTTATGTTCTTTATTTTTGTATTTCTGTAGGTGTCATTAATTTTCTTTGAAACATTTGTTTTATAATAAACATTATGGATTTTTTATTCTCTGTTCTACCATTTTTTTTCATTCCTGACATGATTAATTAACAATAACAATGAAATTTTCATTAATAAATTATTTAAAAAATTATAATTTACTGATGAAAAAATAAATCAGAAAAAAAATCTATTTTTTTGTCATTCGTTTTTTGAGAATATTTCGGAAAGGAAGCGAGATAGCGCGATTTCACTGGAATCCTTTCCTGAAGAGAATTTAAAGAGCTACAAAAAAGGTCTCCACAAAAATTCCTGTATCTCGCTTAGTTTCCGAGATATTCATCGAAGAACAATAAAAAAAAAATTAACAAAAAAATCATAAAAAAGACAATAGTTATTAAAGATTTTTTGGGTCGCCAGTTTTTTTAGAATATCTCTGAGACTAAGCGAGATAGCGCAATTGGTATAGGAACGTTGCTTGTAGAGAATTTCGAGAGCTACAAAAAAGTATTCGGGCAAAATCGCTCTATCTCGCTTATTCTCCGAGATTTCTTTAAAAAACTACAATAAAATCGATTTGTCTGAAAATGTCATAATTTTTATTAAATAAGAGATAAAATTCGAGCTCCTCGTCGCCCTTTTTTCCTCGTCGAAATAAATTTTGAGTAAATCATAGCACTTTATGACTAACATTGTAAAACCCAGAGAAATGAAGGAAAAAAAAAATTGCGATGTGTCTTTATAACTGGACTATTAACTCATAAACATGAACGTTGACATAAATTTTCCTATTTCGGTTCAACCTTGACCATCAAGAGGACAGAATAATATTGTGGGTATTTTTCAGAGAAAAAAAAAAAAGATGTACACCAGTCAGGCGTACATTACAATGGAAATGTCTTGACAGAGAAAATCCTGCACCTGGGTTTGTATTTTTCCACAGTTTTCAGGTAGAACTTGTTCATTGTGTGCAAGGGTTTTTAAAAGGCTCACCACGACAAGTATTATCTTGTAACAAGAGTCCTAGACCCCTGCGTAGGTATCAACGGTTGGATAGAAATTATTTTCTTTCATATTTCTATTTTTCCGAATTTAGAAATACGGATAATAAATTTGTATGTACTTTACTTTGTTTTATTATTTATTTTGTAAATGAAGCGGTTCATTTTAAAAATTTGAAAAAATTTGACAACAATGCGGACATACTAGAAGATTTTCCAGAATTTTTTCAGATTTTTTGGAAAAAGTCTTCAAGGCGAAAAAAAAATTTTATATTTATATTTTTCCGAATTTAGAAATTCGGAAAATAAATGTCTATCTATTTTATTTTGTTTTTTTTCTGGAAGAAGCAGTGCATTTTAAAAATTTGAAAAAATTTGACAACAATGTGGACATACTAGAGCATTTTCCAGAATTTTTTCAGATTTTTTGGAAAAAGTCTTCACGACGAAAAAAAACAATTTTATATTCATATTTTTCCAAATTTAGAAATTCGGAAAATAAATGTCTATCTACTTTATTTTGTTCTGGTTTTTTTTCTGAAAAAGCAGTTCATTTTAAAAATTTGAAAAAATTTGACGACAATGTGGACATACTAAAGCATCTTCCAGAATTTTTTTAGATTTTTTGGAAAAGGTCTTCATTCTGAAAAAAAAAATTTTCTTTGTCTACTAAAAAAAAATTTACGTTTTCCTGAAATTGTCTCTTTTTGCACTATTTCTAAAGATATCTTCAAAACCATTGGGTTTACGGGAATTTATCAGGAGGCCTTTTTTGTAGCCCTTGAAATTCTCTACAAAAAAGATCTCTTCACATTTTCCTCTAAACCCACTCGCTCCAGAGATACTCATGATTTAAATCCGAAACTTTTCGAGTCAAGTATTTCGAGTGACGAAATCAATGAAAAAATTTCGAAAAATCGGGTAAATCGTGAGTAGAAATCGTGCAGTTGAAAAAAACTGTATTTTTCCTGAAAAATTATAAACCAAAGCATTTTTTCGTAGAGACAAGATCAAATGCTCAGACAGGCATAAACTAATTCGAGTTTCCGCTTCTTCTTTTCCAGTTTTTTTCATTTTTTCTTCTTCATGGATTATGTACATTTTTTTCATCTTTTCGCTTTCCTTTGTGGTGAAGGACTGTATCAATAGGCTCAATGGAAGGTGGATCGATTGTTCAGACAGATGGGTTTTTCAAATGTACGGGTTCACTGTGCAAAACACAGATTTTTTTCCTTTTTCTTTTGTTCGTAAATCAGAAAATTGTAAACTCGTCAATGTGCATGGTATTTTCTTTCCTTTTTTTTTTTTTGAATCAATAATTTCGTCTTCATTCTGAGGGTCTCTCGAAGGGGGGGAGGATGCCTGGATTTATGGGAGCCTCGGGTGAAAAATTCGATACTTTTGAATTGAGAATTCACCCTTTCATATTTCGACCTTTATTCCTTGAATTTTCTAGTATTTTTGCAGTTATTAAAAATTTAATGAAAATAGAGAAATATTTTTTTTCATTCGTCTTGATTTGAGTTTGATTTGAGAAAATTTCGAAAAATTTTCAGAATTTCAAAATTTCAAAAATTCAAAAAAAAAATTGAAAAAATTCAGAAAAATTTGAAAAAAATCGAAAAAAATCTCAAATATTAAAATAAAATTGATTTTTGAAATGTTTATGGGCAAAGGAAGGCTGCCGGAGTTTAATTTGAAGAAATTTCGAAAAATTTTCACAATTTCAAAATTACCAAAATTCAAAAAAAAAAATTTGAAAAAATTCAGAAAAAATTGAAAAAATTTGAAAAAAATCGAAAAAAATCTCAAATATTAAAACAAAACTGTTTTTTTTTTTTTTTGAAAATATTGGGAATTATTTTTATGCTGTGAGGAAGAAAGAGGAGGAGGAGGGTGGGGGGAGGTGAAATGGGGAAATTTCGGTTTTTGTTTTATTTGATGAAAATTGGAAGAAATCAGGAGAAATATTCGAGACATGATTTTTTTGATGATTTCGTTGGAAAGCTGAGAAAATTTCAGTTGAAAACCATGTATGTCAAAATTCATTTTTGATCATTTTTTGAAAATTCCAATTTTTCAGGAAAAAATCAAGAAAATTGCAAAATTTCACTTTTTTGGGGATTTGATCGGTTCTATTGGTTGCAGCGACTTGCAACCGATCTTATATAAAAAGTGAGATCAATTGCTGTTGATTTACGTAATTTTCCAAAAAAAAATCGATTTTTGGAGATGATAAAATTGATTTTTACAAAATAAAGTATAAGTTCTTCAAAAACGGATGAAATTTTTTTAGAACTCTATGAATCGATGGGAAGTGACCTCATCTTGCATTCAAGATCGGTTTCAGGTCTCTGCGACAAATAGAACCGGAAATATCCTCGAAGAAGTGAGAATTTTCAGAAATGAAAAAAATTAGAATTTAAAAAAAAATTAAAAATTAATAATTGTAAAACATGATTTCCATCGAAAATTTTCGGAGATTTTTGATGAAATCGTTAAAAAACTTCGATTTCAAGCCATTTCACTAGACTTCCCATTTTACCCCACTTTTCCCTATATTCTTGTTAATTATACCAAATTTTTACTAATTTAATTGAATTTCAATTAATTATTAATTAATATCTGATTCTCAGCTTTAAAACCAGGACGAAAAGGAAAATCACCGAAAAACCTCTTTTTTCATCAATTTCATGAATACGAATTGTGAAGGCACCAGTTACCGGGCGGTTAAGGCAATGATACCGGTTCCTAAACCAGTTAGAATTAAATTATCAAAATGATAAAAAATTTCAATTAAATGAATCAAACAATTGACTTGATTGTTATTTTAACATTTTGCAAGTATTGAAAAACTAGATTTTTTCATTTGAATATTAATTTTTTTTTTTTTTTTATTTAATTTGAATATTAATTATTAGTATTTTCTGCTGCTGTATCTGGAAACTGGGACACGTCCGGTAACCGGGTCCACCACGATACTTTCTGAATGAATTCAGTAGTAAAATAGTAAAACTGGAGAAATCGACTTATTTTGTCATAATTCTCAATGGAATATCTCGGAAACTATTGGAGATTCATTCTTTTTTTGATGATCCTCTTTTTGTAAAGAATTTCAAACACAAAAAAAAGAAATAGGATAAAATCGCCTTATCTCGTTAAATTTCCGAGATATTCTCAAAAAACTGTCTCCAAAAAAATCGAATTTTTCTATCATTTAATTTCATATTTTATTGTATTTTTTTAAAAATCGAATTCATTTTTTGAGAATATCTCGGAAATTAAGCGGGATAGAGCAATTTGACCTGAACTCTTTTCTTTAGCTCTTGTAATTATCTACAAAAAAAAAAAAAATCACCCTATCTTCTTTAGTTTCCAAGAAATTCTCAAAAAAAAACGAAAAATCAGTTTTCTTCTAATATTTGAGAATTTTCAGAATTTTCTAAATTTTTATGAAACTTTTATAAAACTTTTATGAAGTTTTTTTCGAAATTTTTTTAAAATAATTTCTCAAACAAAACTCCCGTTTTACTCCTCTTCACTCCCGAATCAATGACGTCACCATAAAAATAGCCGATAACGAGTAAAGTATCCCTGAAAAAATAAATTATCAATGTTAATATTCCCTGAAAATTTCAATTTATGTTAATATATATGAAACTCATAAAAGGGTTGAGTAGACCATGGATTTTGGGATTTCAAATAATAATGCAAGTAGCCGGTGGATCTCTAGAACATATAATACCCTTTCCCACGTACTACCTACAGAGACGCCCACGTTTTAATGTGTGGGCGTCGCGACGGTGGCGTCGTACTACGTAATTTTGTGTTCTTCGTTTGACCTTGAAAACATCCCACGCGTATATCCCAATGGGGATTGGTCCGGGAGAGCTGCACGAGAGCCTAGTACTGGGGAAATACTAGGGTAGTGTTATATATATATGAGAGATGAGGATAGGGTGAAAAAGAGAGAGAGAGAGAGAGGGGGGGAGAGGGAGAGAGAGAGAGAGATGGGGGTTCGTTCATCGACGTCGTCGATCTATACAGGTTCCAACGCCCTTTGGAATAGCCTCGTGTTATATATATATATGATATATTCTATAACATTTTCAGCCCCTTTCTCAAATCTCTAACCTCAAACCTCAGCAAAAGTACTGCGCGTCACTGTCTTCCACTGCTGGAGGAGGACCATTTTACGTCGCAATTTCAGGGGTTGGGTAAAACTGGATGAGTTTGTTTTTCACCCCCATCGAAAAATATATAACAAAATAGATGGGCAGATATATGCAAAATATGATTTGGAAACATTTTATTGTATGAGCGGATAGGGGGGGGGGGGGGGCAATGCGCCCGCCATTAAAGGTTCCATGGATCTCATTTAAAAATTTGAACTTTTTTCGATAATTTTTATCCAAAAATAAAATTTTTCCTACAAATTTTCATTTCTTTTGAAAATCAAATATTCAAAAATTAGTGCACATTCGATTATATCATAGTCATCTTAGTTTTTATAGTCATAAGATTTGAACTTCGTTTTCAACTTACTAAAATTTAAAATGATTCAAAAGAGTGTTCTCGTAATAATTTTTTTTATTTTATTTGATTTTTAACATTTGAAATTCAATGATTCACGTTCTTCAGCATGTATAATATATTATATATGAAACATATACTAAATTTGATCACTTGGTATATCTCTGATATAATACCTATATCGAGATATATATAACTTTATCTATAATTCATATATCTCAACATATATGTAAAATAGAGGATAAATATACATTCAATATGTTCTCATTTACTACTCAGGCATATCGTGGAAAGTAAACGAGATAGGTCTATTTTGGACTGATTATTTTTGTAGCCCTTGTAATTTTTTAAAAAAGAGGTTTAGGGCCAAATCGCCCTATCTCGCATACTCTCCGAGATATTTCATTGGAAAATCAAAGGAAAAAATTGGAAAATCCTTTTTTTTTAATATATTTTAGGAATATCGTAGAAAGTAAGCAAGATAGGGCTATTTTGACCTAATTATTTTTGTAGCCCTTTATTTTTTTTTGGAAAAGATGGTTAAAGCAAAATCGCTCTATCTCGCATACTTTCCGAAATAGTTAATTGGAAAATGAAGGAAAAAATTTGGAAAATGTATTTTTTTTCGTTGGTATTTTAGGGATATGGGGGAAAGTAAGCGAAATAAGGCGATTTTGGGTCAATTCTTTTTCTTTCTGATAGCTCTGGAAATTCTTGGCAAATAAAGGTGAGAGCAGAATTGCCCTATCTCGGTTAGTTTCCGAAATATTCATTTTCCAGAAAGTTGATTTTTTTCCATTTTTGAAGAATATCTCGGAAATTAAGGGAGATAGCGCGATTTTTTTGTCCAAGTGCTTCTTTTGTAGCTTTTGAAATGCTTTGCGAGACAGAATTAGGGCAAAATCGCCCCATCCCGTTTAGTTTACGAGATATTCATTGGAAATTGAAGAAAAAATTTGGAAGATTTTTTTAAGTTTTTGGAAAATATCTTGGAAATCAAGCGAGATGAAGCGATTTTGCTCCTGAAAATCTCTACATAGAAGAATCCAAACAGAATCGCTCTATCTCACTTAGTTTCCGAGATACTCAAGACTCCCCAATTTTTTTAATGTAATTTTTCAATTCCTCCATGAATATTCGAGTAATAATCTAAAAATAGTTGGAATTATTTCCCTCAAAACATCGATGAATAGATAGATAATTTTGTCATCTATTATCAAGTCCCTTTTCCATGTAATTTCTCATTCGTCCAAATACGCGAGTAACAAATGCGTCATCAGGTATTACCCCGAAAACATGCGCACGATGAATCACAACTATCATTCCCCTCAAATGAATATTTTTCATTAAAAAAATCCGATAAAATTTAATTATGTCCTCCAAAAATCCCCAATAATTCAATTTCCCCCCAAAACCCCCCTTTTCCTCCCCAAAAAATTAATTTCCATCAAATTCTCAAAATTTCCAAAAATTTCATTCATTCCAAAATTCCCTCAAAAATTCTCAAAAGAAAGTAAATTGCCCCCCCCCCCCCCAAAAAAAAAGCTCCAAAAATCCGCGGATCCTAAATTTCCCCCAAAAAAATTATTTCTCCATAATTCATCAACCCCTTTCATTCAGTGATTCAACATTAATCCCCAATTGTAAAAACATTGACTTTCATTTCTGTCCTTCATCGACCAGATGAACTTGCCTATATACAACAACAAATACACCTACGTGTCATGCGCACATTGATTCAATGCATCCATTCATAAATTCACTAATTTCATGTCTACGAGTCTATCGATTCTCGCTAGACCATTCACATTTTACCTGTACTTTTGAATTTAAAGAAAAAAAACGTGCATTTCATCCCCTCTACTCTTTTTACCCTCCCCCCTCTCCTCCCTCCTCCTGACCCCTCATTCACACTTATCCCAACCGCAAATACTCTAAATAAATATAAAAATTGAAAAAAAAAATAAGTGAAAAAAACTAGACTTTTGCTCCATTCAACACAAACGCGCATTGCATTGTTGCCTTAGAAAGAAAGGGGCGTAAGTCCTTTGCTTGTACCCAGAACTTACGCCCCTTTGTTTCTCTCCTTAGAAACAAAGGGGCGTAAGTCCTTTGCTTGCACACAGCACTTACGCCCTTTTTGCTTTCAAATGGAAGCTTAACAATCGTGAAAATTTTCGATTTGAATTTTTTTGTTGCAAATCACTTTAAATGATGTGGAGAGTCTGAAAATGATATTTAGAAAAAAATATCTAAGAATCTCATGTTTTTACTGTACATTTGTCGTGATGAATGTTTTCTTTTGAGACCTTGTTGCTTGGAATTCATTCAGTATTTTTTGAGATATGATGAATTTTTGATTTTCGTAAAAAAATTAAATTCTCAAAAAATTTGACCAACTGATATTCTGTAACTGTGTGATTTTTTTCAGATTTTTCTAATACTTGGTTTTTAAGTTATGTCGATTTTTTCAATAGTTTTTCATGAAAAATGATGTTGCTTCCATAACAAACAGAACAATTAAAATAGAAACTTCAAATTTGGCTCATATATTGGTCTTCTGAATCTACTGTTTGTTGTTTTTTTTTTGTCGTTTTCAAGGTGACGACATGATACCGAATAAACGGTAAATTCAATGTCGTGGGCTGCAAACGTGCTACGTACTTACGTTCGGATGAGTTCAGTGCGAAGGTCGAACGGTGGGGTAGCAAAGCTCCCACAAGGGAGAACGTGGGAGCACAAACGAGAAAGAGAAAAAGAGAGAAAGAGAGAGAGAGAGATACACCCCCACGCAGGTACAAGTAAAAGTTTAGTAACCGGCATTGAGCGAAGCTCTCTCCATTCATGGATTCTGCACGCATGCGCATTGCAATTTCTGCATTTCGTTCAAGAGCATCGGGGGGCTTTCTCTCTTCCACTCGCCTTTTTTTCCCTTTATTTTTCCCCGGAAAAAAATTAATGAGGGATAATAATGAGCGAGAAGTGAGAATCGACGCTTTTTTCGTCGAGGCTCAAGTGAAACCATTATTATTATTGTTGTAATGTTGTTAAAAAGTGAGGTTAAGCCTACGAGCTCAAAAAGATTATGTTTATGTTCTCATATTTATTAATTTTGTACAAATGAATAATTTGTGTTCTTTCTGTCTTCCAAAGCCTAAAAAAGCTTGAAATAATAAACGAAACATCGCAAATTGACAATCTTTTAGTATTGTTATTTACAAACTTTCAATTTCCCATGAAACTACAATATAATTCACTATGAATATGAAAATGAATCCAACCATTAATTATTATTATTATTATTGCTGTTATTGTCGTCCATGATGATAGATAATTGATTTAGAGAATAATCGGAATATTGGACCGTAAAATAAATATTTGAAATCAATCTTTACATAAAAAAAAAAAAAAAAAAAAAAAAAAATCTTTTACATTTAGAAAATAAATGTGAAAATTGACTTTGAATATTTATTTCACTGTCCAATATCCCAATTAACCTTCAAATTAATTATTATTATTATTCTCGAGAATCTCTTGCTCTTATTCTCGAGACTCTGGGAAATTTTCCAGAAGGGTAGAATTTTCTGTTATGTGTCGTAGGCGAAAGATAGCACGAGCAGCTAATACGTCAGAGGGTTTTGAAGGGCGCAAAGGTACTCTCTCTTCTCTTCTCCCCTCTCTCCAAACGCGTCATAGCTCTCGTTCATAGTGGTAGTTGAGGTGAATGCGCGACTCTCATTGGCTACACGCGCTCCCCCACTACTCCAGGCACTCCTGAGGGCAGGGAGGGGGGGGGGGGGTGCGGTGGAGAAGTAGCCGCACGATATTCATCGAGTCAAAGCGAGGGCTGCTCGCGCAAACAGCACATTACTGTCTAACAGTACACAAGCTTCACAGAGAAGATAAAACGATTATTTCAAAAGTGATTTTCATTATTTTTAATTAAAGAGTCAGGTGAATTTTTTTGGCAAAATTTACATTTTTAGTTGAAAAAAACTGTTTTGGTGAAAAGAGTTTTTGTGAGTTCGTGGGTTTTTCATTGGCGTTATTTTTAATGTGGCATGACAACATTGAATAACACTTGTGTAAGTTGTTTTTATTAACAGTTTATTATTGTTATTGTTTATGGGAAAACGCGCATTTTTTTTGGAGGGAGTGGCGCGTTTTTTTGAATTTTATTCTAGGCTTTTTTTTTACTTAAAAGAGGAAATTTCGAGCCGGCATTTTTTTGGTTGCAGTAACTGTTTTTTTTTAATAACAAATAAGTAAATATTTTTATTGTTTATTGAGAATATGAATAAATTTTTCAACTCAATGTTTTTTCCCGTTTTTTTTTTAAATTTATTTTATTTTGTATGTTGGGTTTTATTGTTTTCACCGAATATTCAATGGGATAAAATCGATTTTTCAACTCGGTCACTCTCACTCTCTTCTCGTTTTCCCCCTAAATTGTAAGTAAGCTATCGGAGCGAAATCTAGAGTGTACTATCCGCATTTGACCTTGAGATTTTACGTCAAGGTCTTTTTGTGGATTATTTGATAGGGATTTTTGGGAATTTAACGTATCAATATGAATTTTAATGGATGAAAATACGTTATTTAAAAGGCAAAAAAATATCGAAAATTGGAGAAAAAAAGAAGATAATTTTTTCTTGTGATTTATGTACACGTGGGATTTTTGATTTTTTTTCATTTTTTTTTTGAAAATTCAGGAAAATTTTTGAAAAAAATATGTTAAAATAAAAATCATTGATTTTTTTAGATTTTTCAAAAAAATTTCCAAAATAAAATGAATCAATTTTTTTTGTCATTTTTTTTGCAAGTGTCTTAGAAAATAAGCGAGATAAAACGATTTTGCTTGAATTCCCTTTTTTTAACCCTCAAAATTCTCTTCGAGAAAGGTTTGAAGCAAAATCGGGCTATCTCGATTAATCTCCGCGATATTTTTGTATGAAAATTGAAAGAAAAAAAATTAACAAGTCGATTTTTTTCAGCTTTTTGATAATATCTCGGAAACTAAGCGAGATAGAGCGATTTTACCCCATTCTTTTTTTGTAGCTCTTGAAATTCTCGATAAATAAGGTTTCGTACAAAAATGCGCTATCTCGCTTAGTTTCCGAAATATTCATTGATTTTTTCCATTTCTTTTTTTTTTTCAATATTTATCGAAAATTGATGATGAAAAATAAAAAAAAATTACATCTTCTGTTTTCGATGAATAGGGTCACACGACCAATAGATGGACACTGACCAAAAGATGGACGGTTTCTATTATCAAGGATTTTCATAAATAAATGAATGATTCTTATACTTTTCACGTCAATTCCTGATTATTACATTTACATAGATTTATAAACTATTTATTACATAACGATTGATCGAAATTTAAAATCATACCACTGTAAATATGCAACTGTCCATCTATTGGGGGTTCAAGTTATTTTCCAGTTTTTCCTTGATTTTCTTTAATTATTTCTACATTATTCAAGTTTAATTAATTTTTAGTTGATTCACTGTATATTTTTCTGTACATCATTCTTTTCTGCAAGTTTTCAACGTGATTTGCCTATTTCATATGAATTGATGAAGTCTAATATTTCCTTAACCGTCCATCTATTGGTCATGTTACCCTACTTTGGAAAGTAAACGAGATAGAGCAATTTTACCGAAATCCTTTTTTGTAGAGAATTTCAAGAGCTACAAAAAAGGTTTCGGGTAAAAAAAACGTATTTTCATTAGTTTCAGAGATATTCTCAAAAAAATCGAATTCATTGCAAAAAAATCGATTTATGCTGTTTTACCTCTTCACTACTGAATTTTGTCGAGCGTCCGCAAGTCTGTAAACATTAATTGAGTATGGACATGGGCGCCACAGCATTGACTCGTATTACTTCACTGCATCGTATTTTCGAGATGAAAAATGCACTGAAAAAAAGAAAAGAACTCTCATTGCAAGATAATTTTCTTAGCTCCAGATAATTTCAATATATAGGGGAAGGTGGGGCAAAATGGACATGAGGGGTAAAATGGACACATTTGAGTTTTTATGCATCTATTATGAAAAAATCTCTAAATGAATGAAAATATTGGAGATGGATTTTTTTTAATGATTCCATCAGAAAGCTGAGGAAATTTCAGTCGAGAAACATGTGCCAGACTTAATTTTTTTCAATTTTTAGAGAATTCGATTTTTTTTTGAATTTTTGAGGGGTAAAAAGCCTTTCGATTGTTGAGCAGATTCAGTTTTTTGGAAATATCTCTGGTTCTAGTGGTCATAGCAACCTGGGACCGATTTTAAATGAAAGGTGAGATCATTTCCCATGGATTTATGGGGTTTTGGATTCGAAAATATCAATTTTTTACATAGTTATGGGACAAAAACCGATGATCTTAATTTTTTACAAAAGTTCCCATAACTATCTGAAAAATTGATATTTCTAAATTCAAAACCCCATAAGTTAATGGAGAATGATCTCATCTTTCATTTAAAATCGGTCCTAGGTCGCTACGATCAATAGAACCAGAGATATTCCCAAAAAACGAAGGAAAGCAAGGAAGGTTTAGTTTCCAAGATATTTTCAAAAATAAAATTTTACCTCTTTTACTAGAAATTGATTAAATTTTTCCTTTATCAATTTTCTTTCAATACCTTGGAAACTAAGCGAGATAGCGCAATTTTCGAAGAGACCTTTTTTGTAGCTCTTGAAATTCTCCACAAAAAAGCTCTCCATAAAAATCTTGCTATCTCAATTATTTTCCAAGATATTTTTTATGCAATGTTTATTACCCCTCAAAAATTCAAAAAAAAATCGAATTCTCAAAAAATTGAAAAAAATTAATTCTGGCACATGTTTCTCGACTAAAATTTCCTCAGCTTTTCAATAGAATCATCAAAAAAAATCCATCTTTAACCGTTTCATTACAGTGCCCATTTTGCCCCACGTTCCCCTTTATACACTGAGAAAAAAAAATTTTTGTTGTAACAAAATTTACTCATTTGAAGAAAATCCACTTCACTCCAGAAAATTTCGATATATATAAATATAGAAATTGTGAAGGAAAATTTTTCTCAAAAAGCAATTTTTTTGCTACAAGATTTTTTTTTCTCAATGCAGATATAAAAATCGCGAAGAAAAAAATTTGTTATTATTTAATTTTTTTGCTAGATGAAATTTTTCCTCTCAGTTTGGACTATTACCCAAATGATTCATTGGGAGTGAGTCTCCCCTGGAATTTTCCACATAACAATTCCACTCACAAGGACCATTCCATCGATTTTTCCATCTTCGGTTTTAGTTTGTTTCCAGAATTTCGGAGATAAGGGAAAAACGAAAATAAAGAGCGTTTCAAATTTTTTTTATTAAATTTGTGAATTGAGTCGATTTTTTTCCACTTGTTTTTCAATAATATGTAGCAAACTACTGGAGATACGCCTTTTTTAACTCGGAACTTTTTTGTAGAGAATTTCAAGAGCTACAATAAAGGATTCGGACAAAATCGCTCTATCTCGCTTAGTTTCCAAGATATTCGAGAAAAAAATCATTAAATTTGTAAACTAGAAAATTCAATTTATTATTTTTTTTTTACATATATTCCGGAAAATAAGCGAGATAGCGCGATTTTGCCTTTCAAAAAATAATTCGGGAAAAATCGCTTTATCTCGCTTAATTTCCAAGATAGTTTCAAAAAAAAAAAAACTCATTAAATTCGGCAATTGATGAAAAAAAAAAGAATTTCCTTTTGTTTTTGATGAATATCTCGAAAAATAATGGAGATACGCCCTTTATATCCTCATCTTTTTTTGTCCAAAATTCCAAAAGCTACAAAAAAGGATTCGTTCACAATCGCCCTATCTCGCTTAGTTTCCAAGATTATTCAAAAAAAATGAAAGAATTACTGAATTATTATTGTCGCCTTAGAAGCAAAAGGGCGTAACTCCTGCGTATTAGGATAGCACTTACGCCCTTTTGGTTCCAAGATGATGATATTTAGTTTATTCTCCAATAAAAGATGAATTTTCATTTTTTTCGTTTTTTTTTCCAGTAATATAAATATTCATTTAATTTAATTTTTTTTAAATATTCGATTTTTTTCGAAAAAATTTCGAAAAAATTTCGCTGAATTGACTCTAAGACGATATTTAAATTCCCCAACAAAATATAAATTTTCATTTTTTTTTCTTTTTTTTCAATAATGTGAATATTCATTAAATTTAATTTTTTTTTGTAAATCTTCAATTTGTTGTACAAATTCTTCAAAAAAAATTAAAAAATTTCAACCACGTGTTTTTGTCTAAAGCGATTTCCTGCTTTACAATTGTTCACACCATTTCCTGAAGTGAAAATTTCTAAGTAGGTTTTTACAAGAGTATATTTGTTACAAGCCCGGGTGGCCTCTTTTGGGAAAATTTTCTTGGAAAAGGGACGAAAAGGACCCATTCCAGTTTGTTAAAGGCGGATACCCTGCTGCAATATTATTCACAGACATTTGCCTGTACTCAATACTGACCCTAAACTTCAGAAATATAACAAGCGACAGAGGTCTTTATTCCTCTTTTCCACTGCAGTGGAAAAAAGAAAAAAAAATATAGGATTTCTGTTGGATTCAATTAAAGTGGGTTTTACAATCACTGAAGTGAAATATGGATAATTTTCAATGAAATTCTGTCTAAAGTGTGGGAAAATTCCTTAATTTTCGATTTAAAAAAAGGAAAAATACGAATGAGTATTTTTTTAATGGAAATTTCATTAAAAAAAGTTATTTAATTTTTTTAAATTAATAAAATTAATGAAATTCTTTCGGAATTTAGAGAGAAGACTATTTTTTCTGTAGATAATTTAATGGCCTGCAAAAAGAATTCTTAAGTCCTCCTAAATTTCGTTATTTTCAAAAGAACCTGATTTTTAAAATCAAAATTGAATTAATTCTAATTTTTCCTCAATTTTTTTAGTTACTCAGTCTTTTTTAGAATATCTTGGAAACTAATGGAGATACGCCCTTTCTGCCTCTATACATTTTTGTAGAGAATTTCAAGAGCTCTATAAACGATTTCCACCAAAATTTTCCTATCTCGTTTAGTTTCCAAGATATTTTCAAAAATAGAAATTTTCCCTCTTTTCCATTAAAAATTGATTAAATCTTTCCTTTATCACTTTTCTTTTAATACCTTAGAAACTAAGCGAGATAGCGCAATTTTTGTAGAGACCTTTTTTGTAGCTCTTGAAATTCTTCACAAAAAAGGTCTCTGTAAAAATCTTGCTATCTCAATTATTTTCCGAGATACTCTTTATACAATATTCAGAAGAAAATAGTAATGACAGAGAAATTAAAATAATTGGTCCTCTGCATTTTTTTTCGATTTTTTTTTCAATTCAATAATTAATCTCAAATCTTCGATTTTTTTCAAGAAAAAAAAGAGCAAGATACTTATGGGCATCTCAGGGAGGGGGGGGGGGGGGAGGAGGGAAAAGGCCCCTTTATTCTATTTATGTATTCATTCGAAAAGAGGCACGAGAATTTTTACGTTTGCCTATTGATTTTCCAGTATTTCTGGGGATCGGTAGACTGGGCCCTGAGATGAGTAGAGCGAAAAACCGATGGAGTGGTTCTCTCGTACAGTATGAGAAAAGGACAAAGTTAGGGTCATAAAGAGTACACCTTTTAATCTCTCTGTGCCTGGTTCTCCGAAACCTCAGAATTATCATGTGGACTTTCCCTCCGGAAACTCACGAGAATTCATCTCAAAAAAATTTCAATTTATCTAAATTTATTTTCTGAGAAAATTTAGAAAATTGGAGAATGGAGAAACGCTCTTTTTGCTCTGATCCATTTTATGGAAAATTTCAAGGGACAAAAAAATAATTAATGAAAAATCGCTTTATCTCGCTTAATTTCCAAGATATTTCCAGGAAAAACATGACTTTTAGTCAATTGAAACATTTTTTTTTCGTCAATTTGTTTTCAAAAAAGATTGAAATCTGATAGAACTTTTTTTTTCCCATTTTTTTTTTGACTTACTCTCCATTTTCGAAGAATATCTTGGAAACTAAGCGAGATAGCGCAATTTTCTTCTCATTCTTTTTTGTAGAGAATTTCAAGAGCTACAAAAAAAGATTCGAGTGAAATCGCTCTATCTCGCTTAGTTTCCGAGATATTCTCAAAAAATCATGAGAAAAATTGGATTTTCCCTTTTTCCACTGATTTTTCTCAACTAAAAAATATTTTATTAATATTTTTATTTATTATTGTATTTTTTTTCCAGGCAATTTCGTGATTGAATAAGAAGCGAGTACTCTGTATCAGTCAATCAGGCTCGTAGGACTGTCACAATGAGCCATGAAAATATTTACAGTCGTGGAATCAGCCTGTTTGAGTCAGTTGATCCTCTTGAACGAAGTCCATCTACAAATTTCAATACGCCACTATTGGGAAACAGCAACTCCTTATACGAGGTATATATTCACTGCTATTGTCTTATCAAAATGAATTTCACATGGAGAATAGAGAGAAGCCATGGAGGAGAAGATAATCCATAGAATGAGAATTATCCCTTGAAATTTGTTTTCTGCTTGAATGTTAGATATTTTGCCTCTTAAGGTAATCCTAGTGGCAGGTTCAAATGATCGATTTTTTATTATTTTTATCCTTTTAGTTATTTTAATTACGATAACTATTTCGATTTTTCAACATTTTACCGATTTTAGAACGATGTCCTAGATGATAAATTGTTGATAAATAATAGGGGTGTGCGAATAGTGTTCGAATCGAATCGAATATTACTATTCGATTCAAATTTCGAATCGAATAATTCAAAAATTCAAATTATTCGAAAATTTGAATTATTCGAAAATTCGAATTATTCAAACAAATTCGAATTATTCGAAAATTTGAATTATTCGAAAACTCGACTTATTCGAAAATTCGAATTGTTCGAAAATTCGAATTATTCGAAAATTTGAATTATTCGAAAATTCGAATTATTCGAAAATTCGAATTATTCGAAAATTCGAATTATTCGAAAATTCGAATTATTCAAAAAAATTCGAATTATTCAAAAATTTGAATTATTCGAAAATTCGAATTATTCGAATAATTCGAAATATTCGAATTATTCGGTTCAAATTTCGATTTTGACTTTTTTGAGAATTTAAAGGGGTAAATCCCTTCCTTTTTTTGAAAATTTTCAGTTTTTTGAGAATATTTTTGGTTCTACTTGTCGTAGCGTAAAAATTCTGATGCGAGGTGAAAGGTGAGATCATTTGCCATCGATTCATAGGGTTTTCAATTTAAAAATATCGATTTTTAAGGTATTTATGGGCACTTTTGTGGAACAGTTTTGTGAAACAGTTTTTGGCCTAGAACTATCCAAAGAATTGATATTTTCGAATTCAAAACCCCATGAATCGATGGGAAATGAGCTCACCTTTCACTTGAAACCAACCCCGAGCTGCTACGACCAATAGAACCAGAGATATTTGTAAAAAACTGAAATTTTTCAAAAAAGAAAAGGCCTTAAAAATACCGAAAAATATAGATTTTTCAAAAAAATCGAAAAAAATACATCTGACACTCGTTTTCCGGCTAAAATTTCCTCAGCTTTTCAATAGAATCTCCCCTAAGGTTATATAAGAAAAAAAATAGGTTTGTGATCATGAATTTTCGCAGTGAAACTGAAACTAAAAGTCACTTATGGAGTTTCAATGTTAATTTAATTATTTTTGAAAATTAATTTTGGCCTTATTTCTCCGGTAACATGGGGTAAACTAAATTTTAAAAAAATCTTCTCATGCTATTCAATCGAAAGTGACCAAAATCGAAAAGGGAAAATAGATTGCCCGAACCACTGGTTTACCTTAAGGATGATTGGGAGGTACAATCGGGGAAAAAAGTTAAATTTTTGTAAAAAATCTTTAATAACAATTTATACAAGATGAAATTCTCAAATCTCATTCAGTGAATCAGTAAAGAATGTAATGAGGAATAAAATGAGACCTAGAAACAAAAAATTAATTGAAAATTGTAAAATTTTGATCATTTTTTACATTTCTTTAAATCTTGAAAAATTTGAAAAAATGTAAAAAATAATGAAAATTTTTCAATTTTCAATTAATTTTTTTTTTTTAGGTCTTATTTTATTTCTGGTCAATTTTTCGAATCTTTCGATCAATTTTTAGGATGAATTAAGGAACTTTTCCTCGAATTATCAGCTATTAAGTGGAAATTCAGCTCCAAATCCTCCTTTTTTTCTGTTTTATCGACCATGCTCTGGGATACTACCTTAAATTCTGAGAAAATAAGATAATTGAATAAAAATAAACGGAAAATACCGAATAGTCGATAGAGAACTTTGACCTTGAGACTCTTCGCGGATGAGCAGAAGTGAAATGGACATTAAAGACGATGGGATAATAAAATCTGGAAATTTTTGGGAAATTCTGGAAAAATTACGTACATCTTCTTTTGACAATATCTCGGGATTCAAAGCGATTTAGGAAAAAAAGTCAAGAAACAGTTTTTGTACAAAATTTCAAGAGTTACAAAAAAGAATTCGGATAAAATCATCCTATCTCGCTTAGTTTCCGAGATATTCTCAGGAGAAGATCGTCGAAAAAAACATCCCAATCAAAAAAATGTAGATTTTCATTTTTTGCAATATGAAGCGCTTTTCAGAAAAATTTGGAAAAATTCGATAAAAATCGAAATATGCTGAACAGTCTTCATGAATTTTTTCAGATTTTTTGAAAAAGGCGCCGATTAAAAAAAAATATATTAACTAATTAAACCTGAAATTTCATGTTTCGTTTCAGGTTTTTTTTAGTAATATCTCGGAAACTAAGCGAGATAGAGCGATTTTATCTCAATCTTTTTTTGTAGCTCTTGAATTTTTCCATAAAAAAGGATTCAGACAAAATCGCCCCATCTCCCTTAGTTTCCGAGATATTCTCAACCAAAGATCTTATTCTTCCCCTCTTCATAACTAAATCAAATTTTCCAATAATTCTTAAAATTTAAATTTTCAGGCATCAAACAATTCTCCCTGGGACAGTATAAGATCAGGTTACTCGAGCACAAGTCCACCAGGCACAGCTTCATCAGCAAGTAGCACTCACTCCCAGTGTTACGGCAGATCTCCAGATGATCTTAGTGTCGATTCTCTCATAAGCAGTCTCCTCCAAGTTGTGAATAGCGACAGTTTTGGCTCCTCTTGCGAGACAAGATTCTCAACATCCGGGAGTTACAGCAGTGGACCACGTTGTCACGACTGCAATGATTCAACTTGCGACACATGCACAGGAATACGTGCAACAAATTATCAAAATTCGACGAATTTAATTGACAAATTTTCTGGCCTACCAAGTCCACCAACGATCAAATTATCAACTCCATCATCAGCAGCATCACTTTATTGCGAGATACACAGAGATGCACAAAGATTTTATTGTCAAACATGCAGCAGAACATTGTGCGGTGAGTGTGGAATTCATCATCATCATGGACACGTCACGGTGCACCTTATGGAGGCTGTTGAGGGTGCTGGAGCACAGGCAAATCAGGTCCTCAATGAGGCTAAACTTGGAATCGCATCACTGAGAGAAGATTTGGATGCTGTACAGGTGAAAATCTTTGAATTTTTACATTTTATATAAAAAAAAAAATATTGAGTATTTTTTTGTCATTTTATTATTTAGAATATCTCGGAAACTAAGCGAGATAGAGCGATTTTGGAAGAATCCTTTTTTGTAGAGGATTTCTAGATCTAGAAAACAAGATTTGGGCAAAATGACGCTATCTCGCTTAGTTTCCGAGATATCTTTTAAAAACAAATAGAAAAAAAAATGGAATTGTTCTGTTTTATTTTTTTAAAATGATTTTTATTGTCTCAAGTGTTTTTAATGATAATTAAAATTATTTTGGGTAATTTTTTCAGATGGCAGCAGAAAGTCTGGATCACAAGGCACGTCAGGCAACGGCCGATGTGATGATATGCATACGCAGAGTGGCATCAGCTCTCGAAGCACGTGAGAAAGAACTTCTTGGTAAAATTGAAAAAACAAGACTTCAAAAATTTGCAGCACTCAAGGCACGTGATGAGGGACTGAGAAATGGAATAAGTCGTTTATCAAGAGCTGTAGATAAACTTACAGAAGCCATTGAATCATCAACACTTGCTGGTAATCCATTGGATCTACTCGTAACAAAGGACATGGCTTCAGCCGAGGTAATTGACGTAATAAAAGAATCTTATTTAAGAATTTCCTCGAATTTGGTGCTAATCATCCCCAAAATATATCCAATGTCATTGACTAAACGAATTTATTAGTGAAAACGTAAAAAAGAGGATAAATCTATTTTTCAATGAATATCCTGGAAATTAAGTGAGATTTCAAGCAAAATCGCTCTATCTTGCTTAGTTTCCAAGATATTTTCAATAATAATTTTTAAAAAATACATATTTTGATATTATTTTATTTCTATTTTCTGTCATTTATTTTTTTTAAATATCTTGGAAATTAAGCGAGATAAAGTATTTTTTTTTGTGACCTTTTTTTTAGCTTTTGAAATTCACTACGAAAAAAAAAAATCATTCTATCTCCCTTAATTTCTGAAATATCCATTAAAAAATTGATGGCGTCAAGAAATTAACGAGTCAATTTTCTCGTCATTTTTTCAAAAAATCTCAGAAATTTGGCCAAATAGTGTATTTTTACCCCAAACGTTTCTCATCCCCTCCAAAATTCTCTAAAAAAAAGGGATTCGTGCAAAATCGCCCTATCTCCCTTAATCCCCAAAACTTCTCTACACTCTCCCCCCACAAAATTCATTAACTCTCATTTTTATCACCCCCAGGTCTTCCAAATTCGTCAGAATCGCCAGAGTTTCCCTCAGCCCGAGGAGAACTGGATCTCCTTCACCGGTCCCGAGGGTCACGTGCTCCACGCAATAGCGAATCTCGGTTCAATAATGGAGAACAGTCCGGGTCCAATTGGCGATCGCCGAGCAGTTCGTGGACGTGGTACATCGCCCCAGTCTCTCCGCAACAGCCAGCAGTCCCAAATAATCCCACTGGGTCCAGTGCCCCGGGGCAGGCCCATCCCCTTAAACTCCTTCCCTGTAACCGTCCGAATCTCCCGCGGTTCATTGACAGCTCTGCCAAAAACCGTTTGCATAATCGGCAATGATGCTGCTGCTGACGACAATTTGTGCAGACCCTGGGGCATAGCATGTGACAAAGAGGGAAACGTAATTGTTGCTGATAGATCAAACAATCGAATTCAAATCTACAGAGAAGATGGCACATTTATCAGACGTTTTGGTGCACATGGAACTGGACCAGGACAGTTTGATCGTCCAGCTGGTGTTGCAGTTGATGGACGCCGGCGCATTGTCGTTGCTGATAAGGACAATCATCGCATTCAAATACTGACAATGGAGGGTTTATTTTTGCTGGCATTCGGTGAAAAAGGCTCGAGATGCGGACAATTTAATTATCCATGGGACGTTGCTGTCAACAATGACTGTCAAATTGTCGTGTCAGATACGCGCAATCATCGAATTCAATTGTTCAGTCCTGAGGGTGTTTTCCTGAGGAAATATGGGTATGAAACGACACCAAGTATGTGGAAGCACTTTGATTCACCACGTGGTGTTGCATTTAATCCTGATGGCAATGTTGTTACTTCGGATTTTAATAATCATCGGATTATCATTGTTGATTCGGATTTTATGAATGCACGGGTACTTGGGTGTGATAATGGGGGGAGTAGTGGGGGAAATAAACCGTTTTTGAGACCTCAGGGACTTGTTATTGATGATGAGGGCAATATCATTGTTGCTGACTCGAGAAATCATAGAATACAGGTTTTGGATTCTACTGGGGCTTTAAAATGGAAATTTGGGAGTTATGGGAGGGGAAATGATGAGATGGACAGGCCATCGGGAATTGCTTTGAGCCCTAGTGGGAGAATTGCTGTTGTTGATTTTGGAAATAATCGGGTTTTAATGATTTAAAGTGGAATTTTTTTTTAATTCGCGGTTTTTTAGTTTATTTTTCTTTTTTTTGAATGGATTAATCAGTATTTTTGCTAGAGTCGACTCTTACAGAGCGACTGGTACAATCATAGGTAACAGAGAAAAAGCTTGTGAAGCAGTTCCAAAAGGTCTCCTCATATTTTCTTACTGAAAAAAAAAATAATAAAACTGTCTATATGTATATAATGCAAGGATGTGCCGGGGGTTTTTCCGTATTTGTAGAGGAAATTTTGAGGCTTTTTCGAGGCATTGGAGGGAGTTATTTGGTGGAGGAGTAGATGGGAGAAAAATAAATATTTTGGATTTATTTTTAGGAGAATTTGGGAAAAAGAAAATAGGGAAAAAGGAATTTTTTGAAAATATCTTGGAAATTAATGGAGATCCACTCGTTTTTCCCTAATCATTTTTTTTGTAAATCCTGAAATTTTGACGAAAAAAAATTGGAGCAGAATGACGTTATCTCACTCAATTTCCGAGATAATCTTCAAAAAATCGCGCGAAAAAATAGAAATTCCGTTTTACCTCTTGACTCAATTTTTCAAGAGATTTTTCTCAAAAAAATATTTTATTCCCATTTTTTTTTGAATATCCTTGGATTTATCGAAAATGATGAATTCTCATAAATCCGGAAATTTAAAAGGTATTCAATAAAAAATACAATTTTTTTTATTCTTCTCCTTTTATCATTTAATTCTTCTTTTTTCAAATTAAACAATAAGCGATTAAAATTATAGAGGGCTCAATTATGAATGAAGAATGTTGAAAGATTAAGAGAAATCTACAAATGTGTTTATGTTTGAACATGAAAAGACAATTTGAAAATTGTATTAAATGAGAATTTGAAGGGAAAAAATGATGAAGAAATTGGAATTCAGTAAACTGACGTTGATTAAATTATTGATAAATAATTTTCAAAAAAAAAAAAAAAAATTCAGAATGAAGTGTTGAGTTACTATTGGGTTGAAAAAAAATCCCTGTCAATGACCGTATTAAAAATTATTGTTAATAGAGAATTTCTTTGAATTCGTTGATGAAAAATTGAAAAAAAAAGAATTTCTTTCAATTTAAAAAATTCAAGTAAAATTGAAAATCTCACTGAATCACAATTCAGATCATAAAATCGTAAAATTAATAATTCTTAAAGAAAAGATAAAAAAAAATTTATTGAGAATTAAATACTTGGATAGTATTTTAAATACATGAATTTCATTTTATTCCAATTAGTGGAAAAAAAATTATAAAATATTTTAACGAAAAAAAAAAACTGGTTGATAATGAAAATGAATTAAAAATTGAAAAGAAAAATGAGTTTGAAATGGAAATAATGTTAAAATTAATTAAGAAAATGAAATTTTAAGAGAAATTTTGAAAAAACGGAATAAGAGGCAATAATTTATGAAAAACGTAATTAATTATTAAGAAATAATAATTATAATTATAATTTGCGATTAATTGAAATCAAATCATTCGTAATTAAATTCACATGATTTAATTTATCGACCAACATGCAACTTGAATAATATTGCTAAATCATTATTATATAGTTGAACAAAAAAAAATGAAAAAAAAAAAGAAAAGAAAACAATTACATTCATCCAGTAAGACTGATCCAAGACTGATTTAAAAGAGGATTTGATTGAATTTTTTTTTTTTTTGTTCATATGTTCGGTCAGAGGACACTTGCTAATGCATGAGATGTTTTGGCGAGTTTTAGCATTGAATCTTGTCTCTTTTCTCCAGGTGCTTATCACATTATCTCACTAATGATTTTAATTGTGGAATTAATTGCAATTACGCTTTGATTTTGGCTGAGAAAATTTCAGTTGCGCTTGTCTTCCATTCCACAGGAATTAATAGAAATATTTTAGTGGTAAAAAAAAAGTTGTTTTAATGCTAATTTATTGTCTCTTGCATTATCAAAAGAAGGAGAATCTCGAATCTTTGATAATTCAGTTGTAAAAACAGTAAAACAGGATTTTTTTCCTTTTATTTTTTGAGAATATCTTAAAAATCAGTGGAGATACGCTCTTTTTATTCTAATGCTTTGTTTTTAGAGGATTTTTAGTGAAAAAAAAATAAGAGCAAAATCGCTTTATCTCGCTTAGTTTCCGAGATATTGAGAAAAAACTAATAAATTCCTGAAAAAAATAGATTTATGGATAATTCAATTTTTTCTGTCGATAATTTTTTTTTTAATATTGCGGAAAATAAGCGAGATAAAGTGATTTAGTCTTGATCTCCTTTTGTAGCTCTTGAAATTCTCTTTAAAAAATTATTAGGGGAAAAGTGCGTATTTCCATTAGTTTTCGAAATATTTTTCAATTTCAAATGTAATATTGAATTTTCTAATCATTGCCACACGAAGAATTGACATTTTTTTAGTGGTTTAATTTAAGTTAAATGTTCAAATTGTATTTGGCAAGCTAGTATTATTAGCTTCTTTGTGATTATGTATGTTTTAATTATTGTAAATTGAATAATTAACACATTTATTATTTTGTGAAAGACAAACGAATAGACAAAGTTTGAATGAATCTTTTATATTTGAAGAAAACACTCATTTTTAGTCTAGTCTTAAATGACACAATGTATATCGATTGCACTAAAAAAACTGTAAAGCAGGTCGAATAATTTTAATTATGGTCCAAAAATATGAAAAATCTCAGATAAACTAAACTGAGATGCAACAAAAAAACTAGACTTAAAACTAATTTCAAAATCAAGTAGTTTATTTTTCTCTTCCACTAAGATTAAAGGAAAAAGACATCTCAGATGTTGTAAAAACTCAAGAAAAAACGATAATTTTAGCATTATTATAGATAAATGTGTATGTTTGTGTAATTTATTCTCCATATATTTGGAGTGAGAAAAAAACAAAAAAAAAAAGTATTCGTAGATAATTATGAGCCAAAGGAATACGTGTATCGCTCGATTTTAGTCAAACTGCTGAAAAAAAATAATGCTCGCAAAAATTAGAAGAAAGTGGTAATCAAAACCGTAATTAAATTTACATATCTTCAATGTTTGTGTAAGTTTAAATTTGTTTTGTTGAGAAAAATCTTCCTTTTTTTTCTCGATAAATTTAAAAATTTCGAAAAAAAGTTGAATGAAGTTGTGAAGTGAAGATATTTTTGGGAATTTCGGAGATTTTCTGGATTTTTTCATTTATCAACAAGTAGAAATGTGACGATAGGAAATTATTCGTTTATTTTCTCCTTGATTTGTAAATAATGATTTTTTAAAGTAGTTTTAAGGAATGAGATGAATTATCAGATGAAAGCAATTGAATGAAAATTTAATAAAAAAAAAATAAAAAAATTGCAATTCAGGGATTGGAATAAGCGTACAAAGCTGCATCTGAGATATGTTGTAATAGAATACAAGAGAAAGAGTGATGAAACGTTTTTAGATTGAAAATTAAATGGGAATTGACGAATTGAAATGATTTAAAAAAAATTATGAATGTGCATGAAAAATTCGAGGGCATTTAGAAATTTCATTTGAAATTTAATTAAATTGTAAGGCTATGAGCAAATATTCTCTTGAAGAAATCAGAGATTAAAGTATGTAAAATAAAATCTTTTTTTTTTTTTGGGAAACAAAATGCGCATATATTGAGTTACCATGTCTTCGTTAAAATTTAAGAATAATAGTATTATGATAATCGAGTGTGATGTCAACATTAATTTAATCCTAAAATTATGGAATTTTCAATAAATATTGTTGATGAATAAACTCACATGTGCGTATGAAAGTCGTTTTTATTCCCCAAATCTGATTTTAATGAAAAAAAAACTCAATTTATTTGATTTTTTCATTTTCATATTTTTTAAAATATCACGGAGATTAATGGAGATACGCCCTTTTTGCGAGAAACCTTCTTTGCAGGAAATTTCAGAAGCTAGAGAAAGGATAAGAGCAAAATCGCCCTATCTCGCTTAGTTTCCGGAACATTCCCAAAGAAAAACTATCGATATAAAAAATCGAATCATCCGGTTTCATCTCTTCACTTCTGGAAAACCCATAATAATAAGGAAAATAATAATAACGATGATACAATTTAACAATAAATAATTTAATTCCTGCAGTTGATGATTTAGTGGATGACATCTGTTTTGATATGATTACGTAGTTCTTAACTTATCATAAAGAAAGCAGCTGCATGAGGAAAACGAGTTCTTATTTGTTAATAACAGAGTCAATAAAAAAGTTTGATCATTAAGTACATTCTTCTTAATTATTCATTATTTTTTCAAGAATACTAAAGTAACAATGATTCTCCGTTTTAATATTCATTTGATGCTTTCATGAATTTCAGTTGATTCGGTCCAGCAAAAAAATGAGGGTTCTCCACTTAGAACTCTAGTAACAGTGAAGAACAGAAACACAATCAACTAGACTTGGACAAGGGAACCTTATGCACTGCACTTGTTTATGGGTACAGACTTCTCCAGCTGAACATGGACTAGGTTTACAGGGATTTTTGCGTCCTTTTTCATCAGCAACTCGTTCATCTGGAGAAAAAAACGAATGGTTATCATTATAATTTGTTACGGATAAGGATTTGATTTTCTTCACTTACATTCCACACATTTTCCACCACTACAATAGCGAGAGTGACACTCTATACTATCACTGCACTGAAATGAGAAAAACAATCATGAGTAAAGAGGTAAAGGAGAATGAATTATTTTTTTCTATTCGTTTTATGAGAATATCTCGGAAATTAAGTGAGATAGAGCAATTTTGTTTGATTCCGGTTTTGAAGCTGTTGAAATGCTTTGTAAAAAAAGATTCAGACAAAATCGCTTGATCTCGCTTAGTTTCTGGAATATTGTCAAAGAAATTATTGGAAGAAAAATCGATTTATCGTTTCTTTTTTTGCAAATATCTTAAAAACCCGGGAAAAAATTGTCATACATGTCCATACATGATCATATATGATCATATATGAACGTTCCATACATGGACATATATGCGAATTGACCGTACATGTACATATCTGAACATATATGTGCATATATGGACATATATGTCGATTTTTTTCCGGGTATGGCAGTCTCATATATGATCATATATGGGCAGGTATGATCATATATGCCCATAGCTGTCCATATGTGTCTCATATATGCTCATACCTACTCGGGTTCCACAGGATCATACGACCATATATGCCCATATATGTCTCATATATGCCCATATATGCTCGTATATGTTTCATGTATGTCCATATATGCCCATATATGTCCATAGCTGTCTGATTTCTCGGAGAAACGTATGAGCATATATGTCCATATATGTTCATATATGACGATTTTTTCCCGGGAACGAAGTGAGATAAAGTCATTTCACACAAATCACCCTATCTCGTTTAGTTTCCGAGACATTCTTAAAAGAACGAATGACAAAAAGTGACTAATCCTATTTTTTTAATGGAAATATTGAATTTTTTCGAAAAAATTATAAATTTCAGACTTATTACCTTTGATTTTAAAGGTTTGTTTTCCGGACATTTGGTCTGTTTCTCGGATGTTTCTGAACATTTAGAAGCTTCTAAGGTACAAATCAAGACCAAAACGAATAAACCAAAAATAACTTGAGCCTTCATTTTTTCAATCAATTTAAATTTATCAAGAAGTAGAAAGACTTCACTCCAGATTCAAAATCGATCTGATACAATGATACTTTCAACATGATTTTATACTCTCGCATGATTACAAAAAAAAACATTGGAAATCCACTTATTTTCTCATACGATTATTTTCACACCTGAGTTTGCACATTGATTGTCGCTACCTCGCGTCCAATCACGACACGTAATTCATAACCCTGTCTTTGCACATGTGTATGGAGGTCGAACAAATAGGAATCCCGGAAAAATATCGTATTTACGAGGTAAAGAATTGAGAGATAATGCATAATGTATTTTTGGAAATGTGTGTCATAACTGAGGCCGTGAAATTCCACGTCTGAAAAAGTCTGGTAGAGTTGCTGAGCAACTAAAGTTTATAAATATTGTGAAATAGAACAGGTCATCATACAAACGTCAAACAGACGCTCTAAAGTTTTCTATTAAATTGGAGAGATTATGCGCTGTACTTTTGGGAACATCTTAAGATGCACTTTTAAACACATTTCAAGGTGCATTTTCGAGCACATCTCAGGGTGCACTTTCAGGACACCTTACGGTGCATTTTCAGGGCCAGCTTAAGATATACTTCCGGGGATATTTTGAGATACACTTTCCAAGGAAATCCACGACAACCTCAAAATTTTCCCAGAAGTACACTTCAGAGTGTACTTAGATGTGCACCTCAAGATGTTCCTAGAAGTGCACCTCAAGGTATCCTCAAAAATATACCTCAAACTCCTCCCCCCCCTCCCCTCATTTAATAAAAAAAACTTTAGAATTTATTAAAAATAATATTTTGCTCCGTTTGATTATTTATGAAGCAGAATATCCGAATTAAAGCTGTTAATTGCGACCATATTTTTAATTTTTTGCAAATTCAATTAGTCGAACAGCGGTTTTGGTTGTTTAGCAACTATACCATACTTTTTGAGACGTGGACCTTCACGGCCTTAGTCATAACTCATCTCTGAATTACGGAATGATCTTTGGTATTAATGAAGTCACGGCTTCGATGTATAAACAAGAATTCTTAGTATTTTTTCAAATTATTTGGGAAAGTCTCTTTCTCAAGGAAAAAACATGAAATTCTGAGAAGATGATCTTTTTCTCTGATGTAATCATCGACATGTAATATAATCATGGATTTGACTCATCATCATCAACTATTGGTCCGTAAATTACGGGAATTTCCTTGAAAAAGAAAGGAGGTTGGATTCAAATGCTATTCGCGTTCAGAAACTCATTCAGCTTGTCTCCTCGCCCTCTGGTGGGAGAAAAATTAGAACATTCTTCGCTACCTCGAAACATGTGGGAGTCCCCTGATTTCCGATGAAAATAATCAGCAGCTTGTTCAAAAAATTAGTGACAAAAAAAATCCAATCATCCGGTTTCACTTCTTCGTTACAGAATTACTTATAATAATAAGAAAATAATAATAATGATTTAATTAAACAATAAATAATTCCTTTCATGCAGTTGATTGAACGGATGACGTTCGTTTGAATACGATCACATGATTATTCACCTATCGCAATGAAGGCAAGTGCATGAGAAGATTGAGTTCTTATTTGATTACTTCTGTTTATATTATTCGGTCTCATTGTATTCACTGACAAATTCAACAAAATAGTGTCACGATCAATTATTTTTTTATTCATTCTTCTTCATTTTTACAGAAATAGTTCAGGAATAATAATTCACCGAACATACAGTTGTAATGACTTACAAAATTCATTTGATATTTTTCATGAATTTCAGTTGAATTGATCCAGAAAAAAATGAGGATTCACCAGGTGGAACTCTAGTGACACTCATCAGGACCACACTCCATTAGACTTGGACAGGGGTACCTTATACATTGCACTTCTCGATGCAAACATTTTTGTCCAGGTGGACATGCATTCATTTGCAGACAGGGATCAGAGCGTCCCTCTTCATCAGAAACTTGATGAACTGGAGAAAGAGAGAGGGCTCATTATAATTTGTTGCTATGAAGAATTTGAATAATTAGTATTCAAAATTTTACTTAATTACATTATTTCATTTAAAGTGTCTCTGTATTTTCTCCAGTCAATGAATAGACTATTTTTAAGAATATCTTCCGAGATAGTTATCAAAAATATAAATATTAAACTTTTTGGGTTGAATGCATATACTTTTGAAAAATATTAATATTTGGTTATTTATTCATTTTTAAACATTTTTGATAAAGAACATGATCGCCGAAAGCAGTTTCTCGGAAGTAGAGGGATCGTGGGTTCAGTAGGAGACTGGTCATCTTATCGACCACAAACATAATTATTGATCGATAAATAACAAAATGGCGGACTTTGTCTGAAAATTAGGGCAAATATGAGGAAGACCAAGGTGAAATGGACCCGCGGTTCGGAATTATTCGGGATTTTTTTTTGAGAGTGAGAGAATCTAAACAAATCTGAAAAAAATCACCAGCATTGTCCACATATTGAAGCATTTCCTCAGATTTTTGCCGATTTTTTCATAGAGTCCTCCACTCTGAAAAAAATCCTGAACCATGTTGCCTAGGAGGTCCATTTTGAGCCATTCTCCCCTGTATATTATTTCCTCAGAAAATGTCCTCCATTTTGTTATTTATCAATAAATAATCATGTTCGTAGTCTATAAGATAACCAATCTCATACTAAACCAAACCCTTTTTGAATTATTTGATTCAGATGAGCGGTTGTCGAGATTTTCATTCCACGGTTGACACCTCTAGATGTTTCTTGATTAATATGAGTTAATATGCATATAATACGATATATCGCATAGAAAAAATCAAGATTTCTCGAAAATTTCAAAATTTGAGATTAAATAGTCATTTTTTTTCTCCTCTTCGACGAACTGCGTTTTTCGGTCCATTCTTGTCATTGAAGATGTTCAAAAATGAATACAGAACCAAGAATTCCATATAATTTGAGAGTATATTTTTCCAACCCAAAGAGTTTCACATTGATATTTTTAATGGCAACCTCAAAAAAAAATTCTTGAAAATAGTTTATTTTTGACCGAAGAAAGCCGACAGATCCCTCAATATTTTTTTTTTTTTTTTTTTAAATTTATTCAATTGATTCAAGATTTTTCACTTACAATATACACAGTTTCCACCACGACAATAACTCGAGCGACATTGTGTACTATTATCGCACTAAAATGAGGAAAAAAATAATGAGTTAGAAGGCAAAGCAGAGTGAATCAATTTCTTCCATTCGTTTTTTGAGAATATCGTGGAAATTGAGCGAGATAGGGCGATACTGCTTGAATTCTCCTTTGTTAACTCTTACAATTTCCTACAAAAAAGGACTAGAGCGAAATCCTCCTATCGTGTTTAGTTTCCGGGATCATCTCGAAAAACAAATGACAGAAATTGACTTCTCCTATTCTTGATAAAAATATTGAATTTTTCAAGAAAAAAAAAATGAATGTCAGAATTATCACCGATGATTCTACTGGTTTGAGCCGACAATGAGCAGCTACTGAGGTACAAATCAGGACCAAAACGAATAAACCAAAAATAACTTGCGACAAACCAAAAATGCCTCGAGACTTCATTATATCAATAAATTTGAATTTATAAAAACGTAAAAATTCTTGAACTCTAGATTCGGAATAAAACTGATATGATGATACTTGCAACACTGATGATTTTATACTAGCACACGACTACAATAAAAAAATTGAGAATCCACTCTTTTCCTCCTACGAATATTTCAATGTGTGACTAAATTTGCACATTGATTGTCATTATCTTGCGTCTAATCATGACACGTAATTCATGACACTGTCTTTACACATACGTATGGAGGCTAAACAAACAGGAATCCCGGACAAGAAATCGTATTTATGAGGTAAAAAATTAAGAAATAATAAACAGCATATCGTCGCCTTAGAACGAAGTCACGTAAGTGCTGTGCATAATCATAGCATCTACGCCACTTTGACTCTCAGGCGATGATATTCTTGGTTAATGTATCTCGTGATTCATGTACGTATTTTAGAATGATTTTTGATATCAATGGAGTCAAGGCCCCGATGTATAAACAAGATTGTTAGTTCTAAGATTATTTGATTCAGATTATTGAGCAAAGTTTCTTTCTGGAGAAAAAAATATGAAATTTTGGGTTAAAAATATTTTTTCTCTTGTAATTATTGAATTTGACTAATTACTATGAATCATCAGTCCGGGATTTCCTTGGAAATCAAAAGAATATGAATTCAACCTCTAGATCATCGGAAGCCACTTCAGTGGCTTTCATCTATTTTTTTTATTATTATTTTGCAACATCACCTTTTACCGCAATTTCGGTCACATCTATTCATCTTTTTTCGCCATTTTTCTCATAAATTCGTGATCATATTTGTAAGAATAAAGTTAGGAATACGATTAAGTTCAGAATTTTTTTTTCTATTTTTTGAGCTTTTTCGGTGATGAAGATTGAATTAGAATGTTCATATTCATTTTGGTGTATTTCCAATAAAACATACTCTTAATTATGCTTCGTTTGAAAAATTTTGTATTTTTCGTTCCGAACTGGGAGCCACTATAGTAGTGCGGAGACAGCACCATCTCTTCCGGTGTACCATATTCACATACCATATTCAATACCGCATTCATATCCTATTCCTATTATAAAAAGGAAAGGAAACTCTCGATATCGATATATCTCGAAAGTATATCGAATGAGCGTAAGCGTAAGACCGAAACCGACGTGACCCCTATCGGTCTCATTAATACAGTCGAACCTGGATAAGCGAGACCTGGATAAGCGAGAAAACTGGATAAGTGAGAATAATTAACAGGTCCCTTCATTTTTACCCACGAAAACCTCTTTAAGTGAGAAATAAAAACCTCTTTATCAGAGAGTCATTTTCCATATCCAAACCTCTATAATTGAGACTATCTCTCGCCCTTTACCTCTATAAGCAAGAGTCAAATGAATTTGTTTTCTTTTGCTTACAACGTCTCGTAAATTTCATGAACACAATGTGTATAGTAGTTCATTTTGCAAGTTATTGATTACTCATTACAGTTACTGAGTATCATTCGCTGAGGAAAGTTTGTTACGTTATCGAAATGCCGAAACGCAAAATTAAAGCATATTCATTGAGTGATAAACTAAAAATTGCAAAGGCGTTCGGGGCCGGCAAATCGCGAAAGGAAATACTTAATGAGTTTGGTTTCCCGGAGTCTACCTTTTATAAAATAATAAAGTTCAAAAATTCTATTAAGTCTCAGTGTTCTGAAGGACATGGAAATATTAAGTGGAGCCGACTGTCTGAATTTCCTAACGTTGAGAAGTGTCTTTTAGACTGGATCAATCAAAATTACATTGTTTATATACTTGCAATGCAAATAAGGAATATAATTACGTTTCATTTACATATTTGGCACTCGCATTTTTTCATACCTCTGTAAGAGAGAGAAATTTCTCCTGCACCTCTGTAGGTGAGAAACTCGGATAAGTGAGAAACCTCTATAAGAGAGAAAAATTTCCCGTCCCCTTCAACTCTCACTTATCCAGGTTCGACTGTATATTCATGCAAATAGAAAGGCGCGTGCGTAGCACGTGCGGAAGCCTCTTGTACTACAATATAGAAAAGAAATTGTGAAAGCTCGAGAGAACATACAATAGAAAAGGAGGAAAAATTCACATTTAAAAAATTATTACCAATCGAATCATCTGGGTTGACCTCTTCGTTACTGAAATACTCATCATAATAAGGAAACTAATAATAGAGATCATACAATTGAACAATAAATAATTTAATTCGTGCAGTTGATGATCGAGCGGATGACATTTGTTTTGTTATGATTACGTGGATCTTTACTTATCATGAAAAAAAGAGCTGTATGAGGAAAACGAGTTCTTATTTGATCACTTGTGTTTATATTATTTCGTATCGTTATATCCACTTGAATCACAAAGTCAATACAAAAATTTAATCAAAAATTTATATTAAGTACACTTTTATTAATTATTCATCATTTTTTTTTAAATATCAGAGTGACAATAATTCGCTGCTCAAATATTCATTTGTTATTTCTGTTCATTTCAGTTGAATCGATTTAGAAGAAGAATGAGAACTCTTCACTTGGAGCTCTACGAGCAGTGACGATTAGGAATACAATCAGATTCATTTGGACAAGGGTACGTGAAGCATTGTATGGTTCTATACACGCATTCTTCTCCACTTGGACATGGATGAGTTTTGCATGGATCTGGCTGATTCGCGTTATCAGGAACTTGGTTATCTGAAGAAAGAAAAGCGTGATTCATTTATCCTTATGGAGAGTCTGGTGTTTTTTTTTACTTACAATCCTGACACGTTTGGAATTGACAGAGACCTGAACGACAATCCTCACTAACACTGCACTGAAATGAGAGGAAAATTCATGATTGAAGAGGTGAAACAAAATGAAGCATTGTTTTTCATTGGTTTTCGAGAACATCTCGAAAACTAAGGGAGATAGCGTGATTTTCCCCTAAAACTTGTCTAAAGAATTTCAAGAGCTCCAGAATAAAATTGGAGAAAGATCACATCATCTCACTTAATGTTCAAGATATTCTCACGAAATAAATGACAAAAATTAACCTTCCAATTTTTATGAAAATATTTTTTTTTTTTAAATTATAAATTTTAGATTTCTTACGTTCGCTCCGTTAGGCTTATTCGGACATTGAGCTGCTAAAACACAAATCAATACAGAAACAAATACACAAAGAATAACTTGAAACTTCATTTTTTCGATCAATTTAAATATATCAAAAGGTAAAATAAGTTTCACTCTAGATGCAAAATCGATCTGATATAATACTGCTCCCAACGCTGCTGGTTTTATACTCGTGCATGATTACAAAATAAACATTGAGTATTCACTTTTTTCCTCATACCAATATTTTACGTCTGAATTTACACATTGATTGTCATTACCTCGCGTCCAATCACAAACACGTGTTAGCTGACGGTGTCTTTACAGATATGTATGAAAGCTAAACAAATAGGAATCCCGGAAAAAATATCGTATTTACGAGGTGAAGAATTAAGAGATAATACATGATATATTTTTGAAAATGTCTGTCATAAATGACTCATATATTACAGGATGATTTTTGATATTACTGAAGTCAAGGCCTCGATGCTTAAACAAAAATTATTAGTATTTCATTAGCATTAAGACCTCACTGCATTTTTCAAATTAACCGTCAGGCTGTTCCTTATTTGGCATGAAAGGGCTAAAACGCATTCATTAACCTCCCTAGTGGAATGTAATAGGATATCAAATCCCATATTTTTTATTTAGGTCCCTGCCATGGACATACCCAACATCATAGACGGATGATTCTATTTAAATCTTCTATATCAACTCTATACATTTCCTTCTCATACCTGTACATAAAACAAATTTTCCACGATTATGCATGGCTCATTAATGCTCAGTCATGGTGCATACATGGTCAACCCTGATCACGCTTGAAGACTTTCCTTCGGATGAAAATACTCATCATTGCTCATACATGACCATGTATGACAGTGTATGCGTCATGACTGAGCATGCATAATTCATGCATGATCATCCATGCTTCATACATGATCATCCATGCTTCATACATGATCATCCATGATCCATACACGATCATTCACGGCTCATGCATGATCCTACATGGATTATACATGATCATACATGATCGTGTATGCCGATTTTTTCACGTGGGGGAGGGGGTGAAGAAAATTAGGAGAAATTGACTCAAGGGAAACAGGGAAGTTGAAACACGGGGTCAGCTGACATAAGGGGAGTTTACATAAGGGGAGCTCTACTGTAAGTGGAAGCTACCATGGAATTTGCATGGCAGCTGCAATTATAATTTTCATACGTGGCAGTCTGTTGATTATAGGGTTTCCCGTGAAAACTATAGGACTCTAAATTCAGTTAGCTGTTGGCGTTCATAAACTCATTCAGATCCTCCCTGCTCCTCTAATAGGAGAAAGTACAGAAGATTTTTCGCTATCTTAGACACGTGGGACTCCCCTGATTTCCTATGGGAATAATCAATCCATAACTTAAAACCAAAAAATAATATCGTTTTTTCCTGATGAAAATTAGGCATGGAACAGGGAAAATCTGAAAAAAGTTGAGAAAATACTCCAGCATGTCTGCATTATTGGCTGATTTTTTAGACTTTTTATTCCGAAGTCCTTCACTCCGAAAAAAATTCCGGTTCACTTACCCTTATGACTCCATTTTGTCCTGAACGCTTCTCTAATAATAATAATTCTTTCAGAGTAATGATCAAGTTTAAAATAAATTTCAAATACAGTCCATCGATTCTCTATAATTCCGTTGTTTTCACTGAAAATTGTCCGAGTAAATTTCATGAATTATTAACACGTTAAAACCCCTCAATTTCTGCATTTATATTTTTTAGGTAAATTCCTGAACTCAGTAAGCGTTGGAAAATACGATAAAAATGTCGAAAATAATTTGCGTTATTCTCGAATTGATTAAATTAATTTTTTTGGTCTTCGGTTTAGCACCTTTTACACTAATTACCCTGAAAAATTCTGTAAAACCATCAAAAACTTCAATCAGACTCTCATATTCTCAGACCGGAGCCTTTTACAATTTTTCATTATCAATTTTCATAGCTTATTCACTTGTGTCTACGATTTTATCTATCATAGGATCAGCGGAGAATGTGAATGAAAAAAAAAGACAAAGTGTATTGGCAGTTATTGAACATGTGACAGTACTGATAATTGTCATTTTTATGCTTATTCATCAAAGAAAATTCATAATAATTGGCAATCAATTATTGAAACTTGATGAAAGAGTTCCAGTTGATTCACGAGAAAATCATTGCTGTAACAAAGAATATAACATTTTAATGGGACTCGTTCTTTTTATAGGCTTTTGGGTCGGAATCGCTAGCATGGACGAAAGACTCCTAAATATTCGGATTTTAATAAATTTATTTCCGAATGTGATTTGCTGCTTTTTCCTCGTTCAGTACGGCCTCATAATAAATCATCTTAGAATGAGATACGCGAGTCTCAACAAATCGATGCTCATGATCAGAACTTCCGATACTCCTTCCAATGATTTTTTTACTAATAGAAAATCGAGGGATTTTCTGTGGAAAGTTACTTATGAAGTTTCAAAAATTTATTCGCTGCCAATTTTAATTGTGGTATTTTATTTTTTCGTGTTTTGGTCATATTCCTTTGGAGGAGGAGTTCGCATCAAGATTTCGGGTTTTGTGGATGTGTTATGTGTAACGTATGTGAGTGTGCAAATCGGGAAGATCATGAAAAAGGTTTGGTTGATTTAACGTAGTACTGCCGATACTGCCCAAGTCAGTGATTATAGTGTCTCGTTTGATTCAAGTAGTGATTGCACACTAGATAGCGTTCCGAGTGAGTTAGAAAGAGAAAGAAAATACAAAAATTAGAGTTTTCATAGTTATTCACTAATAACTACTATTACATGCTCTGAAGTTGCATTTTCAAGGGTTCTTTGTTTTTAGGTACCGATATTTTCGGGCCTTGGTGACAAGTTGTTAGTCTCTCGTAGAGAGTTCACCGATGCACTGATGGTCCATTCTCGTGCAATTAAGGAAGTTCATCTGGTATGGGATTTAATAGTACGAAAAATTATCACGACTAGCGTAGTGGTTATACGACTAACGTAGTCGTAACCTGTACAGCTGCTATGTACTAGAAATTCTTGTTCGTCGATCATAATTGTTTTTTTGTAAAAAATCGAATTTATAGAAATAGTTTTTTTGAAGATCAAATAGAGAAAGGTCAATTCAGCACATTTTCAACTAGTTTTGTATGATTTAATGTGCACGCATAGCATACATTGCGTTATTCGGAAAGCATTCTTAGGGACATGCTACATTAGACGCAAACGTATACGCAACGCAGGAAGCGATGTAACGCCCGTTCTTTGAATTTGAATCAAACTGAAAATATGAATATTTCCAGCAGATGAACTCAAAAGATATTAAAAAATAAATACACTCGCAATTAATGAGAGAGATAGAGTCACAATCTTCTCGTCAATTCGAAAGATTCTTCATGGTTATTGTCTGTCATCTCCAAGAAAATATTTGTGTAAAAGCTATTGGAATCTTCTTTTTCGTTGATGGGTCTAATCCCTTAACGCCGACGATTTTTATTCATGATATAGACATAAAATTCTAGAAATAATAATATTTTGTGAAATCCATCCATACATAAATAGTGATAATCTATTGAAATCCATTCTTTTTCTTGCATCTTCAATCAACTTGGGATAAAATGAGATTTTGAAATTTTGACAGCTGTCATTCAAATTATATTCAAATTGAATGAATTCACGTGGTAACGCACAACACTGCGCTTACGATGCGCCTGCGTCTTATGTAGCATGGCCCTTATTGATTTCAAAAAGCGCGCGGTTCTGACGTCACTGTCATGCGAGTAAGACAGAGGTTAACTTCCCAAAAATCAGCATTTTTCGAGATAAATTAATTTATTCTTAAATCACCAAGTATCTAATGCATTTGAGGAAGCTCTTAAACTGTTCTTTACATATTTATTTATCCATTATGGAAGTTTCTCCCCAAAAAACCTGTTAATTGCCACAAATTTCATGTTTATAGACGAAAACCCATAAGGGACCGTGTTAATTGAAAAATCTTTATTTATTAATTTCTCCCGAATAAGATATCCGAAGAGTTTGAAATTTTAACAGGTGACTTTTTAGATTTTCAGAAGTATATTCAAATTTTTTCATAATTATTGGTCTGTTAATTCAGTTACCGGATGAACTCCCTTAAATAAAGTCTTGAATATTAAAGTTAATTAATTGTGTTGAGAACTTATGCATCACACCCATTTCCAATAAAGGCAAAATCGTCCTATCTCGCTTATTTTCCGAGATGTTTTCAGAAAATGAATAACAAAAAAAACGAGCTCTTCTTTGATGATATCTCGGCAAGTAAGCGAGATGAAATGATCATGCTCGAATCCCTTGTTTACAGCTCTTAAAATTTTCTATAAAATAGAATTCAGACAAAATCACGCTATCTCGCTTATTTTCCGAGTTATCCTAAAAAAATTAATAATAAAATGAATAGACTTCCACTATTTCACCTTTTCACTACTGAATTCTGATCCCAATTATGACCACAACCTTCAGTTGTATTTTTTCAATCAAATTTCAGATGAAGGAAACTTCTCTCGTTATTCATGATCTCCTAGGAAGATCTGCGAACCGAAAATTGAAGCCTCTGGTGAGTTATGAAATTTCTATCATGGTGAATTAGTCAAATGGACAGAATACATTTTATTTCACTCAGTTTCCGAGATATTTCCAAAAAATTACTGACAGAAGAATCCGACTCTTTTCATTTATTCAGATGAATTTCTTTAGAGAGATCCGTCTTCTTTGCTTAAATTCTTTTTTTATAACTTTTGAAATTCTCCACAAAAAAGAGGCAGAGTAACAATGGCATATCCCCATCAGTTTCTGGGAATATCCTCAAGAGAAATTGACAAAAAAATGGAATTTTCTTATTTTACTCATTTTCTACTAAAATTGAAAAAGTAGAGTTTTCTAAAAATTCTAAAAAAAATCGATTCTGACACATATTTTCTACTGGATAATTCCTCAGTTTGTCAATAAAAACCATTAAAAAAATCTTATCTTAGGTCGTTTTGTCAGAATTTCCATCTTACTTATCTTTTCCCTATCTGAAGTTTCATTTCATTTCAGTTCAGTGATTATTTACTCGAGCTACATCATAAACCGATCGACTTCACGGCTTACGGTATTTTGCCCTTGGATTGTACTTCAATTACACTGGTAAGAAGCTAAACTCAGAGAATTCATATTTATTTCATAATTATTCATTTTCACAGATCCTAGGATTGTTAAGCTCTTATGCAATTTTCACAGCACTACTTCAAAATTGAAAATTCAATTTTTTTAATCGAAAATTGATGCTTTCGGAGAGAAATGATTTAGAGGGGGCAGCACTGTATGATAAACCTACATGCTCTACTATTGATAAATTGGATTCCTCGATCCAGACGAATTCTAGATCCTCTACTTTATTGACTGATCCCCTCCAGTCATTGGAACAGCATTGATTCCACAAAATTTCCATTCTAGCCGTTGTTAATTAAATTCTTCGATCTAAAGGTAAATCTTTGAAATTACTGTTATGTTAATCAAAAATTCGGAATTAAAAAATAATACAATTACCAAATTATGGATTGAATGAATCAAATAATTGTAAAAATTCATGAACACAAAAATTCAAAATGGGATGAATTTCCATTCATCAATATAATTTTCATTAAAAAAAATTAAAAAATCATTTTTATGAAGTATTGGTAGTTTGAATTCTTACATTTTTTTGAATAAAAATTCTTGCATTTGATAAAGATTCTATTATTGTTTCAATGATTGTGTCCATAGTGTGATGGTGTTGTAATCATCCGCTCATATAATCAAAGATAGAGTCACACGATTCAGTCGCAAAACTGAGAACCAGCGAGAAGCGTCAATTTAGTCTTCCATTACAAGAGCATTGACAATGAATATTTCCTTCGAGGGGAAACGAATATTGGTCACCGGTGCAGGTCAAGGTATGAGTGCACTACTCAAGAGATAAAACAGAAAAATGTCGTTTTTTTTGGTACTAATTTTTATCGAAGAATATCTCAAAAACTGATGGAAATACTCCTTTTTCACCCTGGTCTTTTTTTGTAGAGAATTCCAAGAGCTGCAAAAAAGGATCAAGGCAAGAGGAACAAATCTCGTTTAGTTTCCGAGACATTCTCAAAAAAATCCTAGCAAAAATAGTAGATTTGTTCTGTTTTATCTCTTTCATTATTGAATTATTTATTTTTATTACTCTTCATTCAATTGAATTGATTCCTTCAAATCAATGATCTCTGACCTTTTCTAATTTTTAAGGGATCGGCCGAGATCTAGCTCTCCATCTCTCCAAGTTCAAGGGCACTGTGATCGCAATCTCAAGGACAAAAAAATTTCTCGACACTCTGAAAAGTGAAGATCCAAAGATCACGACACTAGCATTGGATCTGCGAAACTGGGATGCAACAAGAGAAGCTGTGAAAAGCATTCTACCAATTGATTTGGTAGTTAATAATGCTGGCGTAGCCACTCTCGCTCCATTTCTGGAGCTGACGGAGAAGGACTTTGATCTCACGATGGACACGAATGTCAAAGCCATCTTCAACATCTCCCAAATTGTTACTGCAGACATGATTCGACGTAAATGTGCTGGGAGCATTGTCAATATTTCATCACAGGGGAGCGTAGCAGCTCTGCCCAATCATGCCGTTTATTGTGCATCGAAAGGAGCCGTTGATATGCTGACGAAGTAAATAAACGTCGTATAAACAAAATCCAATCACTAAAAAATGAGCTTATAAATAGACTTTTTTCTTTCAATGATTTTTTGAGAATATCTCTGAAATGAATGGACATACGTCCTTGCTGCCCGAATTCTTTTTTTTTGTATGAAATTTTGAGAATTACGAAAAAGGATTGAAACAAAATCGCTTTATCTTGCTTAGTTTCCGAGATGATCTCGAAAAAATGATTGGGAAATGTTGATACTAACACATAACACTTTTTCTTCACAGATGTATGGCCCTAGAATTGGGGCCTCATAAGATTCGAGTGAATACTGTCAATCCAACGGTAGTTATGACAGCGATGGGAAAACTTGGTTGGGATGATCCAGTAAAGGCTCGTTGGATGCTCGAAAAAATTCCGCTTGGAAGATTCGCTGGTAAAAAACATTATAAAAAGAGCAAATGAAGGCGCCAACAGAAGTTATTTCAACGTCTTCCGAGGCCGATCTTGAATAATCATGTCTCTCTTTTTTTTGACTGATTACAGAGGTCGACGAGGTCATAGATGCAGTCGTTTTTCTCTTGAGTGATCGCAGCAGTATGATAACAGGCGCAGCACTTCCAGTTGACGGCGGATTCGTCGCTACATAATTTTCCACTTGTTATTCGCTGATAAGAGATAATATCATGTAATAACATCTGTTACTTTTAACTTAACTCCCAAAAAACATTGAAAAGCTATTTACACAGGATTCTAAAAAAGTGGTAAAAAAAAAGAGCCATTCCAGAAACAAAATGCGCATTTATTGAGTTACCATGGCTTCGTTGAAATTAAAGAAGAATAATAATGTTATAATAGTATGATAATCGAATATGATTTCAATATTAACTCAATCCTACAATTGTAGAATTTTCAATAAATATCGTTGATGAATAAACTCACATGTACGTATGAGAGTCGTTTCTATTCCTCGAATCAAATTGTTGATAAAAAAAAAACTAAATGAAATCTAGTAATAAAGAAGTGAAGAGCAGAAGACTACTCTTCATCTTTCTCTAAGAAAATTTCTAAGAAAATCTCGGAAACTGATGAAGATGTGCTCTTTTCCTTCTAAGTCCTTTTTGTAGAAAATGCCAATGTCACAAAAAAACACATTCAGGTAAAATCATCTTATCCTGCTCAATTTCTGCGATATTCTCGAAAATAAGTAAAGAGGAAAATAGACCCTGTAGAACACTGATTGTGGTATGCGATAGAGAAGTGACATACTCTCGGAATGTTACTCCGTTGAATTGGTCTCAGGTGGTCTTCCAGCTCCATTGGCAGAGTGCTATCTGAGACCGGGAAGCCGTTTTGCCCTCGCTTGGAGTGTAAAAAAACTCGTTATGAAGTAGGATAAGGGAATGAGACACTCTCGGGATTTTACTCCGTTGAATCGGTCTCAAGAGGTGTTGCACCTCTGTTCGCCTGGGATCGTCTGACTTTCTGCGCGAGCGGGGCGCCTTTTATACCCGCTCAGAGCCCTTCCCCACCACGATTCGTCACGTGATCGTGGCATGGCAGTTACAGTAGGAGAGGGGGGGGGGGGGGGGCGGAAGGGTTGAGTTAGTAGAGGGGATAAGGCCAAGAATAATATTTTCGAATACGTTACAAGTTATCGACACAAAAAATTAAATTATCCGGTTTTACCTCTTCGCTTCTGAATTGCTCATAATAATGAGAAAAATAATAATAATGATTCAATTGAACAATAAGTAATTGATTTCTTGCAATTAAAGAGCTACATCGTCGACCTAGAAACAAAAGGGCGTAAGGTCATAATAACAAAAAGGCGTATATGTTGCACATACGCCCTATTCCCGCTAGCATTGGCAAATATTCCCTTTTGTTACTCAAATTTTGAATTCGTTTCTTTTGCATCATTGGAGCCTAAAAAACATTAACCTTTTGTTTCTAGATCGACGACATCAAAAATCAATCAGCTTCACAGCTCACGGTATTTTGCTCTTGGATTGTGCTTCAATTGCACTGGTAAAAGGCTAAATTCAGGGAATTCATAATTATTTTATGATTATTCATTTTCACAGATCCTAGAATTGTTCAGCCCTGATGCGATTCGCATAGTACTACGTCAAAAATTGAAAATTCAATTTATGTATTCGAAAATTGATGATTTCGAAGAGAAATGATTTCGAGGCGGTAGCACTGTATGATAAGCCTGCATACTCTACGATTGATAAATTTAATTCCCCGATCTAAAGATAAATCCTAGAAATCACTGTTTTATTAATCAAAAATGACGAAATTAAAAAAGAAAATAATCATAAAATTATGAATTAGATGAATCAAGTGATTGCAAAAATTCGTCAGCACGAAAATTCTAAGCAAAATAAATTCTCATCTGTCAGTATCATATCTATCAAAAACATTGAAAAATGATTTTCATGAATTTTCATCAACTTTAATTTCCATAAATTCTTTTAAATGAAAATTCTTGCAGTTGAGACAGATTCTTCTATTTATATCAACGGTTTTAATTATTGTCTGCATAGTGTGAAGGCGTTGTAATCATCAGCTCATATAATCCAAGATAGAGTGACACGGGTATGGCACTTGCCCCTTTATCGGGGATATAGCTAAATGGAATAAAAAGAGTGAGTCGAATCAGTCTAAGAACTGGAAGCCACTGAAAGACGTCAATTCAGTTTCTGATTGCGATACAATTGACAATGAATATTTCCTTCGAGGGTAAACGAATATTAGTCACCGGTGCAGGTCAAGGTATGAATTCAGTCCTGAAAAGATAAAACCAAAGACAATTTTTTTTTTTTACTGATCATATCTAAAAAAGAGGATGAGAGCAAAATCGCCCTATCTCGCTTATTTTTCGGGAGCTTTCAAAAAAAAAAAGGAATTATCGACTTTAGTGCCTTTATTCAATTTAGTTCTCACGCTGGCAACACTTTTGTCCCGAAAATGAGCTCCCCAAGAAAACTTGATTGATTCTGACTAATTCGAGGGTGTAGAATCCGAATTTGTTGGTTATCTTGTTCTCCGGTTTGCCTTTCTAATTGTTATTAACAATTTAATTGTTCAAACCGTCATAGCGCATAAGCTAGAGGGCTTACAAAGAAATACTTCAAACAAAAGTTGTTCGTCTTCTCAAAATAAAGAGATTGGTTTTTTTTTCGTCACGACAACTTCATTTTTGACCGAGTTACGGCTGAATAACCGTTCCAACGGCGCGTTAAGATTCTTCTCGCTATCTCGCTCGCGCGCCAAATCTCATCAACGGTCTATTTGAACGGCTATTCAGCCGTAACTCGGTCAAAAATGAAGTTATCGTGACGAAAAAAAAAAAACAATCTCTTTATTTTGAAAAGACGAACAACTTTTGTTTGAAGTATTTCTTTGTAAGCTCTCTAGCTTATACGCTATGATGGTTTAAACAATTAAATTGTTAATAACAATTAGAAAGGCAAATAGGAGGACAAGATAACCAACAAATTCGGATTCTACACCCTCGAATTAGTCAGAATCAATCAAGTTTTCCTGGGGAGCTCATTTTCGGGACAAAAGTGTTGCCAGCGTGTGAACTAATTGTTCTGCCAATCTTTTGCTACGAATATTCCAGAAATTGTACGAGATAGAGCGATTCCACTGTGATTTACCTTTGTAGATAATTCGAAGAGCTACAAAAAAGGATTATGGCAAAATTTCTTAGTTTCCGAGATGTTCTCAAAAAAAGACCAGCAAAAATAATAATAGATTCATCCCGTTTCACCTTTTCTACTGCCAAATTCTTCATTTTCATTACTCCTCATCCCATTGAATTAATTCCTTCAATCAATGATCTCTGACCTCTTCTAATTTTTAAGGAATCGGCCGAGATCTAGCTCTACGTTTGTCCAAATTCAAGGGCACTGTGATCGCAATCTCAAGGACAAAAAAATTTCTCGACACTCTGAAAAATGAAGATCCGAAGATCACGACAGTAACACTGGATCTTCAAGACTGGGAGGCAACAAGACAAGCTGTGAAAAGCATTTTACCAATTGACTTGCTAGTTAACAATGCTGCCGTGGCCTATTGCGCTCCGTTCCTGGAACTGACTGAGAAGGACTTCGATCTCACGATGGCCGTTAATGTCAAAGCAATCCTCAATGTCTCTCAAATTGTTGCTGCAGACATGATCCAACGTAAATGCGCTGGGAGCATTGTCAATATTTCATCGCAGGCGAGCAAAGCAGCTCTGCACGAGCATGCGATTTATTGTGCAGCGAAAGGAGCCGTTGATATGCTGACGAAGTAAATAAATGTCGTATGAACAAAATCTAATCACTAAAAAATGAACTTATAAATAGATTTTTTTCTTTCAATGATTTTTTGAGAATATCTCTGGAATGAATGGACATACGTCCTTTCGGCCGAATTCTTTTTTTGTATGAAATTTTGAGAATTACGAAAAAGGATTGAAACAAAATCGCTTTATCTTGCTTATTTTTCGAGATGATCTTGAAAAAATGATTGGAAAATGTTGATACTAACACATTACACTTTTTTTTTTACAGATGTATGGCCCTAGAATTGGGGCCTCATAAGATTCGAGTGAATACTGTCAATCCAACGGTAGTTATGACAGCGATGGGAAGACTTGGTTGGGAGGATCCGGAAAAGGCTCGTTGGATGCTCGAAAAAATTCCACTTGGAAGATTCGCTGGTAAAAAACATTATAAAAAGAGTAAATAAAGGCGCCAACAGAAGTCGCTTCAACGTCTTTTGAGACAGATCTTGAATAATCATGTCTCTCTTTTTTTTGACTGATTACAGAGGTCGACGAGGTCATAGATGCAATCGTTTTTCTCTTGAGTGACCGCAGCAGTATGATATCAGGCGTGGCACTTCCAATTGATGGAGGATTTCTCGCCACATAATTTTCGAATTTTTATTTATTGATAAGAGATAATATCATGTGATGACACCTCCTCTTTTTTTACTTATATCCCAAAAAAAAACATGAATACTTATTATTTACACAGCATTCTGAACATCATTGTTGATTTAATTGAATAAATTAATCTTAACGTCTTCATTAAAATTTGAAATTAATTTAATGGTAAAATGATACTTTGACGATGGGATTTAGGGGTTTTGCCCCCCTACAATAATCCCCCGGAGAAAATCTCCCGGAAAAAAGCCCCTTTCAAGTATGCTCCCTGAAAAAAAATTCCCGGAAAAAACCCCCTCATAATACGCTCCCTGAAAAAATCGCCCGGAGAAAATCCCCCTTCATGAATCTCCACAAAAAAAGTCTCCAAGAGTCTTTAAAAAAAAGGATTTTCAAAAAAAAAAAAAAAACAATATATGAAGTGAGCAATTTATTAAACACCACGATTAACATAATCAATTTAAAACACAAATAATAACCATCATTAATAAAGCATTAAAATTCACCAAGATAGAACGTTAGCAAAATTTTTCAAATAATTCTCAATGTCCTTCGAATCATAACTCTCAACAATATTCTTTAAACGTGTATCGTAATCACGATAAACCTTCTTCTTTGCTGGAGGAGGAGCCCAACAAAAAGAAAATAAGAAAATCAATCAAAAAAAAAATTCACTACCATGAGAATAGCTTGTTAAAAAAAAGGGGATTTTTTCCGGGGAAATTTTTTTTCAGGAAATTTTTAAAAAGGAGATTTTTACCGGGAAATTCTCTCCAGGGGATTTTCTCCGGGGAGGAAGTCCCTGGCCACCTTGACTATGCCTCAATAATTCCTATTTCAATTGCCGTGTATTTAAGAAATTATTGGATTTTTTAAATGAAAGAGACGAGTTGGGATGAGTCACTCGATTTCAGACGAAGGAGACATCCTAATTAGATTTTTTCGATTTTTCAAAAGCAGCAGCATGATATCAGGCAATTTTCGACTTTTTAGTCACTGATAAGAGATTATATTATGCCATGACTATATCTGCTCCTCTTTACTTCTCTAAAAAAGAAAAAAAAACAGTAAAAAGCTGTTATTTAGACAGAATACTGAACGTTATCGTTCATTCCATTGCATAAATTACTGTCGATGTCTCAAATTAAAGTTGGAATTAATGTAATTTTTTTCCATATTTGTAAATATATGAAGTAATCAAAGAAAATAATATTGTTTCCGCATGAATTCATAGCTCAATTAATTAAAAAAGCGATAAAACAAGATAAATCGATTTTTTCCCAGCTGTTTTTGAGGAATATCTCGGAAGCTAAGGAAAATAGGGCAATTTTACTTGATTTTTTTGTTTTCGTAAAGACTTTCGAAAGTTACAAAAAAATAATTAGGGTAAAATCAACCTATCTCGCTTAATTTTCGAGAGATTTTTAGAAAATTGAGCATATCGATGAATCATTTTTTAAAAATGAATTTATTTCCTTTTTTCGAAATGTCTCGAAATCAAGCGAAATAAGGCGATTTTGCCCCATTTCTTTTACGTCGAAAATTTTAAGAACTAAAAAAGAGAATTGAGACAATATCGCCTTATCTCGCTTAGTTTCCTAGATATTTTCTGGAAAAACGCGAAAATTCTGTCTTATCAGCTAAAAATTGACTTTTTTGAGTCTATTTTTTGAATGACTCTTTTCGTTTATCAGAAATATTATGGAAACTAAGCGAGATAGGGCGATTTTACCCGAATCCTGTTTTGTAGCCCTTGAAATTCTCTACAAAAAAGCATTCGAACAAAATGGCGTATCTCCATTAATTTCCGAGATATTCTTCAAAAAATCTGAAATCGTGGATTTTACTAAGAAAATTACTATCAATAAATGATATTAAAACAAAAGAAAAAGAGGAAATAGCCTTAATTCTGGATTCTATATTGTACACAAAAAAAGTTTACAGTTCTGTGTTCATTTTATTGCTTTCACAGTCGTCTCACTTTACAATTTTATAACACATGCTCACACACTTATCTCACTCAGTGTTTTTGTTTTTAGTTTTTTTTTTTCATTTTTTCATCATTTTTTTTTATTATTTACCATATAAATTCCTTAATTAGTTATCATAATAAATCGTATATAATATTTACAAATCGTTTTATGCATTGCAACGATTATTATTAAATTTTGCAAAAACATATTTATTTATCACTGCATCATTTTTTTTGTTTGTTTCTGCAATTTGTAAACGATACAAAGAAATAATTCGTTATCATTCATTCATACCAATCCGCTTTTTTCTTCTTTTTCTAGGCAATATTCTCTTCTAATTTTCTTTCTTCTTCTTTTTTTTGCACTGATAGGCCACATCCAAACGCACACAAATTTCACATTTATGAATGAGTGAAAAATCATTTTTAAACAAAAATAAAAAATACGAAATGAAAAAAAAAAATTTTTTTCGCCGATCTTTTTTTTGTGAATATCTCGGAAACTATGCGAGATAGAGCGATTTTACCCGAATCCTTTTTTGTAGAGAATTTCAAGAGCTACAAACAAAGATTCTTGCAAAATTGCTCTATCTCGCTTAGTTTCCGAGATATTTTCAAAAATCAAATGACGAAAAAAAGTGAAAAAAAAAATTCGACTTTTTTTAGGAAAAAAAAATTATAAAAAATTGCAATTGAAGAGTGAACAAAAATGGTTTTGAATTTTTTTTTGATTTATTTTGCCCTTTTTCTACATGACCAAGGATTTTTTCAAAGAAATTTCGGGTCATGAGAAAAATTACGGAATGGTAGAAAAAAAAATTATTCGTCTCACGCATTTCAAGAAGAATTATGAAAATTCCGCTGGCAGTGTATATTGTTTTTTTTTTTAAATTAATTTTCAATCGTCACCCTAGAGTGAAAAAGACGTAAGTGTATAGAGAAATTATTAAACACAAGCCTTTTTCATTTTATTGCAACGATAAACATTTTAAATCTAAATAATTTTCAATGATAAACTGATTTTTTCGTTTAAATTGAAGTGAAAAAAAAAAAAGAAAAAAAAGAAATATTTAGCACTGATAATTTTAATTGATACGATATTAATGAAAATACTATACAAAGATTAAATAAATATATAGAAATAATAACAGAGGAAATAATGTAATGCTTTTTTTTTCATTTCGAAAAATTAGTGGATATTTTATGAAATAATTATAATATCAGTAACTCAGGAAATGTTAATTTTTTCAATTTTACATAAAAAAAAAACGTAGCGGTAACATTATCGTCATTCAAATTACTTGCAAATAGCAATTTTTCCTAGTTGCGTGGGGATATTTTAATTGAAAATATATATATATAGATATATATTGTTGAAGGGGAGTAGCGAGCACTTTAGCAACAAATTTGCCAAAAATTTAAAGAAAAAACCAATAATTTCAAAAAAAATTCTCTGATTCATTTTTTACAAATATTTTGGAAACTAAGTGAGATAAAGCGATTGCCTTCATTTTATTTCGTAGCTCTTGCGATTCCCCTCAAAAATGCAAAATAGCATTATCTCGCTTAGTTTCCGAAACATTAGCAAAAAACGAATTAACTACTTAAAAAGTGAAACAAAAAAAAAACATTTTTTTCTGACAGTTTTTTCGAAATATCTCGGAAACTAAGCGAGATAGCGTAATTTTACATCAATCCTTTTTTGTAGCTCTTCGAATTCTCTACAAAACTGTCCTCTGGTAAAAAGAGCCTATCTCGCTTAGTTTCCGAGATATCTTTAAGAAACGATCATCACAAAATTATTTACCAAAAAAAATTAAATTTTTTTATTTTACTAAAATTTCCTAAACTTATCATCATAAAATTCGCTATTTTTTTTTTATTAATTCCAGGCAAATTAGTGACTAAGGCGTTATTTATCCTGCAAATTTGCAGTATCGTTATCAAGCAGATCCAATGAAATTTATCACTTTTTCAGTAACTTCCAGCCGAATTGTATAAAAAAAAAAAAGAAAATATTCCGCAATTGGAGTCTCATAATGTAGCTTTTTCCTCGAAAAATCGTACGTTAATTGCACAAGTAACACGCAAAAATTTCCATTTTAATAAACTAAATCCGGCAAATTATTACCTTTAATGTAAAGTGTGAAAAAAGAAAAGAAGAAAAAAAGAAATAATAATTGAATAACAAATAGCACATGCGGATAATTATTATCAGCGTCAAATATATGAGATAAATTATTGATTAATGAGGACATAAATTGGTTAATTCGAACATATAATGGTTATTCAAGGGCATAAGGCATATTTAAATATTTTCACCCTTTTTTTTTTGTTTTTTTTTCTTTTTCTCTCGTGGATAATACAATAATTCTCATCCAGCATACACATCCATACACATACATACACACGCACATACACATGTACATAAGTTCAATGTACACAGGAGTAATATTCACAATTGTTCATTTAAATTATTTCCAAGAAATAGAAAAGAAAAGCAATTCTTTTGCGAAGAGGTAAAATCACTAAAATCGCATTTTCATTAGTTTTTCCTAAATCTCTCGGAAACTAAAGGAGATACGCCCTTTTTGTACGAAACCTTTTTTGTAGCCCTTTAAATTCTCTACAAAAACATATCTGAGCAAAAACAGCGTATCTCGCTTACTTTCCGAGATCTCTTTAAAAAACTAAAATAATTCTAAAAAATCAAATTTATCGTAAAATCGATCTTTTCAGTTTGTTTTTTCAAAATATCTCGGAAGATAAGCGAGATAGGGCAGTTTTGCCCAAACCTTTTTTTGTAGCTCTTAAAATTCTCTACAAAACTACTCTGAGGTAAAAAGGACGTATCTCCATTAGTTTCCGAGATATTCCAAGGAAAAGGCAGAGAAAAACGACTTTTTACCTCTTCACCCCTGAATTTTTTCATTTTTTTTCGTTCTTTTCGTTCATGAACGAATAATGTCAATAAAAAAATTAATTTTCGCGACATTGATGGGTATCATCAGCAAATGACAATGAATTACGTATTTTCCATTGGTAAAACTTGATTATCTTGCTGGCAATTCACTTGGTGTGTTGAACGTTTGCACGTTTTGCCATCAGAAGTGGTGGGACCATTGACGTCACATTGGCGCTTCCAAAAAAAAAAGAGACACACAAGCAGCAACATTAGGCGAGTCACTGTTCACTCCTCGAGATGATTTAAATTGTCTTTTTTTTTATTTTTTTAATAATCACTTTTAATTTGTCTTTAGCTTTTTATGGATGAGGAGTCCTCTCTACCGTGGCACAGGGACCAATTTTTTCGTTCTTTCAAATCCTTTTATTCATTTTTTTTTCTTTTTTTTGATCGATCATCAATATATGCACAACTATGAGTTTATCCCTATTCTCATGCACTATTTGATTCGTAGCATTTGTTAAAAAAAAAATTATCTCTCTTTTTTTTTTTTAGAATCAGTCAGTTTACCTGAAAAATCAACGAAAAAACAGAAATATTGAAATAAAATGAAATTTCCCATTTTTTTTTTACAGATTTATAAGTCTAATTGACACGTTTTTTTTATACATGCATATATATAACGACAAAACGCTTGGAAAACAGCAGAATTGTTAAAAATTTACAGATAAAGAGAAAATTTATTTAATTGCGAAGAAGTGAAATGGAATAATTCGATTTTTTTTAAATTTTTTTTAGAGAATATCTCGGAAACTAGTGGAGATACGCCGTTTTTACCCTCATCTTTTTTTTTTAAGAATTTCAAGAGCTACAAAAAAGGATTGAAGCTAAATCGCTCTATCTCGCTTATTTTCCAAGATATTAAAAAAAAACTAGTGAAACAAAAATTGAATCATCAATGAGTCAATTTTTTAAATTAATTCATTCGTTTTTTCTTCTTCAGATATCTCGGAAACTAAGCGAGATAACGCAATTTCGCCAAAATCCTCTTTTTATGCTCCTGAAATTTTCTATGAAATGAATTGAGAGTAAAATCGCTCTATCTCGCTTAGTCTCTGAGATATTCCCAGAAAAAAGCATGAATTCATTTAAAAAAATCTAAATTTTACGTCAATTTTTGCTAATATTTTGGGAACTAAGCGAGATAAAGCGACAGAAAAGGATGAGTTCATTTTCTCCTCATCCTTTCTTGTAGAAAATTTGAAGAGCTACACAAAAGGATTCATGCAAAATTGCGCTATCTCACTTAGTTTCCGAGATATTTTTGAAAAACGATGAAATTTATTGGAAAAATTGACTTATCGAAAAATCGATTTCTTCAATAGCTTTTTGGAGATATTTCGGAAAGTAAGTGAGATAGAGCGATTTTACTTCAATCCTTTTTTGTAGCTCTTGAAATTCTCTATAAAAAAGATTCGGGTAAAAAGGGCGTATCTCCATTAGTTTCTGATATCCTTTCAAAAAACAATTAACAAAAAAAATCAACTCACTTAATTTCACCTTTTCACTTCTAAATTAATAGATAAAAAGATATTTTTTTTAGGCTTAGAACTGTGATGCTTGTGTGTCAACCGAAACCCTATAATGTAAAAATCACCATGCCACGGTACAGTGACACCATACCCAGTGTAATAAGCTACATTAATTTGTATTCCAAATATTTAATTTTTTTTATTGAGAAAGAAATGTTTAATTTAATATTTAGAAATAAATGTTTAATTTAATAGGGAAAGATGGGGTAAAATGGACATTCCACTTGAACGGTTCGAGATAGAGATTTTCTGATGATTTCATTGAAAAGCTGAGAAAATTTTAGATAGAAAACACGTGTCAAAGTTAATTTTTCTTCAATTTTTTGAAAATTTTACTTTTTCGTGGCTTTTTTTCTTTCGAAAATCGAAAAAATTCACTTTTTCGGCGATATCTCCGATTCTGTTGGTCGCAGCAACCTGGGGTTCATCTCAAATGAAAGATGAGCTCATTTCTCATCGATTTATGTGGTTCAATTTTTTTTTAAATCAATTTTTCAAATATTTATAGGTCATTTTGTGAAAAATCAGTTTCTGCCATATAAGTACTTGAAAAAATTGATATTTTTCTTTTCAAACCCCATAAATCAATGGCAAATGAGCTCACCTTCCATTTAAGATCAACCCCAGGTCCCTAGGACCAATAGAACCAGAGATATCCTCGAAAAACTAAATTTTTTCGAAAACAGAAGATTTTTACCTTCAAATCTTGAGCAAAAAGTGAAATCGTTTCAATAATTTTCCAATAATTTTTTTTCTAATTTCGAAAAATTAAAAAAAATAACTTCTGGCATATGATTTCCATGACAAATTTTCTCAGCTTTCCAATGGAATCATCGAAAAAAATCTATCTCCAATATTTCCATCATTTTTGAGTAATTTTCATAATATAAAGTACGAAAAAGGTAAAAAATTAATAAAATAAAAGAAAAATACAAAAATTAAGTCCAGTCCGTTTTACCCCATGTGTCCATTTTACCCCATCTTCCCCTATACATCCAAAAATACTCGCACCAATTAATCACCAAACCCATTACCACTTTTTCCCCCTTCTCCAATTAATTATTTTAAAAAATTATCAAAAAAAAAACATTAAAAGCATTTAATGCAACTCACTTCGATTTTGACTGCATTTCAACTGCTGCTGCAGCTGCTGCTGCACTACGATGTAATCGCATGCTGACACGTCTTTTCTCATGACCATCTGTACCAGTTGCTGAAAAATATTATCCAAATGAAGCGCTAATTATCGCACAAAAAAAACAAAAATTAGTAAAAAATGAAAAACCAAAAAAAGTCTTTTTTTTCCCTTCTCTCAAAAATATCTCAGAAACTACTGGAGATACGCCCTTTTCATCCTAAAAAGCTTTTGTACATAATTTCAAGAGCTTCAAAAAAGGTGTCCACAAAAATTGCCCTATCTCGCTTACTTTCCGAGATATCTTCAAAAAACAATTAAAAAATTGACTTTTCTTGATTCAAATAATTTTAAGATAGAAAAAAAAATCGAAAAAAAATAGGCATTTTTCTCTCTTCTCAAGTATAAAAAATGTAGTATTAGAAAAAAATAATTGAAGTTCCTTTCGTGCTTTTTTTTGTTGAAAAATAATATTAAATTGTCTCATATTCATTCAAGGACTATCAATCATGCGTATTGACAGATTAAAAAATTAAAAAAAAAACGTAGAATTCTCTCACAATAAATTATCGCTTTAGAATTAAAGGGGCGTAAGTGCTATGCTTATTATAAACAGGACTTACGCCTCTTTTACTCCAAGGCAATGAAATAAATCCCGCATAAATTAATTTATGTAAATACCCACCACTGCCACCCGCCCACTTTTTTTTTCTCTCTCATTATCATAAAAAAATTCGTTCATTTCAATTACGTTGAATAAATAATTAATAATAATTGCGCATAAATATGGAAATTTCTCACGCTTGGCCATAAAAATGGAAAATAAAGTAAAAAAAAAAAAAAATGTCCAATTGTGTGTAATTAATGATAATAATAAATAATGAATTACAATGATTTATGTTTTTTTTTTTTTTTTTTTTGATTGAATAAATAAGAAAAAAAAGGGTTTTTCCATTCAAGCCAAGTGAGAAAAAATTCATCAAAAAGGAATAAATAAATTGAAATATGATATATAATAATCATATGGTGTGAAATAAATAAAATTAGACCAGTCCTTGAATGGAAAAACATTTATTTCTATAATTTTTCTAATGAACTTCATATAAAAAAAAAAAAATTAAGAAAAAAAAGATTCTTTCTCACGTTTTACACAGTAAAATGGCATTAAAAAAAAGTATGTCCATAAAAATAAAAAAAAAGGACACACAACGTTAAATTTAAAGGAAAAAGAAAATGACGACGTAAAATTAAAAGAATATGATGAAATGAAGAATTATTTAATTGAAGTACATGTGTTAATTATTTTAAGGCACTCATGAAAAAAAATAAGATATAAAAATTAATTTCTTCATTTCATCTGAATTCTTATTCGCATGATACGACGTACACTTTTTGAAGAAAAAAAAAACTTATAATACGAATAAAAAAGTGAATAGGGAAAAAAAGGTGGGGTAAAACGGACACATTTTAGTTTTTATGTCTATATTGATGAAAAAGGGTTGAAATTAATAAAAAATATTGGAGATAGATTTTTTTTGATAATTCCATTGGAAAGCTGAGGAAATTTGCGGTGGAAATCATTTTTTTTTTAATTTTTTTCGATTTTTCGAAAATTTCGACTTTTTTCATCGAAATTTGAAGGGAAAAATCTTTCCATTTTTTGAAAAATTGTGTTTTTTTGGAAATATCTGCAGTTTTCTTGGTTGTAGCGTGGAAATATCGAATTGAGGTGAAAGGTGAGATCATTTGCCATGGATTTATGGGGTTTTCCATTGAAAATATGGATTTTTAAGATATTTATGGGGTAAAAATAGATTTTTACGAAAAAGCCCGTAAATACTTTAAAAATCGATATTTTTAGATTGAAAACCCCATAAATCGATGGCAAATGATCTCATCTTTCATCTCCATTCGAAATTTTTATGCTAGGCCCAATAGAACCGGAGATATTTTTGAAAAAAATGAATTTTTCAAAAAAAAATCAAATTTTCAAAAAAATCGAATTTTTAAAAAATTCAAAAAATGAATTCTGGCACATGTTTTTCACCTCAAATTTCCTCAGCTTTTCAATGGTATCATCTGAAAAGATCTATTTCCAACCATTTCAGTCTAATGTCCATTTTACCCCACTTTCCCCTATATATCAAAAAATGAACACAGTGTCAGTTTAAAAAAATTTGAAAAATCATGAAAAATCATAATTAAAATTTTTCAAGTTTTGTATTATGTACTAATGAATAAAGAAAAAAGTATCAAAAAAATTCGCAGTCTCATGTTCAAATGCCAATTGAAGACTGCGCTCAATCAGTCTCATTGAATCTCAAAAAAATTGAGAAATACCAATTGTAATTTTAATTAAAAAAAAAAAAAGAAATATTTCTTTTTTTACAGTCAGTCAATTTGGATTTTTCTGTGTCAGAACTGTGCGTCATTAATATTAAATGTTAATGTATATTATATATCTAAGATATTGTGTAATTTGGTATAAGTCGCGTACTGCATTGAATTCAGTAGCGAAAAGGTAAAAAGAACGAAGAAAAATAGTCAATTGTCTCAAATATCTTGCAAAAATACTGGAGACACGTCCTTTTCATTATTTCGATTAATTTCCAAGAATTTTCAAAATACCAAAAAAAAAAATCTATTTTTTCTTTAGTTTTTTAAAAATATCGTGGAAAATAAGCGAGATAGAGCGATTTTACATCAATTCTTTTTTGTAGCTCTCAAAATTCTCTACAAAACCTTCTCAGGGCAAAAAGGGCGTATCTCCATTAGTTTCCGAGATATCTTACATTTTAAACTCGACTTTTACCTCTTCGCTACAAAATCATTATAAATTATTGTAAAAAAAAACGCTGATTTAAATAATTAGTGGTAATAAAGTATGAACAAACCGGAGAATTCAACCAAATCATTTATCATAATGATAACTAGTGTTTAATATCAATGAAAAAATAAAAATGTAACGCCGATGAGAGAATTTTCCTTTTTTATATGCAGATGCAAACGAAAATATCCAATAAAATTCCCTTAATAATATCGAGATTTCCCTGAGGTTTAAGATCACGTCCATGAGATTCTACATCAAAATCACCACGTGTCCAATCATTTGTTTTATCATTAGTCTTTAATCCCATGGTACGAGCCTCATTTTGCTGAATATTGTGAATATAAAGTCTTCCCAATTGACTTATTGAATAACCGATTTCCAGACTGTCTTTATTAGCACTAGTTGCCAATGAATTTGCATCAATATTAGGTAAATCAAATTTTTCAATTGAATTTATTGGAAATCGTGAATTCAATAATTCCTCTTCATCCTGTGTTTTCTGCTGTTTCATCCCAATTTTATCAAAAAAATCACTTTTTTGTGTATCAAAAAAATTCAATTGTCCCTGATTATGATTTTTACGCAAAAAATATTCACTTATTTTTTCCTGTTTATCATTATCACTCGATTTATCAATAAAACAATCATTTTTAGCAATTCCATGTTTTTTATCTCTTGGTAAAAAATGTAAACTACGTCCAATTCTATGAAATATATTTGTACGTTTACGTTTTGTCGTTGAATCAACAGTCTTGTATGTTTTATTGCGTAAAAAAAATTTTGGTGATTCACTTGTTGGAAAATTATCGAGACTTTTTGCATCTTTAATTGGCCAATCAGCAATACCAGTATCAAGTGATTCAAGACTTTTAAATGTTTTACCCTTATTACGATCCTGTATACTTATTGATCCACTTGCCTGTCCTAATCCCACATTTTTTTTCAATATTTCACCCTCAATTTCCGTAAATTCAATATTTTCATCGTAAAAATTTGTGCATTTTTTTTTAAACGATGAAAAATCAATTTTTTGACAATTTGATTGAATTATTTTAACATTATTGCCAATAGTATTATATCTCTCATCAATTTCTACTATATTTTCAATTTCATCTAAATTTTTCTCAGTTTTATGCCCATGAAAAAAATAACTCTGCTTATCAATACGTCTCATTTCCGCGTTATTATCATCAATTTTATCCTCCAAATGATTAATTATTTTTTGATAGCAATTTTTTGTACTAGATGAATTATTACTTTTATAATCATTAATTTTAACAGTATCGCGTTTTTTTTTATCAATACAAATACCGGATATATCTAAATTATCAGGATTTAATTGTGCTTGATTATTATTAGCAACAATATTTTCAGATAATTTGAATGTGTTGAATTTATATTGTCTGCCTGTTGTTAGTTTTTTTGATGATAGACCTAGTGGTATAGAACAATCATCATCATCATCATCACCACCACCACCAACACCACTAGGACCGCTTCTTGTTGGATTATTAGACGGTGTATTCTTATTATCAACGATGTACATCTCCTGCTGATGGCTAGAGGACAACTTTTGGTAGAATTGTATTTTACCTTGTAGATCATTCTTATCTTGTTGCTCCTCTTGATCAGTCTCATGCTTCTGTCTACGTCCTGATGTGCTTACTGTTGCTCCACCAGCTGTACCCGAGGCATTTGCCAGACACTGACGTGTGTAAATTCTGTAATTTTCATTAAAATTTGTCAGTTTTTTGATTTTTTCCCCCTTTTTTCGAAATTTAAGGGGTAACACCACTGTAGAATTTTTAAAAAATCGATTTTTTTTCTTTCTTTCTTTCTTTCTTGCATCTGAAACCCATTATTTCACATGAAATTTTGAATTTTTCCCAAGGAATTTCTTCATATTCATAGCCTGAGTCCAAATTTCAATCGTGTTTTTTTAAATCGTGATTTTTCAAATTGGCGCGCAGCATAACTCCAATAATTTTCATTATTTTCATTTGAATTTCCTACAGCATCTTGAAAACAATATTTCGAACAGAAATACGTGGGGGATTTTCAAAAAATTGATTTGCGCATTTTTTATCGATAAAAAATTGCCGGTTTTTTGGCCGAAATTTGAATTTTTTCATTCAAATGGTCATAAATCACACAAAAAACAATATTTTTGAAATCCCCTACGTATTTCTGTAGCTATGTGTATCTAGAGTGAGCCAATTTTTTTTTCAAATAAAATTTGCACCAGTTTGAGTGTTTTAAATTCGAGGGGCCTCGCAAGAATGGCTCTTGTGTCATCATTTTTTGATGAATTTTTTTTTTCTGAAGACTCAAATATATGCTCAATTACTCCCTCAAATATCATTATTTTATTGCAACTTTTTCTGTAGAAAAAAAAAAATTGCCAAAAAACGCTTTTTTTAAGACTTTTACAGTGGTGTTACCCCTTAATTCAGTTGCGAAGAGGTGAAAGGGGATAAGTCCATTTTTTTCAAATTTGGATTTTCAAAATATCTCGGAAACTAAGCGAGATAGAGCGATTTACACAAAAAAAAGGATTACAGCGAAATTGCGCTATCTCGCTTATTTTCCGGGATATTTTATGAAAAAAAAAAAAATACCCTAATTTTCATGTCTCTCTTTTTTTGAAGATATTTCGGAGAATAAGCGAGATAGAGCAATTTTTCCCTCATTCCGTTTTGTAGCTCTTGAAATTCGCTACATTGGGACTTTGAAATCGTTCTATCTCGCTTGATTTCCGAGATATTCTTAAAGATGAAATGACAAAAAAATGAATTTATCTCGTTTTTTACCCTTTCGCTACTGAATTTTCATGGGACAAACCTAGAAGGATGCTCCTGCTCATTATTTGTTCCTGACGACAGGGGAATATTCGCTGGCTGCGAATGAGTTGGCGCTTGTTGAGCTGATGGTAGTGCTTGTTGTCTTGCATTTCCAAATTTCAGAAGATTCCAATCGAATACGTAGTCATAAGTAAATGTCTCGTGATGAAAGAGAGTACGAAATAGCTGCCTCAAGTATGAATAATCTGGCCTCTCCTCGAAACGTATTTGACGACAGTATCTTAGGTACTTGGCGAACTCGACTAGTGAAAAAAATAGAAATTAAAGGCAATTGGTATATTATTAGTATTGAATATATTTTATTGAAGAGGTAAAACGTGCGAAACAGCGCAATTTTGTCGATTCCTCTTTTGTAGAGATTTTCAAGAGTTACAAAAAAATATTGAGGCAATATCGCTCTATCTTGCTTATTTTCCGTGATATTACCGAAAAAATTGTGTTTTTTTTTGTAAATGTCGTGGAAACTAAGCGGGATACGACGATTTTACCAGGATCATTTTTCGTAGAGAATTTTGAGAGCTACAAAAAAAAAGATTGAGGCGAAATCGCTCTATCTCGCTTATTTTCCGCGATATTCTCGAAAAATTGATTTTTTTGGGGGGAATTTCGTGGAAACTAAGCGAGATAGGGAGATTTTAACAGAATCTTTTTTTGTAGAGAATTTCAAGAGCTAGAAAAGAGGATTCGGGTGAAATCGCTCTCTCTCGCTTAGTTTCCGAGATATTCTCAAAATTCCAAACAAAGTTATTCAAAAATCAATTTTTTTGTCATTTTTCTTCTTTAAATATTTTGGTAGCCAATGGAGATACGCCTTTTTTCACTTCAATTTTTTTTTGCAGAGAATTTCAATGACTACAAAAAAGGATTACAGCAAAATCGCTCTATCTCGTTTATTTTCCGATATAACTGAAAAAATGCTGATGAAAAAAATCAATTTATCTATGAGTCTATTTTTTAATGAATTTATGCGCTTTTTTGGGAATAATATCTCGGAAAATAAGCGAGATAAGGCGATTTCACCCTCATCCTTTTTTTTGGAAAAATTCAAGACCCAAAATAAAGAATTGATGTAAAATCGTTCTATCTCGCTTATTTTCCGAGATATCTTAAAAAAACTGCTTACATGAAAAAAATGATCTTATCGATGATTTATTTATAAAAAAATCAATTTTTTTATTTTTTTTTTGGAGAATATTTCAGAAAATAAGCGAGATTGAACTCATTTTGATTTATTTTTCTTTTTAAAACTCTTGAAAAAAGCCTAAGTACAAAAAGGGCGTATCTCCACTAGTTTTCAAGGTATTCTAAGCAAAAATGATTGATACAAAAAATCGATTTATCTTGTTTTACCTCTTCGCTACTCAATAGATTGAATGTATTACCAGGATATCCTTTGCAGAGTTCATCAATAGGCGTTGACATTTTCTTTTCCGATATTCGCTCGTATTTTTGCCTCTTAGTTGCTGCTTTTAATCCCTGCCATGGTAAACTGCCAATATTGAAGTACATAAAGACGTAACCTAATGACTCGAGATCATCTCTCCTGGACTGTTCAATTCCCATGTGTGTATTTATACTAGCATATCTGCAATTAAAATTGTTATATAGAGATAGAGTCATAAACTTTTGAGGATGATTGGGAGGTACAATCGGAAAAAAAGTTAAATTTTTGTATAAAATCGTTAATAACAATTTATACAAGATGAAATTATCAAATTTGATTCAGTGAATCTGTAAAAAATGTAATAAAGAATAAAATAAGCCCTAGAAATGAAAAATTAATTGAAAATTGAAAGATTTTCATGATTTTTTACATTTCTTCAAATTTTTCAAGGTTTAAAGGAATTTAAAAAATAATGGAAATTTTTCAATTTTCAATTAATTTTTTGTTTTTAGGACTGATTTCATTTCTTATTACATTTTTCACAGATTCACTGAATCAAATTCGAGAATTTCAAGTGGGAGGTTCAAAAGATCTACTTTTTCCTTTTTTTTTTCCTAAGTTATCATAAATATTCTAATTATTTCGATTTTGTAACATTTTACCGATATTAAAACAATGTCCAAGATAATAAATTGTTATTAAATAATATTATAAATATCCAATATTGTTCCGAATTTGAATTACGCGGTTCCAGCATCTAGGACTGGGATTGGAGGATCCTCGGATTTTAAATACCAATATTCCCGCCATTTCATGTTTTCATGTAATTAATTGGATTAATCGTTGCTATTTGTCCGGTAACAGGCGTTTTTGATGATTTGAAAAATTAATAGACATTCTGACGAACAAGAATATGTATAGTTATATAAGGAAAAAATAGATCTGTCACCATGAATTGTTGCAGTGAAACTGAAACTAAATCTCGCTTCTGAAATTCTAATGTTAATTTAATTTTTTTCAAAAATTATTTTTGGCTCAATTTGTCCCGGTAACATGGTTTAAAGTAAATTTTTAAAAAATCTCATGCTACTCTATCGAAATTGATTAAAATTGAAGAGAAAAAATAGATTATCGGAACTACTTGAATAGGGGGAGGTGGGGCAAAATGGACACATCTAAATTTTCAGGCAAATATTATGGATAACTCTTAAAATTAATAGAACTATTGACGGTAGATTGTTTTTGATGATTTCTTAGGGAAATTGAGGAAATTTTAGGCGGGAAACGAGTGCCAGAACTAATTTTTTTTGAATTTTTGGCGATTTTGACTTTTTTGAGCATTTTAGAGGGGTGAATCCTTCCTTTTTTGAAAATTTTCAGTTTTTTGTGAATATCTTCGGTTCTATTCGTCGTAGCGTAAAAATTCTGACGGGAGGTGAAAAGTGGGATCATTTGCCATCGATTTACACGGTTTTCAATATAAAATATCGATTTTTAAGGTATTTATGGGCATTTTTGTGGAACTGTTTTGTGAAACAGTTTTTGGCCTAGTACTATCCCAAAAATTGATATTTTCAGATTCAAAACCCCATGAATCGATGGTAAATGAGCTCACCTTTCATTTGAGACCAACCCCGAATTGCTAGGACCAATAGAACCAGAGATATTTACAAAAAACTGAAAATTTCCAAAAAAAGGAAAGACTTTACCCCTCAAAAATACTAAAAAATATAGAATTTAAAAAAAATCGAAAAAAATACATCTGACACTCGTTTTCCGGCTAAATTTTCCTCAGCTTTTCAATAGAATCATTGAAAAAAATCCATCTCTAACCGTTCCATTACAGTGTCCATTTTGCCCCACTCTCCCCTATCCTTAATTCACGTTATTACGCTCATTTTTTTATTTTATTTCGAAGATTCAAGGAATAATTATGAATTTTCATTATTCTATATTTAGTTATTTGTCCTAATGAATATCAATAGCTCTACCAATTACGCAAATATTACATCATAATTATTTATCTATTCATGGAAAAATGAAAAAAAAATAAAAAAATTAAATGAAGGGAGGAAAATTACGCAACTCACCTGGCAGTTCCTGTTAAATTTTTATTTTCTCGATACGGTATGTGTCTGTGTGTACGTCCATCTCGATACTTTTTCGCCAAACCAAAATCTATAATATACACGAGATTACCTTTTTTACCTAATCCCATCAGAAAATTATCGGGTTTTATGTCACGATGGATAAAGTGGCGACTGTGAATAAAATCTGTTCTGCTGATCTGTAAAATTATTGGAAATAATTGATTTTAGAGAGTATAATTGAGTTTTATTGTTGTAAAATATCTTGGAAACTAATGGAGATACGCCCTTTTTACTCTAAATCTTTTTCTATTAAATTGCAAGAGCTAAAAAAATGAATTTAGAGTGAAAAGGGCGTATCTCCAGTCATTTCGGAGATATTCTCAAAAAATTAGTGACAGAAATTTTTTCAATGAATTTATTAGGTTTTTAAGAATTTTTCGGAAACTAAGCGAGATAGGGCGATTTTGAATGCATATTTTTTTTTTAAATAAAATTTCAAGAGTTATAAAAAAAAGAAGAAAGGAAATTTGTGCTATCTCGCTTAGTTTCCAAGATATTTTTGAAAAAACATGGAAAATTGAATAGTAAAAATAAAAATAAAATAATTTCATTTTTTTTTAAATTTAATTTTTGCGAAAATATCGGAAAATAAAGCGAGATAGAGTAATTTTGCACGAATTCTTTTTTTGTAGCAAATTACAAGAACTACAAAAAGTATTAGAGCAAAAAGGGCGTATCTCCATTTATTTCCAAGATTATTCTCAAAAAACGAATGATAAAAAAAAGATATCCTATTAATATTATTTATTTATCTTTATTTTATTTTTATTTAAATTCATTTCTTGAGAATATTGGAAAAATTATGCTATCTCACTTAATTTTCGAGATATTTTTAGAAAATTAATGAGAAAAAAATAATATTTTTTTTTTTTACTGATTTGATTTAGCGAATTTTTTTGTACCATTTGATCAGCAAGGAGTAGAACTGTTTTTAACGTAAATCTCCTTGAACAGAAATTGAATAAATCCTCCAGGGAAGGACCAAGGAGCTCCATCACCATAACATTATAGTCACCTTCTGATCCGCACCATTTTATTGTGGGTATACCAACTGTAATTATTTTTCAAAGAATATTATTATAAGTATTAATGCATGAAAAGACAAACACAATTCATTATAAAAATAAATCGAAAATCCTACGATTTACGAAACATTTACTATTACTATTATTTATTTTTTTAATACATCGTCTTTTCTACTTTTTACAATAAAAATATGAAATCGTTGCCTTAGAGTCAAAGGGGCGTAAGTGCCGTATATGAGCATAGCACTTACGCCCCTTTGTTTCTAAGGTGAAGATATGATTTTCAAAAATTTTCATAGGTTTCATTTTTCGATTAAAAAGAAGATAATTTATCGCACTAGCGATTTCTTCAATTTCACGTTATCCATCAATTGCAAATAACATTTTATTTATCATATTATCAAATCTATAGATAAGAAAAACTGATAATCATATTAATTTTTTATTATTGTTGCAGTTAAATGGATTAAATTGGAATGAAAATTTAATAGCGAAAAGGTAAAACAAGAGTCAATTTTTTATTATTCATTTTTTCAATGAAAATCTTGGAGAGTAAAGGAAATAGAGCGATTTTGCCCTTTTTTGGAAAGAATTTTTGGAGCTACAAATAAAAAATTATGTCGAAAATGACGTATCTCCTTTGATTTCCGAGATATTTTCAAAAAATGAAAGAAGAGAAAAAACATTTTATTTGTTATTCATTTTTTAAAGATATCTCGGAAATTAAGCGAGATAGCGCAATTTTTCTTTCATTTTCTTTTTTTCTTGTAGACAATTCCAAAAGCTACAAAAGAGGATGAGAGTAAAAAGGGCGTATCTCCCTCTGTTTCTTAGAAATATTCTCAAAAAATGAGACAACAAAAGATATTTTATTTATTTGTCGTTCCTTTTTTGAAGATATCTCGGAAAATAAGCGAGATAGCGCAAGTTCACTTGAATCCTTTTTTGTAGAGAATTTCCAAATTTACGAAAAAGAATTGGGGCAAAATGGGCCTAAATCCCCTATTTTCCGAGATATTCTTAAAAAACGAATTTCGAAAAGAGACATTCTCTTCATCTGTCATTTTTCGTGAATATCTTGGAAACTAAGCGAGATAGAGTGATTTTCCCCTAATTTTTTCTTCGTCCAGAATTTTGAAAGCTACGAAAAAGGATTAAAACAAAAAAGGCGTATCTCCATTAGTTTCTGAGATAGTCTCAACGAACAAATGAAAAAATACATCCGGAAACTAAGTGAGATAAAGCGATACTGTTCAAATTCTTTTCAATATCAAGTTTTCAGAGCTACAAGAGGTCAGAAGAAAAATCGCCCTATCTCGCTTAGTTTCCAACACATTCTCAAAAAACGAATAACGAAAAAAAGACATCCTGTTTATTCGTCATCCATTTTCTTCAAATAATCCCAGAAATTAAGCAAGATAGCGCAATTTCACCCCAATCCTTTTTTTAGCTCTCAAAATTCTCTACAAAAGCCCCTCAGGCCAAAATCGCCCTCTCCCCATGTAACCCTCTCACCTTTCAAGATATTCCACCCCTCCCCCCTTCCTCCAAAAAATGATACTGTATGGGGGAAAATGGGGTAAAATGGACATTGTAATGAAACAGTGTAAGATAGATTTTTTTTGATGGTTCTATTGAAAAGCTAAGGAAATTTTAGGCAGATAACAATTCTGTAGTGAAGAGGTAAAACAAGATAAGTCTCTTTTTTTCTCATCAAGTTTTTTGAAAATACCTTGAAAAATAACCGAGAAAGGGCAATTTTGCCCTAAAACTCTTTTGTAACTCTTGAAATTCTCTACAAAAACAGATAAATAATTTCACCTTATCTCGCTTAGTTTCCGAGATATTTCCTTCGAAATAATCTCAAAGATGAGTCGATTTATCCTGTTTTACCTCCTCACTACTGAATTGCCAGAATTAATTTTTTTTAAATTTTTTTAAGAATTTGAATTTTTTTTTTTGCATTTTTGAGGAGTAAAAGCCTTTCGATTTTAGAAAAAAATCAGTTTTTTTTTAAATATCTCCGGTTCTATTGGTTGTAATGACATGAGACCGATTTTAAATGAAAGCTGAGCTCATTTCCCATCGATTTACGTGGATTTGAATTTAAAAATATCGGTTTTTCGGATACTTATGGGTACTTTTGTGAAAAATTAACTTCATCGAGTTTTGCCCTATAACTATGTGAAAAATCGATATTTCTCAATTCAAAACCCCATAAATCGATGGGAAATAATCTCATTTTCCATTTAAAATCAGTTTCAGGTCGCTATAACCAACAGAAACGGAGATATTTTCAAAAAACTGAATTTTCTTACAAATCAAATTTTTTCACGCCTCAAAAATGCCCCCAAAAAAATCTAATTCTCAAAAAATTCTCAAAAAAAAATCTATCTCCAATATTTTCATTAATTTCAAGATTTTTTCATAATATATGCATAAAAACTCAAACGTGTCCATTTTACCCCTCATGTCCATATTGCCCCACCTTTCGCTATAGCAGACATCTGACAATTTTTTCGATTTTTTCAAACAAGTAAATAATTACAAAAAAAACATTGAAAAAATTTGCACTTATAGTTTTTTAAATTCTCTACACTGAGAAAAAAACATTCTGGCAGTAAGAAAATTGCCTTCAAAAAATTTTCCTTCACAATTTCTATATCTATATATATTGAAATTTTCTGGAGGCAAGTAGACTTTCTTCAACTAAGTAAATTTTTTCATAACAAAAAATTTTTTTACTTAGTTTACATGTACATATTTTTAATTTCTTCGAAAAACATTGATTTATTAAGAAAAAAAAACGATTAAAAATTGTCAAATGTCTGTTATTTTTAGTATCATCCGAAGAAAAACCCTTTTAACAACTGTTTTACACGTACGAAAGTGCTTTATAAAGAATATTTTTTTATAAAAAATTGAAACCCTTTTTATAAAGAAATTGGAACATTTTTCTATAAAGACTCTATAAAGACGTTATAAAGTCTTTATAAAGTATTTTCATCTGTGTACCTCTCCTCCCTAAAAAAAAACAAATTTTCCAAAAAAGTAAAAAAAGCATGAAAATCCTTTTTAAAAAAAATTCAAAAATCATAGTATCCTCATAGTCTCCAGAAGGATGTGAAGATAGACCTCTTCTACCATAAATACATACCACCACCCTGCATCATTTTGTAGAACCTCGATTCTATGTGTAACTGTGGATGACGTGTTTTTATGCATTCCAACTTGATGGCGACTTCTTCGCCTGTTGAGATGTTGGTGCCTGATATAATAACAAAGAAAAAGATTCATGACTTCGCGGATCGTATATAGTACAACACACACATACACACACACAGGCGCGAGAAGATAGAAGGGGGGAGGGGGGAGGGCAGAGTGTATATGAGTGTGTTTGTGTGTGGAAAAAGGAGAGAGAGTGAGAGAGGGGGAGAGCAAGAGAAGGAGAAGGAGATGGCAACAACGAAGCAATGGATGACCACAGGGTAGGAGGCCAGCATGCGACAGTACAAAACAATGAAAGAACCTAGAAAAAAGAAGAAAAAAGGGTGTAAAAGATGCGATAGAGACAAAAGAGTCTAAATCTGTTTAAAATAATCAAATACACCAAGTAAAAGTCTAAAAAAACGAAAAAAAGCTCATTGTTTTCATGAAAAAAAAGGGAAAAGGAGCACGAAAGTGGGGGGGATGAGGTAACACACTTGATTATGTTTCTGCAAAGGATACAAATTGCATATTAAATATAAAATACTAAACTAAGTCCAATAATAGGATAAGTGAAGATATATCCGAAGATAAAAAGCAATAAGAGGAAACCAATGTACCTTTTTAATTTAGAAATAAGCACAATACTGTTAACAATCTATGTAGGATCACACGACCAATAGATGAACACTGACCAAAAGATGGACGATTTCTATTATTAAGGATTTTTCATAAATAAATGATTATCCTGATAATTACATTCACATTGATTTATAAACTATTTATTACATACAGATCGATCTAAATTTAAAATACCACTGCAAATATTGCAATTGTCCATCTATTGGTGGATTCAAGTTATTTCCCACTTTTTCCTTGATTTTTGTTAATTATTTCTGCATAATTCAAGTTCAATTGATTTTTAGTCGATTAACTGTATATTCATCTGTACATCATTTCTTCCTGCAACATTTTAACGTGATTTGCCTATTTCATATGAATTAACAAAGTCTATTTCCTTGACCGTCCATCTATTGGTCGTGTTACCCTACCGGAGATAAAATACAACAAAGGGGCGACGAAAAAAATGTAAAAGGCCAAGAGGCTATACATATGCTCAATAAACTATAACTAGCTACAAATTACATTGAATATTAATTACATTTGATATATTATTATTACCTAAGTAAATATCTCCAAATGAACCACTCCCAATTTTCCGTCCGAGTCGGTATCTACTGCCGACGCGGAGTTCCATTATGTTGCAGCCGTTGGCCGCGTGCTGGCCAACAACGTGCGTGTATCTTGGTATTTAGTCGTTTCCTTTTCCTTTTTTTTTTTCTTTCGTCTTCTTCTTCTCCTAATGACGAGGGTATATTCTTTCTCGTGTATAAATGCCTTATTCAAGCTTTTGTCAAGAAAGAAGTCGAGTACAAAAAAATTGTCTAAATTTTTATTTACAGTTTTTTTGTTTCTCCATACAGTTAAAAAAAAAAATAACGTAGGGAGAAACACACACAGACACACACACACACACACAAACAAGTATAAAAGGAAGAAAAAAAAAAGGGTGAAAAATAAGAAAATAAAAATTTATTTAATATCAGACTTCAGAGACTCCGAGAATTTGCGATCTCCATGTTTGATCGCATTTCCGCTCGTCACACAACTCACACAGCCATTACACACTACACTTGTTTCCTTTTTCTTCTTTTTTTTTTTTTTTCACGTCTTTTCCCTTCGTTTCTTCTACTCACTATAAAATCCCGAGTGTTTCTCCTCTCTGAGGCCTGTAACACTTCAATACAGCCCAACAATTATATAGGCAGAAAGAAGAAGAAGAGACAACACAGGAGAGATTTCTTTTCCATACTTATGGAGCGTCTTTGTGTCGTGATTTGAGGCGGTTAGCGCATGTACTACTACTTGGAGGATGTTTTGTTGATAAAATAGGGGAGGTGACTGTTGGTAAGTGTAGATCCAGCGATTCTCATTATTGAGGGGGCCTCAATTCAGGGTGAACCAGATTGGGCTATTTTTTTTTTTTTTTTTATAGATGTTCATTAGAAGAGAAGCTAGAGTACATTTTATTTTTATAATGATACAAATTACCTTAATAAACGAAAGTGAACATATTGATGCTGTTTTGCAAAAAAGTCGTCTTAGCGACGAGCGAAGCTAAGTCAATTTCTGTTTGTTTTTTTTTTGTTGTGGGTTTAGCTGCAATGTTGACACCTCTCATTTGCAGGGGAGAGATTCCGCGCGTTATAAGTAGTATCCAATTAGCCTTTTTTTTTTTTTAATTTTGAATTATTTATAATTGCACTTACTAAAACGTTAGTATTTCGTTCGCGAGTGATTGTAGTGCTGTTAAAATCGTTTAAGAGTTAATTGGTTAATTGTAATTCAATAAAATATAACACAAAGCTAACGCTTTTACGTTATAACGCAGTACCTTATAACGCGCGGAATCTCTCCCCAGAAGAGGTTTTACTTTTTTTTTTTTTTTTTTATGCATTTGAAATGGAGAGGCTTCTAAAACCATTTCGATTGTTTTTGTGCTCTGAGGCTCTTAAACCTAGTTAACAATTAATGTAATAATACAGTAGGATTAACTTAGTGCTTCTACTAAATAGTATAACAGGTGGGGGTGGGGGAGGGATGGGGAAGGGCCAGGGGAGGTATCCGTTGCGTTTTAAGATTAGCTTAAAATCTTATAATTTTGCTCCCGCCAGAGGGCCTAGCGACGGAAGTAGGGATCTCGATATGTAGAGTTGTGGGGAAGGGGTCAAATCGTACAAATGGTGGCTTTTGAACTCCTCGCTGTGCTCCAAAATGTGAAAATTATTGTGGGCGTGATCCGAAATTCCCTGTCAGTACTGAAACTGTACAGATTCTGTTACTGAAACTATACATTTTCAGTACTGACAGTGAATTTCGGATCGTAAGTACTATTTCTGCTGTTCAAATTGACCGGAAGTTCTCCCCTAGCGCAGCCTCTGGTGGGAGCAAAATTATAAGATTTTAAGCTAATCTTAAAACGCAACGGATACCTCCCCAGATTGAGCTATTTTTATAGCCAATTGGGCTCCGGGATGGATTTTGGCGGGTTGATTTTCGGTAAGGGCTACTACTATTTGGACTATATATTACCGACAGTTGATTTTTTTTTTCGATTAAGAAAATAAAGTTGATCGTAAACACTGAAATGCTAGAAGAAACTCTTTTGCATGGATTAAATTTCCGATTGGATATAATTAATTTTATGGTGACTATAAGCTAATGATGTCAAGAACCTGAGGAAGCCTCAATAAAGCAGGCGAACTGTCGTTCATTTGACAATTATTTGGTGTTGTTAAATCAATTTTTAACGTCCCATGATTCCGAAGATAATGAATTTGAAGGTTGTTGAACTGATCATAATAAGAACCACAATTTATGATATGCCATCTTTTTTCATGATACTTCGTTCGTTCATTTGTTCGAGTTCGTTTTTTGAGTTCTGTCACTTCCTGTTAGTAACACTGAAGTAGAGAGATTTTTCAGCATAATGACAAATACTAAATGCCGTTAGTAGTGAAGTGTCACTCTAACACATGCACTAGCAGTTGAAAGAGAAGACTGCAGGGGGGAGAGAGGAAGGTGCCTAGCGTAGTATGCTGCATACAGTCGTTCCCGCCAAAAAAGTATCCTCCGAAGTCGACCCGAAGCTGTAATTTGCATGTTGTATCATAGGAGCCGAATATTTCCGAGGATCCTTCCTTGGCTAGTACGACTGTACTAGTTGTATCAGCTGGAAAGGGGGATGGCAGGGGAGAGGTGGAAATGAAGCAGCAGTGATGCTATGGAATTCTCGCAACGCTGGTTGTGTTTGTTTACTTTTGAATTTTCGTAACGGTTAAGAATTGTCATGATCACATTTGTCCATTCTATTTGAAGTCTCTTTCATTCTACACTCCATTTACTCATGTGAAAAGGCGTTATTGAGTTGTGGAATTAATTTCTGCGAATAGTGTGATCGAAAATGTAGAGAAAGACCTGTGGACTTGAGAGGTTAGCTTTATGAGTGGACTTTATTTTTGGTATGTGAATACTGTGATTTGGAATGTTATAAGGACTTATAGACTTGAAGGATAGATTTTATAAGTGTAATTCATGTTCGATTGGAGGGTTTTTCTGTGATTCTTCCATTTTATTCTGCTGGAGATCATGTTTTAAGGAAGTTCATCTGGTACCGATTTGATTAGTAAAAGAAAATCACTACGACTCGCGTCGTCATAACAGGTACAGCTGATATATCCTAGGAATGCTCCCTCATCAATCATAATTTTTCTTTTGTAAAAAATCGAATTTATAGAAATAATTTTTTTTGAAGATCAAATAGAAAAAGGTAAATTCATTACATTTTCAACTACTTTTGTATGACTTTGTGTGCAAGCGTAACATACATTGTGTTGTTCGTAAAGCATCCTCATTACTTTCAAAAAGCGCGCGGTTCTGACGTTACTATCATGCGAGTAAAACAGCGGTTCAACTCCCAAAAATAAGCATTTTTCGAGACAAATTAACTTACTCTAAAATCACCAATTATTTAATGGATTTGAGGAAACTCTTGAACTGTTCTCTACACATTTATTTATCCATTACGGAAGTTTCCCTCCTGAAAACCTCTTAATTGCCACAAATTTCGTGTTTTTAAACGGAAACTCATAAGAGACCGCGTTAGTTAAAAAAAATCTTTATTTATTAATATCTCCCGAACAAGACATCCGAAGAGTTTGAAATTTTAACAGGTGACTTTTTATATTTTCAGGAGGATATTCGAATTTTTCCATAATTATTGGTCCATTAATTCAGTTACCAGATGGACTCCATTAATATCATGCTTAAAAATGCTAAAAGGGCAGAAGCAAGTAGAAGGTATCGTGAAAGGCAACGTGGGTTCAAACCGGCGAAAAGAACGCCAAAAACTCCCAGTGAACGATCGCGAGAGTACAGGGCACGGAAAAAGGCATTATCAAAGGCAGCCAATGCGACTGTCTTAACAGAGAGTTTCGATATACCAATGATAGTCAAGTATGAAAGTTCAAACTTACACGCACCAGATTCACAAGATGAAGTTGCAAAAAAGTCAAAGTTATCAGTGCTGAGAGAACCCTCGTCGAAAAAAGGTGGAAAGGTGCATGTACGGAATTTCGATTCTATTGTCACACTCGAAAGAAACAAAGAGAAAGCCCTTGGTGTTACTATTGACCGGACTGCAGCTGATCAGTCAACCACTCTTACTCCATATTTAGCTGTATCTCTTCGACAAACAAATGAAATAGATGTGAATACATGTGACATTGGAGATATCTGTGCTGCAGAATGTCATTTGGATAATGGACAATTCGTGTTAATTGTTATTGTGTATATATTACCTAATAGGAAGCTTGATGCCATTATTGAATTCATTCATCAGGTGTTGCTACCATACACCCTAAGTGGTGCAACATTACTCAAAAAAAACTGGGGAACTCTACCAATGATAATGAGTGGTGATTTTAATGTCCAGTTTTCTAAACCTGAAAGTCAACCTCTCATCGAATTTTTAGCCAGAGAATTCAATTTGAAAATGCACAATAAAGTCAGTAATCCAACTAGCAGGCTGGGTAGAACTGATGCTGTATTCTCTAGGAACTTAGAACGTATCAAATCCCAAACATTTGGATCGTATTTTAACTATCATAAGTCAATCGTCACTATGATAGCCATTGACAACTCTGCGGACAATGAGTCATAACAAATGAGAAACTAATTACCATAATTGATTGATATTTTTGTTAAATTGAATAACGAATCCCTTGTAAAATAAATTTGAAAACATTAATTTTGAATTTTTTTTTTTCATTTGCAGATCATGCCCGTATCCTTAGTATTCTCAATTATTATCTCCTCTTCAATACAAAAATACTAATACTTTATCTCTATCTATATCTAATAAAGCAAGAAGTTCCACTTCTATCAGGCGTGGGCTCTACGCACCTCTTTTTTTTTGGAGTGAAGGCGTCTATGAAAAAAATTGAAAAAATTCATTGACAATGTCTACACATTGGAGCATCCTCTCAATTTTTTTCAGATTTTTTCATGAAGTCCTTCACTCTGAAAAAAATTACTGGATCTTGTTGCTATGGAGCTTGTTCTCTATAAATGTGTTTGATCATCAAAAAAAAATTCCATCTCCTGACAGCTATAAATTTAATTATGATTGTGATTTTCGATTCACTATCTTGTGACGTCATCTGACCGTTACAAGACGATCATGCTGGTCATATGAGGTCATTCGAAAAATTACCGTCATTTCTGTCTAAAAATTGAGAGTTCCCTGGTTTGAGAACCTCTGGAACGTCTGATGCTGACAGATATGGACCCACCTGTTTTATCGACAGATGTATATTCAATAGTAGTTTGAATCTATAGCACCAGGGATTTAACTTGCGAAGAATTAACACAGACTTGGAGCATCAAGAAACGTATACTATTGTACTTCAGTGGTTTGGGACTTTGTATGTCCATGTATGTGTTAATGTAACACACATACAGTTATTTGCACTTTTTTTTTGAATCTCGAGAGTTCGCACATTCTCTTGTAGCACTGGCTGCAGATCTCAGCGAATTTACCATTTTTTATCCCATCTATTTATTATCTGCTGAGTCTATGAAATTTGGGCGGTGATGGGAAAACCGATTGTTACGCCCTCATCAAGTTTTTGGCGCCTCATTTGAAATTGAATCGGGCCAAAAAAAAATGAAAGAGGGAAAGTTCATTTTTTTACCATTTTTTGGGAATTTTTCGGAAACTATGGAAAATAGCGAAATTTTCGTAGAGATTATTTTTGTAGCTTTTGAAATTTTCTGCTTAAAAGATAACAGCAAAAAGGGTGTATCTCCATTGGTTTCTAAGATATTTTTAAAAAAATATAAAAGGTACCTTTTGTTTCATCTCTTCGTTCCTAAAATAAATAAGGAAAATTCACATTAACAGGTAAAAATGAACGTAAATTATTGAAAAAAAAGCGTTTAATGATATTGAAAATTAAGTGATGTTACAAGAATTATTTCGTCAATTTTTGTTCTCTCGTCAAATCTTTTAAAATCTCAACGTGAGGGCAGTTTTTTTTTTATCTATTCAATAATTTCAAGTAAATTAACATGTGATTGAGAGTCAGTGTATTGTCATTGTAATTCGAATAAAGGCCTGAAACTTTATAAATTTTTTTTTTTTTTTTTTTTTACAGTAAAAAGTATTAAAAATGTAAACATTTATAAACTATCTACAGAATAAAAGTATTGATGATAAAATCGCTAATGAGAAAACATTAATTAAAATTGAATGCCAATGGATTTTTCATGTTTTTTCTTTTTTCATAAAATAATTATGCCCTTATAATTAAAAATCACTTCACACGGAATGTAATTTAATATTTCTCATTGCAATATGGCCAGTGATTTCATTTTTTTTTAATAATTAGTTTAATGTTAAACGAATTTTACTTATGCATAAGTAAATTTATTAAGTAATCAATCGCCTGATTTATCAATTCGTAATTCTTAGTGTATTGGAAGAATTTTTTTTTTTTCGTTTGAAAAGCGTAACAAATTCGCTCAATGCAGAGATGATTGTTGTGTTAAGCATCAGTTATTTGAAACGATTTTTTTCTTTTCTAATAAAATACAAATTAATTGTAAATGTACATACATTTGAAATAAAAGCATTTGAGGACAAACAAAAAAGACAAATTATAAATGAAATTAAGAATATGGATAAAATACTGGTTCTTCCGGGGGAGAAAAAAATGAAAATTTTAATCCCTAAAATAAATGCAATTCCAAATTACGGGAAATCTAAACTATATATCATATGATTGAGTTACGAGTGATGAAAAAAATATATTTAATCACAAATTGAGTACATTTTTTTGTTTTTGTCAAAGTTTTTTTTTTTTTTTTTTGTCATAAAAATGTAATTATTAATTGAATATGCAAAACTTTGATAGTAATTACTGATAAAAAAATTCGCGTATGCCTCACTTTACTTTTCTATTTTTTATGAAAAAGTTAGCATGTGTTATATAATTCGTAATACTATAATTTGCATATAAATCTAAATTCTTTTTTTTTTTTTTTTTCAATTTTTTTCCTTTTTCAATATAAAATTCATCGGCATGGGTATAAATTCTATCTATCGTCCCTACTTGTGGGAATTTTTTTTTTTTTTAAGTAGAAAAAAAAAAGTTAAAATATTTCATCTTTCGCAATTGAGAAATATGAATTGTGAAAAAAAAGCAGTGGTTAATTCTGTGAGCTGATTTCCTCGGATCTTGGTATTGAAGATTTCGATTTTTCAGTTGTAACTGTTATTGTTTGCACTTCCAAATTAGCTAAATCCGCAGCGCTAATCTGTAAATTATAAAAAATATAAAAATTCATGAAAAAATCAGGATAATGTATGATTTGAAAAATTTACATTAATCACAGATGTAATGAGTGAATTTAAACAACTATTACTAGGTGAGTTACAGTGATTATCAATAAAAGCAAATACGTGCATAAAACAATTAATAATTCAATTAAATTGAAGGGCTAATTAGCAAACCTCGACATTGGGCGGTAGTGTAATTGTCGCATGCGTAGTTGTCGTCTCTGAACCACTTCGTATCTCTCGTTCTACTGTTGTGCCTACGATTAAAATATTATAACAAATAAAGAAAAGTAAATAAAGCATAAATTCAGTAACTGAAGAGTAAAAAAAGGAGAAACTCAATTATAATTTTTTTTTTTGAGGATATCTCGGAAGTTAAGCGAGATAAGGCGATTATGCCCCTAGGCTTTTTTTTTAAACACTTGAAATTTTCTACAAAAAAAGATCAAAGTGAAATCGCGCTCTCTCGCTTATTTGAAAAAAAAATATTGGAAGAAAAGAGGAAAAAAACTGGAATTTTTGCTGTTTTATTCTATCACTACTAAATTAATAGGAAAAGATGGGGAAAATCGCGCGAAATCAGTGACAATATTTGAGATAGGTATTTTCTGATGATTCCATTGAAAAATTCAGGAAATTTTAGTTGGAAAACATGTAAAAATTTATTTTTGATTTTTTTTTCAATAGTTTTCCTTTTTAAGTGGGAAATTGGAAAAAATTTTTTTTACAGGATATCTTCAGTTCTCTGAAGGTGAGATCATCTGCCATTAATTCATGCGGCATTTAAACGCAATTATTGTCATAAAAGGAGCTATGAATCACTGAAAAAACGATTTAAAAAATTTAGAACCACATAAATTGATGGGAAATGATCTCACCTTTCATTTGAGATCGGTCTCAACTCGCTGAAACAGATAGAACCGGAAATATCCTCGAAAAAAGAGAATTTTCGAGAATGAAAAGAATTTTGACCCTTTATCCCTCCCAAAAAAGTAGAATTTTCAAAAAACGATCGTGACACCTGTTTCCCACTAAAAATTTTTTCACCTTTTCAAGGGAATCATTTAAATAATTCCAACCCCTTTCATCAGAATCCTCATTTCTTCCCACTTTTTCCTATAGTCAACAAAATAAAATAAAACTAAAATTCTAAACTCACTATTAACTTGTTGCGATTCACTACTCTGATTAGTTTCAACTTCACCATTAGTAGTACCATTGCTGGAAGCCTGTGATATAACAGTAGTAGTCTTGACAACTAAAGATTGATTTGTAGTTGATATTTCTGAAGTGCGTGAAGTAACTTCCATCTTCAAGCCAGCAAGCCTATTATGTAGATCCTCCGAGCTCGTTGCATTTCTGAAAAGTGAACTGTTACTGCCAAATGAAATGGCAAGTTCGTAAAAAAAAAAAAACCCAACAATCAATAAAAATAAACTGAAAAAAACTCAAAATCGCAGGAAAAGAAGAAAAATTAGATAAAGTAAAGAAAATAATTTTTAATCTTACAGTAAATGATCTTTAACACTGTCGATTGTGATATCGCCAATTGAATTAACATCCTGTCTATCCTCATCTCCATTAATATCATTGGTACTAGCAGCTGGCCTCAATGATGGTTCTTTCGAGTCATTTCCATCCGCTAAAAGGTGGGGGGATAGGTTACACACAAGCATAGCAACAAAATGCAGACGATATTACAGGGATAACAACAATAGACAAATGATTTTGTTGATTTATGATTAATAGAAAAAATTAGTATTGAAGAGGCAAAACTAAAAAAGTCGATTTTTCTCTATAAACTTATTTTTTTTCAAATATCTCGGAAAGTAGGAGAGACGGACAGATTTTTCGCTAATCCATTTTTGTAGCCCATTTTGAGCTAAAAAAAAGGTACCCGGCAAAATTGTCCTATCTCGCTTAATGTCCGACACATCTTCAAAAAAAATAACAAAAAAAAATCGCCTAATCCCATTTTCTCTCTCCAATCCCAAAAAAAACTCACTTGATCCAACAATTCCATTCTCCGTGATGTTCCTAGCTGCCCCAGTAGCTGTAGCTTCAATTTCCTTTTCTCCAGTCCCCTCAACCACCCCCTCCTTCGTTCCCTCAGCCTCGCGCCCCTCCTCCTCATTTCCCTCAGTCTTCACCGAGCTCATCGTTGTCTCCGGAGTCGTAATCGCCCTCGCATTAGGCGGTAGATTTAAGGCACAATGTGCTTTCGTGACATTATTAACAGCGAGTGAAATCCGCTCAAGTTCCGAGCTCGAGTGAAGATAAAAAGCTTCACCCCCTTTTGTAAATGTCAACGACGAAATCCCATTAATATCCTCCCGTTTAATAGCAGCCGCATTCAACTGTCTCCTGAGCTCTGGAATACTCAGAATAAGACAATCCCCAAGATTCGTCAAACACAAGAGGCAAGTCTCCTCATGTGTTCCAGCGGGTTCAACCGGACACGAAAACTTGGCAAAACCTGTTTTCCGGACCCTCGAGCCTTCATGAGCAGTTAGCTTGAACTTGCAGAATGGCTTCAAAGAAGGAAGATTAAATATTTTGAATTGCTCTTCACTGGCAATGACAACCCGATGAGGAGCGCTCATGTCCGGACCAGGAGCCACTCCTTTTTCCGCCTCAAATGCCTCTGGCAGTGGTATACTAGACCCATCGAGGATCGTAATGGCGATAACAGGCGCCCGATGCTTAAGCTGGATCTCCTTACCTAAAGTGCAGTTAACGTCCTCTTCCCCTCGTCTAACCCCCGCGGGTATGGCCAATGTAAAAACATAAACTGTCCCGTTATTAGTTCCAGCCCACAATGTCGGGGTCGTATTCTGCATGCTTATGATAAAGCTCCTCGCGAAATAAAGGCTCCTCACCATCGATCCGAGTGAGTCATCAACAGCCCGTGCCTCCACCTGTCGCTCGATGGGTCTGATATCAACGGCAGCCGAGTCTCCGCCAATGCCCCCAGGCGATGAAGCTTCTGCTTTTTTCTTCTCGGGAAGAGGATTCGCAGGAGGACTTGCGGTAGTCGCTCTTCTTTGAGACCGTCCCTTCCTCAGTCTTCTGAAGGACTCGCGCAAGGACTTCTTAAAGGACTTCCTCCTCGATATCGGAGTGTCGCCGGAGCCTGACAGATCATTTGGATTCAAAGTGCACTTGACGCTGACCGATTTATTCCTGATGTAGTCGAAAACCGCGAGACCATGCGCAGTTCCCGCTGCTATTAGACCCCACTCGCTGTGAATGGTCAAAGCAGTTACTGCGGCTGGTGGGTAGAGCTGAATTAGATTCTGCGGTTGGAATCCAGTGGAAAACGTGATTTCTGATGATCTGACGGGTAAATTGTCGTGTCCCTTCCAGGCAAATCCGTCACGGTCGTTAACGATGTTCATTGTCACTGATTTCACCTGTTTCGTTGTTGATTCTGATGATATTTTGGCGCAGATGATGTGGCCTGCGGTTCCGGCTACGACGAGGGTCGATGATAAGGGGCAGAGGACTATCTTCTTGACGGCGAGACGGGGGTCGTCGGAGTAAGGGTCGAATGTGCCGACTTTTCGGAAGGGCGGCCATTCTTCTTCGTCCTCGTCTGGCGACTGCTCGAGGACGTCTAGATGTTCGCCGGTGAATAGGAGGGAGGAGTTGTATTTGTAGAAGGGGGTCAACGAGACGTCAGACGCGTTCCAGAAACGGATGGTTCCGTCTTCGTGACCCGTTAGTAAGAGCTCCTTCTTTTTTTCGGGGTTTCGGGGCTTTTGACAGAGCAGAAGACCTCCGTCAATTGGCCATTCTTTGTTCGAGTACAAGTGCTCGGTCTGGGATTTTCCAGCGGTTATTATGGATTCCCAGAGTTCGTCGGGTACGTTGGGCACGTGCTGGGAGCAGGTGACTGCACTTGCGTGGAGAGACACGAGATAGGGGAGGGCCATCATCTTCCAGTCGGGATCTGTCAAGTCAATTGCTACTATCTCCTCTTCGGCTAGGATTATAAGGCCTTCGGGGACTGGGACGTGTTTTAAGGAGTCTTTGTCGGAGTCGTTTGGATTGTCGCTTTCTTCGGATTCTGATGGTGGTTTCGACATAACTACGAAGAAGTCGATGACTTTTGATGTCAAGTCGAATACCACGTGCTTTGACTTTGTCATTACTGTTATTGTGTGACGATCACCGTAGCTTGAACGTGGCATGCCTCCGGAAAATAGGATCATCTCGTCGTCACTGGAAAGAGGATTATTATTTTAGGAGTGAGATAGGAGGAATTTAGAGTGGATATTTTGATTATTTGTTTTTGGAGAATATTTTGGGAAGGAAGCGAGATAGCGTGATTTTTAGTGTAAACCTTTTTTGGAGGTCTTGAAATTTTCTACAAAAATCTTCGCTATCTCGCTTATTTTTTGAAATATTCATAAATCAATAATGATTTCAAAAAAGTTGATATTGGAAGAGATCTTTTTTTCGTTGGTTTTGATCAAAAAATATCTTGGAAATTGAGGAGGATAGGGCGATTTAATGCCAAGTCTTTTTTGTAGAGAATTTCAAGAGATATGAAAGAGAATTTGAACAAAATCGCCCCATCTCCTTCAATTTCCGAGGTTTAGCCCTGACATTAACGACATAAAGATACTTTTATCTTGTTTCATTTCATTTTCGACGATTGTCATGCATTTTTCACAAATATCTTGGAAACTAAGTGCAATTCTGAGATGATGCAATTCTGCCCTTATCCTTTTTTGTAGAGAATTTCCAAAGCTACAGAAAAGGTCTCCACAAAAATTTCTTTATCCCACTCAGTTTCCAAAATATTCACAAATTTATGATAAACAAAAAAAACTTGATATCGAACAAAACAATTTTTCTTTATTCATTATCAAAGAAGATCTCGGAAACTAAGCGAGATAACGATATCCTGCCTGAATCCTTTTCTGTAAAGAATTTCAAGAGCTACAAAAAAGGTCTTCGCAAAAAATCCTCCATCTCGCTTAATTTTCGAGATATTCACAAATTTATGATAATCAAAATAACTTGATATTGAAGAAAGCATTTTTTCTTTATTCATTATCAAAGAAGATCTCGGAAACTAAGCGAGATAACGCTATACTGTCTCAATCCTTTTCTGTAAAGAATTTCAAGAGCTACAAAAAAAGTCTCCGCAAAAAATCATCTATTTGTTGGAACTAGCAATAATACCAAGTTGGTGTACACACATACACAGTCACACTTACACACACACATTCATTGTATACACTTGACCACAGGTATTGCCCAAATATCGTCAGTTCGTCTTAATAAACCGTACTCGGCAGACGTGCCTTAAACGTAGAATCATCTCTATATTCACTTCCAACCCATCGTATCCAATAGGTTATGGGCCCAGGATGCATATTTTGAGGGTGTCGGGGAAAAAGGTTGAGTGAATATATTGATAAGGTCGAGATGCATGAAGTTCAAATGCATGAAGTGAAGTCGGGGGTTTTCCCGGAAAAGTTGACGTTAAAGTGAGGTCGGGGGTCGTCCCGGAAAAAGATTCAAGTGAAGTGAAGTCGAAGGAAGTTCGCATCAAGTCGTTTAGTCGAAGAGAAATTTGAAGTGGTGTAATTGGAAGCGTCGTACATGTCGCATGAGTTTCTCGTCTTGTCTCCGGTCAGAGCGTGGCCATGCGGGATTTGCAGGAGAGGAAAGAGGAAACGGAGTGCGAGGAATGTAGCGTTGTTCATGAGGCATCATCAAAAAGTCGAAGATTAAAGATGTCCTGGTCTGGAGTGACCATGCGGTGTTGCAAGGACAATGAAAAGCTGAGTCGAGAAAATGAAGATTTCCTGGTCCGGAGTAGGCCATGCCGTTTCGCAGAGATAAACGGGAGTGGGTTTAAAAGTTAAAGAATGAGATAAAAGATCGAGTTAAAGAGGAAAAGAATAAGGAAAGAAAATGATTATCGAAGAACGAAAAATAATCGAGAAGAAAGTGAGAAGAAATTATACGGCTGAAATTTAGTGAGGAATTTTGGAGAAGGCGTCGGTTTTGTTTTCATTGGTAACAGCAGAACAATGAAACATTTTATTTGGAGAGAGATAGTGACGCAGAAGGACAGAAGCAGTACGTTGTCGAATTTTGATGAAAAGAAGGATGAAGATCATGAGTCAGAAAGAGACACAGATATGGTGATATTTTGTTGAAGGAGAGTAAACAAAGAACAGTATATATTGAGGACAATTGGTGATAAAGGTTGAACGGTGTTTCAATGTAAAGTGAAATTCGGAGAAATTAAATTCGAGGATAAGATGAAAAATAATATAAAGAGCAGCAACTGAGGGGAACAGAAACTCAGGGGAAGATCAGCAGCCGAGGGGAAGAGTGACTCAGGGGAAGAACAACTGAGGAGAAATCTAACTCAGGGGAAGAGCAGCAATTGAGGGGAAGCAGTCCCAATTTCTAAGGAATCGAGAAGATTATTTGTTTGTGATGGAAAAACTCTAAAAAGTGTTTGCATATATATTCATAGGGAAATTGTTTGTAATAATTGCAAATAGTTAATAAGGTTTTGAATTTTGTATTGAAAGAATCTATGAGTATATGAAGAAAATGAATTGTATCGTTGTATCAAGAAAAGAAAATTATGAATTAATTGCAACTAGGTATTGTTGAGGGGAAGTGTTGGAACTAGCAATAATACCAAGTTGGTGTACACACATACACAGTCACACTTACACACACACATTCATTGTATACACTTGACCACAGGTATTGCCCAAATATCGTCAGTTCGTCTTAATAAACCGTACTCGGCAGACGTGCCTTAAACGTAGAATCATCTCTATATTCACTTCCAACCCATCGTATCCAATACTATTTCCCATAGCTTCCGAGATATTCTTAAAAAACCAGCAATCAATCGAATTTTTTTATTTTTAAATTTTTTTTTATCAGCTTTCAAGTCCTAAAGTGGGCTCATTCAATAGAAAAAAAATTACTTACTCGGGTATTCCATGAACAAGAATTTTTGAAATAGCCTTGCAGGGAAATGGACCATAAACAGTAGTTGGCTCTGGTGTTGCATCATTACCAGGGCTCCAAAATGTATATGATCCATCATTGTGTGACGATACAAATCTATCCTCAGATATCCAGTGAACCGATTCAAGTTGTTGTGTAGAAACAAATGTCTGGGCACGGGAAAATAAACCCATCAGCTGCGGAAACACACGTTCGTCCAAACGAAAGAACAACGAAAAAAAAAAGAAAAAACAGACACAAACAACACAGTCAGTCAATTTAAATTCCATGTCCATACCATTTCATTTGTATATGATTTTTTTTTCCATTCATTTTAATTTCCCCATTTACTTTTTCCAAACTTCAATACTATCATTCAAAACTAATACAATTGTACATTCATACGACAACACTGTTCTCAATTTGTATGAATTTTTTTTCCTCACCTGTTGTGCACCAGGCGTGGCTTTATTCCACAATACCATTAAGCCACGATTGTAACCAATTAAAATACTGTCAGGATGTCCAGGCTGTTCTGCTATTGCCTCAACTGCACCAGGATTCTTCTTGTAATCCTCTGGGACACTGGAAAATTAATTATTTTTTTATATTATAAAATTCTAAATCGTTTTAGAGATGATTGGGAGGTACAATCGAGAAAAAAAATTAAATTTTTGCATAAAATCGTTAATAACAATTTATACAAGATGAAATTCTCAAATCGTATTCAGTGAATCTGTAGAGAATGTAATGAGAGATAAAATAAGCCCTAGAAACAAAAAAATTGATTGAAAATTGAAAAATTTTCATGATTTTTTACATTTTTTACATTTTTTTAAATCTTGAAAAATTTAAAGAAATGTAAAAAATTATGGAAATTTTTCAATTTTCAATTAATTTTTTTGTAGGGCTTATTTTATTCCTCATTACATTCTTTACAGATTTACTAAATCAGATTTGTAAATTTCATCTTGTATAAATTGTTATTAATGATTTTATATAAAAATTCAACTTTTGTACCTCCCAATCATCCTTAAGATAAATAATTCATGAAATTTGCAGAAAAATAAGGGAAAACTTGCCAAATATAGGAAGTAGAGCTCCAATTAATAAAAATTTTGTATGAAATATGTAAAAAAAACTTCTATAATCTCATATTTTTGACTATATCTATAATTTTCAAGCTGTTTTTCTTATATTTCGCTATTTTTTTAATTAAATATGTGGATATTCTATGAAAAGGTAGTAAAGGGAGAAGAATCATAGTGGGAGGGGGGGGGGGGGGGGGGGGGGTTCATTTTTGATCACTATATCATCATCACTTCTTTTAAGATTCAGAAAATCTTTCAAATGAACGAATGAATCTCTGTTTCATCTCTTGAAGTGCCAAAGCAAAAAAGGGCGATTTCACGCAAATTTTTTTTTGTAGCTATTGATAAAAACTTTTCTACCAAACCTTTTTCAGGCAAAATCGCTCTATCTCCCTTATTTTCCGAGATATTCTCATTCAAAAAAAAAAAAAAAAAAAATTTTGATTCCTTCAATTTCTGAATTTTCTAATTACTCACTTTTGCATAACGACATCTTGATAAATAATATTATCAGACATCGTGAATGTCTTCAGATTGAGTAGATAAATATTTCCACCCTCTGTACCAAGCAGCAGATGTTCTCCACTAGATTCAAGACACATTGCTGATATTTTTTTCAACTGTCCTTCAAGCGCCAGGGATTTAGTCTCAACAACTGAATTCTCGTTGATCTCCCACAGATGAAGTGAATTGTCATCGCAAAGTGATACCAGACGTCCCTAAAAAACAATTAATTAAGAAATTAATTAATTGATCAATTTATTTTCTTTTCGTGTATTTTTATTCGGTTTTATTTCATTTTCAGTAAGTAGGGTCGAAACGTTCAGTAGTGAAGAGGTAAAACAAGATAAGTCTCTTATTTTTCTCATCAAGTTTTTTGAAAATACCTTAGAAAATAACCGAGAAAGAGCAATTTTGCCCTAAAACTTTTTTGTAACTCTTGAAATTCTGTACAAAAACAGATGGATAAGATCGCCTTATCTCACTTAGTTTCCGAGATATTTCCTTCAAAATGACCTCAAAGATAAGTCGATTTATCCTGTTTTATCTCTTCACTACTGAATTAACATTATAAGTGGTTATTAATGTCGAACTGAGATTTATAGACGTTGAATGGACTTTATAAACGTTAAAAAATTCGTATTTCTCAATAATTTGAAGAATTGGTTAACATTTGGATATTATTATTCATATTGAGTTATAATCGTGATGAGTTCTCCTACAAGTTCCCTTAAAAGTTCCTCAGAAAAATCTTTTGAGGAGTACTTTCAAAATTCCACTGGAAGTTCCCCTAAAAGTTCTGCTGAAAGTTTCCTTGGAAGTTTCCTTAAAAGTTCCCCTAAAAGTTTTTAATATCAATAAATATCATTGATTTTTCCCAAATATCTCGGAAACTAAGCGAGATAACGCAATTTTACCCGAATCCTTTTTTATAGCTCTTGTAATTCTCTACAAAAAAGGATTCTTGCAATATTACCCTATCTCCTTTAGTTTCCGAGAACGGAAAAGAAAACCCTTTTATCTTTATTTCCTTTCATTTTCAATCATTGTTATTTTTTTGCGAATATCTCGAAAACTAAGCGAGATAAGGAAAATAATTTTGTCCCTATTTCCTTTAATTTTCAATAATTCTTAATTTTTCGCGAATATTTTGGAAACTAAACGAGATAACGTCATATTACATGTGCCCATTTTTTTGGTCCAGAATTTTAAGAACTGCAAAAAAAAGCAAGTTTAGTTTAGTTTATTTACCATATGTATAGCCTCTCGGCCTTTTACATTTTTTCGTCCCCCCTTTGTTGCATTTTATCCCCGGTACATAGATTGTTAACAGTATTGCAAAAAAAAGCAATTTTTTTCTGTAAAAAAAAGAGATTGCTTTTTGAAAAAAAAGAGAAAAAATTGAGAAAAAACTGCTTTATCTCGCTTAATTTCCAAGTTATTCTCAAAATATGAACGATAAAAAAAATCCTTTCTAATCCACCTACATTTCCATTAGAAAAGGAAAAAAATGAGGGAAATTCATTTTACATTGCTCTCGTTTCTCTCAGGCAGTTGAAACTAAATGGATTACTACAACATTCAATGATCACACGTACTAAGAGCCTGCTCTTTTTTAATTACGTCTGTGCATACACTATGGTGGAGTTATGCAACCATCACTTTGTTGGTTTCGCACGGTTTTTTTTTTCTATCGTTGTACATATAAAATACGAATTTATAACAAAAAAGAAGGAGTAATTGTAGAAATCTGAGGTGAAAGAGAATCTCATTACTCCGGAATTATATATAGTCTATGAACAAACTTGGAATATTAATAAAAAAATAATTTTTGAAAATCATCGTTAATTCAAAAACTACTCAACTAATTCTGATCAAATTGGGATCAAAATAAAGCATTCATTGATAAGAATATATATATACACACATACATTTTTTCCAATCATTTTTGATATTTTTAGATCATATTAAATAGTTTTCAACAAAAAAAAACAGAATTTGAAAATTCTCACGTTTTTAGCGCTTCCATGCGGAAGCAAAAAAAAGGAGCAATTGTAGAAATCTGAAAAAAATTTCATTATTCTATAATTATATAGTCTATAAACAAACGTGAAAATTCAAGAGAAATCAATTATTCATTTATTTATTTATTTATTGTTGTTCTGCGAATGCCCCAATTCACTGGAACATAATGATAGAGGAAAAATGAATGCGCATAAAGTTTTGTTGAGGCACATTTAAAATCACTGGCATCGCGTGTTGACCGGACATTTCCCGTTATTCTCCAACAAAAAAAAAAAAAAAAAAATTTGTCATGACGTAGTTCATGTATTGCAAAACTACACCCATATACTGTAAACTCAATAGTTCAACAATTTATTGTTAGTCTAATTTTGTAATTGTGTTTATTACGTAATTGAAAATTACCTCATTTGGTAGTGCAATGATTCTTGTAACAGCAGTTTCACCCGTCTCAGCAGAATGTTGACCGTAGAATTCTACTCCGGGTCTTCCAAAACTGTTTATTATTTATTTTGAGTCAAGGATTTTATTGGATTATTAAAAAATTTCAATTTAACGAATTTTATTCTGGAATTTTTTTTGTTTTTTAAGAGTATCTCGGCAAATAAGGGAGATAGAACGTTTTCGCTCGAATACGTTTTTGTAGAGCATTTTGAGAGCTACAAAAAAGGATTCGAGTAAAATTGCTCTATCTCGCTTATTTTTCGAAATATTCTTAAAATGAAATATTTTCATTAAAAAAAAAAAAAGAAAAAATTATTCATCTTCAATAATTGTCTTTCCTTTTTTGTGAATATCGTGGAAAATAAGGGAGATAGAGCGTTTTTGCCCGAATACGTTTTTGTAGAGCATTTTGAGAGCTACAAAAAAGGATTCGAGTAAAATTGCTCTATCTCGCTTATTTTCCGAGATATTTTCGAAGAACAATTGAAAGAAAAATGTAAAAAAAGGAATGAGTCTTTTTTCTTGTAATTTGTCCTTTTAGAATATCTCAGAAACTAACCGAGATAGAGCGATTTTAGCCGAATCCTTTTTTGTAGAGAATTTCAAGAGCTACCAAAAAGGTATCTACAAAAATCGCCATATCTCGCTTAGTTTCCGAGATATTTTCCAAAAACCACAAAAACAATTCTTCACCTCTTTTATGACTCTCAAAAAATTAAATTCATGATGAAAATAAACATAGCTTCATAGTAATAATAATAATAATGCTGAAAGGATACACTTTAATGGCACCAGATGCAGTACCAATGATCATAAGCCTCAGGCTCGAATCCCACGCGAGAGCAGTTGGTTTATTTGGAAAACCATGCTGGACAGTCTGAAAAAAAACAAGAAAAATAGAAATTAAAATTAGTATAAAAAAATTCCATAAAAATAAAAATAACAATAAATTATGTTTCTTAAATATTAAATTTCCATGTTCAATTACTAATATCTTTGGGATCGTGGGACGTTCGAAGAAAATTAATTTAACAATATTAAATTATTGTCAAATGAACAATTATTTACTTCATTTGACAATTATTTAGTATTGTTAAACTAATTTTTTTCCAACGTCTCATGATCCCAAAGATATTAAAAATAAGAATTTCACTGAGAAAAAAAAAAAACATAAAAATTGGAAAATTCAAATTTCATTCATCATTTCAATGATCGACCATATCCCCCCTCCCCCTTCCCCTTTAGTAATAGGCGATTTTTTAAATCAATCTCTTAAAATCAATTCTTTTTTCCTATAATCGATTTTTGTTCGGCGATTTTAAGAAACTCGATTAATCGATGTTTTGATTTTTTTCAAAAAAAATTGTATATTTTTTGTTTTTTGAAAAAACAATAATGAAAAGAGGATTTATTACCCTTTTTTTGACCCAAAAGTGGAGAAATGGAATTATCGAATGCTATGCGATATCTCGAATTTATTGCTATTGCGAGATATCGCATCTAGTAATCGATATCGAAAAGAATCGATCCAGAGTAGATGCGAAATTGTTAATTTTTTTTTTTATCGAAAAAAAATCGATTCTTCAATTTTTACGTTTCGATTTTTTTTCGAAAAATCGATTTTCAAAAAATCGTCTCTTCTAAAGATCGATTCTTCATGAATCGACTTTTTCCTCGGAAATCGCCTATCACTAACCCCCTCCAATAATAATTTTCATTGAAAAAAATCTTTAAATTAAAATTGGAGCAACGAAACTATCTAATTTATTGCTATTTCGAGATATCGCATCTAGTAATCGATATTGAAAATGATCGATCGAGATTAAATGAGATATTATTTTTTTTGTATCGAAAAAAAATCGATTCTTCGATTTTTACGTTTCGATTTTTTTTCTTGAAAAATCGATTTTCAAAAAAAATGCATTTTCTAAAAATCGATTTTCAAAAAAATCGCATTTCATAAAAATCGATTTTCAAAAAAATCGATTTCTCGAGAATCGATTTTTTTCTCGGAACTCACCCATCATTGACCCCGTCCAATAATAATTTTCATAAAAAAAAAAAAAAAAAAAAGTAATTGACTCCATCTATAGATCTATACTATCTACAGACACTGAAAGTATACATATATACAGTAAATTGAAGAGTCGGGCGTTGCCTCCAATCGAATGCCTCTAAAATACACGTTATTTAACATTTCTCTCCCCCCCCCCCCTTCCATTGAAACTGAAAATCAGTAATGTGTAATTAATGATGTATCCGCAAAGAGGAATGCGACAGAAATGAGTAATTACTCTCCTTTTTTTTTCTGCCTCCCCTCGACCAACAACATTAACTCTGAAAATTTCAAACTCAAATGAACGTAATTTCTCCCGCAATGAAAATTTCATTATTGAATCGCAGGAAATAGCAAAGATACGTAAGTTTATCTGTATGTTTGCATAGGTTTTCTCGTTGCGATAAGATACGCATCTCTATGTGTCTAACAATACTCGAGGGCCCATTGTTAAAATCCCCTTAAAAAAAAGCATTTCACTTGAAAAATATGAAATTTTCAAATTAAATTTCATTTTTTATTCACAAATTTGTGAAAAAAATTGCAGTATTACAATATAATATAACATTACATTATACATGTCAATATCTATATGTAGTGTACTTTTTCCAAAAAAGTCCATAAATTATGTATTTCTGAATAAACCCTAAAAGGGTTTGGAAAAATTAATGAAAAAGAAAATTTTTTAAAAATGAAAAAAAAATTTGAAAAAAATAGAAAATCATTTTTCCCACTTTTTTATTTTTTCAGAGAATAAGCGAGATAGAGCGGTTTTTTCTAAAAGTGGAGTTGTAGAGAATTTCGAGAGCTACAAAAAAGGATTCGTGTACGATCGCTCTATCTCGCTTAGTTTCTGAGATTTTTACGAAAAATTACAGAAAAAAGTGATTTGTCAATCTATTTTTGAGAATATCTCGGAAACTAAGCGAGATAGAGCGATTTTGAAGGGATTCTTTTTTTTAGAAAATTTTAAGAGCTACAAAAAAGGTCTCCACAAAAATCGCTCTATCTCGGTTAATTTCCGAGATATCTTTAAAAAACTGGTGATTGGATTAAATCGTGACTTTAGCATGTAATAAAAAAAAAATTCTGCTCAATATCAGAAGTTTGTGATAAAAAAAAGGGGGCAGGGGACGGCGACTTTCGTCATCGTATCGAATCGATGGAATTGAGGAAAAGTTCATGGAATTTCAATTAATAGATAATTGAATTGCATTTGTAAAAAGGTAAAACAGGAAAACCCAAATTTTTCCATCATTTATTAAGGATATCTCGGAAACTAAGCGAGATACAGCGATTTTGCCCGAATCCTTTTTTGAAGTTCTCAAAATTCTCTACAAAAAAGGGTTCTACAAAAATTTCGTTATCTCGCTTAGTTTCCGAGATATTTATTAATGAATGAACGAAAAAAAGTTCATACTGAAAGAAATATTTTTTCCTCATTCATTATTAGAAGAGTATCACGGAAATTAAGCGAGATAGCGCGATTTTACCTGAAATCTTTTTTATAGAGAACTTTGAGAGCCACAAAAAAGATCTCAACGAAAATTCCCCTATCTCGCTTAGTTTCCGAGATACTCTTGAAAAAACTGACGACAGAAATTTCAGTAGAAAAAATGAAAAACTAGAAACTCCTTTTTTTCCTCAGTTTTCCTCAAATATCTTGGAAACTAAGCGAGATACGTCTTTTTCCCCTCAATCCTTTTTTCTAGCTCCAAAAATTCTCTACAAACCCATCTTCGGACAAAAAGGTCCTATCTCCATTATTTCCCAAGTTATCTTCAAAAACCGACAACAAAAACTTCCTAAAAAAAATTAAATTCTCAAAACTTCTTCTTTTTCCCCAAATTTTCTCAAATATCTCGGAAACTAAGCGAGATACGTCTTTTTCCCCTCAATCCTTTTTTCTAGCTCCAAAAATTCTCTACAAATCCATATTCGGGCAAAAACATCCTCCCTCCATTATTTCCAGAGTTATCTTCAAAAAACCCATTCACCAAAAAAAAAAAACCTTAAAACTCCCAATTTTTGATTTTTTCCCTAAAAAAATAAATCTGAAATAAAAAAAGAAAAATAATCCAATTAATAAAATAAAAAATATTTTTTACTTTGTTATCCACATGTTTTTTAGGTTATTATCACCACTACAGGGGAGTACAAGTAATTTATCTGTAATGAGCCAATGATTTTAAAAGGAATTTATCGGGAATTCACATGATTACATGAGTCATTACTGATTACAAATTCCTATATATATATACAACTACTTGAATTTATTTTACCTTTCTAAATGCAAAGAGATCCTTCTGCAGCTTCTGTCTCTCAGCAGTTGGCTGTTGGCTCTTTCCCCTTATGAATTTCAGCATTTTCCTTTTTTTATTAAACAATAAACTAAATTTTCCCCTTTTTTTTAAGCACTTGTGTCGAGTTTATTGTAAATTTCCTTTTTTTTCTTTGTTTTTCTTTTGTTTCACGAGATTATTTTTTTATCTCCACATAATTCTCGACGAAATCATCGAATTCACCACTTTTTTTAGCCTATCACGTTTATTTACACACACATACACCCACACACACACACACAATTGGTCCAGAATTTTTTTGGAAGTTTCAGAGGAAGAAGGAAAGTATTGGGAATTTCCGATGCTTTTCACTGCTTAGGTATAGCATATCAGCGAATTTTCTCGGTCGAACACAATTCGGAGTATTTCACATTTACGTTTATGCTTTTTTAATTATTTATTAATTTTTGATAATAAATGTGGAGACGATGCACTTGTACACAGACATACACATACACACAGATGTTAATTGCTAATTTTTTTTAATAAAGGCACGGGTTTTTAATTTAATGGGAATTAAAAAAAACTCGGTGAAGAGGGAATTGTACGGTAAGTCATTCCACGTCCTCTTACGCTTACGTTTGGCCTTCTCCACTCTCGGCTATACTTGCGTACCCCCCTTCTCAACTGTGTGTATTGAGTATATTTACGTGTGTATATTTCGTGCTGGGGGGAGGGCATTGTGCTATTGGTCGATGCTGGCGCCACTGGTGCGTCTCTGTCGCCTCGGTCGGTACTAGAGTTTTTTTAAGGGGGGGACCAGAGATGGGCAATGACTAGAGATTAGTGATGGAACGAAAGAAAATGACGGTCATTTGACCGTCATTTGACCGGTCAATTGACCGTCAATGACCAATTGGCAATGACTGACCATTTTGGTCAAAAAATAATGACCAAATCGTGAGTCAGAAAATTGACCAAAAATGGTTTTGACGGTCAGATTCCATCTATATAGAGCTGATGACTTTTTTTCTGGACCTCATGAATATTTCTGTAAATAAATTTTTCATATAGCAGAAATCAGAGAAATTGATTTTTGCCAAATAAATTCATTTGGCAGAAGTAAATTTTTCTCTCAGTGTAATACAAGAGTAAACTGAATCTATTAGGATAAGTGCAGAATTTATGCAGAGTTTACGATTTGTTGAGAAAATAAAAGAATAGCCCTATGATATGATTGTATTTAAATTTAATAAGCCTTTTCCTCTTTAAAAATATCATTCTACTAAAAGTGACAAAAAAAATGACCGAAGAACCAATTGACGGTCATTTTTCATCTAAATAGCTGGATTTCATTACAGATTCTGGTTCTTTATTCTTCAATTGGGTTTTTCAACCACCGATATTGTACCAAAAAAAGAAATACTGAACGACTTTTGGAAATAAATGATTTCTATGAGTATTTGCATTGAATTTTGAAAAATCATAAAAATGACCAAAAAAGTGACCAAAGATAAAATTGACGGTCAATTTTCATCTATATAGATGGATTTTTACATTTATTTCTCCTGACTGACCATTTGAATTTTTGACGGTCAATTTTCAACGAAAATTGCGGTCAAGTCAGGAATGGTCACGAAATGGTCAATTGACGACTGACCTGACCAATTTAAAAATTGACCGTCATTTTACATCTCTACTAGAGATGGGCAATGACGGTCATTTTTGGACCGACGTCATATGACCAAAAAATGACCGTCTTGTGACGGTCACATGACGTCACAAAATTTCAAATGAAAAATGACAGTCATAATTAAATTTATGCTTGTCCAAGACTGGAAAATGAGTGAGATAGTAAAATACATCTATATAGATGTAAAATGACCGTCATTAAATTTCTTTCTTCTGTGACGGTCATTTTTTTCAGTCAATTTGAAAAATCAGTAAATATTCAATACATTTGATTGCAATATGAATTCTTCGTTTTTCAATTCAAACGGATTTCAATTGAGTCTTTCATAACCAAATTCATTTACACTTGCCGAGGAATGAAAAATAATTGATGCTAAAACATCTATATAGATGTAAAATGACCGTCATTAAATTTTTTCAATTTATGACGGTCATTTATTCAGTTAATTTTATAAATCTGTGGGAATTTGATACATTTGATTTGAACGTCGGTCATAATTTATTTTCCTTTTATGACCGTCATTCAGTGAAATTTTGTGACCGAATTCTGTCACGGTCACAACTACTTCGTCGCGTGACGTCACATGACCGTCATATGACCGTCTTGTGACGCGTCATGTGACGGGCGCCCATCTCTACTCTGTCGCCTCGGTCGGTATTAGGGTTTTTTTAAGGGGGGGGGGGGGGTCTAGTGATGGAACGCAAAAGTGACCGTCATTTAACCGGTCAATTGACCGTCAATAACCAATTGGCAATGACTGACCATTTTGGTCAAAAAATAATGACCAAATCGTGGGTCAGAAAATTGACCAAACATCGTTTTGACGGTCAAATTCTTTCTAAATTTTTGAATTTTTTTTCTTCGTGAACCTCATGAATATTTTCGTAAATAAATTTTTGTGTTTCCCGTTTCAGAATTCCGAGACTATTGACTCGTGCACTGAGCCGAAGACTTCTGTGTCTTCTTCTGTGACTAGAGTCAAAAAACATTCAGGATACATGTAATATGATAGAACTTTATGGAGATATATATCTATCTGTAATACAGGAGTGAACTGAATCTATTAGGATAAGTGCAGAATTTATGCAGAGTTTACAGTTTGTTGAGAAAATAAGAGAATATTCCTGTGATATAATTACACTTCAATTTAATAAGCCATTTCCTCTTTAAAAATATCATTCCACTAAAAATGACAAAAAAATGACCCAAGAATGAATTGACGGTCATTTTCCATCTAAATAGCTGAATTTCATGATAGATTTTGGTTCTTTATTCTTGATTCGGGTATTTCAATCGCCGATATTTTACCGAAAATAAGAAATACTGCACGACTCTTGGAAATAAAGGATTTCTATGAGTATTTCTATTGAATTTAAAAAAATCATAGAAATGACATAAAAAATGACCGAAAATAAAATTGACGGTCAATTTTCATCTATATAGATGGATTTTGACATTTATTCCTTCTGACTGACCATTTGAATTTTTGACGGTCAATTTCAAACGAAAATTGTGGTCAAGTCAGGAATGGTCACAAAACGGTCGCTTGACGACTGACTTGACCAATTTCAAAATTGACCGTAATTTTACATCTCTAGGGGGGACGAGGGGCTTTTGGAATTGGTTTTTTTTGGGGGGGGGGGGGGGGGGAGGGGGAATGGTGGGGAATGGTAAGTTATTTTTGGGGTTGATGGGGATTTTTCGGTTGGAAAATGAATTATTGGAAAAATAAAAAATATGCACCTGCAGAAAATTTTGAAAATTATAAGCGCGATTTTTTAAAATATTCTTTTCATAATAATTTATTCGTTCAAAAAAATCCAAAAAATCGTTAAATGTGTGATAATTTTATCAATATGTCGTTTTTTAATTATTTCACAAGCGCAGGGTGATTATAAATTTTGAAAAAATTTGAGAATGATGAGAAAATTATAGAGCATGTTCTCAAATTTTTTCAGATTTTTTTGAAAAGTTCTTCATTTTGAAAAAAATTGTTTTGTTTTTATGCGTTTGAATGTTTAGTTGTGTGACCGGAAAAAAACCGAAGTACGGGCATTCGAATAATTTCGGGGCTCTTCGGGCCTCTTCGGGAGTAATCGGAGGCACTTCGGATCCGGGCGTATCCGCGCACAGGATTTTTGAATGTAGGTTAGGTACCGAATTTTTCAAAAGGCGTTTTTTACGTATTCGAAATTCAAAATTAATGAATTGATGAATAAAATAAATTAAATGTTCTGAAATTTATTAATTAATTTAAATTATTATTTTTTTCGTTAGAAAATATTGGCGGAACGATTTTAATAGCAACTCAATGATGATATTCACACGTAAAAAATTCCCGTGTAATTTCACAACTATTATTCTATTGTTACGGAAATTTTCGGTTATGTAATAGAGTAATTTAATTACCTTATGCGTTTGGATTTCGTTTCTATTGAACTCATGGGAAATTCACTGCGTCATATCAGGAATCAATTCATTTGCGCCTGTAATATTGTAGAAGTTCCATTCATAAAGAAACATTCTATTTTTTTCCAGTTTAATTAGAGAATATTAACGCGTAAAAACGATTGAAAAAAATGTTTTATTTTCCCTGAAGTTTAATGGGAATTTTTTTTGAGGAGGAGGAACGGGATAAATAGATTTTTTCGTGCATAATTCTTCAGAAATATGTTGGAAAAATATTAGTTATATTTCCATATTTAAAATTCTTCAGAATTCTCAAAATTATATTTGAAATATTTTGAAAATTTTTATTTTTCGAAATTTTTTTCGAAAAATGATTCACGCAAAAAAAAGGCATATCTCCATTAAATTCTAAGATATCAATAAAAAATGAATTCAGTAGGAAAATCAAATAAAATGAAATAAATTTTTTGCCACAAATAGTTTTTTTGTAGAAGAAACCGAAGATTTGGGAAAAAATTGCCTTATCTCGCTTAGTTTCCGAGATATTCTCAAAAAAATCGACTAAAAAGGAACTTATCTTGAACTTTTTCAACATTAAATCAAACTTAAAATATAAAAAACGGAAAAAAAATTAATCAAAATGATTTAAAGCGCATTTATACAAAAAGCGTAATTAAAAAATCAAAAAAAATTCTCAGTTCCATTATCAAATGAACTCCAAAGTTCAATTCATCCAAAGTCTAATTCAATTATCAAGAATTTTACAAAAATTTAACTCAAGAAATTTCCAACACTCTTTCAATTATACAATCTCATTTATTTCATCGGATCAACCTACTCCAATAAACATTTGTAATGAATATATATATGTGTGTGTGTTTGTTTCATGTAGGTGTATGCCACGGTGGTTTGGCGCGGCTGCCTGTTCTTGGCACAGTTTCCAATCATCTCCTATTGCAAGCGGACTAACAGAGCCCGCACAGGACCCAAAACATTTCAAATCCCCTAATTAAAATTAATTAATTTCCCTGCAAAAAAAAAAAATACTGCACTCAATTCTTTCAGGCACGTGTTTAATAATTTCGTGTTTATAGAAGAGCATAAGAAGGATTAAGTCATGTATGACAGGTGAGTAAAGATAAACATAGTTTTATTGCAAAATTTGATTTTTTAATTCAAATTAAAAAATAAAATTAATTTTTTTTTTCGTAAAATAAATAAAAAAAAAAAAGATTTTTAATGAATAAAATCTCGGAAAATAATGGAGATACGCCCTTTTTGCCCTAAGATGGTTCTATAGGTCTTGAATGATTTTCTACAAGACCGTCTTAGGGCAAAAAGGGCGTATCTCCATTATTTTCAAAAAATTGAAAAAAAAAACTGTTTTTTTTTGCAATTTTATGAAAAAAAGCGGTTTTTATGATTTTTTATCGGAATTTTTTAATTTAGTTATGAAAAATGGAAATTACGAGGATTTTATTTTTAGATGAAAAATTGTGGTTTTGGATTCGATGTTTTTTTTTTTAATTTATCGGATCTTTCGAGCGTTTTTTCATACCAAGAAAAACATTTGAGCGAGCTCCATACGAGCGGCCGATGACGCACTTTGCTTTTTTTAAGCGAGGTAAATAAGACAGAGAGAGAGAGAGAGAGAGAGAGGGAGGAGTGTGTTCGCGCAATGATCGAACGAACTGTGGAACGGAGAAAGGCATCATGTCATGAAAACACTGAGAATTACCTATATATATAGGTTGTTTTAGTAACGGAGAAGAATTGTATCCGTATGTTTCCTTTTGGGGACTGATTCAGTTTACTTCATCATTCCGGTAGACCTCGGACTGGGTCTCATGGTCATTATGTTTGTAGCACACGGCTGCATTGTACTTGGAATATTCGTTTTTCTCTTCTTTTTTCTTCAAGTTATGTTTTTTTCAATGTTAGGTGAAGGAATTTTTTGAAATGAAAAAAGTGAGAATCGAGGCAATTTTTCCGCGGTTTTTCTTTGGGAAATGTCTCGGAGAGTAAGCGAGATGGAGCGACTATGTGTGAAGCCATTTTGTGGCGAATTTTGAGGGCTACAAGTTAGGATTCGGGGGAAATTGCTCTATCTCGCTTAATTTCCAAGATATTTGAGAAAAACTGGAAAGAAAAAAAAGTCATTTTAGTTGACTTTTTTTGAACGATTTTTTTTCTAGTAGTTTTTTAAGAATATCTCCGAAACTAAGCGAGATGGAGCGATTTTACTGGAATCCTTTTTTGTAGCTCTTGAAATTTTGTACAAAAAAGAACTCGGGTAAAATCGCTCTATCTTGCTTAGTTTCCAAGTTAATTTTACAAAACAAAAGACAAGAAAATGGACATCCAATTTTTTATTTTTTTTCATAATTTTTTTTTTTAGAATATAATTAACGAAATCAAGCGAAATAGGGCGATTTTGTTTGGATCCTTTTTTTTATAAAAGATTTCAGGATATTCCCCTATTTCGCTTATTTTTCGAGATATAATCAAAAAATAATTGACAAAAAAAAATCAATTTTTTCAGTTTTAAAGATACTTTTATTTTTATCGTTCTTTTTCAAAGCATCGTAAAGATGTGGAATCGTTTTAAATTAATTTCTATAGGTTTACGATGCTAAAAAGTTTCTCAAATCATATCCTAGTGTCCTATGATGTCTGAAATAGCATTATAAATTTGGAGAATCGTTTTAAATCAATCCCTATAGGTTGACAATGTTTAAAATTTCCTAAAATCGTATCCTACTCATTCTTTCTCCAAAGAATATCTCGGAAACTAAGCAAGATAGGGCGATTTTACATCAATCCTTTTTTGTAGCCCTTAAAATTTACTAAAAGAAAGGATTCGAACGATATTGCTCTATCTCGCTTACTTTCCCAGATATTTTACAAAAAATAAATGACAAACTATTTTTTTTTTTTTTTTAATGACAAATGACAAATAATTGACTCATTTGATTTAATTTTATGAAATTAATTTTTTTTTTCATTGGATCATCTTCCAATTGAGTGAATTAACAAGTCAATTACTGCACAAGGGAATGTATGTCTGAATATTTAATGAGAGCATCGTTTCAATGTAGGGGACGCAATCTCTTCAATGAAATTTATTGGTAGAGTTGAAAGGAAGTCTTGCAAACTTCATTTTGAAATAATTGTAATTGAAGAAACAGAGATCGTAGAGATTTTTTTTATGCTGAGTGATTTTATGTAAATTCAGTCATTTAAATGCGAGGAAAATAATTGAGGGTGACGTCATTCTGAGGCTGTGAGGATTTTTGAAAAATGTGTGAGTCAATTTTTCAGTGGATTTTCGCGGAATAAGTGAAGATTTTTTTTTTTTTTTTTTTTTGAATAAGTGAAGACATTGAAAAAAAAAATTAAATTAGTGAAAAAGCTTTTTTTTTTTTAATTAATAAGTAGAAACCCTATTCGCTTTTCGTACATTTCTAGTATATATACGTATTGGTTTCTTGAGATTTACATCAAATTATATATATATTGAAGTATTTAAACTTTGATATTATAATTTTCCATGAATTTATGGAGTATTTAAGTGAAAAACTGTTTTTTTTACCACTGAAAAACTCGAATCGATGTTTTTTTTGCCGATTTTTTGACGTTAATATCTCGGAACTTAAGCAAGATAGAGCGGTTTTGTAGAGAATTTCAAGAGCTTCAAAAAAGGTTTCTACAAAAATCTCGTTATCTCGCTTAGTTTCCGAGATATTCTTAAAAAATGAATAGAATTATTCCGTTTTACCTCTTCCGGGATGAAAAAAATGATTTTTTTCGAGTCGAAGGGCTTTATCAAAAAATCTGAAAAAATTTGGGAAGATGCTGCGATGTATCTCCATCATTGTCTAATTTTTTCAGATTTTTTGGAAAATGCCTTGACCCAAAAAAAATCATTGAATCTCCCAAAAGTCAATTTCGACACGTATTTTCAACCGAAAATTTCCGTTTCCCTAAAATCCCATTTTATCCCTTTCTTCCATCCTCAATTCCAAAGTATCTCTTCATCCAAAGATTCCAGCAATTCTCATAAAATTTCCAGACAGTGAAAGCAATGAAATAAATAAAGACGACTAATAAATTAATTCAATTTAAAAAAAAAGTAATAAATTAATTCAGTATAGAGATTTAAAAAAAAAAGTCTTTCCTCATCTGTTGATTCAAATGGGGAAAAAGCAAGGTCAGCAAGAAATGTATACATTTGTAAGCGTCAGAATTATTTAAGAATCAAAAATAACCGTGAAACACACGGTTGTCAATGACCTATATATCATCTCTATTCTTGAATTCTCTCGTTCTCAGCGAAATATGATAATAAATAATGAGAATAATTTTTTTATTGGATGACCTTGAATATAATTGCAGTAGTAAAAAAGTAAAAATGGAACAAAATTCAATTTTTTTGGCAATATCTCGGAGAGTAAGCGAGATAGAGCGATTTTGCAAGGATCTTATTTTGTAGCTTTTAAAATTCTGAACAAAAAAAGATTAGAGCAGAAACTCCAAAATTACCCCATTTCGATTAATTTCCGATTTATTTTCAAAAAATCGCCAACAGAAAAAAATCGACAGGAAAAAGCCTTTTTTCCGGAATTTATTGGTTTCTTAAGAAAATTTCGGAAAATAAGCGAGATAGGGCGATTACACTTCAATCCTGTTTTGTACAAAATTTCAAGTGCTACAGAAATGGATTTTACAAAAATCACTCTATCTCGCTTATTTTCCGAGAAATTCTCAAAAAATTGCAAGAAAAAGCCAAATTACCGATAAATTCATTTCTTAATGAATTCCTCAGTTTTTTAAGAATATTTTGGAAAGAGATTTTGGAGCGAGATAGAGCGATTTTGCTAGAATCCTTTTTTGTAGTTCTTGAAATCCTCTCCAAAAACGCCTTAATGCAAAATCGTCCTATCTCGCTTAGTTTCCAAAATATTCCCAAAAAATAACTGCCAGCAAAAAATCGATTCATCGATACGTTTAAAAAAAAAATGAGTTTATTCTTTTTTTTGCGAATAACTCGGCAAGTAAGCGAGATAGAGTGACTTTGCCTAAAGCGACTTTTTTGTAGCCTTTAGAATCCTCTACAGAAACATCTGAGGGCAAAAAGGGCGTATCTCCATTAGTTTCCGAGATATTCTGCTGAAAATGATCACAAAGTTGACTAATTTGATTTTTTTTTCATTTATTTTCAGAGTACGGACTAGTAATTGCTGTTGGAGATGGAGCGTCAAGTTTGGTACTTTTTTCACAGGATTTTTAGGCATCGTATGTATTGTTCTACTTCCATGCTCTTAAGGATGTTATAGTGGTTCGGGCAATCTATTTTTCCTTCTCAATTTTGGTCACTTTCGATAGAATAGCATGAGTAGATTTTTTTAAAATTTTGTTTACCCCATGTTACCGGACAAATAAGGCCAAAATTAATTTTTGAAAATAATTAAATTAACATAGAAACTCCATAAGCGAGGCTCAGTTTCAGTTTCACTGCAAAAATTCATGGTCACAGACCTATTTTTTCTTTATATAACCTTATATGTTTTTTGTTCGTCAGAATGTCTATTTTTTTTTGAAATCGTGAAAAATGTATGTTACCGGACATATAGTGACGATTAATTCAATTGATTGCATGAAAACATCAATGGCGGCCATATTGGTATTTGAAATCTGAGAATCCTCCAATCCCAGTCCTCGATGCTGGGACAGCGTGAGTCAAATGCGGAACAATATTGAATATTCATAATATTATTTATTTACAATTCATCATCTCGGACATCGTTTTAGTATCGGTAAAATGTTGAAAAATCGAAATAGTTATAGTAATTATAATAACTAAGAAGAAAAAAAAAAAAGTCGATCATTTGAACCTGCCACTATGATATCCTTAATTCGTCTTTACAGGGTGGCGACTGAAAACTAATTTCAAAATTCCCTGACTTTTCCATGTCTGTTCCCTGACTAAAAATGAAATTTCAGGACCTACAAAAAAAATATCATTTGAATATACGTTAAAATTCTTAGTTATTCCTGAAAATAATTTTTTCATTAGAATTTGACAGTAATACCTTGAAACTGCGTTAAACTTTTAGAACTGTGATGTTCTGTTAACCTTTTTGCAGATTTCCGACTAATCGAAGAGTCCAATTTTTTCGATTGAATATTTATAATTTTGGAAAATATGGAGATAATAGAAAAAAAAATTCAAATTTCCCTGACTAAGATTAAAATTCCCTGAATTTTTCCTGACTATTCCAGAAATTTCATATTCCCTCACTTTTTCAAGGTTTTCACATTTTCCAGGTCAATCGCCACCCTGAATCTTTATAATTTATTAATTATTGTTTATTTTCAGATACTATCGATATGCACTTTAATTTTCATCTTTCTGGTGGACATAGAGTTCAAGATGATTGTGGTTGACATTGTGAATAAGCATGTTGCTAGAATTATCCTGGCGATAAATCTCTGCATGACGATTCTCATCAGTCTCCTGTTAATTATTGGAGCTCTGAAGGTATGAATTATATACTTTTTCTCTTTTCTGAAAATCGGTAGTGATAATGCAAAACTTGAAGAGTTCATTTTCTGGGAATATCTCGGAAATTAAGCGAGATAGAGCTATTTCGTCAGAGTCCTTATTTATAGCTCTTGACATTTTCCACAAACTAGGATTGAACTCCAATTGCCCTATCTCGCTTAGTTTCCGAGATATTCTGAAAAAACTATCGGTAAAAAAATTAATTGGAAAAAATAAAACTGAATAATTTCATTTTTTTGTCTCTCGTTTTTTGAGACTATCTTGGAAATTAAGCGACATAGGACAATTTTACTCGAATCTTTTTTTGTAGCTCTTGAAATTTTTGATAAAAAAGGACTGAAGTGAGATTGCCCTATCTCGCTTAGCTTCCGAGATATCTTTAATATATTAATAATGAAAAAATTCAATTTTTCCAATTTTATCTCTTTACAACTATTTTTTTTTTTTTTAATTCAGATATATTACATTTATATTACATTTTTTATTTTCAGAAAAACACATTTATGATGCTTCCATGGATAGTACTGGGCTTGATGCTGGCAATTGGATTATTGATCAGTATCCTGTACACTGCAATATCGCACATGATCTACACGAGTATACTTGGAGGATTTCTCTGGTTATTCATTGGGCTCTTGGTCCTTGGTGAGTATTATCATCATCCTCAGTTCAAAAATCATAAGTTTTCACGGAAAAATGGGGGAAATTTCAAAAATATTAAATTTTCTGTTGACAATCATAATTTTGTCATGAATAAATTACTTTTTCTTGTAATTTTTCTTTTAGAAAGATTTTTGGAAATCAAGCGAGATAGGTCGATTTTGCATTTAACCTTCTTTATAGGGAATTTCGAGAGCTATAAAAAAAGAAAAGGGGCGAATAGGGCGTATCTCCATGAGTTTCGGAGATATTATCAAAAAAGCAAAATTGTCCAGTTTTACCTCTTTGTTGCTGTTTTTTTCGTTTTCTTTTAGAAAATCAACAATGAGAATTGAGGCCAAAACGCCCTATCTCGCTTGAAATTCGAATTATTTCTAAATCCAAAAGACAAGAAAATACACTTTTCTTGTTTTAATTACAAAAATTGTTGATAATCGCATTCCGTTTTAAAAGAATATCTCGAAAACTAAGCGAGATAGAGCGATTTTACCTCAATCCTTTTTCGTAGAGAATGTCAAGAGCTACAAAAACACATTGGAGCCAAATGGGCGTATCTCCATCAGTTTCCCACATATTTTTTAAAATAACAATTGAAAGGAAAAATCGACTTATCCTATTCATTTTTTTATTTTCAGTTATCTACGTTTACCTGTGGGTAGTGGTAGTCAGTTATCATCATGAGTTGAAAGAGGAGAAGCTGAAGGGAAAGATTGATCCATACGGAAGACCGTACAACTATCGTCGAGCGTAAATGTACATTCACATTTTATGTGTGAATGAACATAAAATAATAATGACTAAAAGAAACTTTCGAAAAATTATAATCTATGTGAATATATTTGCCATTTACATTAATTATTTATTTTTATAATTATTAATTTAGAATTGTAAGTTGTGTTGATTGTATATATGAAAAGTTTAATGATTGCAGAGAGTGAGTGAATAGAAAATATGATAATAATATGAAAGTTACATGAATTTACATGACAGAAATATAGACATTTCCTGTTGTAATATCCGCATAATAACTAATTAAATCTACCGACTCTTCCTCCATTTTTACAAATTACATGAAGATTTTATGAAAAAAATTCTGATACGAACTCTTGAGCAGTTCGAGGTGAACTGCGGCATTGTGCTTGAAGGATCGCCTTTTATAGACTGCGCCCTACGCTCCCCTCTTCACTGTAATCGGCCAATGAGAACGTCGTTATAGGCTAAGTTCCGAAATGCACTGCCAGTACTGAAAATGTACAGTTTCAGGGACAGAAACTATACATTTTCCGTACTGGCAGTGAATTTCGGAACATGCTCCATGTTCGTTAATTTTTGACCCGCTAACAGCGCCATTTTTGATGAACTGCTGTGAAAAATTGATTCTAACGTTCAATATTTTGCCATCGGCGGCCGCCCCCGTTGATTAGTGTAGATTTCTATTTTTTATTTTAAATTTTAATGATACCTCCGTATACTTAGCAGATAGAAAAATTATTTTCAAAGCTAACTAATCCTCAAACGTTCCGGAATAGTTTAGGAAAGCCTTTTTATAATTTGAGAAAGAGTCATTAATTTATTATTAATTTAAACTTTTTTTATGCATAGATAGCAGAAATAGCTATCAGAAATTTGGATTAGTTAGAATTCAGGCTCAGCCAGGCTATATAATCAAAAATAGCAATCTATAAATGCTTTCCTCAACTATTCCCAAAGTTTAGGATTAGTTAGAATTCAGGCTCAACTATTCTAGCCGGGCTCAGCCCTAATTATAACTAATCCTGAATGTTTGGGAATAGTTTAGGAAAGCAATTATAGATTGCTATTTTTGTTTTGTATAGATTTTCTTGCGCTTGGAGGCTCAAGACATAATTTCCATTTTAATTGAATAATTATTCATTCTTAAAGGATGAAATTGATTTTCTTAATATCCCCAAATGACTTCCAAACAATAGGGAACTTGCATATTTTTTTTTTATTTTTTTTTCTCAATATTTATTGATAGTGATTAACAGAAAAGGCAAGAAAAACATTTTTTATTCGTTAATTAATTCATAAACATTAATTAAAAAATCATTTTTTTGAACGTCTCCAAATCGGACATGACGTTAAAATACCAAAATCTTCGTGTGCGCCATCTGTAGTCACCTGTCGTTACTCATTGACAGGCGTATGAAGGTTATGCTGATTGTCAAAAAATGCGTATTTCTTTATTTTCCTCTTCTTTACTTCAAACATTGTTTAAAGAATTTCAATTAAAAATGTGTTTCCTTCCAAATAAATTTATACACATAACCTCTTTATGAGTATAGCGCATCGAAAATTCAAATATCCTCCAGCCACGCCATCACTGGCCACAGCTTGAATTACGCATGTGGTATTATGACGTCAGAGCCGTTTTAGAGCAGTATAAAATTTGGAGATTTCTAATTGTAAATTTCTCCATAATTAACAATTTAAAAACAAAAAAAAAAATTTCCCTAATCTCAGACAATACTGTAGAATGCATAGAAATGAAAAAAATAAATAAAAAAAAAATATGCAAGTTCCCTATTGAAAATAATTTCAATGTTTTTAAAATTTATTTCTGCTATCTATACATAAAAAAATTTCAATTAAGAATAAATTAATGACTCTTCCCCAAATTATAGAAATGCTTTCCTAAACTTCCCCAAACGCTTAGGATTAGTGGAAATTGAAAATAATTTTTCTATTTGCTAAGTATGATGACTAAATAATTCGAAAAAATTAGTTTCCGTAATGTCCACCAGAATGCGCTTTTGTCGATTCGAGTTCGACTATTTTCATTTCGAGTTCGAGTATCCTTCAATTCGAGATGAAATCCGCCATGTTTGATTTTAATGCCCTGTCCTTTTCATGAAGGGACTAGCGCCGTCGGCGGTCGCAAGCGGCCGCCTCCGTTGATTAGTGTAGATTTCTATTTGTTATTTTAAATTTTAATGATACCTCCGTATACTCAGCGTATAGAAAAATTATTTTCAAAGCTAACTTATCCTTAAACGTTTTGGAATAGTTTAGGGAATTCTAGGAAAGCATTTTTATAATTTGGGAAAGAGTCATTGATTTATTATTAATTCAAACTTTTTTTATGTATAGATAGCAGAAATAGCTATCAGAGATAGCAGAATTTAGGATTAGTTAGAATTCAGGCTCAGCCAGGCTCGCCAGGCTCAGCCGGGCTCAGCCAGGCTACATAATCAAAAATAGCAATCTATAAATGCTTTCCTCAACTTCCCTCAACTATTCCCAAACGTTTAGGATTAGTTAGAATTCAGGCTCAGCCCGAATTCTAACTAATCCTAAATGTTTGGGAATAGTTTAGGGGGAGTTAGGAAAGCAATTATAGATTGCTATTTTTGTTTTATATAGATTTTCTTGCGCTTGGAGGCTCAAGACATAATTTTCATATTAATTAAATAATTATTGATTCTTAAAGGATGAAATTGATTTTCTTAATATCCCCAAATGACTTCCAAATAGATGAAAATAATTTCAATATTTTGAAAATTTATTTCTGCTATCTATACATAAAAAAAGTTTTAATTAATAATAAATTAATGACTCTTCCCCAAATGATAAAAATGCTTTCCTCAATTTCTCCAAACTATTCCCAAACGTTTGGGATTAGCTGAAATTGAAAATAATTTTTCTATCTGCTAAGTATTTTGATGACTAAGGCTGAGTTTTTCATTCGTGTGCTAGCTAATCTGAAGATTAGCTAACACTGTGTTAGCGCCATTTTGGAGACTTCGGATGTATGCGCCATCTTCGCAGGTAAAGCTTCAATGAGACGTAGGCATCATAATCCTCACTTAGCCTCCTTCTTGAGATATTTCTTTCAGTGATTTGTATTGTCGCCTCTGACCGTCAGACGGCGCATAGATCCAAATTCTTCAATATGGCGCTAACACAGTGTTAGCTAATCTCCAGATTAGCTAGCACACGAATGAAAAACTCAGCCTAAGACAGGATCAAGATAAAAAAGGGCATGTCTTTATTATTCACAGGAATATATGAGAAAGATTATTAAAATAAAAAATTAACTCAACCTGTTTTATCTCACATTTCCCTCATCTAATCATTTTTCCGTTCTGATGAAGTACAAGATTAATTAACAACAAATTATCAAAAGAAAGAATTTCGAAATGTCAAACTCTCGATGATTGTGAATTTCAATTAGTTATTTTATTATGCTGATAAAAATCATAACTTCAAATTTTACATTCTGAATATGACATGAATTTCGAATACTTGTAAGAAGAATACAAACAATTTGTAATGATATGAAAAATTATTAACTGTACTGAAGTTCTGTTGTTTCTTTACAATACTAGATCATGAAAATAGTTATTAACAAGTTGTTGTCTCACATCACCGTCCATCTGTAGATTGAGATCTTCATGAATCCTGTTGTAAGCTTCAACATCTACATTTATTCTTCGCCAGCCTGGATATGTTCTCGTGTGGATGTTGTCGAGAACAGCTGCTGCGACGATAACATTGAGAATTCTTTCTAGTCTCCTGAACCGTGATCCTTGTATAATCGCAAAAATTTTTTACCATATGCCGAAGACACGCTCGATGCAGTTGCGAGTCCTGATCTGAGACTCATTGTATAAAATTTCTTCGGGTTCGTCTGGTTCCCTCAATGGTATGAGAAGGTACGGGCGATTGGGATAACCACTGTCTCCAACCAGCAGAGCATCTCCGTACCTCCCCTCCTCAAAACTGGCATGAATTCGCGAATGATTGAAAATAGTTGTATCATGCGCTGAGCCAGGCCATCTTGCCACTATATCAATAAATTCCAGATCTGCGTTACAAATCGCCTGAATATTTACAGCGAAGTATCCCTTACGTCCTCTATAAAGTTCAGCATTGTTTCCACCTGCAATGGAATAGAGCACACACAATCCTATATTACAACAATGTAGCGACGAAGTGCTGAATGAAGTTGAATGATGTGGTAATTATATATCACTCCGCTCCATTTACTACTTCACTGTGACTCAATTAATTCTTCTCAGTATTTTTCTTACAAAAAGACTTCACTTGAACGAGTTTGCCATCAACAGCACCAACAACGCCAGGCATGGAGGCTCTGGTATAAAATTTTGCCTGGGCAAGCCGAATCTCTTCAGGCGTTGTTGGAAATCTGATCCACTCTGGTCGTAGGCTAGCTATCACTGCAGTAACATGGTGTAGGATCCTCCAAACCGTTGATTTGCTGATGCCCATGAAATCTCCAATCACTATCATGAAGGAACCGGTTGCAAATAATCGTAGAACAACAAGCACTTGCACCATCGGAGGTACTGCCTATGCTTTATTCAATTGAGAATAACAATTATTACAATGGACATTTTTATAATTATATGTGATATAAATAATTATCAAAATGCATTACCTTCCACCAGGTCGTTCTAAATGATGTTCAATCCTGTCCAATAAGAAACGTACTCCTCTTTTTGTTAATCTGAATCTTGCTCTGGATTGCTGATCGTTCAAAAGGTCATAATAATTGAGACGTGGGAACCCTCTTCTCCTTCTCCCCAAATTTTCATCTTCACCTCCATTATTGTCATCCATTGCATTACCATTCATATTAAAATTATCGTAAAATTCTGCCATTTTTCAATAATTTTTATTGTGTTATTAACACTTTTACTATTGACAATCACACTGAATGAGTGTAAACAAATACACGTGAGATGTTTCGTTCAGTGATTTGTATTGTCGCCTCTGACCGTCAGACGGCGCATAGATCCAAATTCTCCAAAATGGCACTAACACAGGGCTAGCTAATCTCCAGATTAGCTAGCACACGAATGAAAAACTCAGCCTAAAATTGTTTTTTTTTTTTAAATCGATTATCAAGTGATTTGTAACTAGTTTCATGAGAATCAGTTTTTCGATGGTATTATTTCGGAAAATTCTCGCACTAGTCGTTGTCATTGAGCTATATTTCTTGAATTATTATCTATTCACTCATCAATTCTTGATATATTTTTATATTTAACTATTCCATTCATTTATTTATTCCTCCATTTAATTATTCATTCATTTATTAATTTCGCTATTGGATTATTCAGCCATTGATTAATTTCTTAATTAATTATGAATTTACAGTAGAGCTCTCTTTATGTCAACTCCCCTTGTGTCAATTGACCCCGTGTGTCAACTTTTTTGTTTTCCTTGAGTCAACTTCTCACTTTCTTTATCCCCAATCCCAGCTCGGAGGACTAGTGCGCAACTTATTGCGCATCGATACTTCAGTGTTTATAACCTCAGTTTGCAAACTGCGCATGCATCAAGACTCCCAGGTGGGAGATTGAGGGGAAGTTGATACAAGGGGAGCTCTACTGTACTTATTATTTCTTTCACTTATTCATTCAATTAATCTTCTTTGCAATCATTTATTTCCAATTATTGGACTATTCAATTAAGTTAGTTGCCCTCCAATTCAATTGTTGAATCTATTACGTACAGAATTATAATGAAGAGAAAGAAGTTCAATGATAAGAGAGCGAGCAGAGGTTTAGTGAATAGTGTGAGTGAGTTGAGTGAGTTTAAAGAGGGGCCATTAAATCCTAAAATACTACCAAAAGTTTATGAACAATTGAAAATTCGCAAATCAGCGCGAGCAAAATTCCCTGCTAATGTAGGCTTCAGTTGGAATCGTGACCTTCGAGGCTTACGGACAAGAGTTGTGAAAGAGTTGAAGAGAAAAAATGGAAAAGAAGAAAATACACAGGAAAGACCAAAGAAGAATGAAGAGACTCGTTATAAAGTTGTTGGAAATAGAGTTTGTACATTCGTACTTGAGTAAATCTGTGCTGTCACCAATAGACGTAAGAGAGAACTAAGAGTTACCTTGTGAGGCCGCGTGCTAGCGAAAAGGTAGCAGTCGTTAGAACGCACTCACAAAGTAAAGTCGTTACAGAGAAAACCGTTGTATCATCATAATTAATATTAAACAAATAAATCCTTATTCAAATTCTAACTGGTCATTCTTCAATATACAACTTGGTTAATAACAACAAAAGTGTTCGTCTCAAATAGCCCAGAGAGTGAAAATTCAGGTAGAGAGGATTCTTCTGAAGATGAACTTGAAAAAATGACAAAACCTTCATCTGCCTGGGGAATATACCAAGGAAACTTGATAGACGCCTCGATTAACGAGAGATACGGCAATGACTCCGTAATCATTGTTGGAGACTACAACTTACCGGGATTGGCCGACGGCATCTACCAAGAAAGAGACGAGGGAAAAAATGTTCCATTTGAAATGAGAGTTATTGAGGAATTCGCTCTTCAGGCCTGTGCACAGTACAACACCATTGTGATCCACATGGGTAGGTTACTGGACATCTGTATGGCCTCCATCAACGTATTGGTGGATGAAACAGCTGAACTGATACCGGAAAATCGCTATCATCTGGCATTGAGTATCACCGCGGATATACTGGACAATGGCAAGGTAGCAGGAGAGCGGTACTGTTACAGCAAGACAAAATTTGGTGCACTCAACAATTATCTACTAGGCATTAATTGGGTTTGCTAGTACAGTCTGCATAACTTGAACAATGTTGTGGCCCAGTTCTACGAGATCTTGGAGACGGGTATTAAGAACTACACGCCAAAGGTGACCAGGCAGACTCTGAAGTTCCCTGAGTGGTACTACATGTAATTGTTTTATGATTGTTATTATTGCGGCTTCAGAACCCTTATCTGAGTAAAAAAATATATTTTTATTCAGCAAATTTTTTTCTTTTCCAGGTACTGAATGAAGAAAAAAAAATGTTAGTGACGACCTGTCTGTTAAGACAGGTTAATGAACTTCAAGACGAGGTGAAAAAGCGAGATCGAAAGATACAACAGTTAGAACGCCAGAAGATTATAGATCAACACAACGAAAACCAACGATGTTCGCAGCTGGGAAAGGGACAAGAAGAACGAAATCGACTACGACAACGAAAAGAGGAACAAGTAGAACAAGATCGATTACAACGACGTCCACAGCAACCACAACAACAAGGCCGAAATGAGCGACAATTGGGTGATGATGAAGAAGAAAATCGTCGAATCATTAATCCCGTACACTTCGGAGGTGATTTACACGTGCCTGCCCTCTGTTATGACGAGGCGTTCAATGCCTGGACTCCATCAAAATTTATCACAATTATGTCTCACGCCATTTGGACACCTGAAGAATTTGCCACGCAAACAATTCACCAACAAAAAAATACAAAAAATAGGCGTACTTTAATACCTGGAAAAAAAGTGGTATTACTTAAAAATTATGAAAAATTTCTCAGAAAGCGAATTTCTTCTCGCGGCATGCTCATTGTTGAGAAGAATAACTTGAATAAATATCTAGGTAGAGCGGTCACGCGTGCGCGGAAAAAAATTGCTTAAATTTTATTGTCATTAGGATATAAAGTATTATTTCATGAAGAGAGTTAAATAATTTATTCTTGGTGTTAGAATGAAGAAATATGGTTTTATGAAAGTTCATTGTCAATGGAAATAAGATTCACATGAGCCTTTTGTGAAATGCAAGGAAACTGGAAAGGACCCATCAAGTGAATGATTGTTCCTCAATCGGTAATAGAAAATAAGAAGAATTGAATACATCCGCAAAAAAAACTTCTTAACACACTAAAGAAATTTCGATCACTCCATAGACTTATTTCTAATGATAATCGATATATGTCAAGTGTTGGTATTGAAAAATTAATGACTCTTTAATAATGCTCAAGGACGGGGAAATGAATATAATTAAAAGTATTTGCTACTTTGATGCAAATCAACCTGAAAATGAAATCTATATTTTCATGAGGAAATAATAATAAAATATTCTCATTATGCCCACTCACAGTCCCTAAAATATAAAGATGTGCAATTGCCAAAAATTTATATTTGTGTGAACTGCACATGATATGAGCCAGTGTATGCGAATTGATGAGGCAAGGTTGAAGGAGCTGCGAGAGTTGGAAGATCTAGAAGTTTGGGTTGATAACAGACTCAATTTCAACTGCCACATTGATAACATGGTGGAGAAAGGCGAAGAAAGTCCTTGGATGTCTGTTACGGATGGAAGGAGTAATCAGACAGGAGGCAACAATGGCGAGGTTATACAGGTTGCTAGTCAGGCTGGTACTGGAATATGGGGCGGTAATATGGTCACCATATCACAAATATCAGATAGTGAGAATGGAATCTGGGTATAATCTGAGAATAAATGAATGAATAAAATAAATGAGTAGCACTCCAACAAAATCCGAAGAAGAATCAGAGGAGGAAAAGCCAAGAAAGCACGATTATAGAGTACAGCAGGTATTGCTCGTTCCATCCAGCCAAATTCTTCGTGATTATGACTCATCGAATGAATTACTCCATACATATTTGCGGAACTATTTGCCCGAGAGATTAGGAATAACTTGTTCCATACAATTTCATGGATTGAAGCAGAAAGAAGAGGGACAATTTTCCAATTACGTATCTTGTAAGCAACCCGATTGTGGAAGAAGATTTGAATTCAATGGCGATATTCAGGGGCTTGAAACTAGAGTGGATATTCACTGCAAATCCAGGGGTCTCATTTTGAGACCCCAAGGGTCTCATTTTGTCGACACTTTTGAGACCCCAAAAGGGTCTCATTCTGAGACACAATGGCGCCCGGGCTGGGGAATGTTGTCAATAATGCAGGGATAGAATTCCCCAGTTATGTAGGATAACGCTCAATGTTAATAATATAGAGAATTATAGAATTGAATTCTAAACTCCGCGTAATTATTTGTTGATATTCATCAAAAAATTTGAGACAAAAACTTGTGGCACTCACTAGAAAATTATGTTACCTTTTTCTCCATTCTCTTTTTCATTCAGAGAATCCTTCTATACAATATCTGAAATATACTGAGGAGAAGAAAGTGGTAAAAAATATTAAATATTAGTTTTTCCATTGGAACAAATTCATTTAAACAAATCAACTGTTTGAATAAACAAAGTTCAATAACTTTTTTAACTATTTCGAAAGAAAATTTTCTAAGGACCAATGGTACAAATATTTGAAATATTTGAAAAACTAATAGGCTTCAATTTGTCTATGTAACTTATTTTTTTTTTTTTTTATTAACCGCTTCGAAACCCTGTGTGGGTCCATTCAGCGTCATATGTAACTTATTCTGTTGAAAGTTTTTCTATAGAAATTTCTAGGCATAAGTTTCCTCTCCATTCTTTTTTCGTTTTTTATTGAGAACTTCAAACTAAACAAACCAGGGAATTTCAGTCAAAGAATTTTTAGCAAAAAAAGAGACAGAATTGATTGTATCAGAAACTCAGACTATTGTTTTTTTTTTCTATTCAATTGCTTTATTCTAAATGATGCTTGGGAGGATCGTGGCATTCTCAAAATAATTGATTTCGTATGATGACATTGATTGTCACCGTACGAACAAATTGAATTCGAATCCTGAGATCATAAGGTTCTTTCAAACTAGATGAAAAATCACAAGACATGACATGAGAAATGAATTTCACGGTTTTTTTATTTTTATCAAAAGTAGGATTTTGAGTGAGTGACAAGCGGCATGACATTGTATGTTTTTTCCAGTGAACTAGAAGTCGTCTCGTACTTCTTCCGAAGTCGGCAAATTGTCTTGTATCAACTTAATGAACTGCTGAAGTGGACATAGTTCCATACAGCCAGGTATCGTTTTTATGCTTGATTTTGTTGGAATTCCTTCGTAATAACGGATCTGAAGTTTAAATGAATTATAGTGTCATTATTGGAGAGACAGGCCAAATATTATTGCATTAACATAGAAGTGAAACGGGATAAGTCAATTATTTTTCCATTAGTTTTTGCGCGATGTCTCGGAAATTGAACGCGATAGTACAACTTTTGCTGCTACTCTTTTTTGTAGAGAGGAGTCAGAGCTACAAAAGAGTTTTCACAAAAATCTCGTTATCTTGCTTAGTTTCCAAGATATTCCATGAAGAATGATCATAAAGATCGTCTTGTGTCGTTTCACCTATCAACTGATTCCATAGCATCTCCTAACTCACCCTGACATAATACTCATGATTTCGACTGAGAAGCTCAATGATAACAGCACTTGTAAACTTGGGTATAGATGGTGGATCGTATATTCTGAGAATTACTTCAGCTGAAGCTACATTATCCTCATGAGCTGAATAAAGATACATTTTTGTCTTATTAATTCCATGATTCTCTACCTCAGTCATTATATTGTCTAGCATTCTCCGCATCAATATACCTGTGACGGCAACAGAAGCGAATTTTAATATGCATAATTCATATAAAATAATATATTGAAGAAGTGACAAAACAACCCGGGAAAAAATGTTTAGATCTGATCAGATCATTTTAGATCTCATTAGATCTAAGTAAATCCAATTAGATCTGATGGATCTGATTAGATCTAACTAGATCTAATCAGATCTCTGTCTGACTAGATCTGTTTAGATCTGATTAGATCTAATCAAGTCCATTTCTATCGGTTCGTCAGATCTAGTGAGATCTAATCAGATCTAGTTAGATCCGATCAGAGCCTGCCAAATCTCAGATCTGATCAGATCTGAGGAACTCAGATCTAATTTGATCTGATCAGATCTAAACATTTTTCTTCGGGAAGATGAGACAATTTTTTCTCACTTTTTTTCGAGAATATCCCAAAAATAAAGCAAAGGAGGGCGTTTTCGCCCTAATTCTTTTTTATAAGCATTTCAAGAGCTACAAAAAAGGAATCAGGAAAAAAATTGCCCTATCTTGCTCAGTTTCTGTAATATTCTCAAAATGAAAATTGGCAAAGAAAATCGAATTATCCTGTTTTACCTTTTCGCTACTGAATTGACTGCATAACTCACCACCATTAACTCTTCTGATTTCCTTATTCCAATTATTGAGCTGATAATATAGAACCATGGCATTTGATAATATGCCAGATGGATAAATATTCTCCGTCCAGGCTGGAAGCTTCAAACCTTGAGATGACTCACTTGTCAAAGTATTATAGAGATCTTTTATATCAATAACCGTTTTAATTTCTTTCCCTGTAATTCTGGTTAAATTCTGCATCAGCTCTTTGTACGAATTGATCTGCATTTTAACATCAGGCAATTCCATAACTTTCTCCTGTTCCTCTAGAAATCTACTCAGGAAAATATGATAAGTTCAATTGTTGTGAATATTTGAGTGGTAAATCTTCTGCAATCGGATAGATCCAGGAAAAAGTACAGTCTAAGGTCTCCAACTTTTTTTGGAGAATCTCTTGGAAATCAATGGAGATACTTTTTTTTCATATTTATTTATATTTTTGTTTTTTCTCCGACCATCATTATTTAAATTATTTTTTTGTTGGTCATCGGCCATAGTGGTCACTCCAAAATTTAATGAATTTAACACATTAACTACTTGTTAAAGCACCAACGTTTCGTCTGCTGTGCGCAGACCTCTTCAGGGTGCATATATTTATTCTATAAAACATAATCATTGCATTCAACATTATACATTTTTACAGGAATATTTTTTCAAAAACAGAGTATATAATATTTGAAATTTAATTACTTGCAATTTATGAAAATATAATAGTCATTGTCAATCAAATAATTTGACCAAGAGAATTTTCTCTTGTGTCATTCTCCTGAACACTCATTTCAACCGTCAGACTTAAAATGATCAATTTATGGTTATGTTATTCTATTTTTCTATGTTTTTACCGCCAGTAATTCTACCTTATCATATTGTACTTATATACTTTTTTTTTGTTCTGTTCTTCTTTTGAAGAGACTTCCGGAAGCTACAAAACAGGACTCAAGCAAAAAGGGCGTATCTCTATTAGTTTCCGAGATATTCTTAAAAAACAGTTGAAAAGAAAAAATCGACTTATTCTGTGTCATCTGTTCTAGGATTTTTTTTGGAAGTGAAGGCCTCTCTGAAAAAAATTGAGAAAATTCACCAACAATGTAGACATGCTGGAGCATTTTCTCAATTTTTTCACATTTTTTCTCGAACATCTTCACTCCGAAAAAAATCCTGGATCATTTGGTCCCGGTTTTCCTCAATTGCAGAATTTATACCACTCAATCTCCTCAAGAATATTTAAATATTAAAGATCATACGATTGAGATTTTTTTGGTCTCAGGAGCTTATCGATGGATTCATCAACAGAATGTGTCACTGGTTGGCATCCCTCTGCTGAATCCTGCAGTTGACGATCTTTTGAGTACCAAGCACATAATGCCAGCTTGAGACACTCTTTCGTTCTGTAAATTGAACTACTACGAGCATAAATCTCTTCTGGTACATACGAATCACTCAAGAAATCACCATACAAATCATGAAGATGTTTGCCCATAGTTTCACAGCGCATTCTACCAATCTGGAGAATTAGAAATTTCACAGCGTAAAGTGGGGTAAAATGGGGATTCTGATGAAACGGCTTGAAATGGATTTTCTTCAATGATTCCATTGTTAAGCTGAGGAAATTTCCGGTGGAAAACTTGTGTCGGAATTAATTTGTTTCATCTTTTGGAAATGATATTTTTTGAATTTCAGTAGTTAAATAGTAAAACGAAGAGAATTAGATTTTTTCGCCAATCTTTTTTGAGAATATTCCAAAAACTGATGGAGATCCGCCCTTTTTACCCTGATCATTTTTTGTAGAGAATTTCAAAAGCTATGAGAAAAGGAATTCGTGTCAAAAGGATGTTCCTCTATTCATTCCCGATAAAAAAGAAATGGAGGAAAAGATTATCCCAAATAAATACAATAAATTGATTCTTCCTGTTAGTAATTTTTCAGAAATATCTCGGAAATTAAGCGAGATATGGCAATTTCTACTTCACTCTTATTTGTTTGATTTTTTTTGAAAAATTACATATTTCCGAAAAAGTTAAAATTTACAATTTTATAGAGCATAGAGCGTTGATTTTACTCTAAAAAGTCTCAAGAATGAATTTTGATATTTGTTTCCTACCGAAAATTTCCACAGCTTTTCAATTGAATCGTCAGAAACAATCTATCTCGAATATTTCCACAGACTTCGAAAGATTTTCATAATATAGGGAATCAAAAATAGAATATACCCGTTTCACCCCTTAAGTCCTTTTTACCCCCCCCCCCTTCCCCATAAGATGTTAGATTTCTAGAATATCATCAAATTACTAACATCAGTCAAATTCCCTGGACTTGTAAGATAATTCCAGTGCAGATATGGATCATTCGGATAGTTTTCTTCATCTTCAGGAGCACGATCACCATGTCGGAATACCTGGCAAACATATGTGATAAAATAAATTCTGTTGTGAAGAAGGAGAACTGGACAAGTCGATTTTTTCTATCAATAGTTTTTCGAAAATATCTCAGAAACTAAGCGAAATAGGGTGAATTTCCCCTGATTCCTTTATGGCAGAGAATGTCAAACACTACAGAAACGGATGAGAACAAAACCGTCTTATCTCGCTTACTTTCCTCTCGCTACTAAATTTGTGGCTCACGAATACATGTTATTTTATTTATCAGTTTTCTTCATTAAAAACTCATTCAATTATCTTAAAAATATAATCCATTCAATATTATCAACTCAAGGGTTTTTCAAAGAAACATATATAGTGATCACGTGATTCGCAACTTGAACGTCGTGCGCATGCGCATGGTTTTTCGGCAGTCCGCTCGGATCGCGCAAGAACACAAAAAACGTGATTTTTCGCGAATGATCCGATGAAGTATTACAAAAATTTACAGAAAAATCGTAAATAAATCAATCTTCAACATATATTTTTCTTCAGATTTTTTGCAATGCGTGGGGATAATTGCCATAAATTTGTTTATTTCAATAGTTGATAAAAAATAGAAAAATCGCCTTTTAATTCTTGAAAAAAATGTTAATGCAATTTTATACCCCTTCTCCGTAAAAAAGTATTCTTCCACTTTTTCCAAGTAACTGATATTTAATGAGATACGAGGATCTGAAGTTGAAGAGAAATCGGCATTCGGCACTTTTCTTCCAAACTCAAAATGATCGTAAATTTGGAATAAAAAAATTTTGTTCCCATGGGAAATAATTTTTTTAAAAAATAATTCCAACACAATATTCAAAACTGAACAGAATCGAAAATCATCATCTCAAAAGTGAGGCAAATAGTGTGAAATTCCTTATATACTGATTTTTTAAATTAATTTCAATCGATTTTTGTTGGGCCTACGTTTTTTTGGAGCTGGTTCTGAAATAGCAAGGCTTTCTGTAATTAGTATATTTCAAATCTTCTATCTTGAACCTTTTATCTAACTGAGTAATATGAATATAAGAGTTCTCACCAAATTGACAAGTTGGAGTTGAGGTTCTGCACAAATAACGAATAATTTTGAGGTAATTGAAGCGATCCCGCAAATTAAGAATACGTAACTCAACATGATGTTCGTATAATGACTGAGTAACTGGGAATAACACAAATTTTTGGAAGTATTCGGTGTATGAACCATTCTTTTCATAAGCCACACAAAATTCAGTTTATCAGTGAATTAATATGAAAGCTCTGATTGAATAAATACAATACTTCGATGTTCTTGAAAAAACGAAATGTTGTATTATTGTGGAGATTGTTGAATTAAGGAAGCATTTCATTTCTTATTCAGTTCGAAAACGTCAATTTTCCAAATTCACATATCTTTTATTGTTTTTTTTAATTGTCATAACAAATTTTGGAGCTCAGATGTTCAATTTTCTTCACAGTTTTCTTTATTCCAAACAATAATTCCGAGAGTTATTACAGCTGAAGCTGCATTCATGAGCTGAATACAAATATATCTTTGTCTTATTGATTTCGTGATTTTTCACCTTGTCCACCATTTTTCGCATAAATTTACCTGTGATGACAACCAAAACAAATTTCGATATGAATAATTTATGTAAAATAATATTATTGTGAAGAGAAAAAACAGGAGAAGACAATTTTTTAATTTCTTTTTTGAGAATATCTCAGAAAGAGCTGCGAAAAATTATAACGGTGAAATCGCCCTATCGCTCTTACTTTCAGAGATATTTACATGAAAATGTTCATATAACAACTGAGTAACTGGGGATAACAGAAATTGTCGGAAGTATATTCATCATTATATGAACTATTTTTTTAATGAACTTCTCGGAGTTTACTCCATCAGTGAATAAACATAAGAGCTTCAACGGAATGAATACAAAGTTATAATATTCTCGAAGAGACCAAATTAATTTCTTATCTAATTTGAAAAGAGTGGTTTCCCTGACCCACACATAAATCATTGCTTTCTTCACTTCTATAACAAATTTTTGAGATAGAATTAATCTTCCTGACTCACTCAAAGTTTTCTTCAACCAGCCAAAGAAATTCGAGACAAGGCATGAAAGAAGAATTTCACAATTATTTTATTTCCATTAAAAGTAAAAATTTTGGATAAGTGACCAATGGCGTGACAATATTTTTTTCTGTCATTGCACTAGCAATAACCTTGCATTTCTTCCGAGCTCGGCACATTGTCTTCTATTAACTCAATAAACTGCTGGAGTGGACATAGTTCTATACACTGTATGCCATACAGCCAGGTATCGGTTTTATGATCGATTCTGCTGGAATTCGTTTGTAATAACGGACCTGAAGTTTAAATGAATCATTGCATCATTATTGAAAAGATGAGCCGAATATTATTGCAGTAGCAAAGAGGTAAAATAGGATAAGTCAATTATTTTTCCGGCAGTTCACTAAACCAAACAGCGCAATTTTTGTTGATACCTTTTTTTTGTAGTGGGAAATCAGGGCTGCGAAAAAGTTCTCACAAAACTCTCGTTATCTCGTTTGGTTTCCAAGATATTCCATGAAGAATGATCACAAAAATAAGTCAACTTGTCTCGTTTCACCTCTCCACTGATTCCATATCATATCTCAACTCACCCTGACATATTCAAATTCTCAATTCGTTTCTTTGGAAAGGATAGGAGAGAGTGGGGCAAAATGCATTTTCGTGGCAACACGATCCAGGAATCATTTTCAGAGTTGAAGATTTGATGAAAAAATCTGTAAAAGTTTAAGAAGATGGTCCAATATCTAGACGTTGATGGTGAATATTTTCAAAACCTGTCGTAGACTCCTCCACCCGCTAAAAAAATCTTGAATCATTTTTAACCACAAATCCATTTTATCCTAGCCTCTCCTATCTGCTGGACATAAACCTGACCATTCTGGGCGGGGAAAGATCATAGCGCGTGAAGTAAGGACTATCTGATCGCTACATTAGCCCCTCGATGTTCTTCTAAGAAAATAGAGTTTTTGAAAAATTCTCAAAGATGAATTTTGATATTTGTTTTTTACTAGAAATTTCTTCAGCGTTCCAATAGAATCATCAGGAAAAAAGTATCTCAAATATTTTTACCGATTTCAAGATATTCTTATAATATAAGACATTGAAATTGGAATATGTCCGTTTCAGTCCATTTGTCCGTTTTAGCACACTTTACCCTATGAAATGGTAATTTTCTAGAATATCATCAAATCACTCACATCTATTAAATTCCCTGAGTTAAAGAAAATATCGAAGTCCTCATATGCATCATCCGAATACCCATGTAGGGTTTCCCGACATCCACAGGGTGGCGGATGTTTGGGCCAAATTATTTTATACGATTTCGGGCAACTCGATCAAAGACCAAAGTACGAAACCATATCGGGACGTGGATATTGGTTCCGCGAATAAGCCCGATATTCTTCCCAACGTCAAGCCCTGTATATTGGAATGGTGAGTTAGTATCGTAACTCGATTCTATATCGAGTAGCCGAACATCGGGAACCCTATATCTATCCGAAATTCGGACCGAAGTCATGACAACCTTATGCGCACACCTAATTCGAAACTATTATCCAACGTAATTCGCGTAACCGAAGTTCGGCTGCTCTATTTTTGACAAAAATATTTCCAACCTCGCTCCCCCAATTCGGCGGTACGAATCCAAATCGATATCAGCCTTCAAAACGCCCAATAATTTTTCACAATCGTTTATTTTTTAATAATTTTTCTTTTTGATTAATTTTCATATTTTTTTATTTGCCAACATAACGATCGAAAAATCACGCCATAATTGATTTTCCTTCAATTATTCTTCTTACTAACGATTGATTCGTGAACTAAATTTAAAAAATATAAAAATAATATATAAATGTAAAATAGAATTGATATAAAAATTGATCAAGAAAAAAATCTTCCCTTTTTGCCATCAAATGATTCGATTATCAATAGAGGAAGGGATAATACTCAAATAAAACTTTAATTTTCAAAAATAGAAGAATTTTGTGTCAAAAAATGAATATTCCATTGTGAAAAAAATGTAGTTTTGTTTCTCGGTTCTTACTTCACTTTTGTTATTATATTCCTGTCAATAAAGATATCCATATAAACAATATAAATATCGATATGAATTTGAGATCAAATGATTTTTAGATTCATATAGACAGTACCATTCTGTCAAAGTCGTATAGACTGATGGTTTAGTCGGCAGCGCGCAAGTTTCACAATCCGACGATCGAGGGTTCAAATCCGCCTGTGGGAACTGAAATTTGTAATTACAAAAATGACTTTGGAATGATTAAAATTGAAATATAAATAATAAAGATATAGAATTACGGAATCTTAGAAAAAAAAATTATGATTTTCTTTTTATTTTATGTTTAAAAATTGTTTTTATATTATTAAGCGTCTGTCGAGCTCGATATGGGACTTGATGTTGGGCGTATATCGTAGCGCTAAGTCGAAATTCGTCACATCGAATTTAGCCCGACATTCGGGCCTAACTCAAAACCCCATATCGGGTCGAAATCGGAAGCGATGTACGCCCTATTTAGTTTTCGATTTCGTGCCGCTGTGACATACCATTATTAGCTAGGAGTTCGGACCAATATAGTTTAGTTCTCACGCTGGCAACACTTTTGTCCCGAAAATGAGCTCCCCAAGAAAACTTGGTTGATTCTGACTAATTCGAGGGTGCAGAATCCGAATTTGTTGGTTATCTTGTTCTCCGATTTGCCTTTCTAATTGTTATCAACAATTTAATTGTTCAAACCGTCATAGCGCATAAGCTTACGAAGAAATACTTCAAACAAAAGTTGTTCGTCTTTTCAAAATAAAGAGATTGGTTTTTTTTCGTCACGATAACTTCATTTTTGACCGAGTTACGGCCGAATAACCGTTCCAACGGCGCGTTAAGACTCTCCTCGCTATCTCGCTATCGCGCCAAATCTCATCAACGGTCTATTTGAACGGTTATTCAGCCGTAACTCGGTCAAAAATGAAGTTATCGTGACGAAAAAAAAAACCAATCTCTTTATTTTGAAAAGACGAACAACTTTTGTTTGAAGTATTCCTTTGTAAGCCCTCTAGCTTATACGCTATGACGGTTTAAACAATTAAATTGTTAATAACAATTAGAAAGGCAAATCGGAGGACAAGATAACCAACAAATTCGGATTCTACACCCTCGAATTAGTCAGAATCACTCAAGTTTTCCTGGGGAGCTCATTTTCGGGACAAAAGTGTTGCCAGCGTGAGAACTAGTTTCCCTATATCGAAACTCGGCAATTCGACATTGCCCGAATTGCGGGCTTATTTCGGTTTTCTACATGGGTATGGAAGACCTTCATCAAGAGGTGCATGATCGCCATGTCGGAATACCTGAGAAAAATATGTCATCGCCTTAGAAACAAAGTGGCGTAATTGCCAAAAACGCTAGGTTCTGGAGTGAAAGAGGTATATCTCCAAAAATCACGATGTAATGTTTTTTATGGTGTCTTTGACGTTATTTGGGTAATTGAAAATTAGAATAACAAAATGGTGTGATTACTAACGTTAAAGTGAGAGGAACGTAACTTCGCACTTACGTCTTTTTGTTTTTTTTTAATTTTTCATCGAAAGATGAAATATTACGGCACTTACGACTATATGTTTTTTTTTCCTCACAGCTATTGCATAAAATGCCCAGAAGAAGTGATTGGAGCGAAAGAAAACATACGCCACTTTGTTCTTCCAAATAAAAAAAAATGGCTTTTACGCCACTTTGTTTTGAAGCCAGAAATAGGATGATTTTGTTCTGATTCTTCATTGTGGAAAATTTCAAGAGCTACGAAAAAGTATTCACATGAAATTATCTTATTTCGCTTACTTTCCGAAATATTAGAAAAAAGTTATTGGAAAAGGAAATCTATTGGTTCGGATTTTTGTCTTCGCTACTAAATTCGTGCTTCACGCATACATGTAATTCTGTTCATCAATTTTCTCCATTAACGAGGTTCTACCCTCACACGGTAGTTCAAGAAAGCAACATAATTTTTTTATTTTTTTGATCAGTAAAAACCCGACGAAAATTAACTATTTTAATTATAAAAAATACATGCTATTTCGCTTCTTTTATTAATTGATTTTTTTAATAATAGAAGTATTAAAAATATTCAAGTAGTGGAATGGCGGCTGCGTGCAAACTTCAAATTCTTGGATGTCAATTTCCGATTATTGTGCTTTGTTCCTCAAAAATATTAATAAATTCTTCTACCAATGTTAAGAATCTGTTAGCAACAAATTATTGCATTTGAAAAGAAAAAATTACGGAATAGAAACATATCGGTATACATTGATATATATTCGATCAGCTGATGCATGCAGCATAGCCAGGCCCTCTATCGTTTCCGCCGCCATGACGTGTTTACTACAAATAAATTTTTTTGTATTGCGTTTCTTGAGCTTATTTGGCCGGTGAGGTGGGTCCGAAAGAATATCATTCAATTCTATACATATTCAATTATATCATATTAATTTTTAGTAGGAAAATATCTGTTAGATCTATAAAAAAAAAATACAAAACGTCGCCAATAGAGTGGTTCTGTCATAAGGGCTCTCTATAAGCATGTGAAATTACTCATTTTTACTATTTTTTTTCTCGATAACTAGACGGTCAATGCATTAATCATTCAACTAAAACGTGTATGATATATTTGTTTGTAACCTTAAAAAATTTCATGCAAAAATATCAAAAAATTTAAATTCACTCTTGAGAAGGGTAGAACCTCCTTAAAATCTTCTTCAATTATATATAATCCTTCTGGTATCATCAAGTTATGTGAATTTTTATCTTCCTCAGTAATATAAATATGAGAGTTCTCACCACATTGACAAGTTGGAGCTCAGGTTTTGTAGCAATAACGAATAATTTTGAAGTAGTTGAAGTGATCACGCAAATTAAGAACGCGTAACTCAACATGATGTTCGTATGATAACTGAGTAATTGGGAATAATACAAGATGTTGGAAGTATTCACTCTATGAACTATTTCTCTTAAAAGTCTTTCAGAGCTCACTTTATCACTGAATAAACATGAAGGCTTCGACTGAATAGATACAATATTTCAATGTTCTCAAAAACACGAAAAGTTGGATTATTGTGGAAAATTTTGATAAGAGGAAGAATGACATTTGTTATCTAGCTCGGAAATACCTGTTCACCTAGTCCACATACATTCTGTTGTTTTGTTTCATTTTTATCACAAATGTCGAAAGTTATATTTTTTTTTATCCTATCTATTCTACAATTTTATCAGTTGTCTCCTTTCTTCTGCTTGTTTCCCTGAAAATGTCGAAGTTTTCTTGGAGTAATGGAAAAATCACGAGAAAAGACATGAGAGAAGAATTTCACGATTCTTCCATTGTCATCAAAAGGAAAATTTGAAATAGGTGACAAGTGGCATTTCAATATTTCTTTTTCCATTGTACAAAACATAGCGAGCAGCTGCCTGCCTCTTTCGTGAAAATCGTTGAATAATTTTTCTAGAATTCTCCACCTCTGTTTCTTATATTTACTATACCTGTTCTCACTATCATGGATTATTAGATAAGCCTAAGAATTTATTTGGGAAAATTTCTTGAGAATTATCAGTTTTCATCGTCCAACAATAGAATCAACAAGTCTTCTATAAAGGTAAGCATCCATAATTTAGTGTTGCTCTTAAATTCTGATGAGATGTGGAAGAAAATTTCTTACGTGGGGATATCTACTATGATTAAAATAATATTTCCTCATTATAAAAAAGAGAGTGCGTGGAATACCACACGTTAGAAGTGGAACTTCTGTGTTACAATACTGAAATTCATATTCTATGTGTGAAGAATCAAATCTTATTGATTAACTCTCCCCAAATATTTTGAAGATCATGCACGATATTTGTAATGCAACCGTTCAATAATCGAAGATTGAGGATAGAATCATTTAGATTAGTTATTTCACATTTTTGATTCCTAATTAGTAATCACTAGGGCCGTGAAGTTCCACGTCTGAAGAAGTCTGGTATAGTTGCTAATTAACCAGAATATATGAATATTGTGGAATAGAACTGTTTATCATACAAATGTCAAAACTGATGTTAAAAATTCAACCAATAAAATTTTCAATCAATTGAAAATATGGTCGATGTTTGAGGCTTTATTCAGAAGTCTATCAGAGTTATTACATTTTTTTCCCATTCTTTTCCAAAGATTATCTCAGAAACGGAGCAGAATAGCGTAATTTTGTTCGGCTCTTGTTTTGTGTAGAATTTCAAAAGCTACAGAGAAGATCGTCTTAAAAATTTTCACTATCTTCCATAGTTTTCGAAATATTTTCAAAAAAGAAGTTCCAAGAAGTTTCACTTCAAACAAATGTTTTTTGATTCTACAACACTTGAAGGTGAAAAATTATGAGTTTCTCGTGAGCCACGTCGAAGATTTCTTTGAATATAATTTTTTCAAATCTATTACTCAATTTTCGACAGTAAAAAAATATTTATTGCCTCACACTCGTTACTAAGAGAATAATAAGTTATCTACAGTTTCAGCAGTGGAACTGTGATATGCCATGAAAATTATTCGTTATTTATGTTTGTAACTAAATATTCACCTTGGACTGTTGAAGAAAGAAAAATCATAAATTTTTTGAATTAGTATGAAAATTTTTCGACTTATTCGTTTTGAAATGTTCGCTGTTGATCAGTTTTAAAATTCAAGACTAACTATTGTTTTCTTTCAAATGATTGTCTATTCAGATTGATTCATCAAGAGGCCATGAATCTTTGGCCCCTGATTCTGCTCCTTGGCACCTGTTCTTCTCATCGGACAACAACAACATCCGTCCGAAACATGACCTACGATTTATCCAATGGAACTTTGAAGAATGTCATACCAGCTGACGCCAGAAGCATCAACTTATCCTATTTAAACATCAAATCCATCGCTGCTAACTCTCTCGATACCCTAAATAAAATAGAAACATTGGATCTATCGAATAATGACCTGGTTGATCTTCCACCATTTATTTTTTCAAAATTGGTGAATCTCAAAGAATTATCATTGTTCAACAACAGAATTTCTTCATTCAACAATACTTTCTTCGGTTTGATCAATCTAGAGCGTTTGATCATAGCAAAAAATCCGATAAAATCTCTAAAAAGAGGCGATTTATTTGGTCTAACGAAATCCGTCAAGGTTATCGTTAATAGTACTAAGCTCAAAACGATTTCATCAAGAATTTTCAAAAAACCGTCTGTTCCTGCACCTAATAAGAACAAAAGACCGGCTTCAAGTAGAGACGAAGATAGGCATTATAACTACTCTCATGATAGTTTCGAAATCCACATAACTGATGGCATTTTGGAGTCCCTCGAACACATTGAACCCAATAACTCCGAATTACAACCGGCATATTACAGTCAACGAAAGAAAAGTATCAATCTCACTGGCAATAAAATCAGCGGATTCAAAGATGAGTGGTTCAAAGTAAACGATAGTTTGTATAATGAAATTAATCTGAGTTCTAATGACATCAAAGAGCTTGCACCAGAGCTATTGAATAATTTATCACCTGCAATAACAGGAATAGTTCTCAGTCACAATCATATTGCTGCATTAAAGCGAAATGATCATATTAAGAATACGACCATTGATCTAATTTTGAATGATAATAGGATTTCAACAATTCAAGATGGTGCATTTGGAAAATTGAACTTGCTTGCATTGCACTTGCGAAGAAATTTATTAGACAGCGCTGCTTTTGTTAGAACATTGCCCGCGACAATCAGGATATTGAATCTCGAGGAGAATCAAATTTCAGAAGTTCCTTTTGAATCATTTTATGGTTTGGAGAATTTGGAATATCTTTCGATAGCGTCTAATCAAGTAAAGAATATTGAACCAGGAACATTCAGAGATCAGAAAAATCTAAGAATCCTTAAACTGATGAATAATAAAATAAGTGAATTGAAACCTGGATTTTTCCTAGGCTTAGATCGATTGAAGATCATTAATTTAAGTAGCAATCAAATTAAAATCATTCCCAGTAATCTGTTTGAGAAATTTAATCGTCATCCAACAAAGCTCAAAATTGAATTGAATTCCAACAGAATCAAGACCATCGAAGATGGTGCTTTTTCTCACATGAATCTAACCCTACTTTCGCTAGAATTTAATGAATTTGAGGATAATTCTATTAGAGAGGGCGCTTTCAACGGATCTGATATATATAGAATCAAGCTCACGTCAAATACATTGACGAGATTCGATGGCGAATGGTTCAAAGATGTTTCAGGGCTTGAGAGAATCTTCTTGGGCTCTAACTCGGTGAAGAAAATTGAGAAAGGCTTGGCTAAGTACATGAAGAATGTAAAACACCTTCATCTGCGAGTAAAGAAATTGAGTCTTGAGAATGGGGTTTTGTTTGGATTATCGACGGAGAAGGAAGTTAAAATTTCCGTATGGTGGAAAACACGTATTGGAGTCATTGAAGGAGGTCTATTTGAAGATCTTTGAAGCAGTGAAAAATGTTGATTGGATTTCATTGTAAATTGTGAATAAAGAGTTATTTTTCCAAACCAATGCTCTTGTTTTGACCCTTTTCAATTGATCTCTAGATAGACCAAATTTTGTTTCAATGGATTTATAAATGAGTAACACCGGACACAGAGTCGTCCGAAATATCAATTTCGTAGGTCGGTTGGAAAGAAAAAAAATAATAATATTTTCTTATATTTTAAACATGCTATGTATATTTATATGATGAATATTAATTATTTTGAATTTTTTTTTGGTGATTTCTTCATTTTATTAGGTCTGCGTCTGTATTAGTTTGACTTTTTCCTTCTGTTTTTCTCCCTAACAATATCAAAGTTTCCTTAAATTAACTGAAAAATTACGAGACAAGACATGATAAATGAATTACACGATTCTTTTGTTTCCATCGGAAGTAAAATATAGAATAGGTGATAAGTGGCATGATAATATAGTTCTTTCACATTGTACTAGCAATAGTCTCGAACTTCTTCCGAACTCGCCAAATTATTTTCTATCAACTTAATGAACTGCTGGAGTGGACATAGTTCCATACAGCCAGGTAATGTTTTTATGCTTGATTCTGCTGGAATTCCTTCGTAATAACGGACCTGAAGTTCAAATAAATTACTGTCATTATTGAAGAGACAAGCCTAATATCATTGCAATAGCAAAGAAATGAAACAGGATAAGTCAATTATCTTTTCATTTTTTTTTCGCAGAATATCTCGGGACTGAACGAAATAGCATAAATTTTGCTGATACCTTCCTTGTAGGAGAAAATCAGAGCTACAAAAAAAAAGTTCCCATAAAGCTCTTATTATCTCGCTGAGTTCCCAAAATATTCCATGAAAAATAATCACAAAGATCAGTCGACCTGTCTCATTTCACCTCTCCACTGATTCCATAGCATATTTCAACTCACCATGACATAGTACTCCTTATTGCGACTGAGGAGCTCAATGATAACAGCACTTGTATACATGGGCACACGTGGCGGGTCAAATAATCCAAGAATTATTAGAGCTGAAGCTACATTACCTTCATGAGCTGAATACACATATATTTTTTTCTTATCGATTCCATGATTCTCCACTTTAGCCAGCATACTGTCTACCATTTTTCGCATCAATATACCTGTGATGAGAACAGAAGCAAATGTTAGTATGGATAATTTATATAAAATAATATAGTAGCGAAGAAATAAAACAGGATGAATCAATTTTTTCTTTCTTTTTTTGAGAATATCTGGGGAATTAAGCAAAAAAAAGAGATATACTGTAGAGAATTTCAAAAACTGCACAAAAGAACTCGGGCAAAATTGTTCTCCCTGGTGGATCTGAATCACGGTATTTTACAGTATTTTACATAGATTACGGTAATTTTGATAGATTACGGTAAAATACCGCAATCACGGTAAAATACGGTATTTGTCTGTAAATTGCGCCAAGTCACCATATTTTACCGTAAAAAACGGTATTATTCAGTACTAATTTTTCATCATAAGTCACGGTATTGTACGGTATTTGATGGTAAAAATATGATCGAAAATATACCGTAATTCTATAACCTATCTACATTCGGGCAATGAATCTGGCAATAATAGCGGTCGTCGTAGCGTAGACCTATTGATCGTAACGCGTCAGGATTGGTTTCGAATGGCAAATGACAGCATTTGCCATGGATTCATGTGTTATCGAAAGAAAAAAAAACTAATTTTGAGGTACTAAAGGGCTAAAAATTATTCCCTCAAAATGAGTCATGAAAACGGCAGAAATTGATTATTTTCTGTTCTCAACCATGACCATCGATGGTAAATTCTTACATCTTCTATTCTAAATTGACTCCAAGCCGCTATGACGAATACAACCAGAGATATCCTAGGAGAAGTGAACAAAGTCGGAAATGGAAAACATTTGAAACCTCTGTACTACCCAAAGTTACCATAGAATACCATATTTTACCATGATATTCTGCCACTAAGTACGGTAAGGTACCGTATTTTACTGCTACGTAAAATACCGTATTTTCACCGTGCATCATTACCGTAAAATGACCGAATTTTACGGTGAAAAAAGATCCACCAGGGCTATCTTCCTTAGTTTTTGAGCTATTCTCAGAAAAAAAATCAAATTATCCTGTTTTACCGTTTTGCTACTGAATTCACTATATAAATTGCCTCCATTGATTCTTCTGATTTTCTGATTCCAATTCTCGAGCTGATAACATAGAGTCGTTGCATCTGCTAAAATACCAGTTGGATAAATCTCCTTTGACCAGTCTGGAAGCTCCCAATTCTGAGATGACTCAGATGCAAAAGTATTATAGAGGCTTCGGATATTGGCTATGGTTTCAATTTCTTTCCCTGTCCATGTGGTTAAATTCTGCATCAGCTCTTTGTATGAATCAATCCGACTTTTAGCTTCAGGCAATTCTAGTACTTTCTCCTCTTCCGTTAGAAATCTACTCAGGGAAAAATAATGAGTTCAATTGTTGTGGATATTTGAGTGGTAAATCCTCAGCTGAAGAATGGATCCAGGAAAAAATTCAGTACAGTAAAACCTGCCTAACTGCTATCTCTGTGGGATCTTGATTCTCGGAATTTTGCACTCATAGAGGCTCCTTCTCTGCCGCTGAGAAAGCGAGAGCGTCGAGTCTGGAAATACAAGCAAATATTGTCGTACTCATGAAAGAATCGACATCCGAAGTTTGCCGAAGCCAAAATTCACAGATGGGGCATGGGAGCCGAAGAAAGCCGATGTCGACTCTTTCGCTAATACGACAATATCTACTAAGGTCCAGTTTCCGGGAGTAAAATTAGCGTTTACGTTGGGTTACCTTAACATTGGTTCAGCTTAAACCACGGTTACCGTAACTCTGGCTTAACAAAAAAAATGGAGGAACAACAGTGATACCACCACTGATTGCAGCTGTCAATGGCGTTGCTCATAACCTCATCGCTGAAAGCTCACTGTTTATAGTGAGATTTGGATGTTTTCGTTGTGGTACCACTGATCCCGCCATCTTTCTTCCCGAAACGAGAGGTACGCTAAAGGTACGGCCTCATGCAGTCGCTTGTCGCTCGTTTTCTGCGATAAATTTGGTCACGTGACACAATTTTACGTTTCCCGCCATTTAAAAAAAATTTAGCGACAAGTCGCGGCGACAAACATGGCTATTTGCACTGATTTATTGCGTGAATTAAAAGGCCTCCCGCATATTTGATGTTTCAGTTGTCCCAAATATTGGAGAATCATATATTATCTATCTAATGCCGACATTTATTGACTCGGATTTACTTCCGGAGACTGTTACTTCATCTCGCCCCTTTATCAGCGATAAAGCTCAAATTGTTGAGCTTTGTCGCTACATATCACGTGACCCAATTTATCGCAGAAAACGAGCGACAAGCGACTGCATGAGGCCGTACCTTAACTGTGGTTCACGTCAAACCAGAGCTAAGCTGACCCGCAGTTGGCGCTAATTTTACTCCCGGAAACTGGCCCTGAGCCGGGCCAGAATATAAACATGATTCCACTGTGCACCTCCCTGGCACATCAAACAGAGGATGCGAGAACGCAAAGAGAAAAGCAAGGCAGAAGGGAGAGTAATGGTTGGGGACCGATTTCCCCTAAGGCAGAAAGCGGCTTGCAGTTAGTGACGGAGCAGTTAGGCAGATTTTGATCTACTGAAGAAGTGAAATAGGATGAATCGATTTTTTCTACCAATCTTTTTTGGGAAATATCTCGGAAACTAATTGGAATACGTCTTTTTCATCTTCATCCTTTTTTATAGAGCATTTCAAGAGCTCTGAAAATCAGCACAGGAAGGGCGTATCTCGGTTAGTTTTAAAGAGTTTCTCAAAAAAGTATTGAAAGAAAAGAATCTTGAGTGCAATTCAAAAGTCTTCTTTTCAGATACAAAAAGGATTTTGACTGATCCATGTAGAGGAGATTGGGACAAAGTGAACTCACGAAGAAAATGATCTGAATTTTTTTTTAAGCGAAGGCCTTCACGGAAGTCTTTGAAAAAATGACTTAACAATACAAATACGTGGAAGCATTTTTTCAATTTTGTTTACAGTTTTTTGCATGAAGTTCTTCACTCCTGAAAAAATTACTGGATTATTGAGCCCCGGTCTCCTCTAATTGCTGACTTGACAACACACAATCTCTTCGAGGACTTTAAAATTGGGAAAATCATACGGTTGAAAGAATGTTGGCGACAGGAGCTTATCGTTTGTTTTATTGATACGATTTGCCTCTAATTGGCATCCTTTTACTGGATCCTGCAGTAGACGATCTTCCGAGTACCAAGTACATAACGCCAGTTCGAGACACTCTTCTGTCCTGTACACGGCACTATTGCGAGTATAAATCTCTTCTGGAGCATACGGATGACTTAGAAAACCACCATACAGATCATGAAGATGTTTGCCCAGTGTCTCACAACGCTTTCTCCCAATCTGAAGAATTCAGAAATATCATAGAGTGAAATCGGGTAGAATGGGGATTCTATTGAAACGATTTGAGATGAAATTTTTTGAAGAATACATTGAAAAGCGGAGCAAATTTCTGGTGAAAAACATGTGCTAAAATTGACTTTTGTGAAAATGGTACTTTTCAAAATCTATTAGTGTTAAAATGAAACCGAATAATTCAATTTCTTTACCAATCTTTTTTCGTAAGGAAATATGAAGAGCCATGAAATAGGATCGAAATCCTATTTGGAACCCGAACTTCAATTTTTAAGTTTTATCGTAGGATCTCAGTTTCCATCTGATATTGAATTTTTATGTATCATATGGCATTATTGCAATTCAATCAATTATTTTGAGCTGATATTCAAAGTCCCAAGTCAACTTGAAGTACCGCAGATGCAATCCTGAACAGATCGATACAGTCTAGAGCAATATTTGTGTAACCGATCGACAGGATAATTAACCGTTTTTTAATTATCCTATTCTTTCATCGACTTGTTTGTTTGAAATATTTCTATTCCAACCAAACCAGTCAATTTGATGACGCTCTGGTCTGGTCGCCAGGTATTTTTGATAACTAACAAAAACACCAAAATTGGAACTAATACAAAATTGATTTTTATTGAACTTCTGTCACACATTTGTTGAGTTACTACACTCAAAATACACAATGTTTGTTGATACGTTTACACTAAACACTTAATTGATTTAAGATTATTTCCTTATGATTATTCACACTCAACTAAATTTCAATTCATCGAATTTAAAGTTTTACACTATAAAAAAACTACTTTATCGACATAAGGTAACTTTACGAGGAGAGTTCCGACGCGTTGTGAGGTTTAAACTTGACTGTCTGAATGGTGGTCTGCGCGCTCCTTTTATAGTACGTGCTGCTATTGTTCTTATTCGATTTATTTAAATTGATTGTTTGACCCCTTTGTCATATATTATTATATTCCTTATTTTTTATTGATTGAGATTCTATAACTTTTGAAAGTAGATTTGCTTGATTGATATATATCTGAGAGAACTGGATATATACATTAATTAGCTTGATTAATTTATCCCCGGACTAGTTTAAATTGAATTGATGTAATTTTCATTGATCCTTTTGAATAATTACATGGGAACTGCTAATTTTTTACCAAGGATGTTGAGATTGGTCTTATTTTAATCCCTATGTTACTTTGAAACACCCCATGCACATGTCATAGTGGTTTCTTGCATTATCAATTATTTTATTAATTTCTAATTAATTCTGTGATAAAATTTTGGGATGGGTGCAGCTGACCAGAGAAAACTGACCAATCTACAACTAGCCACACGTTTTGGGTGTTTCTGCAACTAGCCACAAAACGCCTATGCTCCAACAACCGGACACGGAAAAGTCACCACAATTCTGTTACCCTCCAAGATTCCGATTGAAAGTACAATTCACTTCAGGGAGATGGCGTTTACTCACCTTTAATATCGAAAAATGAGCAAAGAGACTGTTCTCGATCCTGAATTGTGGCGAGTATGAAACATTTGGGAACAGTTTGAGGGGCGTTGAGGGGAAACATTAGTTGAATCAACATGACCAAGCTCACTAACCATTGGACGTTTTATGGGAAATGATCCTGAATTATAATTTCCACTTCCTTCAGGCAAGTTCAGGCTCTATAGGAGGCATATTAAGTGGTTTGGAGGTAGAAAGACAAAACCATTGAGGAGGAATGCTCAATGTCCGATATAATAAGGTCCTAGGGCTGGAAAACGTCAGCTACAGTGATCCAGGCTGATGACCCATTGGCCATTCTATGGGAAATCATGCCAAATCATAATTTCCACTTGCTCCATGCAAGTTCGGACTCCATAGGAGGCATTCTGAGGGATTTGGAGGAAGAAAGGCGAATCCACAGTGCAGGAATAGTCCATATCTGGTATAATAATGTCTTGGGGCTGAAAACGTCAGCTACAGTGGTCGGGGCTGACTACCGATTGGCCATTTTATGGGAAATCACCCCGGATCATAATTTCCACTTCCTGCAGGCAAGTTCGGACTCCATAAAAGGCATTCTGAGGGATTTGGAGGAAGAAAAACATTTCACATTGAATTTCATATAGGAATGGCTTGGGAAGTGCAAAACAAAAGCACCCCCAGTTTTCCCAGTAATTATTTCAAGATTCAAGTACAGGGAGCAGTCTGAGGTGTCACTTTTGATTTTTAGAGCCCAAGTCCCATGGTTCACCTTCCTTGGACCCTATTCTACAGATCCCCTAGAGAAAATAGACATTCCACATCGATTTTGATATAGACATGGCTTGGGAAGTGCAAAACAAATGGGGTACCCCCAGTTCCCCCGGTAATTCATGCACGATTCAAGTACCGGGAGCAGTCTGAGTTGTCACTACCGTTTGGCCATTTTATGGGAAATCACCCCGGATCATAATTTCCACTTCCTGCAGGCAAGTTCAGACTCCATGAACGGCATTCTGAGGGATTTGGAGAAAGAAAGACGAATCCAGAGTGCAGGAATGCTCCATATCCGGTATAATAAGATCCTAGGGCTGGAAAACGTCAGCTGCAGTGGTCCAGACCGACTACCGATTGGCCACTTTATGGAAAATTACCCCGGATCATAATTTCCACTTCCTCCAGGCAAGTTCGGACTTCATAGAAGGCATTCTGAGGGATTTAGAGGAAGAAAGACAAGTCCAGAGTGAGTTAGTGAGATTTTTGCTCATTTCTTAATATTAAAGGTGAGTAAACGCCATCTCCCTGAAATGAATTGTACTTTCAATCGGAATCTTGGAGGGTAACAAAACTGTGGTAACTTTCCGGCGTCCGGTTGTTAGAGCACAGGCGTTTTTCTGGCTTGATGCAGAAACACCCAAAACGTATGGCCAGTTGTTGAGTGGTCATTTTCTTCTGGTCAGCTGCAGCCATCCCTAAAATTTCTAATCGAGTACTGTTCACTCCCCATAGGGGCGCCCTATGGCTTTAACCTCAGATGGAAGAATTGCCTTACGTGTTTCTGTTTCTGTTTCTCAGTTGTAAGGGCTCAAGCACAATGATAAAACGGTTCGGTTAAAACCTACAAATGACGTCATATGTAGGAACGAAACGGCCGGATGTTCTCAATGGAGACGGAGCCATAAAGAAGAAGAAGAAGTAGGAACGAAATGGAAATGAAATCGATGCTCGCGCCCTCTGCTTTCAGCTGTTGAAATTTGAATTAGGAAACAATTCCTTACGCATACAAACAATTTTTCACAATTTTCAATTTTCCATGATTTCCAATCACTTCGCAGTATTTAGCTTTATTTTGCACACAATGTTTCACTTGTATTCCACGGTAAATAGTCGCCATTGACGCAGTTCAAGTCCACAGTCCCTGTTCAGTCCGGTCTCATGTTCCTACCGATGACGTCATTTGTAGGTTTTAACCGAACGGTTTTATCATTGTGCTTGAGCCCTAAGAATGTATACGTGCGAATTTGTTGTGAAAATAACGTTATTTTTGAGCAATGGGAAATATAAATAGCGATGAATCAAAAGATTCATTATTGGTAAAATTCCATTCGGATGCGTTTTGCCAATCGATTCGGCAAAATATCAAATGTCGCACGAGAAGTGAGGTTTGTAAATAACGTACAGAGAGTAGAACTTCTGCTTGCTTTAACGTCAATTGATGACAACTGATCTCACCTTTGATTTCAGACTGGTTCCAAGTCGCTACGATCAGTAGAACCGGAGATATCCCCGAAAAATGTGGAGTTTTCCAATTTTCCCTGATTTTTCCATCAAAATCCAAATTTTTTAAAATTCACCAAAATTTGAATTTTGACGTATGTTTTCCAACAAAAATTCCCTCAGCTTTTCAATAGAATCTTCAAAAAATTTTTATCCCTAATATTTTCACTGATTTCAAGGGATTTCAATAATACAAGACATAAAATTTAGAAGTGTTCGTTTCATCTTCTTTCTAGAATATCATCAGATTACTTACATGAGTTAAATTTCCCGGACTGACGAGATAATCCCTGTACAAATATGGATCTCTCGGATAGGTTTCAGTGGCATTGTCAGTAGCACGATCTCCATGTCGAAATACCTGGCAAACATTTGTTATAAAACAAATTCAGTTGTGAAGAAGAAGAACAAGGAAAAAATCGATTTCTTCTATCGATAATTTATCGAAAATTCCTTGGAAACTGCGGGGGATACGCTTTCTTTTGTCCTCATCTCTCTTTGTATAGAATTTCAAGAGCTATAGAAAAGGATGCGGGCAAAATTGTCATATCTCGTTTACTTCCCGAGATATTTTTTTTTTAGTTTGGAAGAAAAAATCAATTTCTTCTTCTGCCGAATTTTGTTTATCAACTTTTCCCGTCATTTTTTAAGAATTACATTACAAAACATAATCCATTTGGTATTATCAACTTAATCCACCTCAGTAATATGAATATAAGATTTCTCACCACATTGACAAGCAGCAATTCAGTTCCTCCAGAAATAACGTATGATTTCACGGCAGTTGAAATGATCACGCAAATTAAGTGCACGTAACTGAACATGATGTTCGTATAATAACTGAGTGATTGGGAATAACCCAAATTTCTGGAAGTATTCACTATCGAAACTATTTTTTCTATAAGTCTCTCGGAGTTCTCACTTGATAAGTGAATTTGAAGATATTGACTAAACAAATGCAATACTCTCCTGTTCTTGAAAACACCAGACCCTGTATTATCGTAGAGCTAGTTGAATAATGAGGAAGTTTCTATTTCTAACCCAATTTTTATCTGATTCAGAAACACCCGTTTTTTCTATCCCCACCTATTTTTATTGCGGTCAATTTGATTGGTTCTACAATTTTATGGCTTGCCGTCTTCTTAAAAAAGCAGAAGCCCCACTCTCTGTGCGTTCTTTACAAACCCCACTCCCCAGGCAGGAATATCCTAGTTCTAACACATGACGCAATCTTGGCTTAAGCTCGACGAACCAAACTTCGGTTACCAAAGTTGAATCAAATTTGGACCTTCAGTAAAAATGGTCTTCGACCAAGGCTATTATATGTCCAAGGTCTGAGCTCTATCTGCCATAATTGGTCCAAGCTTCATCCAAACTTTAAGATTTCGAGCTCTCATTGAGTTTGAATCAAGACTGAATGTCAAAGTTATAAAAAGTCTCTTCCCAAGTCTGATGCACCAAGCTATGGGAATGCCTAATTCCAGCCAAGCTTTATCCAAACTCGATTTTCGAGCCTCAATAATCATGTAATTTATCTGGGACTGGGGTTCAAACTTTGATAAGCCTGGGCTGCATCTCGTGAGAATCACCCTAGATTTGAGAATAGCAGGGGAGCTATTCCCAGAGCATTTAGTTTGGGTTAAGATTATTTTCCGCCAGGGGACAGCAGTGAGTTCCCGAAAAAAATTGAGCTGGTTTGAAAACACTTCACTTTTGCCTACGAATGACAGAGGTTATCAATCATCAATTGGCTGTATAGCTCATGTGAATGGAGGCCAGCTATACAATTACCATAGCACAATGAAGGGAGACAAAGCTGGCCTTCAGCCATCAGTCTATACAGCCAATTGATGATCGATAACCTCTGTCATTCGTAGGCAAAAGTGAAGCGTTCTCAAACCAGCTCTATTCTTTCCGGAAACTCACTGCTGTCCCCTGCCGGGAAAAATAATCTTAACCCAAACTAAATACTCTGGGAATAGCTTCCCAGACTCGGGCCAAGCTACATCCAAGACTCGTAGCCGAGCTTGAATACCAACTTGTAGCAGAAAACTCGGATACTAAGTCTGAGCTGAGATTCCCCTACGACTGAGTACTAAAATATTGTTATCAATTATTCATGTAAATAAATAATTGAACGAAATTATCAGTAGTATAACATCGAAACAATATAAATAATATTTCAATGTAATTTTGGACTGAAAATTAGAGAAAAAGTTCAGCAACTTCATGATTCGATTTGATGTCTTATAATCTCAAGTAAATGGAATAGCCTAGTGATTTAGATGCCGTCCAGTGCCGTATCTACGGAAAAGCCCATCAATGAGAGATAATTTTCTTAAATTAACTGTTACATTAGATTAGATTCAATAAATAATATAAGCTTATAGAATGAATAGACAGATGGTGCAATTTTATTCGAATTTTAGTTTTATTTTATGGTGATTTCAGTTGGGCCCTCGATTATGTATATCTGAAAGTAAGGGGGATAGGGTGATTTTACCCTCATCATTTTCTGCAACTCTTCCTGAAATATTCTCAAGAAAGAAATAAAAAAATTGTCTTCCCCTGCTTCATCTCTTCGTAACAATATTATTTTATATAAATTCCCTGTAAAAAAAATTGCCGTCATATTGTCGAACAATTGTTAACTCAAGATCCGGAATGTTGCTGCAGAATTGCAGAAAAAATTTTCCGAAAAATCGGCATTGTGCACATTCTCAATCGAACTGGTAAGTGAACGGTTCCTAACAGTTATTACAGAAAGAGATTTTTTTAATAGGAAGAGAATGGGGCAAAGTAGAACAATGGGACAGTGTAGAATGAAATGTTCACCTCAGAAACACAGTGCCGTGAGTATTAAAAACGCTCGATTTTGGAGTCAAAGTGACATATCTCCAAAACTCATGCCAAAATATTTTTTATGACTTTGGGTGACTGAAAATCAGAATAACAAAGTAGCTTTATTAAAAAATCTCCGCATTCGCGCGGAGCTCCTTTTTTGTTTTCCAGGATACGTCCTGGACTTGCGTCTTTTCATTTTTTTGATTTTTTATTCCAAGAAAAAGCTTGGTAGGAATACACGTTTCTTTGGAATTCGTAAAACACGTCTAAGAAATAAAAAAAAATAATGTTGAAATTCCCGGCTATCATGAAATGGTTTGATTTTTCAAATAAAAGTCTGAAACTTGCAGTTGTATTGTAAAAAACCGAAAAAATTCAGTTTCTCTGTTGAAGACTTTTGTACGTTATCAGTGGAAAAGAATTAAACGATTTTATGATAGCCTTGAATGTCGTGTGTCGGAATCCATCATTATCTTTATATTTTTGGTCGCATTTTACGAGTTATAAAAAATCCACTAGTGGAAAATTCTAAGAACGGGTTATGGACTGGGATATGGGAATTCATTCTCTATGTTTTGTAGATATGTTTGAGAGGACGAAATATTAAAAAATATTTATTTTTTCATATTTTGACGATTTCTTCAAGATCTCAGGATATTTTGCACGTCTGAGCCGTATACGACAAATCGAATGATAAAGTGCATCGTAGTTTATGCGTATTACTACAGAGCAAACTTGAACAACCTTCTTGTAATTTATTTGTTTAATGGCGACATTGCCTCGTGGATGGGAGGTGGAGAAAAGATGTGAGAATCAAAATTCAAAGGTAAATATAGTAACTCGCAATAGCTCAGTGGTCAGAGCACCTGACATGTAATCAGAGGGTCGTGGGTTCAAATCCTGCTTGCGCATTACATATTTTTTCCAAAATTTGATTCTCTTATAAAAAAAATTGATTAATAAAAATTAATTTATTAATAAATTTATTTGTTTAATGAGTTGCTTTCTATGAATTATTACTGCAATCGTAATTATCTAAACATGAGGAGTCAGATAAATTTGATTTCTCATTACTGAAATAATGAAAAATGAAAAAATAATCTCAAGTAAACTTCAAAAAATTCAAATGAACTAATATAACTCAAACAAGAGCCAGAGCTTGAATTTTTTATTTCATCGAAAATTCTTCATCTATTTACATGACAATCAAAAGATCACAGTTCTACGAAATTTGAAGATAATATGATTTTTCGGCGCAGTTTTTTCCGAATGGATTTTCTAATTGAAATTAATGAATTTTGAATGAGATACAAGTGGTGTGATAATATATTGTTTCCTCATTGTACTAGAAATAGTCTTGCACTTCTTCTGAACTCGCCAAATTATTTTCTATCAACTTAATGAACTGCTGGAGTGGACATAGTTCTATACAGCCAGGTATTGTTCTTATAATTGATTCTGCTGGAATTCCTTTGTAATAGCGGATCTGAAGTTCAAAGAAATTATTGTGTTATTATTAGAAAGACAAGCCAAATCATGATTGCAGTAGCAAAGAAGTGAAACAGAATAAGTCAATGATTTTTGCATTAGTTTTCGCAGAATACTCCGGAAACTAAACGAGATAGCGCAATTTTTACCGATACTTTTTTGTAGAAGAAAATGAGAGCTACAAAAAAAATCACAAAAATCTTATTATCTCGCTGAGTTTCTAAGATATTCCATGAAAAATGATCACAAAGATCAAATGATCACAGTCAATTTGTCTCATTTCACCTCTCCACTGATTCCATAGCATATCTCATCTCACTCTGACATAGTTCTCGTTATCGCGATTGAGGAGCTCAATGATAACAGCACTTGTATACTTGGGCACATGCGGCGGATCGTATATTCCGAGAATTATTAGAGCTGAAGCTACATTATCCTCATGAGCTGAATACAGATATATTTTTTTCTTATCGATTCCATTATTCTCCACTTTAGCGAGCATATTGTCTACCATTTTTTGCATCAATATACCTGTGATGACAACGGAAGCATATTTTAATATGGATAGTTCATATCAAATAATATAATAGCAAATAAGTAAAATAGGATGACTCAATTTTTTCTTTCTTTTTTTGAGAATATCTGGGGAACTCAGCAAAAGAAACAAAATATTTTGCAGAAAATTTTAAGAGTTACACAAAAGAAGTCGAGCAAAATTGTTCTATCTTCCTCAGTATTCAAGATATTCTCGAAAAAAAAGATCGGTAAAAAAAATTGAATTATCTTATTTTACCATTTCGCTATTGAATTCACTATATAGCTTGCCTCCATTAGCTCTCCTTATTTCCTGATTCCAACTAGCAAGCTGATACGTTAGAGTCGTGGCATTTGAAATAATACCAGCTGGATAAATTTTCTTCGCCCAATTCGGTAGCTCCCAATTCTGAGATGACTGAGATGTAAAAGTATTATAGAGGCTTCGTATATTGCCTACAGTTTTAATTTCTTTCCCTGTCCATGTTGTTAAATTCTGCATCAGCTCTTTGTACAAATCAATCTGACTCTTAGCTTCCGGCAATTCTAGGACTTTTTCCTTTTCCGTTAGAAATCTACTCACGAAAAAATAACGAGTTCAATTGTTGAGGATATTTGAGTGGTAAATTTGCAGCAGAAGAATGGATCGAGGAAACAATTCAGTATAGTAAAACCTGCCGTATCTTCGTTAGTTTCATGATACTCTTGAGAAAGTATTGAAAGAAAAGAATCTTATGTGCAATTTGAAAAGTCTCCTTTTCAGATATAAAAAAGATTTTTTACTGATCGATGTAGAGAAGATCGGGGCAGAATAGACTCACGGAGGGAATGATCTGCGATTTTTTTCTAAAACGAAGATCTTCACGTAGAAAAATTCTGATGGCGGCTGCCATCACAAATTTGCCGCGTTCGATGGAGTTCTTCCCCATGGCGATTCTTCCCACGGCGTTTTTTTGCATAGCGATTATTTTCATGACTTTTTCATAAATTTTTCATGACTTTCATGAATTCATGGTTATAGCAAATTTCTCCATAACAAATTTCGCATTGATAAATTCCGCCATGAAGAAAATGCAATGGAAAGAAACGCCATGGAAAGAATCACCTTGGAAAAAATCACCATGGAAAACAAACGCCATAAGAAAAAACCCCATGGAAAGGAAAGCTATGAAAAAAAAGCCATGAGGAAAAAATGGAAAGGATCACCATGAGAACAGATGCCTGCAAAAAAACGCAATGGATAGAATCACCATGAAAAAATTGCCATGGGAAAGAACTCCATTGAAAGCAGCAAATTTGTGATGGTGGCCGTCATGACCAGCGCCATGGCGGCCGCCATCAGAATTTTTCTAGGTTTTCATAAAAAAAAGTTCAAAAAATTACTCAACACTGCAAATGCGTGAGAGCATCTTCTCAATTATTTCAGTTTTTTGCATGAAGTTCTTCATTCCGGAAAAAAAAATCCGAAATTATTGAGCCCCGGTCTCTCCTGATTGCAGAGTTCATAACACTCAATCTCATCAAAAACATTGAAATATTGAGGATCATACGATTGAGAGATTGTTGGTCTTAGGAGCGCATCGATGGATTCATTCATTGAATTTGTTTCTGGTTGGCAACCCTCTACTGAAAGCTGCAATTGACGATCTTTCGAGTACCAAGCACATAACGCTAGTTTGAGACACTCTTTCGTTCTGTAAACGGCAGTACTGCGAGTATAAATCTCTTCTGGCACATACGAATCGCTCAGAAAACCACCATACAGGTTATGAAGATGTTTGCCCAGAGTCTCACAGCGCTTCCTACCAAACTGAAGAGTTTAGAAGTATTAGTGAACGAAGTGGGGCAGAATGGGGATTCGGAAGAAACGGCTTGAGATGGATTTTTCTAAATGCTTGCAGTCAAAAGCTGAGAAAATTTCCGGTGAAAAAATGTGCCAAAATTCATTTTTTTGACAGTTCTGTTTTTATCGAATTTTACTAGTGAAAAAATGGAACGGAATAATTCAATTTTTTTACCAATTTTTTTTTTGAGGATATCTCGGAAACTAATGGAGATACGTCTCTTTCACCCTGATTCTTTTATGTAGGAAATATGAAGGGCTATAAAATAGGATCAGTATGAAACTGGCGTATTTTCATTTTTTCATTTTTCCTGATTTTCCCGTCAAAATTAGAAATTTCCTCAGCTATTCAATGGAATGATCAAAAATCGTATCCAAAATATTTCCACCGATTCCTAGCGATTTGAATGATACAAGACATCGAAACAAAAAAGTGTTCGTTTCATCTTTTTTTTTCTAGAATATTACAAAATTACTTACATGAGTTAAATTTCCTGGACCCACGAGATAATCCCTGCACAAATATGGATCTTTCGGATAGCTTTCACTGCCATTTTTAGGAGCACGATCTCCGTGTCGGAATACCTGGCAAACATTTGTGATTAAACGAAGTTGTGAAGAAGAAACACAGGAAAAAGTCGATTTTTTTCTATCAAGAATTTTTTAAGAATCCCTCGAAAATTGATGGAAGATGTGCCCTCTTTTGCCTTCATCCTTTTTTGTAGACAATTTCAAGAGCTATAGAAAAGGATGCAGGCATAATTGTCCTATCTCGATTACTTTCCGAGATATATTTTGTTAATTTGAAAGAGAAAATCAATTTTTTTTTTATAAATACATGTAATTTTGTTCATCAATTTTCTCCGTTAGAGATTTTTTCAATTATTTTACAAATATAATCTATTTGGTATTATTATCAGCTCAATGCAATTCAGTAATATGAATATAAGGTTCCTTACCACATTAACCAGTTGGAGTTCAGGTTCTATAGAAATAACGAATAATTTTGAGGTAGTTGAAGTAATCAGCCAAATCAAAAGCGCCCAACTCAACATGGTGTTCATATAATAACTGAATGATTGGGAATAATACAAATTTCTGGAGGTATTCACTGTAGGAAGTTTTTTTTGTTATGAACCTCTCGGAATTCACATTATCAGTAAATCAACATGGAGATACTGATTAAATGAATACAATAATTCAATGTCCTTGAAAACACCAGATACTTCATTATTATGAATGTTGTTGAAATGAAGAAAAATTTATTTTCTTATCTAGTTTTTATCTGGTTTGAAAATGTGACGTCCGTCAGCCGTTCATTTAACGTAAATAGATAGACAGAAAATATTCAAAATATCGAGCAAATAAATACATTTTTAGAAGATATTTTTGATTGCTTCCCCACGTTTTCTGTGGGCTAACAATAAATTTCAGAAACAGTGTGCAGTCTGCTCAAGTATCTCACTTAAAAAAATTTCGTCTTTGGAGAGAGATTCCAATTTTAAAATGCGTAACAAAACAAGCAGGAGCCACACTACTTGTGCGTAATTTGAACATCGTACATTTAACCCTTAGCGGCCACACCTCGATTTGGCCACATAGCGGCCACACGGGGTAACGAGTTACCCCACGTTAGAAAAACTTAGTTGTAAAAGAGATACGGGTATTTTAAAAGTTCTAATCGATTGTTTCGTGTTTGTTGAAGAATTCTTCAACATTTCTAATGATTTTTATCGGTCAAATTATAGAGCCTGGGGTAACTAATTACCCCTAGTGGCCGCTAAGGGTTAATATTCTGCCAGTGCAATTGGCAGAAAGCTTCCGAATGGATTTTTTAATTTTGAATCTAGCATCATCGATCTGTGCGTGGAATGGGGAGACAAAAATAGGCCTCATAGAGTTAAGCTCATCCCAAAGATGATTGATTGAATAGTCTTGAAGATATAGCTTGCTTTTCCGGATGTTTCTATGCTAATATCTAAGAAACTACTGGACCGATTCCGCTCAGTTTCAATACAAAACTTTGTGCTCATCAGATGTATAACCTCACAAAATGTGAGGTCTCTAGCTCAATTATTCATCAAGTTATAGAGGTATCAAGATTTTTACGAAAAATTTCTCAAAAGTTTTATACTGCATGAACTAAAAATCTGAGCTACCGCCACCCCAGGGGTCAAAGATGCAGCTGATAAGCGCGCATCTCCTCGCTGAGAGTGAAAGCTGGAATTCCATTCTTCATCGAGAAAAGTCGAAAAAACGATATTTCGACATTTTCATTTTTCTCAGGAAAAAAATATTAATAAATTGACCTGAAATATAGGAAATCGAGATGAGTCCATGTGGAGGGGATGGAGTGACTCTGAAGTATTGATCCCAAGGACCCTTGAGAGGAAAATCTAAGGGCAAGATGTTACGTCATTGGTCTTAGACTCCTCTCCCTTAAAAAATAAGGAAACGTCTCAAAAATAATTCAAAGGACCACAGAACTGCCTAGTTTTTAGTTAGTTACGTTTAAGCTCCGAAACCGTCAAGTTCAATCACTTTACAAGTGTCAACCGGTTAAGTCTACAAAATGAGAAAAAGTAGTTTCTTAGTGAATAAACATGGCGATACTGACGAAATAGACACAATACTTCAATGTCCTTGAGAACATCAGATGCTTTATTATTGTGCAGTTTATTGAAATAAGGAAAATTCGATCCCTTGTCTAGCTTTTATCTAGTTCGAAAATATGGAATAAATCATAAGTTGCATGACAATGGATCTTCCTTTTTTTTTTAAGTGTTTATTCTTAGAAACCATGTACATAACATTTATAAATTCAGTTACAACAATAAACATTTGTATAATTATTCTTTGGATCTAATATTTCGCGAAAAAACGTCAGTACTTGACATGTTTCGCTAAAGCAATTGCGGGAGATTGGAGTTGGTGTTTATGCTATTGTCATATTTCGTTTTTATTTCTGTTTATTTCATTTTCTTTTTGGATATTGTATCCCAAATGGAAGGCTTCTTTGAAACCGTTTCTTCATAATAGATCTTCCTATTGCACTAGCAATAGTCTCGCACTTCTTCTGAACTCGCCAGATTGTTTTCTATCAACTTAATGAACTGCTGGAGTGGACATAGTTCCATACAGCCAGGTATCGTTATTATCCTTGATTCTGCTGGAATTCCTTCGTAATAACGGACCTGAAGTTCAAAGAAATTATTGTGTCATTATTAGGAAGACAAGGCAAATCATTATTGCAGTAGAAAAGAGGTGAAGCAGGATAAATCAATCATTTTTCCATTAGTTTTCGCAGAATATCTCGGGAACTAAACGAGATAGCGCAATTTTCGCTGATATCTTTCTTGTAGAAATAAATCAGAGCTACAAAAAAAAGTTCCCAAAAAAATCTTATTATCTCACTGAGTTCCCAAGATATTCCATGAAAAATGATCGCTAAGATCAGTCGACTTGTCTCATTTCACCTATCCAATGATTCCATAGCATATCTCAACTCACCCTGACATAGTGGTTGTTGCAACGACTGAGGAGCTCAATGATGACAGCACTTGTGTACTTGGGCACAAATGGCGGATCGAATATTCCGAGAGTTATTAGAGCTGAAGCTACATGACTTTCATGAGCTGAATACAAATATATTTTTCTCTCATTGATTTCATGATACTCCACTTTAGCCAGCATATTGTTTACCATTTTTCGCATGAATAAACCTGTGATGACAACAGAAGCAAATGTTAATATGGATAATTTATGTAAAATTATATAGTAGCGAAGAAATAGAACAGGATGAATCAGTTTTGTTTTTTGAGAATATCTGGGGTGCTATTTCTGCAGCAATTTAAGAAAGTTAAAATTTTGCTCCCGCTAGGTGACAGCAGTGAGTTTCCGAAAAAAAATTGAGCTGGTTTGAGAACGCATCACTTCTGCCTCTGAATGACAAAGGTTATCAATCATCAATTGGCTGTATGGACTGATGGCTGGAGGCCAGCTGTACAATAACCACAGCACGATGAAGGAAAAAAAGCTGGCCTTCAGCCATCGATCTATATATACAGCCAATTGATGATTGATAACCTTCGTCATTCAGAGGCAGAAGTGATGCGTTCTCAAACCAGCTCAATTTTTTTTCAGAAACTCACTGCTGTCACCTAGCGAGAGCAAAATTTTAACTTTCTTAAATTGCTTCGGGAATAGCACCCCTGGGAAATTAGGCAGATCAAAAAGAGATATATTGTAGAGAATTTCAAGAGCTACTCAAAAGAACTCGAGAAACATTATTCTATCTTCCTCAGTTTTTGAAATATTCTCAAAAGAAAAAAAATCGAGTTATCCTGTTTTACCTCTTTGCTACTGAATTCACTATATAACTTGCCTCCATTGACTCTTCTGATTTCCGGATTCCAACTCTCGAGCTGATAACATAGAATCGCGGCATTTGATAAAATACCATTCGGATAAATCTCCTTTGCCCAGTCTGGAAGCTCCCAATTCTGAGATGACTGAGATGTAAAAGTATTATAGAGACTTATCAAATCGACTACAGTTTTAATTTCTTTCCCTGTCAATGTAGTTAAATTTTGCATCAGCTCTCTGTATGATTCAATCTGACTTTTAGTTTCAGGCAATTCTAGGACTTTCTTCTTTTCCGTTTGAAATCTGCTCAGGAAAAAATAATGGGTTCAATTCTTGAGGATATTTGAGTGGTAAATCTTCAGCTAAAGAATGGATCCAGGGAAAAATTCAGTACAGTAAAACCTGCCTAATGGAGGAAATGATCTGCAATTTTTGTTTTAAAGTGGAGGCCTTCACGAAAAAAATTTGAAAGAATTACTTAAGGGGGGGGGGGGGGGGTAAGGGTTTACGCGTGAAAAAAACGCTTTTTTTACGATTTTTTTTTAGACGTATGGATTGAGCAACTTTATTGAAACCTTTTGAACATTATTGAGTATGGATTCAACAACATGAAGTAATTTTTTTATACGAAAATATCCACAAACAAGCCGGTGACGGAGCTTTTCTGAGAACGTCTATTGAAATCGACGATTTGCGGTGATCACTGTATCTCAGCTAAAAATTATCAGAAATAAAAATCCATTGAATCTTAGTCAAAGTATCATCAAATCCTCCCCCCAACGTTCTCTGATTATTTTTTTTTTCATTTTTCAATTTTTGGTGGTCATTTAAAGTAAAAACTGCTATTTTTTACGAAAAATTGCGCCATTTTGTGGCACAATTTTGGTAGAAAACCCCTTTAATGTGGAAAAAAAAATAATCAGAGAACGTTGGGGGGAGGATTTAATGATACTTTTAACTAAATTTCAATGGTTTTTTATTTCTGATAATTTCCAGCTGAGATACAGTGATCACCGCAAATCGTCTATTTCAAAGAAACATTCTTGGAAAGGCTCCGTTGTTAGTGGATATTTTTGCATAAAAAAATTACTCAATGTTGTTCAATCCATGCTTAATAATGTTCAAAAGGTTTCAATAAATCTGCTTAATCTATACGTCTAAAAAAAAATCGTAAAAAAAGTGTTTTTTTCTCCACGCGTAAACCCTTACCCCCCCCCCCCCCCCCCCCCTCCTTAACAATACAAATACGTGACAGCATTTTCTCAATTTTTTTTCATTTTTTTGCATGAAGTTCTTCACTCCGGAAAAAAAAATTACTGGATTATTGAGCCCCGGTCTCCCCTAATTGCTGAGACTATAACACTCAATCTCTTTAAGGACGTTGAAATAGGGAAAATCATACGCTTGAGAGAAGTATGGCATCAGGAGCTTATCATTTTTTGCATCAATAAAATTTGCTTCTAATTGGCATCCCTTTACTGGATCATGAAGTTGAGGATCTTCCGAGTACCAAGCACATAACGCCTGTTTGAGACACTCTTGCGTTCTGTAGACTGCAGTACCGCGAGCATAAATCTCTGCTGGCATGTACGAATTGCTTACGAGACCACCATACAGTTCATGAAGATGTTTGCCCAAAGTCTCACAGCGCTTTCTACCAATCTGAAGAATTTAGAAATATTATAGTGTAAAATCGGATAGAATGATTTTTTTGATAATTCTACTTTTTTTAACACGAGCTGGAAGTCAAATTCTTTCATAGTGATCTAGGACCAATCGTAAATGAAAAATGAGATTATTTCCCATCAATTTGTGTTGTTCTTAAATTTTTTTAATCGATTTTTGAAAGACTCAAAGCATACGTCAGAAAAATCATCTTGAAAGATTACTAATTTTTTTAAATGTTAATTGATGACAAATGATCTCACCTTGGATTCAAGACTGGTCCCAAGTTGCTACGATCAATAGAACCGGAGATATCCCCGAAAAAAGTGGAATTTTTCCTGATTTTCCCGTCAAAGTTAGAATTTTTTGAAAATGACCAAAAATTGAATCTCGGCATATGTTTTCCAACGAAAATTTCCTCAGCTTCTCAATAAAATCATCAAAAAAATCTTATCCCTAATATTTTCACTGATTTCGAGGGATTTTAATAATACAAGACATAAAAACTGAAAGTGTCCGTTTCATCTTTTTTCTAGAATATCATCAAATTACTTACATGAGTTAAATCTCCTGGATTGACGAGATAATCCCTGTACAAATGTGGATCTGTTGGATAGTTTTCACTGCCATTGTTAGTAGCACGATCTCCATGTCGAAATACCTGGCAAACATTTGTGATAAAACAAATTCAGTTGTGAAGAAGAAAAACAGGAAAAAAATTGATTTCTTCTATTTGTTAGGTCCAGAGTAATTTTTGAATAATTATTTCTATGAATAGTATTTATTTGAAAATTCTTTTTATCTTGAAATGATAATTACTTCAACATTCCTTTAAAGAATGTTAACCGCTACTCTTTCACAATAAATAAAACGATGATTCAATATTTCCAAATTGTTAAGGTGAGGAAATATTGAACTCAAGGGATGTTCAATTCATAAAATTTGCGAAATTACCAAGTAAGCACATGATCAGCAATTTCACAACATTGGAGAAATAACGTTTTTCCAAATTTTGCAGGGGAAAGACTGCCCCAAAATCGCCAGTCTTATTTTAACCACCGAAGAATTAATAATTCAAAAGTTCTCCTAGTAAATTGAAAAGTAAAATTGACCTGTTCTTGTGTTAACTTGTCAAAAATTTCTAATATAATAGATCACCGAATTTGTTAACCAATATTTGAACTGGGCAAATCGTAGCCTTAAGTCGGAAGTAATTGTTTTAATTTTTACATCAAAATTTTTAATCTATGATTTTTCGAGTTCTCATTTAGTGCACTTAGTGATTTAAATCACTAAGTGCACTAAATAAGAACTCGAAAAATCATAGATTAAAACATCAGAAATAGTGGAATTTCAATCATCTTGGTATAAATAATTAACACTGAGAAAAATCAAGGTTCCACAACTTCAAAATAGGAATTTCAAATTAATTAAGAAGACAACTTTCAAAAATTCTGTAAGTAGTAATCAGATTCACTTTGTATTAGGCTTTTAAATTAAAAATCTGTCAAATGACTCCATCTTTGAATTTTTGTAGAAGTAAAATTGTATAATTCTATAATAGTCAAATTTAAAATATATCCAAAACGATGAAAAAAAAGTAATCGGAGCCATTATTTCAATACTAATCAAATTCAACCAAAAATCTAACAAGAATAAAAACAAGATTAGCGTCCTTCAAAAATAAAATAAAATAATTCAAGCTGTTCGAAATTAACAGAAATTGTCCTCGACGCTACAATATTAATCTCGGACATAACATATTGATAATTTCTCGAAAATTCCTCGCAAACTGCTGGAGATACGCTTTCTGTTGCCTTCATCTTTTTTCGTACAAAATTTCAAGAGCTATAAAAAAGGATGTGGGCAAAGTTGTCATACCTCGCTTCCTTTCCGAAATAATTTTTGAAGTGAAACTTCTTTTGGCAGGGTACTAACTTTTCTCGAGCGACACCCAAAACCGTCAAGTTTTGAGGGGAACACGATAGTCGAGAAGTGGGGGTAACGGAGAAGTCTTGCGTTGTTGGCGGGGGAAGCTAGAGTGGGAGCGAGACTACAGGGCTATGTTCTTTAGGGTCTGAAGTGATCCGAAGAGCGTTGAAGTGATCCACTCGCGCTTGCGCAGAGCGGATACACTATCTCTCTTCAATTAGGTTGATGTGCAGACTCCACAGCACGTGAGAGCGACAACAACATTAACCTAATTGAAGAGAGATAGCGTATCTGCTCTGCGCAAGCGCGAGTGGATCACTTCAACGCTCTTCGGATCACTTCAGACCCTAAAGAACATAGCCCAGGCTCTATAGTTATCGTATAGGCACGGTAGTCGAGTAGTGGGGGAAGCGAGGTGACGCTGCAGTAGTTGTGTTCGCTGGGTCTCAAAGTAAGTGATTCGACTTGAAGTAAGTCACTCGCGCAGGCGCAGAAAGTTCTCCGAACCTACAAATCAATTTTGTGCGCCTGCGCGAGTGATTTACTTCAAGTCGAATCACTTACTTTGAGACCCAACGAACACAACTGATGTATTGTCGTACTAACGAAAGAATCGACACACGAGGCGTGCCGAAGCCAAAATATATTCGGTGGGGCATGGAACCCGAAGAAGGCCGATGCCGATCCATTCGCTACTCCTACTATACTGTACGCTTTCTATTGATGCTGCTTTGGTATACCTCCATGTTAGCAATTGTTCATTAACGATTATAGTTTTCTCAATCTGCCCCATACTTTATTGAACCTCCAATAATCGTGAGACCTCAATAAAGTTCATTGGGATTTTACAATTGGGATGAAGACCCTGGTTTTTAGAGAGAATCTTAAGAGCTACACAAAAGTATTAGGATAAATTCGCTCTATTTCGTTTAGTTTTCAATAGTGTTAGTTCCAATTTCTTTTATAAATATTTCAGAAACTAAATAGAGAAATAGCGTTAATTGGGGATCGCACGCGCCCTCTTTTTTTCTTATTTGGAAGGAAAAATCAATTTCTTTTTTTACCAAATTTGGTTTATCAATTTTCTCTGTAAATTTTTTTAAAAATTATATCACAAATATAATTTATTCGGTATCATCAACTTACACTGTTAGAAAATAATGGAAATTTCGACAATTTGATGGGAATATTCATAAACGTGATAATGAATTTTTTTAAATGGGAAGATTGTAATGAAATCTGTGAGTTTCAGAGGAAATTCAAAGGAATCTATGAGTCTTAAGTAGAATTAAGACGAAAATTCTACAACTTACTTGGATTTTTAACTGAACATGAATATTCAAGATCAAAATGACTTGAATTTTCAATTTTTTTTTGGATTTTCCTATTTTTACTCAATTTTCAAGAAACAATTATACTGAAATTTACAAATTTCATTGATATCCATGCGTGAAATTATCTGAAAATCGATGATGTGTTCATTTTTCAATGACGTGATCATCTAAAATTTCAGTAAAAATATGACTTGTTAGAAATTTCCGGGATTTTACACGAAAAATTCACACGGAAATTTTTAACAGTGTAATCCACCTCAGTAATATGAATATAATATTTCTCACCACATTGACAAGCAGCAGTTCAGGTTCAGCAGAAATAACGAATAATTTTACGGTAACTGAAATAATCACCCAAATTAAGAGTGCGTAACTCAACATGATGTTCGTATAATAACTGAGTGATTGAGAATGACCCAAATTTATGGAAGTATTCACTACAGAAATTTTCCTTTTATAAGTCTCTCGGATTTCTCACTTTATAAGTAAACTTGGAGATACTGCCTAAACAAATAGAATAATCTCCTATTTTTGAAAACACCAGATTTTGTATTACTGCGGAGTTTGTTGAATAATGAAGGAAAATTTTATTTTTTATCTGATTCTTATCTAATTCGAAAACACCAATTTTTTCATACCCACACATTTTTTTGACGTCAATGTTATTGGTTCTAGGATTTTATTGTTTGCCGTATCAAAGTATTTCTAAACCAACCAAAAAGTAACGAGACAAGACATGAGAATATCACGATTTTTTTATTTCCATCGAAAGTGAAATCTAAAATAAGTGATGAGTGGCATGACAATATATTTTTTCCACATTGTACTAGCAATAGCCTCGAATTTTTCCCGAACTCGCCAAATTGTTTTCTATTGACTTAATGCTGGAGTGGACATAGTTCTATACAGCCAGGTATCGCTTTTACGTTTGATTCTGCTGGGATTCCTCCGTAAAAACAGAATTCTAAGCGATTTTTACCCCCTAGAAAAAATTTCCCGTAAAAAAAAACGGAAAAAAAATTCCTAAAAAAAAATATCCCCGGAAGAAATCTCCTTAATTGTATATGAATGTGGGTCATTCCATGTCAAATCGATCAATAGTTGGAATCGACCCCTTTTGATTTAGGTGAAATTTGGTCAGAAGTTTTCATTTATCATGTAATGAAGTTCTGCCAAAGGAAAAATTTTTTTTTTTTTTTTCAAAAGTTATGCAACTTTCAAAATTTCAGTATTTATCCTGTTTTTTACACTTATGTTTCAAAGATTGCGAAAACTATTATAATTATACTGATGATCTGAGCTAGGCTTTTAAGGGGATACTTGAGGTTACCAAAAAAAAAAATTTTGAATTTTTTTTTTTTAAAATCCCTTTTTCACAGAATTTTGAAATTTTAAAAATCGTAAAAATGAAAGTCCGCCATCAATTTTTTCGCTCTAATTTTTTTCTAGAGTACCTCTAACTAATCTTAAAAGATCCTGAAATTTTTGGGATGGGGTATTGTTCCCTTCAAAAGATATAAATTTTTGAATTGAAAAAAAAAAAAAAAAATTCTTTGGGACCCACTGAATAAAACGATGATTGATAAATGAATTTTTGTGCCTTGAAATTGAAAATAACAAGTGAATCTATCATTGTTTCATTCAGTGGGTCTCAAAGAAAATTTTTTTTTTTTTTAATTCAAAAATTTATATCTTTTAAAAGGAAAGAAACCCCATCGCAAAAATATCAGGATCTTTTAAGATTAGTAAGAGGTACTCTAGAAAAAAATTAGAGCAAAAAATTTAATTGCGGACTTTCATTTTTTCGTTTTTTAAAATTTCAAAATTCTGCAAAAAAACGATTTTTTGAAAAAAAATTTCAAAAAATTTTTTTTTGGTAGTCTCAAGTATCCCCTTAAAAACCTAGCTCACATCATTAGTGTAATTATAATAGTTTTCGAAATCTTTGAAACCAATGTTCTCTGGTAGAAATAGAAGTATAAAATTTTTTAGGTCAACTATTTTTTTTCGAGAATATCTCGAAAAATAAGGGAGATAGGGTCATATTGCCGTCTTTCTTCTTTGTAGCTCTTGCAGTTCTCTATAGAGCAGGAATGGGATGAAATCGCTCTATCTCGCTTAGTTTCTCAAAAATTTGGCAAAAATGTGAAATTAAAAGAATAACTCGGGTGGACTGAGATCAGTTGATTTTTGTGTCATTCTTTGAAAATATTTGGGAGACTGAGCAAGATACGATGATTTCGGTCTGGAAGATTTCCATCGCTATTCAAATTCTCTACAAAAAAATCAAGACAAAATCGCCCTATGTCGATTATTTTTCGAGACATTCGTCAAAAAAAGAAATAAGAGAAATAGAATGAATTTATTAAAATGAGTCTTTTTTTTTGTCATTTGTTTTTTGAAAATATCTCGAAAAATAAGCAAGGTAGGTTGATTTGGCTCCATTTTATTATATTCGGCAGCAGCATACTGACTAAATTTGTAAAAATTATTCATTATCTGGTAAATTTCCGGACACTGTAATTGCCATCTTTACTTTAATTCCCGGAAATATCTTAATTTTGAAAAAAAAAAATTAATTCATTATTTTACTTTTATTATTTCTGACGGTTTTATGATTGCATGCTCTCAAATATATACAGATGTTGAGCAGTAAAAAAAATTTCCACAACACTAATAAACAATTACAATTTTATTTTCCATTTCATTTCGAATTCGTGATCCACGTGGAAAAGACTCCTGTTATTTTTTTATTGAATCCACACTCTAAAAACTCTAGAAATAATCACAAGAAAAAATACATATGTCTCACGAGTCAGGAATGAATTCACACCTTCGATGAGGAAATATAATAATGGGAAATGAAATTTACACAAAATATGCACAATCAAAATACTCCGAGATATGAACAATTTCGAAGTTCTCTTTTTAAATACTTCTGATTAGCAATTGGATGAGTCAATAAGAATTAAGATGATCAACTAAATTCGAATAATTTTTGTCATTGTCTAATCATTTAGTTGAAATTATCGTCGCTATCTTCATTCTGATTTTTCAAAATTGAGAAAAAATTGATAACCAAACGTATTCAAAAAGAAAATTTGGAAAATGTTTTCTATCTCTGATTATTGTGATTGTGCATATTTTATTCTACATCGTTGCATTTCCACATCGAAGGTATGAGTTCATTTCTAGCTCGTGAGACACATTACTCGAGTTCCTAGAGTATGGATTCGCAACAAATATCAGTAGTCTTTCCATGTGGATCATGCATTAGAAATAAAATGAAAAACTAGAGGTGTGTAGTTGCTCGCTCGCTACGTTCGCTCGCGAATAGAGGAGTGCGTAGTTGCTCGCTCGCTACGCTCGCTCGTGGATCGAGGAGTGCGTAGTTGCTCGCTCGCTACGCTCGCTCGCAAATGGAGGAGTGCGTTACTGTTAATTAGAAGGAATTAGTAAGAATGTACTGTGATGAGTACGGCTCGAAGATAGTATCTGGTTCGAATCATGCAGTGTTTATACACTAGATAGCGATCCGAGTGAGTAAGAGAGGGAAATAAAATATAACAAGCAGGAGCCCCACTACTTGCGCGTAATTTGGACATCGTACATTCAATATTCTGCCAATGCAATTGGCAGAAAGCTTCCGAATGGATTTTTCAATCTTACATCTACCGTCATCAATCTATGCGAGGAATGGGAAAACCAAAATAGGCCTCAGAGGGTTAAGCTCGTCCCAAATATAATCAATTGAATAGTTTTGAAGATATAGCTTGCTTTTTCGGAAGTTTCTATGCTAATATCTAAGAAACTACTGGACCGATTCCGCTCAGCTTCAATACCAAACTTTGTGCTCATCAGATGTATAACCTCACAAAATTTGAAGTCTCTAGCTCAATTATTCATTAAGTTGTCGTGGAATCAAGATTTTTACAAAAAATTTCTCAGAAGTTTCGTACTCGATAAACTAAAAATTTGAGCTCCCACCACCCCGGGTGTCAAAGATGCAGCTCTTGGATGCGGTTCTCCTTGCTGAGAGTGGATGCTGTGATTCCATGTTTCATCGAGAAAAGCCGAAAAAACGATATTTCGACATTTTCATTTTTCTCAAGAACTATCCGGCCGATTCAGCTAAAATTTTTGTGAGAGCTTGGGGCACGCATGGCAAACTTATGGTAAAATCTTCAGATCGCTCGCTAGCCCCATTTCAGAGTAAAGCGGAAAATGCGTCATCACACACACACACCCACATACATACACACAGACATTTTTTTAAAAACGGCGGTTCTTGACGTTTTGGGTCATTTGCAGTCATATTATGATGAAATCTCAAACTCGAAAAAAATTACGATTCCAAAGTTTTCATTCGGAAGCAAAAAGTACAGCTTTCATAGTTATTCACTAATTATTACTATTACATGCTCGGAAGCTGCATTTGCAAGAGTTTAAAATGTTTCATATATTATTTTCTATCATTTCCTTTTTTTTTTAATCCAAATCGGAACATTCAATTTTGTAGAATAAGATGAAATGTGCGATTTTCCATAAGGCTCAATGTTAAACTCGTGAAATTTCCGGTGTCAATATCTTTTGACTCGTTCTCGCTAGCCCTTCAGAAATTCAACTGGATTACTATTTTATCATAATCTACGAATGTGCCAAATTTCAGAATTTTTGGAACGGTCAAGCAAGGACCGGTGGTACTACCTGAATTCTTTCTTTTCCCTCGCTCCAATTATTTCTCTTAAAGTTACAGCCCTTCAGAAATCACTAAAACATGCGAAGAAAAAAAATTCAGCTCTTTCAAGAGGGGGGGGGGGTAGGGTATTTAATTTTTTTTTTCTCGATTTTTTGAAAAATTTTGAGGTGAAAGTACCATATTTCAGGAATATTCTGTGAAAATTTCAAGTCGATCCGAGAAAAATTGACGGTAATACAGCATTTTTAGTATGAGTGGTTTAGAATCGAGCTCAAATCAAAACTACGCTTCCAAGCAAAGAAGGTTGCGTTGGCCAATGACAAGAGTGGCAACGTATTCTGGACACCTCTGATGATATAATAGTTTCATATTGTGCAGACGCGGAATTGACGACTCTATGTAAGTAAAAAGTTTAAATTTCAAAATTCAAGTTCAAACTTCAAATCGATTTCCCCACAACTTGCTTTTTGAAAGTCGGTGGACACTCTCACTCAGAATCTACTGAACCGATCGATTTGATTTTTTGCACACTTAATTAAAACATATTCAGCGAGGTAACGCTGTCGAGTTTTTAAAAAAAATTTTATTTTAAGTTTTTTGTATAGGAGCTTGAATGTTGGTTTTTTAGTCGAAAATCGGGTTTTAGACTTTAAAGTGCAACCAAAAATCCAAAAATGTAAAAAAAAAATTTTTCTCGTCAGGGTTACCTGGGTAATCTTATAAACTAACGGAATCGCTTCGCTTTTTTCGTTTTAGATGATCCAGTCTTGAGTTCCGCTGTCCACCGCAAAACGCTCTTTTTCCGAGGCGCCTGACAATAGTTGCTCTCACTGGCTCAAATCTTTATATTTTTCCACGAAAATTTCACAGAGTCTTCTTGAAATGTGACTTAAGAATACCCCATGGGAACAACATCATTTATATTAACTGTTTCGTCAATAAAAATTCATAAAAATATGCCGTTTTTGGACCGAATTAACCCTACCCTCCCCCCCCCCCCCCCCCCTTAACAGTTTTGCTGAGTATAGATTCCGAAATCTTTCAAGGCTATTGATACATAAGCATGAAATTGTATTTTCTTTCCTGGTGTTTTATATCTCAAAAACCATTGCTATAAATTTTCATACTCATGCGCGTGAGCCACGCTGCAAGTAGTAAAATTTTGAGTGACTTATACAGGAATATAATTGACGTTCCATGTTGAGTTGAAGTGAGGAGTTTGAGTGTGGAAAACATGCAGTGATTTATGCAAAAATAGAAATAATAATTGTGGGTTTGAAATATATATTAAGAGCTTATAGCCAAAAGGCATTGGGTTTAGAGAAAGAACCATGAGATCTTCAAAAATATTTACGGGGATTATCTTCTTGTTATCGATGACTTCGGGGATTTTCATATTCATGTGGAGTAGAAATAATGATTTGATGCGGATGCTGAAAACCTTTCCCAAACTATCTGAAGAGGCGTTAGGTACAGTAAACTCAATAATTTTTTTTTTTTTCAATTTGAGGAATTGAGGGAATACTTCAACACAATTTCTATTGATTTTCTTCTATCTTTTGAAGGATAGATAAGAAAAATGGTTGATTGTTTGGGAAACGTATCATTTATTAGTAATATGTATGTTCTGATTCCTTGGATATTAATTTCAGCCGAAAACACTGAGCCAGGAGGTGAAAAAAATATATTTTTCCTTGAAACATTGACACGTGGAGTTAAAAACTTCACTCTGTCCGCGAGACAGGCTTGTTCAATGGAATCAGCAGCTAAAATGAATCCAGGAATGCAAATATCCTTATTGATTCTCAGTAATGCTCCTTTTTCGTCAACAACAGTGCACAATTTGGATATTTTATCGGCTTACAAGAATATTGCAATTAAACGAATCACTCTAGAGGCTTATTTGAAAAACACACCACTTGAAGAATGGTGGAGGACAGGAATTATGAATACTAGTATATACCCGACAACTCACTTTTCTGATGTTCTTAGATTGGTAACTTTATGGAAATTTGGAGGCATTTATCTTGATCTTGATATGATTGTCATGAAGTGAGTATCTCGGCTACTCATAAATGCTAATAGGAGAGACTAGGGCGAAAAGATTCAAGATTTTTTTTTCAGTGAAATAATTAGTACAAACATGTGAAAATAATTGAGAACATACTCGAACATGTCTACATTGTTTAGGAATTTCTTTTTAAATTTCCGTAGATGCCTATACTCTCCAAAAAAAAATCTGCTCTTTTGCTCTACAGGATGAGAAGTTTTCCGTGATTATTTGTGTATTATAAACTGACTATTTTATTACAGATCATTAGAAAATATGACGAATTTCGCGGCTACGGAGAGCGATGACTATGTGAATGGTGCTGCTCTCGGATTTTCTGAAACTGGTGTAGGTAAAAAGTTTATCAATGCCTTTTTGCAAGATTTAAAAGAAAACTTCAAAGGCAGGGAATGGTCGGAGCAAGGACCACTTCTCACTACACGAGTTCTGAAAAAATTATGTGGGAACTCTGTAAGCATTTTTTTATATTTTCAAGTAAGGGACTCTTCTCTCTACTGGAACCTTTTGCAAAATGTTTTTCTTATAACAGATTGCTGATATGATTAGCAATAACTCCTGTCAAGGATTCACTGTCTATCCAACGTCTTCATTTTACCCGATTCATTGGGAAAATTGGAAATTATTATTCGCTGAAGACAATTATTCATCGACCATGAATGCACTAAATGAATCTTTCGCAGTTCACTTCTGGAATGCGTGCCGAGGACACAAACCTGTCAAAGTCACCAGCCGATCACCCTACGTTACTTTAGCGAGTAAATATTGCCCGAAAATTTTTAAAAGTTTGGATAAATTTATATAAAATGAGAAATTTAATGGAATCATTGAATTTCTCTACAAGAAGCATTCTTTTTTTCGGGAAATAGAAAATAATCGTTGATATCGTCTTTTCTTATTTCCTACTTTTCTTTATCATTTTTGTTTCTCTACACTTGAATTTTTTATCTCATATATGAGCGAAACATGTTATGTACAAAGCCGATCGGCGTTTATATAAATAAATAAATAAATAAATAAATATCAACTAAATAGAAAGAAAATTATTTTACAATTTATAGTATTATTTTATTAATCTAAACAATCATTTTTGCTGAAGCTGCATAACTAGGAAGTGGAAAAATATGGAATAAATAATTGCTAATTATTTACTTTGAATTGAATCACAATTAAAAATAAAGCGAAATCAAACCAGTTGAAAAAATTCTTGAATTCATGTCTGGAGTTTTGTGTTCCTACTTCTCATTAATTTTTATTCATTGTTATTCTTCTTATTTATCATAATATATTAATCCGAGAATATTCCGATCGATTATCCTTGAGAAATGCATGCTGACACCTCTTAATTTTTCTGTCAAATGAAAAATGTTTTGCGAAAAAATTCGAAAAATTCTATGATAAACTTCAAAGCCGAGCTCTTCTTAATCAAGCTTGCCTTTTTATTTGCTACAAATGTTTTACGACTTGTAAAAAATGCAGTGGTGGAAAAGAGAGATTGTTTGTAACATTTCATAGCTGTGGTATCAGCCGTTTGGATTCATTGGAAGTCAAAATAGAACGTCCCGGGAAAAAATGAACAGATATGACTAGACCTAATTTGATCAAAAATGTGCGAATCTAATCAGATCTCAAAACTAGCCAGATCCAATTGGATCAAATTGAATCTGAGTTTTTCTCAAATTTGGCCTTCTTCAATCCAATTTAATTGGATCTGATCAGATCCAACTAGATCTGCCCAAAATCCACAATCATAGGATAAAAATTAAAAAATTCAAAGGGAAGACAGGATGAATAGAGATCCGAATTCGTTGCTGAATTTTCATAAATTAAAATGATAATTCCTAGAGGAAAAAAATCGATAACAAATCTCAGGTGAACGGGACTCGACCTTCGGATGATTAGTCGGCGACTCTACCAACTTTTCTTCGTTTGAGAACGCGTTTATTCACAAATAATCAATTTTTTTACATGTTTCTTCTTACTAGCAAACACCTCAAAGCTAGGTTATGTTATTTCCTAAATTCACATTTAGATTAACGGCCAAGGCACTTGAGATCATAGCTCTTGTTAATACTTTTTGTAGATAATTTATCTTGTTCTCTTTTTATATGCCACTCTAGCAACTGAGCTACCGTTCCTTTTCATACTTTGTAATAATGAAATTTCGATCCTCATAATTCCATGTCTGCCCACCATCCGTAGGCTAATTAAAATGAATTGAAATTTCTAGAGGTGAAAAATTCGAAGAACGGCAATGCCCGAAGCGAGATCTAGAATTTATTTTATTATCCATTAAAATATCAGATCTAGTTAGATCTGAGTATTTCTTTTCCTGGTCTTTAAAATTGGACTGAACAGTGGCTTCACTATTTTCATTCTTATATTGAGTTATTTTTTTTCTTATGGATCAAATCGTGATCAATGAAGTACAGCATTAGATCGAAAGAGGTCTGATTAGATCGATCTAATCAGACCTAATTTGATTGAATGGGTCTGATGGAATCTCATGCCTGATCAAACTGAATCTATTTGGATTTGATCTGACCCAAAAAAGTCGTATTGAGTGTAACATCCGATACCTGCTGATCTAACTAAATCCAGTTAAATGCCATGTCTGCTTCACCTATGGCTAATCAGATCTGGTCTGATCTGAGCCTTTTGACTGCACATCAAATCAGACCAAACTTAACCGGCTAGGATCTAATCTGATCCGAACAGGTGATATCGAGCAGCCTGCCAGATCCGTCTGGATCAAATTAGATCTGATCTGCACAGATCTCTCTGAATGTCATGTCTCTTTCAACCATAACTAATCCGATCTGGTTTGATCTCACTGAATATCATTGAATCAAAAATTAGATCTATACAGATATGATTCGATCAATTTTGATCGGGTTTCGATCAGATTTGACCCGTCCATTTTTTCCCGGGACATCACACTTCTTATCTATAGATTTGATACTGTCGTATGAAGTTGTTTCAAGCTAACCGAAAAATGACGAGATAAAATATGAAAATATCACGATTCTTTTATTGCATACATACTTTATTTCCAAAATTTTGTATTATTCTGAAGATTAATATGAAAAAGTATTTCATTCTTTATTTAGTTCAAAAATCTCCCTTTTTCCTGATCATCGTATATTGTGTCATTTTCCATTGTTATAAGCAACTTTTCAGATAAGATGTTGATATCTTATTCGTTCCACGATTCCATTGTTTGTTTTCTTCCTTCTGGTTGTCTTTTTGAAAGTTTCAAAATTTACTTGAACTAACCGAAAAATTAGGAGACGAGACATGAGAAAAAAATTTCATGAGACTTTTATTTTCATTAAAAGTAGAATTTCGAATAATTGACAAGTAACATGACAATATATTTTTTCTCCATTGTACTAGAAATAGCCTCACACTTCTTCCGAACTCGCCAAATGGTCTTCTATCAACTTAATGAACTGCTGGAGTGGACATAGTTCCACACAGCCAGGTATCGTTTTTATGGTCGATTGTGCTGGGATTCCTTCGTAATAACGGACCTGTCGTTCAAATAAATTAATCATGATTCAAAAGACAAGCCAAATATTATTGCAGTAACGGAGGGGTCAAACAGAATGAATTAATTAATTTTAAATTATTCTTCACAGAATAACTCCGAAACTGAACGAGATAGGGCAATTTCTGCTAATCCATTTTTCGTGGAGGGAAATCAAAACTACAAAAAAAGTTGTAACGAGTTCCAATAGCGAATCTCAACTCACCCTGACATAGTACTCGTGATCGCGATCGAGAAGCTCAATGATAACAGCACTTGTATACTTGGGCACATGCAGTGGATCGTATACTCCGAGAGTTATTAGAGCTGAAGCTACATTACCCTCATGAGCTGAATACAGATATATCTTTGTCTTATTGATTCCATGATTCTCCACCTTGCTCAACATTTGGTCCACCATTCTCCGTAACAATCTACCTACAATGATAATGTCTGTAAATTCCAATATAGATGATTCATATGAAATAATGTAGTGGCAAAGAGATAAAAAACAGGATACCTCAATTTTTTCTTTTTTTCGAGCATATCTTGGACGGTAAGAAAAATGAAGCGATTATGCTCGAATCTTCTCGAATAGATCAGAAGAAAATTGAATTATTCTGTTATATCTTCTTACAACTGAATTTACTTACCTCCATTAACTCTCCTGATTCTCTGATCCCAACTATCGATCTGATAATGTAGACTCGTGGCCCTTGATAAAATACCAGATGGATAAATATCGCTTGCCCAGGCTGGAAGCTGCCAATTCTGAGATGACTGACATGTGAGAGTATTATAGAGTTGTAGGATATTGAAAACAGTTTTAATTTTTTTCCCTGTCAATCTGGTCAAATTCTTCATCAGCTCTTTGTACGAATTGATCTGACTTTTAACTTCAGGCAATTGCTTAACTCTTCTTTTTTCCACTCGAAATCTACTTAGAAAATAACAATGAGTTCAATTGTTCGAGACATTTAAGTGATGAGTCTTCTGCAATTAGAAACTAATGGACATATGTCTTTTTGCCCTAATCCTTCTTCAAAGCGAAGGTTTCTACGAAATAATTAGAAAAAATTGCATAACAATGAAGAAACGTTGGCGCATCTTCTAAAAAAAATTTCAGATTTTTTCATCGAATTTTTCCCATTGAAAAAAATTCCTCGCTCATTTTGCTCCAGACTCTCTTAATGACAGAATTCATACTAGTCAACTTCTTTAAGAACGTTGAAATATTAAAGATCGTACGATTGAGATTTTTTTGGCCTCAGGAGTGTATTGACGGTTGAATCAATAACATTTATATTTGGTTGGCATCCTTCTTCTGAATCCTGCAGTTGAGGATCTTCCGAGTACCAAGCACATAACGCCAGCCTGAGACACTCTTCAGTTCTATTTGCGGAAGTACTGCATGCATCAATCTCTTCTGGCACATACGAATCACCTGAAAAACCGCCATACAGCTCATGAAGGTGTTTGCCTAGAGTCCCACAGCGCGTTCTACCAACCTAATGAGTTCGAAAATTTTATAGAGTAAAGTGAGGTTAAAAAAGCGCGATCCGAAATTCATTTGATCCGATTCCGCGCATTTTAACGTATTGGTCGGAGCTGCACACACTGTACTTGATTTTTTTTATTGAAATCTAAAACTAACCTAGAGCCACAATTAAAGAAAAAACAGGAACCAGTTTGATCAAACTTATGAGGTTATACATAGAAAAACCATTTTCTAACTTGAAAATGGCAAATTCAGTCATTATCATAAAGTCTGTGTCATCAAACTACTTTCAAAAGTGAAACATAATCCACCGTCTAATTTTTCAGACAAATGTTTGTGAAGTTGAGAGATCTGAACGCTCTCATAAATTTTTATATAAAGCTCCCATATAGATGGAAGTGGCTTGAAATAGACTTTCCAATTGAACGGTTCGAGATGAAGATTTTCCGATGATTCATGGAAAAGTAGAGCAAATTTTCAGTGGAAAAAATACGTGAAGATCATTTTTTTTTTAATTTTTCAAGGATTTGATTATTTCGGCCAGGATTGAAGGCCGTACACATTTATCTGAAAAATCAATTATTTCCTTCTACAACTACATAAATCGATGGGAAATGAGCTGACCTTTCATTGGAGACACACCCTCGGTTGCTACGAACAATAGAACCAATGATATCTCCGGAAAAAATAACATTTTCCAAAAATTAAAAGAAACCTCAAATCTCAACTAAAAAGGTGAATTTTTGAGAAATTAAAAAAAAACTCGACTATACTGCAATAATAATTAAACTCGACATTTCAAAGTTGAAAAACGGCTTTTCCCATGTATCACCTTATAGATGTGCTCGAAACTGCATAATCATTTTTGCTATCGTTTTTCCACATTCCTCTGGGGAAACTTCATGGCCTTCGTAATTTAATAATGAAATTGAATCAAAACGCTTATTGTTCCAATTATCTGCGATATTTTAACAAAGGATATCTATTGAGTGATAATGTTAGAAAATTATCAAATGTAAAACCGGTTTGAAACTATTAATCTGAATGTTCCATAAATGTTTAGAATGATTTGATTTTTTATTGTAGTAATGGCTGATTTGTGGGATGATCCTGAGGTCCTTTCGGAAGTCCTGAAATGGTGTATATTAACGATAAAATGGAAGAGAAATAAACGTAGGCAACGAAGATGGTGGGTGAGACCTGCCAATGACAATCGATCCGATCACGGAGATTCCCATACTTTATTTCCAGAGCTAAAGGATGATACTGTAATGTTTTTTCGATATACAAGGATGACTGTAGATGCATTCTATACATTATTGCAAGTGATAGATCCAAAACTCGAAGAGCAAAATTGGCGAGCTTTTTCGCCCGAATTGCGTCTAGCTGTCACACTGAGATATCTGGCAACTGGAGATCAAATTTCATCAATTGCATCAGTCTATCGAATTGAGGAGTCCACAGCATATTCAGTTGTGAGGGAAACTACAAAAACAATAGTAGACACAGAAAAAGCTAGCCATAGATGATGAACTTCATTAGCATAATTCATGCGCAGCTGTTCATAAATAAGTGGTATTTTAAGCAAGAACTCCTAAATGATTCCTCCTGTTTGACGTTTGGGACCAGAATCTTTATAGGGTGAAAGGTAAGATTTCACTAATTGAAATCCACGTAGAAAATAACAAAATTTCTAAGAATTGGTAGCTCATTCGAATTTTTATTTTCATAATTTCCTTAATGAAAAAAAAATACATGCATGTTTCGCCCGCAAGGCAAGCGACACGCGCGCGAAAAGCGCGGTACAGCCTAGTTCGTGAAAAAAGAGCATATGTATAAGCATAAGACTTAAGCCACTTTGTTTCGAAGATGACGATTTTCTAGTTTCTTACGCACCTCCATTACCTAAAATTCCTAGACAAATCGATTGAGGCGAAGAAAAACAAACACCACTATTTCGGAGAAAAAATGATACTTACGTTCCTTTCTTTCTAAAGCATCGATATAATACATAATATCTAAAATGTCTTTGTTACCACTCATATTGTCTTTACTATACGTTCTCCTCGAAGTTTTTAGCTTTCTAAAATATCATCGTTTCCTCACATTAGTTAACTCCCCTGGCTCTATGAGATAATCCGAGTGCAGATATGGATCATTCGGATAACTTTCAATGCTACTCGTAGGAGCACGATCGCCATGTCGGAATACCTAAGAGAAATATCATCTCCTTAGAAACAAAGTGGCGCAAATTTTATGCTCATACATAGAGCTTACATCACTTTGTTTCTAAGGTGAAGGAGAAGAGGACGAGTCGATTTTTTCTAGCATTAATTTTTCTCGAATATTTTTGAAACTAAGCAAGATAGAACGATTATATTCTCACTTTTTGTCTAGAGAATTTCAAGTACAAAATCGATTCATCTTGCTTAATTTCCGAGATATTTTCAAAAAAATTATTGGAAGTAAAAATAGACTTGTCCTAGTTTACCTCTTCGCTACTGAATTCGTGACTCATGAATACGTGCAATTTTGTTTATCAATTCTCTTGGTTGAAATTTTTTTTGATAATATTACAAATATAATCCATTTAGTATTATTAAATTAATGCAATTCATATTAAAAACATCTCTGACGTAAATTTTCACACTATTCATCAATATGGATATAAGGATTCTCACCACATTTACAAGTTGGAGTTCAAGTTCTGCAGAGATAACCAATAATTTTGAGGTGATTGAAGCGATCACGCAAATTAAGACCGCGTAAATCAACATGATGCTCGTGTAATAATTGAGTAATTGGGAAAAAAAAACGAATTGTTGGAAGTATTCCCTATATGAATTTTTTTTTCCTCAAAAGCCGCTGGGAGTTCACTTTGTTACTGAAAGAATGAAAAGGCTCTGACTGACGAAATACAATACTTTAATGTTCTTGAAAGCACGAAATGTTGTATTATTGTGGAGATTGTTCATATGAGGAAGAATTTCATTTCTTATCAAGTTTGAAAACTGCTGTTTTCCTGATTCAAATATATATCGTCGCCTTAGAATCAAAGGGGAGTAAGTTCTATGCTGATGCACAGGACTTACGCCTCTTTGACTCTAAAGCGACGATATTTTCTTCTTCATTTTCAGATAATATCACAGTTTTTTTCAAACGAACTGGAAAATCACCAGACAAAACATGAGAAAAATACTTTCACAATTTTTTTATTTCTGTTAAAGTAAAAATTTTCAATAAATTTGGCAATTGTTATGACAATATTTTTTTTCCTCAATTGCACTAGCAATAGCCTTGCGCTTCTTCCGAACTCACTAAATTGTCTTCTATCAAATTAATGAACTGCTGGAGTGGACATAGTTCCATACAGCCAGGTATCGTTTTTATGCTTGATTCTGCTGGAATTCCTTCGTAATAACGGACCTGCAGTTTAAATAAATTATTGTTTCATCATTAAAAAGGCAAGCCAAATATTATTGCAGTTGCGAAGAGGTAAAACAGGATGAGTCGATTATTTTTCCATTAGTTTCTGCAGAATATCGCGGAAACTAAACGAGATAGCGTAATTTTTTCTGGTACCTTTTCCGTAGAATGAAATTAGAGCTACAAAAAAAGTTCTCACAAAACTCTCATCATCTCGCTGAGTTCCCAAGATATTCCATGAAAAATGATGACAAAGATCAGTCGACTTGTCTCATTTCACCTCTCCACTGATTCCATAGCATATCTCAACTCACCCTGACATAGTACTCGTTATCACGACTGAGGAGTTCAATGATAACAGCACTTGCATACCTGGGCACATGCGGTGGATCCCATATTCCGAGAGTTATTAGAGCTGCAGCTACACTCGTCTCATGAGCTGAATACAGATATATTTTTTTCTCATTGATTTCATAATTCTCCACCTTGTCCAACATATTGTCCACCATTTTCCGTAACAGTACACCTACGATGACAACAAAGTTAAATCTCAGTATAGATCATTCATAAGGAAAAGTGGCGTAACAATTCCTCATGTGTCCTCAATTCTTTACCTGCCACTATCTTTCTGAATGATCGAGTCCAATTCTCAATTTCATATTCTAGTTGCGTTGCATTTGCCAGAATACCATCAGGATAAATTCCTTTTGTCCAAGCTGGAAGCTCCAAGCCCAGAGACGCCTCGGATGTTAAAGCATTATAGAGATTCAGGATATCCAGCGTATCTTTAATCGGTCTCCCCGTCAATTCCGTTAGATTCTGCATCAGCTCTTTGTAAGGATCAACATGATCAATAACTTCAGGCAATTGCAGAGTTTTATTCATTTCCATTTGAAATCTACTCAGGGAAAAAAAAATTTGTTGAATTTTTGTGGTCATAAAAGTGGTAAATCTTCTGCAATCGAATGGATCGACAATAAAGTGCAGTTTGAGGTCTGCAAATGGAAAGCAATTTAGTAATGAAGCGCTCCAACAACATGACTATTATCATTATTTTATCATTCATTGTCTGAAAATATCTCAGAAATTAAGCGAGATAAAGTCATTCTTGCCTCATTCTTTTCCATCGAAAATTTTCAAAAAATACAAAAGAGGGTGTGTGAAATGCCGCGCGTTAGAAGTGAAACTCCTTTTTCGCAATCCTGAACTTTATGTATTACGTGTAAAGAATCGAATCTCATTGATTGAATCAAATCTCAAGCTCCTCAATTATTTTGAAGATTGTGCACGAGACTTGGGATACAATTGTTTTTTTTTTATCACAAGCCTAGTACACCATTTTCAAAATAACGTTCAGTATTCACGTATCGTAATTCCTAATCAGTGGTCACTAAGGCCGTGAAGTTCTAAGTTTGAAGAAGTCTGGTATAGTTACTGAGCAATCAGTATCTATAAATATTGTAAAATGGAATTGTTCATGAACTGATAACTGACGTTACAAATTCAACGTATGGGATTCTCGAGCAGCTGAAAATGCGGTCGATGGTCAAAGTTCCTCATTTGAATATTTCGTTTCAGGAATGATGAAGCGGAGCAAGATATTATTTTGGAAGAGTTGACCCTGGAATTATCTATCAAATGGCAAAGTTTTTGAGGTGCCGTTTTGAGAACATTTTTGAACACCTCAAAATCTCTCCCATTGAATCGGAAATTCCAGCTTCAACTATATTCAATAACATATTTTGTTCTATCTCATGATTTCTAGAGCAGAACAAAAATCAAATTAAAACCCTTAATGATATGTATTTTACATTAATTGAAAATTCAATGATGAAAATTTCAAATTATTCCATTTCACAATATCTATAATAGACTTCGGCTGCTCAGCAACTTTATTCAATTTTTTCAGACCCTGTATATAGCATTCAATACCCATATTAAGAAAGTAGTGATAGAGTAATTTTGTTCTGAGTCTTTCTTGTAGAAAATTTTAGGAGCTACAAGAAGAATCTTCACAAAAATTTCACTATCTCCTTTAGTTTTCGAGATATTCGGAAAAGAATTTTGACAAAAAATGTTTAATTCAGCAGCAAAGAGATTATATTTTTCTCATTCATTCTTTCCTGAAAAATATTTCTCACACGGGGCGAAATAACATAATTTTGAACGAATCTTTTTTGTGGAGAATTTTCAGATGCACAAAAGCGGTCCCTACAAAAATTTCTATATCTTCCATAGTTTCTGAGATATTCTCAAAAAAATGTGGAAAAACAAACTCAGCTTGAGTCCTTCGTGAATTCAGAAATGCTTTAAAGCACACATTTTCTCTTTCTCTCTCACTCTCATTCACTGACCCTCATACACTATAGGCTCTATGGCATAGGAATACTAGAGCGCATGCGCACGTTTGTTTTCTCACTCTCCGGTTATCTCTCTCTCCTTCTTTCTCTTCCCCCTCCACGACAGCGTGGAAAAGTAACGCAACATCGTTAAGGATGTATGATCGAGGGAGTGGGGGAAGCGGTGGTGGGGATGGGCTCGGGAGGTTGCGGAGCTCTCCTCTGTTTCTCTTATTCGCCGGCTGTGGCGCTCATGAGAGCAGAAAATGGCGAGTATGACGAGAAAAGAAGCATTAAATGGAATCATTTGAATTTCAATTGGATTTTTCTTTTCAGGATGGATGGATGCATAGTATTTTAAAAATATTGTCAAGTTACTACACTATCCATCTTTCTTATGCATAGTAATTTTTCATACTACGCAAGCTTGAACATTTAACATTTATTTAATTTATGGCCGTAACCCCTATTTCTCCATAAAAAACCATGTATTTTTTGTCAATTTTCAATAATTTTTTTCTTTCTTATATGCATGGATAGCTACCCCAGACTTTTTACAATAAAATTCTTCGAGGAATAATCTAACTATAGAAAAATTTTGACGCCCCAAATCGAAAATTCTTGTCATGATTAGCATCTTTAATTTATAGCCGTAACCCCTATTTCTCCATAAGAAACCATGTATTTTCTGTCAATTTTCAATAATTTTTTTCTTTCTTATATGCATGGATAGCTACCTCAGACTTTTTACAATAAAATTCTTCGAGGAATAATCTAACTATAAAAAAATTTTGACGCCCCAAATCGAAAATTTTTGTCATGATCATACATCCTTAAGCGCGAGAACCTCGTATAAGAAGTTTCACTTCAAAAAAGTTCTCTATTCATGAAAAATAACAAAAAAATCATTTCACCTTGTTTCACCTCTCCCGTACTCAATTATATTAATCAACATCAGAATTTACTCGAGTTCTAAGTGTCCAAATGAGCCTTTCCTTCTAGATGCAAAACAGATCTTCACTGAATCCATCCAATTTCATAGTTTTTACCACTCAATCTCCTCGACGTCATCAACCGATAACGAACATCGTACAGTGCAGATGTTTCTGGTCTTAGGACCTGATCCAGCTTGTCTGGACAGTAAAATATTGGCACTGGCTGCCATTGATGATGACCTTCTGATGGAAACAAAGCACTCAACACCATCTGGAGACTCATTTTTGTTCTGTCAGTGGCACTAGCACGTGCATAAACTTCTTCTGGTACATACGAATCCTTTAGGAAACTGGCATACAGATCATGAAGATGTTTGCCCAGAGTATAACACCGCATTTTACCAATCTGAGATCATGAATATCATGGACAATGTCATTTATTAAGAATATCATCAAATTGAGTCAGTTCTGAAGAAGTAAAACTGGATAAATCTACTTTTTTGTCATTCATTTAAGAATATCTCGGAAACTAAGGGAGATAGGGTGATTTTATTAGGATATTTTTTCATTGAAAAAATTTGTAGAGAATTTCAAGAGATACAAACGAGGATTCGAGCATAATCGCTCTATTTCGTTTAGTTTCCGAGATATCTATCAAAAACTAACAAAAAAAATGAACTGCAATTTTTTTTCGTCATTCATTTTTACTGAATATCGATTTCCAGAGTATTATATTTTTTAGAAAATTCTGTTCTAATTCGTTTTTGTAGATAAATTCGAAATATAGGACAAAAAATTCATGCAAAATCGCCTTATCTCGCCTAGTTTCCGAGATATTCACACAAAACACAGGAAAACAGTCGACTCCTCTTTTTTCACCTATTCAATGTTGAATTACATATCTTACATTAGTCAATTGTCTGTAGCCCATAGGAAAACTGTAATTTAGGTATGGATCATTTGGATAAATTTCGCCCTGCTCATAAGTCCCAGGAGTGCGATCTCCATGTCGAAATACCTAGAAAACAAGTGGAAAATTACCTTTTACATTTTATAACGTAGCTTTTTCCGCCAATTCATTAGCAATTCGCTTCTGAATGGTCGGCGTATTTTTTCAAATGAAACCAACTCATGAACATTATCATATAGCAATTATATTTGTCATTATAATACAGAAAATGTTATCAAATAAAGAAGACGACGAACAACAGCATTTTAATGCTTTAGAATATGTGTGTTCTAGCCTAGAAAATTTTTCATCTAAATCTCTCGAGATACAGCGATCAAGGCTTGATTTTCTTTTGTGGAGAATTTCAAAAGCTACAAAAAATTAGGGTAAAATCGCCCTATCTCGCTTAGTTTCCGAACCATTTTCACAAAAAAGATAGTAAAAATCGATTCACTGCATTTATTTGAATAATCTTTTGCCTTATTTTTTCTGAAAATATCTCGGAAACTAAGCGGGATAAAGCGTTTCTTTCCCTGATTCTTTTTTGTAGTTCTTGAATTTCTCTACAAAAAAGAATTACGGCAAAAATATTAACAAAAAATTGCTGACGAAAAAAAATAGACATTCGGTTCTATCTCTTCACTACTAATATGTGTTTTCACAATAAAATGCTTTTTTCTCTCGCAATAAAGAAGTGATCATATGCAAGAGATTGCAATCACGTGATTAAATTTTTTCGTGACATATTGGCACTTGATCGAGAAAAATCTCTCACAATTTTCATTTTGTATTTTTTTCATTTTTCTTGATAATATGAATTAATCTCTCACCACATTCAGAAGCTGGAGTTCGAGTTCCGCAGAAGTTACGAATAATTTTGAAGCAGTGACTGCAACAACTAGACAAATGGAGAACCCGGAGCTCATTATGATTCAGGTGTAACTAAGCAGTCGAGAATAATGCAAAATATTGCTAGTCACTCGCCAAATTATCTCGTTTTCAAGTCTTTTAAAATCGACTTTATCGCTGGATAAACGTAAGGAGTTTGACAGGATAAATACAAGTAAATAAAGAACCGGTTTATTGGCATTGGGTTCCCCCGCATTTTCTTGAAATCGCGAAAATGTACTTAGTTTTAAAAAACAGAAAACAAGTGGAAACTTGCATCATTATCTATATCATTATAGCTTTATCTGCTAATTTATTAGCAAGTCGCATTCGAATGGATTCCTTTTTCTCCACATTACTACATCGTTTCACATGAATTTCCATTTTTGTTTCAATTTAAAAGGAGAAGAGTATTTGATAATTCAATTTGAATTGATATTCAATGATTTCATTCGAATTGCTATTCCATTGCGAATTCCATTTTTATGTTTTGCGGATATCGATTGATTCATTCAACTTTTAATGTGTCCTTGGTAACCAATTTTTAATCAACGTTATTCTTGATGCTCCATCTATTTATTGATGATAGTTTTTAGAAAAATTTAATTTTAATGAATTTTTTCAGTGGAGTTCGGGTTAGCACGATAACTGAGAAAAAAAATTGAAGCTAGAGACTTCCAATTTGGTAAATTTGTACTCCTTATAAAACTGATGAATGGGATTGGTTGTGGGCATAATTGATTGCAAAGTTTTTGATAAAGTGGAGATTGTTCATATGAGGAAGAATTTCATTCCTTATCAAGTTTAAAAACTGCTGTTTTCCTGATTCGAATATATATCGTCACCTTAGAATTAAAGGGGCGTAAGTGCTATGGTTATACACAGGACTGACGCCTCTTTGACTTTAAAGCGACGATATTTTTTTCTTCATTTTCAGATAATATCACAGTTTTCTCAAACGAACTAAAAAATCACCAGACAAAACATGAGAAAAAAATTTTCACAATTTTTTTGTTTCTATTGAAAGTAAAAATTTTCAATAAGGTTGGCAATTGTTATGACAATATTTTTTTTTCCTCAATTGCACTAGCAATAGCCTCGCGCTTCTTCCGAACTCACTAAATTGACTTCTATCAAATTAATGAACTGCTGGAGTGGACATAGTTCCATACAGCCAGGTATTGTTTTTATGCGTGATTCTACTGGAATTCCTTCGTAATAACGGATCTGCAGTTCAGAAAAATTATTGTGTTATTATTAAAAAGACAAGCCAAATATTATTGCAGTGGCGAAGAGGTAAAACAGGATGAGTCGATTATTTTTCCATTAATTTTTGCAGAATATCTCGGAAACTAAGCCAGATTGCGCAATTTTTGCTGGTACCTTTTTTGTAGAAGGAAATCGGAGCTACAAAAAAGTTCTCACGAAACTCCCATCATCTCGCTGAATTCCCGAAATATTCCATGGAAAATGATGACAAAGATCAGTCGACTTGTCTTGTTCCACCTCTCCACTGTTTCCATAATATATCTCAACTCACCCTGACATAGTACTCGTTATCACGACTGAGGAGCTCAATGATAACAGCACTTGCATACTTGGGCACATGCGGCGGATCCCATATTCTGAGAGCTATTAGAGCTGAAACTACATTCATCTCATGAGCTGAGTACAGATATATTTTTCTCTTATCGTTTTCATAATTCTCGGCCTTGTCCAACATATTGTCCACCATTTTCCGTAACAATACACCTATGATGACAACAGAGGCAAATCTCAATATAAATAATTTATGAGGAAAAGTGGGATAAAGACTCCATTGAGAAGCTGAAAGAATTTCGAGTGGAAAACATGTGTCAGAATTTTTTTTTTCGGGTTTTAAAAATCCAAACAGTCAAATTTTCAAAAAATGATCAAAAATCAATTTTGACATATATTTCCCACAGAAAATGTCCTCAGCTTCTCGATTAAGTCATCAGAAAAACCTTATTTCAGGTATTTCTTCTGATTTCTCACGATTTCCACAATATACAGGGTGTATCTGAAAAAGTGTACTTCCAGTGAGTATGCGATAGGAGAAATTCCTCTGAATACTGGAAAAATAATCTAAGAAAGAATTATTTGCCCAGCAAGATCATCAGCATGATTTACACCAATATCATCAGTGCGACGTGCTGCAAGACCTTCTACAAGATGGTCATCAATTTTTTAATTATTTTTCCAGTATTCAGAGGAATTTCTTCTATCGCATACTCACTGGAAGTACACTTTTTCAGATACACCCTGTATAACAAAAACTGAAATATCTCCGTTTCATTCCTCATGTGTCCTCAATTCCTTACCTGCCACTATCTTTCTGAGTGATTGAGTCCAATTATCAATTTCATATAGCAAGTGCGTTGCATTTGCTAAAATACCATCTGGATAAATTCCTTTTGTCCAAGCTGGAAGCTCCAAGCCCAGAGACGCCTCGGATGTTAAAGCATTATAGAGATTCAGGATATCCAGCGTATCTTCAATCGGTCTCCCCGTCAATTCCGTTAGATTCTGCATCAGCTCTTTGTAAGGATCAACACGATCGATAACTTCAGGCAATTGCAGCGTTTTACTCATGTCCATTTGAAATCTACTCAGAAAAAAAAATGATTTTGTTGAATTTTTGTGGTCATAAAAATGGTAAATCTTCTGCAATCGAATGGATCGACAATAAAGTGCAGTTTGAGGTCTGCAAATGGAAAGCAATTTGGTAATGAAGAGCTCCAACAACATGACTATTATTTTTATTTTATCATTCATTGTCTGAAAATATCTCAGAAATTAAGCGAGATAGAGCCATTCTGCCCTCATTATTTCTTATCGAAATTTTCAAAGAATACAAAAAAGTTCTCTATTCATGAAAAATAACAAAAAAAGAATTCCACCTTGTTTCACCTCTCCCGTACTCAATTATATTAATCAACATCAAAATTTACTCAAGTTCTAAGTGTCCAAATGAGCCTTTCCTTCTAGATGCAAAACAGATCTCCACTGAATCTATCCAATTGCAGAGTTTTTACCACTGAATCTCTTCGAGGTCATCAACTGATATCGAACATCGTACAGTGCAGATGTTTCTGGTCTCAGGAGCTGATCCAACTTGTCTGGACAGTAAAATATTGGCACTGGCTGCCATTTCAATTGTGGATGCCATTGATGATGACCTCTTGGTGGAAACAAAGCACTCAACACCATCTGGAGGCTCATTTTTGTTCTGTCAGTGGCACTAGTACGTGCATAAACTTCTACTGGTACATACGAATCCTTTAGAAAACTGGCATACAGATCATGAAGATGTTTGCCCAGAGTATAACACCGCATTTTACCAATCTGAGAGCATGAATATCATGGGAAATGTCATTTATTAAGGATATCATCAAATTGAGTCAGTACTGAAGAAGTGAAACTGGATAAATCTTTTTTTTGTCATTAATTCAAGAATATTTCGGTAACTGAGGGAGATAGGGCAATTTTATTTGGATATTTTTTTTGAAAATTTTTTTGTACAGAATTTCAAGAGGTACAAACAAGGAATCGAGAAAAATCGCTCCATTTCGTTCAGTTTCTGAGATATCCATCAAAAACTAACAAAAAAAATGAACTGCCATTTTTTTCGTCATTCATTTTGACTGAATATCGATTTTTAGAGTATTATATATTTCTTAGGAAATTCTTTTCTAATCCATTTTGGTAGATAATTTTAAAATATAGAAAAAAGGTTTCATGCAAAATCGCCTTATTTCGCCTAGTTTCCGAGATATTCACACAAAACAAAAGAAAAACCGTCAAATCCTCTTTTTTCACCTCTTTAATCTTGAATTACACATCTTACATTGGTCAATTGTCTGTAGCCCATAGGAAAACTGTAATTCAGGTATGGATCATTCGGATAAATTTCGCCCTGCTCATAGCTCCCAGGAGTGCGATCTCCATGTCGAAATACCTGGAAAAAAAGTGGAAAATTGCCTGTTACATTTTATTACGTAGCTTCTTCTGCTAATTCATTAGCAATACGCTTCCGAATGGTCGGCATATTTTTTCAAATAAAACCAACTCATAAAAATTATCGTTCAGCAATTGTATTTGTCATTATAATACAGAAAATTCCATCAAATAAAGAAGAACACGAACAACAGCATTTTAATGTTTTAGAATCCCTGGTGGATCATGCAACCGGACAGTCAATTTTTTCACGAAATCGACCGTGATTCGATCACAGTGCGTTTGCACCGCAGTCGCATCACAGTCGCATCACAGTCGCATCGTGCCAAATGACAGTCGATTTCGTGAAAAAATCGACTGTCTGATCCATTTATAGTTGATATGCAATCGCCCGATCCATCAGGGATATGTGTGTTCTAGTGCACGATCGTTTTCGCAATAATAACCACTATAAATTCACTCAAAATGAAACATTATTTTTTTCGTATGAATTCATCTCTTTGCAGTAATTATTACTGTCAAGTAGCGTTACTCATAAGTCATTCAATTAATTTTATGTATGCTTGGAAACTATTCGTCGATTTTATAAAAAAAATAATTATTTAAAAGTGTCAGTGTGTGTAAAGTTGTGTATTGATACGAGATTGACAGAAGGAAGTATTTCATTTCGGGAAGGACGTTCAAAAAAAAACATGATATCGCTCCATGAGACTGTCTTCAAGTAATTGAAATATCGCTGTTCATGTAGACATCCATATACGCATATACAAAGTTATCAGTAATTAGTTTTTCTCCCAGTCATTGAAGGAACATTCTTCTTTTCAGTTTCTCATATAACAAGAATTGAATCACCTACTTGTAAGTTTTGAAAAAAGATTCGATGAAAATTCAAAGGTTTGAAAATACGATTTGCATATCCACAAAAAAGATAGTAAAAATCGATTAATTGCATTTATTTGAATAATCTTTTGCCCTATTTTCTTCTGAAAATATCTCGGAAACTGAGCGGGATAAAGCGTTTCTTTCCCTGATTCTTTTTTGTAGTTCTTGAATTTTTCTACAAAAAAAGAATTACGGCAAAAATATTAACAAAGAATTGCTGACGAAAAAAAAATAGACATTCGGTTCTATCTCTTCACTACTAATATGTGTCTTCACAATAAAATGCTTTTTTCTCTCGCAATAAAGAAGTGATCATATGCAAGATATTGCAATCACGTGATTAAATTTTTTTCATGACATATTGGCACTTGATCGAGAAAAATCTCTAACAATTTTCATTTTCATTTTTTTCATTTTTCTTGATAATATGAATTAATCTCTCACCACATTCAGAAGCTGGAGTTCGAGTTTCGCAGAAGTGACGAATAATTTTGAAGCAGTGACTGCAACAACTAGACAAATGGAGAACCCGGAGCTCAACATGATTTACGTGTAACTGAGCAATCGAGAATAATGCAAATTATTGCAAGTCACTTGCCAAATTATCTTGTTTTCAAGTCTTTTAAAATCGACTTTATCGCTGAATAAACGTAGGGACCGTGACAGAATGAATACAAGTAAATAAAGAACCGGTTTATTAGCTTTGAGCCCCCCCTCATTTTCTTGAAATCGCGAAAATGTACTTAGTTTTAAAAAACAGAAAACAAGTGGAAACTCTCATCATTATCTATATCATTATAGCTTTATCTGCTAATTTATTAGCAAGTCGCATTTGAATGGATTCCTTTTTCTCCACATTACTACATCGTTTCACATGAATTTCCATTTTTGTTTCAATTTAAAAGGAGAAGAGTATTTAATAATTCAATTTGAATTGATATTCAATGATTTCATTCGAATTGCTATTCCATTGCGAATTCCATTTTTATGTTTTGCGGATATCGATTGATTCATTCAACTATTCATGTGTCCTTGGTAACCAATTTTTAATCAACGTTGTTCTTGATGATCCATCTATTTATTGATGATAGTTTTTTAAAAATTTGAATTTCAATTATTTTTTCAACGGAGTTCTTGTTAGCACGATGACTGAAAAAAAATGAAGCTTGAGACTTCCAATTTGGTCAATTTATACTTCTTATAAAACTGATGCAGGAGATTGCTTGTGGGCATAATTGACTGGAAAGTTTTTAATGAAGGAATTTTTCTAGTTTTGAAAAAACTCATCTTTCCGTACATATCTTCAGTTCTATCAGTCGTAGCAACCTGGTTGTTATCTTAAATGGAAATTGAGCTCATTTTCCATCGATTCATATCATTCGAATCTCTGTTTCATCGATTTTTCAATTACTCAGAGCTCATTTTCTGGAAATCAATTTTTGAGTTATATCTATTTGATAAACTATTAATTAGTCGAGAGCCTGATGTTTCAGACAAATTAAAGGGCAAAACAACAAATCCTCCCATGAGCCCTCTTCAATCCGATGGGAAAAGGAAGAAGATATTCCGGTATCTTGCAGTTTCAATGAATGAAGTTATCTCAATCGTTTGAAGTAATATTGATGTGAATTTATCCTCAATCAGTTAACAGTACTAACACTCTTCAATATTGAAACTCTCACCAAAATTTTCTTTTACAAAAAAATTACAATTTTTCCAAATGAGTGAGACGGGACAGTTTCTCGTCACATCAACTAATTCAAATACTCAAACAAAAATTTCAAGAAAATTTCTTATCTCAATTTCGGGGCTGTCTCCCACGATGATCAAAGATTTTCCAACTCAAACGTGTATCAAAAAAGTGCAGTTTCTACAAAAAAAATCATTTTTTTTAATTCTGCAATAATACAGTTTGCATACTGCTGCAGTGCACTCATTTCGTACATTGAGGATTATTTATGCAGCAGTTGCTCATATTTTTGTAGATGTATGCGGACTACTCATTCGGAATGGGATGTCATTCGAGCTGATTCAGAATAGGATGTCTTTGTGGCGAAAACGGATGCGGGTCCCAGCTATCAATTCTCATGAGAAGATTGGAGAATCATTGCGATCTCCAGCTTGGTGAAATTTAATCAACCATGACAATGTGAATATTCAGCTGATTCATCTAACTATTGAGGATGGAACGCATCACAGCAGTTCACGAAAATTACGTCTTTGCTTTTGGTTGGGCGTGTATGACTGATTTGACGCAGAGAGCAGCCATTAAAGTGATGCGATTCGTGTGACGACTGTTGATACAAAATCGCGATCCGGAGATCATTCAAACTAATCTTAACTATCGCCTGCGAGGATGTGCGGCTTGATATTCAACTCCATTGTAATTATCATCAGTTTTGTCAGACTGTACTTCACTTCGCTCATGAGGATGGACGCATTGATTTGAAGCACATGTTAAAGCTGTCGGAGACCTCATGGCTGTTGTTCTCCTCCCAGCAGAGGATATACTAGAAGGATTCCAGTACATTAGAGTATCCGTAGAAAATGATGAACAATTGAGGGATGCTTCCGCTAATTTACTCCATTGATTCAGATGTGTCATAAATTCTGCAGAATCGTCATTTTATGATAAATTTGACCTCCTTTAAGGATTCAGCAAGTGAAGCATCTAGAAATCTTTAGAATCGAGTAAACGCCAATGAATATGACATTCGGGACACTTTCAAAGCTTCACTACAGCTAGCATCAGCATGCGGAAGTGACTTAAGAGGGATTACCAACGAAGGAAGAAGAAACGTAACGATGACACCGTGGGTAACTCATTACATTTGAAGAAGATTACTGAGAAACCTGTGGTGCCGATAGAGAAATCCTTCGCTAATAATGAATCGATTCTTAACAATTGCGTCGCAAGTCATTGCCAATTTTATCGATCTACTTCTATTCGTTAAGGAATACAAAACCGGACACGTTTCACCATTGGAAGAGATTCCTCCTGCTCCACTCGATGTTTATTTCCACGGTCCTCTACTTGTTGAAAATGCATGGTTCGATCCTGTTCGAGATGACAACGAAACTGATTCATCAGCACTTGTTCCTGCGGGTCAGAGGGATGAAGCAGCCAATCATCCAAGAGGCATCCCAGGATGCGGAAAATTGAACTAGTTGCGTGACTGTGCAACTGTGTTGCTCTCTGTCAGCCATGTGAGCAAATCCTACGGAGGGCTGCATGGAATGATCGACAATTAATACTGCAGTGCCAGAATTGTCAGCGAAGGGTAGATGATAATTTCGAACAAGTCTATATTGCTCATTCAGGAAATGCAGATTTTCCCTACGATTTCACCTGCCAGATTTGTGAAAATGCATTTTTCACACATGGCATCAGTTAATGTCTTGTGCACAATGTGTCCAGGATTTAAAAGAAGCGAATCGACAAGCAGGTCATAGAGACGGATGCCCTTTTTGTAATCTGCCAGAATCTATGGGCCCATTCAATTTTCGGCCAGCAGAATTATAAACCTAGACTTGTTTCACTAAATTTAGTTTTCTGATACAGTGTATGATAATATACTTGATAAATATGACAAAATATGGATTTTTGCATAAAATTCCTAAACAAATCGATTGGAGCCACAAAAACAAACACCACTATTCCGGGGGACAAAATGAAAAAAATATACTTACGTCGTTTTGTTTCTAAGGCGTCGATATAATACATAACATCTAAAATATCTTTGTTCAACCGCTTATATTGTCTTTACTACACGTTCTCCTCGAAGTTCTTAGCCCTCTAAAATATCGTATACTCATATTAGTTAGCTCCCCTGGCCCTATGAGATAATCTGAGTTCAGATATGGATCATTCGGATAGCTATCATTGCTACTGATAGGAGCACGATCGCCATGTCGGAATACCTAAAAGAAATGTTATTTCTTTAGAAACAAAGTGGTGCAAGTTTTATGCTTATATATAGAGCTCACATCACTTGTTTCTCAGCTGAAGATCTGTGCCGTCATTGAACTCTAATAGTACACTCGGGTTGTAAGGTCGTTGCCTCAGTGATAGAGGGAGAATTGAGTGCGGACCGTCACATGCCAAATCAATTTTGTGACTGTGTAATTTAAAACACTTTCAGATATGAATTTCGAGATAATTTCAACTATGAATCTAAGATGTTATCGGTATGGACATTAAAGTTAGGGGAAGACCCATTCAAGTCTTATTCTAATATTAATTACGTGTTTCAGCACGTAACAAGATATGATAAAACAAATTCGATGGTAAAGAAGGAGAAGAGGACGAGTCGATTTTTCCTAGCATTAATTTTTCGCAAACATTCTGGAAACTAAACGAGATAGAGCGATTTTATCCTCACTTTATGTTTAGAGGATTTCAAGCACAAAAACGCTTCATCTCGCTTAATAAGTAAAAAAAGTTTACCTCTTCGCTATTGAATTCGTGACTCATGAATACATGTAATTTTGTTTATCAATTCTCTTGGTTGAAACTTTTTTTGATAATATTACAAATATAATCCATTTGGTATTATTGAATTGATGCAATCCATATTAAAAAATCTCTGACGTAAATTTTCATGCTATTCATTCATATGAATATAAGGATTCTCACCACATTAACAAGTTGGAGTTGAAATTCTGTAGAAATAACCAATAATTTTGAGGTAATTGAAGTGTTCACGCAAATTATGATCGCGTAAATCAACATGATGCTAGTGTAATAATTGAGTAATTGGGAAAAAAACAAATTGTTGGAAATAGTCACTCTACGAATTTTTTTTTTCTCAAAAGCCTCTGGGAGTTCACTTCATCACTAAAAGAATAAACAGGCTCTGACTTACGAATTACAATACTTTAATGGTCTTGAAAGCACGAAATGTTGTATTATTGTGGAGATTGTTCATATGAGAGAGAATTTCATTTGTTATCAGGTTTGAAAATTGCCATTTTCCTGATTCAAGTATGTATTTTTTTTCTTTATTTTCAGATAATATCACAGTTTTCTCAAACGAACCGAAAAATCACCAGACAAAATATGAGAAAAAAAATTCACAATTTTTTTATTTCCATTGAAAGTAAAATTTTCCAATAAATTTGGCAATTGTTGTGACAATATTTTTTTCCCCTCAATTGCACTAGCAATAGTCTCGCGCTTCTTCCGAACTCACTAAATTGTCTTCTATCAAATTAATGAACTGCTGGAGTGGACATAGTTCCATACAGCCAGGGATTGTTTTTAAGCTTGATTCTGCTGGAATTCCTTCGTAATAACGGATCTGCAGTTTAAATAAATTATTGTGTTATTATTAAAAAGACAAGCCATATATCATTGCAGTGGCGAAAAGGTAAAACAGGATAAGTTGATTATTTTTCCATTAATTTTTGCAGAAAATCTGGGAAACTAAACGAGATTGCGTAATTTTTGCTGGTACCTTTTCTGTAGAGGGAAATCAGAGCTACAAAAAAAGTTCTCACAAAACTCCCATCATCTCGCTGAATTCCCGAAATATTCCATGGAAAATGATGACAAAGATCAGTCGACTTGTCTTGTTCCACCTCTCCACTGTTTCCATAATATATCTCAACTCACCCTGACATAGTACTCGTTATCGCGACGGAGGAACTCAATGATAACAGCACTTGCATACTTGGGCACATGCGGTGGATCCCATATTCCGAGAACTATTAGAGCTGAAACTACATTCATCTCATGAGCTGAGTACAGATATATTTTTCTCTTATTGATTTCATAATTCTCGGCCTTGTCCAACATATTGTCCACCATTTTCCGTAACAATACACCTACGATAACAACAAAGGTAAATCTCAGTATAGATAATTCATAAGGAAAAGTGGCGAAATAATTCCATTGAAAAGCTGAAAGAATTTCCGGTGATAAACATGTGTCAGAATCCATTTTTTTTTGTTTTCCAAAACCCAAACAGTCAAATTTTCAAAAAATGATCAAAAATCAATTTTGACCCATACTTCTCACAGGAAATGTCATCTGCTTCTCGATGAAATCATGAGAAAAACCTAATCTCAGATATTTTTCACGATTTTCACAATATAAAACAAAAACCGAAATGTCTCCATTTCATTCCTCATGTGTCCTCAATTTCTTACCTGCCACTATCTTTCTAAGTGATTGAGTCCAATTATCAATTTCATATTGCAGTTGCGTTGCATTTGCTAAAATACCATCTGGATAAATTCCTTTTGTCCAAGCTGGAAGCTCCAAGCCCAGAGACGCCTCGGATGTTAAAGCATTATAGAGATTCAGGATATCCAGCATATTATTAATCGGTTTCCCCGTCAATTCCGTTAAATTCTGCATCAGCTCTTTGTAAGCATTAATACGATCAATAACTTCAGGCAATTGCAGAGTTTTCTTCATTTCCATTTGAAATCTACTCAGAAAGAAAAATAATTCTGTTGAATTTTTGTGGTCATAAAAGTGGAAAATCTTCTGCAATCGAATGGATCGACAAAAAAGTGCAGTTTGAGGTCTGCAAATGGAAAGCACTTTAGTAATGAAGAGCTCCAACAAAATGACTATTATTATTATTTTATCATTCATTGTTTGAAAATATCTCAGAAATTGAGCGAGATAAAGCCATTTACCCTCATTCTTTTTTATCGAAAATTTTCAAAAAATACAAAAAAGTTCTCTATTTATGAAAAATAACAAAAAAATCATTTCACCTTGTTTCACCTTTTCCGTACTTGATTACATTAATGAACATCAAAATTTAGTCAAGTTCTAAGTGTCCAAATGAGCCTTTCCTTCTAGATGCAAAACAGATCTTCACTGAATCCATCCAATTGCAGAGTTTTTACCACTCAATCTCTTCGTGGTCATCAACTGATATCGAATATCGCACAGCGCAGATTTTTGTGGTTTCAGGAGCTGATCCAGCTTGTCTGGGCAGTAAAATATTGGCACTGGCTGCCATTTCAATTGTGGATGCCATTGACGATGACCCCTTGGTGGAAACAAAGCACTCAACACCATCTGAAGACTCATTTTTGTTCTGTCAGTGGCACTAGTGCGTGCATAAACTTCTACTGGTACATACGAATCCTTCAGAAAACTGGCATAGAGATTATGAAGATGCTTGCCCAGAGTGTAACACCGCATTTTACCAATCTGAGATCATGAATATCATGGGAAATGTCATTTATCAAGGATATCATCAAATTGAGTCAGTACTGAAGAAGTGAAACTGGATCAATCTACTTTTTTGTCATTAATTTAAGAATATCTCGGAAACTAAGGGAGATAGGGCGATTTTGTTTGAATATTTTTTTGTAGAGAATTTCAAGAGATACAAACAATGAATCGATCTAAATCGCTCTATTTCGTTTAGTTTCTGAGATATCTATCAAAAACTAACAAAAAAATGAACTGCAATTTTTTTCGTCTTTCATTCTTACTGAATATCGATTTTTAGAGTATCATATATTTTTTAGGAAATTCTGTTCTAATCCATTTTTGTAGATAATTTTATAATATAGAAAAAAGGTTTCACGCAAAATCGCCTTATCTCGCCTAGTTTCCGAGATATTCACATAAAACAAAGGAAAAACCGTCACCTCCGCTTTTTTCACCTCTTCATTCTTTAATTACACATCTTACATTATTCAATTGTTTATAGCCCATAGGAAAACTGTAATTCAGGTATGGATCATTCGGATAAATTTCGCCCATCTCATAGCTCCCAGGATTGCGATCTCCATGTCGAAATACCTGGAGAAAAAAAAAATTGAATCAGCTGCAGGCTCCAATGAACATGAACATATCAGTATCGAAAATATGAAATAGGACAAATTCACTTTTTTATCATTTTTTTTGAACGAATATCTGTGAAATTAAGCGAGATTAGGGATGTGGAACGAAAAAATTCGACGGTCATTTGACCGTATGTTAATGATTGATTATTTTGATCAAAAAATAATTACTTAATCACTTAATTGATTAAAAAATTACAATAAAAGATCAAAAAAGAAGTGGATGAACATTTTCCATTTAAATATCTGGATTTCAGTATCAATTTTTAATATTCATTCTTGAGATGAGTAGTTATATACAGTTTTCCAAAAAAAATGAGGAATACAGCATGGCTTCTAGAAATGAGTCATATCTTCAAGTCTTTGACCTAAAAAAAAAAAAACTTAACACGAAATGATCGAAAAGTGATCGAGAATAAAATTCACGATCAATTTTCATCTCTGCAGATTGATTTGACATTTATTACTCGTGACTGACCATTTGAATTTCTGACGGTCAATTCCCAACAAACTTTACGGTCAAGTCAGAAATAGTCACGAAACGGTAGATTGACGACTGACCTGACCCATTTCGAAATTGACCGTCATTTTAAATCTCTAAACGAGATACAGCGATCAAGGTTTGATTTTCTTTTGAGGAAAATTTCAAAAGCTACAGAAAATTAGGGTAAAATCGCCCTATCTCGCTTAGTTTCCGAACCATTTCCACAAAAAAGATAGTAAAAATCGATTCATTGCATTTATTTGAATAATCTTTTGCCCTATTTTTTCTGAAAATATCTCGGAAACTAAGCGGGATAAAGCGTTTCTTTCCCTGATCCTTTTTTGTAGTTCTTGAATTTCTCTACAAAAAAGAATTACGGCAAAATTATTAACAAAAAATTGCTGACGAAAAAAAATAGACATTCGGTTCTATCTCTTCACTATTAATATGTGTCTTCACAATAAAATGCTTTTTTCTCTCGCAATAAAGGAGTGATCATATGCAAGAGATTGCAATCACGTGATTAAATTTTTTCGTGACATATTGGCACTTGATCGAGAAAAATCTCTCACAATTTTCATTTTTATTTTTTTCATTTTTCTTGATAATATGAATTAATCTCTCACCACATTCAGAAGCTGGAGTTCAAGTTCCGCAGAAGTTACGAATAATTTTAAAGCAGTTACTGCAACAACTAGACAAATGGAGAAACCGTAACTCAACATGATTCACGTGTAACTGAGCAATCGAGAATACTGCAAATTCTTGCAAGTGACTCGACAAATTATCTTGTTCTCAAGTCTTTGAAAATCGACTTTATCACTGAATAAACGTAAGGACTGTGACTGAATAAATACAAGTAAATAAAGAACCGGTTTATTGGCATTGAGTTCCCTCTCATTTTCTTGAAATCGCGAAAATTAACTTAGTTTGGAAAAAGAGAAAAAATTTTGTCAAGTATTCAATACTTTTTCTTTTTACTTCCGAATGGAAGCTATTTAATCATCAGAATTTTTTATTGTTATTTTTTTAATAGAAGATACTTAAAATGTTCTAAATAGAGAGAAAATTATTCTCAAAAAAATTACATAAAAAAATATTTTTTTTATCTATAACATTTTCATCAGTTTCAACATTTTAACACATTTTTAAAAATATCTCGGAAATTAAACGAGATAGGGCAATTTTGCCCGAATTTTTTTTTGTGGAAAATTCTAATAGCTACAAATTTAGATTGGGACAAGAAGGGCGTATCTCCATTAGTTTACAAAATATAGTTAAAAAAAGTGAATTTTTACTGAATTTTCAAAAAATATTCATAAAATTTTTTTTAGCGGGATTAAAATAAATTGTCCTTAGTTAAAATACGTAATTATATTTTTCATATGAAATCAAATTATTTATTAATTAATGGCATTTAAATTAATACATACATGGTCTCTGAAATTTCTCTACATTTTAATAGTATATAATAACAAATTATTCAAAAACGGGGAGAAAAAAAAAGATACAATATACAACGAAATATACAAATTCATTTATCGAATATAGAATACAACATTTTTTTTTTCTTACTAGAATCATTTCTCATTTCTCTTGTATTATACAATAAATCGAGTAATCAAAAGGAAAGTAAAAAAAAAAAGAACGTAAAGAATCTCGATAAATTGCCTGTCGATACTGTAAACTCGATAAGTCACAATAACCGAGATTCTCAATGTTTCTCTTCTTTTTCCAATGTTTTTCAGTAGAAAAACGATTTTTATCAGTTTAAAAAAAAAAAAAACATTATACAAAGTCAATTACGCGAAAAAAATGTCGCGGCAGCAATTCACAATATTTATATATCTTTTTTTATTTATTTTTTTTTTCATCAGACTTGATATCAATTTTTTTTAATGATTTTCGATGAATGGAAGCGAGTAATTTGGACGGTTTTATCTGATAATTATTTAATTAATTAATAATAATTTGTTCGTTAATGAAGGGACTCTTCTCTTATTTCCCGTTATCAAATGTCACTTCCTTTCGTCGAAAAAATAAATTTCTTCAATCGAAGAAACAAGCAACAATCACACTATTTCCATTTTTTCAATCACAATGAATGAAAAAAACAAAATAAAAAATCTACACTTTAATCCTGCGATTCTCAGTTTTATTTTTTTCATTATTTTTTTTTTTTTTTCGTTTTTTTTGGCGTATTTACTTTTTAATTATTCATCTTTTTGTTTTTTTCTATCGTTACAAAGTAGTAAGGCTTTTTCGATGTCCATCGTTTCCCAGTTGTACGGAAAGGAGGGAAGAAAATAATTTTTTTTTTTTTTTTTTTTTTTTCGTTGACTTCGATATTAATTACAAAAGCATTTTTATCAATTCAATAGCGAAAAGTCGATTTTTTCCAATGATTTTTATTTAATATCTCGATAAATCAATGGAGATACGCCCTTTTTTTACGCTAATCCCTTTTTGTAGCTCTTAAAATTCGCTTAAAAACCGTCTTGGGGCTAAAAGGGCGTATCTCCTTTATTTTCCGAGATATTTTCAAAAATTGCAGTTACTTCCAAAAAAATTCATTTTTTTTAAATTCAGAAATAATACAGATTTTTCTTGATATCTCGGAAACTAAGCGAGATAGCGCGATTCTACCCGAATCCTTTTTTATAGAAAATTTCAAGAGCTACAAAAAAGAATACGGGTAAAATCGCTCTATCTCCTTTAGTTTCCGAGATCACTTAAAAAAACGAAATGACAAAAAAAATCGACTTTTATTTCACATTTTCACACCTATTTTCTTTTTTATTAATCTATGGAAAATTAGTTGAAATAAATTTTCACTAAACTTTTAAAATATTTTCGATGAAAAAATTAAATAGTTGCACTAGTGTAATTAATTATGAAATGACTTGAATTTTTATTACTTTTATTTTAATGGAAAATAATGGTTTATTCTAGTGTCACGTCGATTTGTTTTTATTTCTTTTAAATTAATTATTTCTTTTACTTAATGTCATTTTTGGCGATTCTCGCCATACTCGCATTACTGCACTTGTATTAAAGTACAGTTTATTAATTCAATTTATTTTTTTCTTCTCATTTCAATTTATCATTATGAGAACCTCCAATTATCGAGGATTCGCCAGCAGTCTCTCAAAACTATACACATTTTATTATTAACATTTTTTCTTTTTTTTCATTTTTTTCTTTCTGGACTCAAATAAATACACGACTATCACATTAATACATGTTTTCGCGACTAACAATTACCAGAAAAGGAAGAAAAAAAAATTTTTTTCTTTTTTTTTTTTTCCTTTCATTTTTCTCTTCAAAAATTGATCTTCATGTTGCAATTGTGTCGCTACTATTTTACATTTTCTTTTTTTTTTTTTTATTTCTCTTCAGACGACACAAAAATGAAACGTCACAATTTCGTGGACAATTGCAAAGAAAAAAAAACAAAAATAATATTTATTATAAAAAAAATTAAATTCTTTTCCAGTCTCCAAATGTGTCGGTAGGAAGAAGATTTTTCACGAAATAAACTAAATAAATAAATATTTTATCGTACAACTCTTTCTCGAGAAAAAGACAAAAAAAAAATTTTAACAAATAATTATTTTGATTTTTTTTCTCTCTTTTTTCTCATTGTTTTCAATTATTCTGGATGGTTTTTTCTCGGTTAATTTATTATTTTACATCGTTTCATGTCTTGTAATTATCACTGTGCAATTATTACACTGCAATTGTTTTACAAGACAATGAGAAATAAATTGTGTGTGAGAAAAATCCAAGGATTTTCATTGTAATTTTTTGATGTTAAGAATTTTTCTTATTTACTGTAAAAATAATCTTAACTCTTTGAGTGTACATTCGTCTTTTGGGCCTTCTTTTTCCGTGCAGCCAACATGTCGTAGAATGGATTGTGTGATATACTTTGTCTGTAAATTAATTAAAAAATGAGGTAATTAGATAAATGAATTATTAAATTCAGTGGGAAAGAGGTAAAACACAGAGAATGAGTAGATTATTTTTTGATTTTTTATCATATCTTGGAAAGTAAGCGAGATAGGGCAATTTTGCCTGAATCCTTTTTTGTAGAGAATTTCAAGAGCTACAAAAAAGGATTCGGACAAAATTGCTCTATCTCACTTAGTTTCCGAGATATTCTCAATAACAAATCTTTAAAAATACATTTTTAGAGTTTTTTTGTCATTTTTTTTTGAATATCTTGGAGAATGAGAATTTCAAGAGCTATAGAAGAGGATTAGGATAAAAAGGGCGTATTTCGCTCTACTTCCGAGATATTTTAGAAAAAATTACAAAAAATTTCATAAAAATAAGTCAGTTTTTTTGGAATTTCTCGGAAACTAAGCGAGATAGGGCGATTTTACTCCAATCCTTTTTTGTAGCTCTTGAAATTCTCTACAAAGAAGGATTCTATGAAAATCTCGCTATCTCGCTTAGTTTCCGAGGTACCTTCAATGATAGATTAAAAAAAATCTCCATTTTTATATTATTCGGTTTTTGGTCATTCTCGTTTGGAGAATATCTCGGAAAATAAGCGAGATAGAGCAGTTTTGCACTAATTCTTTTTTTTTTAAATAATTTCAAGGGTTTCAAAGAAGGACTAGGGCAAGAGAAGCCTACCTCGCTTAATTTCCGAGCGATTTGAGAAAAAAAATGGAAAAAAATGTTAGGATAATTTGGTTTTCTAGAAATATCTCGGAAACTAAGCGAGATAGAGCGATTTTGCCTGAATCCTTTATTGTAGCTCTTGAAATTCTAAAAAAAAAAGAATTCTGTGGCAATTCGCTATCTCGTTTAGTTTCCGAGATATCTTTAATCATCTAATAAAAACCAAAATTCTCAATTTTTAGCTTATTCTATTTTTTATCTTTTTTTTTGAAGAATATCTCGGAATGTAAGCGAGATAAAGTGATTTTGCCAGAATACTTTTTTTAGAGAATTTCAAGTCCTAAAAAAAAGGATTCTAATGAAAAGGGCGTATCTCCATTCGTTTCTAAGATAATCTCAAAAAACGTTTGACGAAAAATCGAATTCTTCGATTTTTCTTTCTTTATTTTTGATATTAACACTTTATTAATTATATCATCGTTTTAGTAACAAAGTGGCGTCAGTCCTGTGTATAAGCATAGCACTTACGCCCCTTTGATTCTAAGGTGACAATATTATTGAATTAAATTTCTTCATATGTCTCTTTGAAGCAAATAAAAATAATTCTCATGAATATTTTATGAAATGAGATTCGTGAATGAAAAGAACAATGAACTCATCAAAAAAAAATACTTGAACTTTGAACCTAATACAATCACAGTGATAATATTCATGGTCGAAGTCTTTGCTGAGAGTTCGATTAAACACTTGAAAGATTAGTTTTTAATGTTTTCGGTTTTTTTCCGATGATTTTTTTCCATTGATTTCTAATAATCAAGTAAAAAGGTAGAAAAAAACAAGATAAATTGATTATTTTTCCATTCATTTTTTTAAGAATATATCGGAAATTTAGGGAGATAGGACGAAAAAGGGCGTATCTCCAGGAATTCCCGAGATATTTTCGAAAAAAATTAAAAAATTAATTTAATTGATAAGTGGATTTTTTTTCTAAGGATTTTGTGAGAATATCTTGGAAAATAAGCGAGATAGAGCGATTTTGCACGAATCCTTTTTTGTAGGCAATTTCAAGAGCTAAAAAAAAGGATTCCAGAAAAATCGCTCTATCTCACTTACTTTCCGAAATATTTTCAAAAAACAAATTGCAAAAAAAAAAAAAATCTTCCCATTTCCCTTTTTTATTAACTTTGCAAATTTCCCCTTTAATTAAAAATTAAAACCAAGTGAAAATAATAATTTCTCATGAATAATATGTACCTGACACATTTAATCCACTCGTCTTTCTCCTCATCAGTTGCAGCTGACATCCTGTAAACCGTGTGTTTACCTGAAAAATTAAAATGAATTAATTATGCAAGAAAAAAAAACCAAGAATGGAGAAATTTTAACGAGTAATTTTTTATTTTCATTGTTGAGGGGATAATCACTTGTTAAATTTAGTGTACATTAAAATCAGAAACCTCACAAAAATTTCAGAATTCTTTCAAAAATTCCTGAAATTTTGGAATTTTTGAAATCTTATAAAATCTGGAAATAAGTCTTGAAATCACTAACAAACTAGAGAAATCCCATGGAAATTTCATGAAATCTTCGAAATTTGTGGAGTCTTTGAAATTTAATCTAAAATAAATAGTGACAATGTATGAAAAATCGATTTGAGGATTTGAGAAAAGTCATAGAAGATTTTGAGATATTTACATGGCGATACGAAAGGATAAACCTCGGAGGTATTAGTGGGTATAAAGAGAATTTTGTTGAACATTATTTTAATCAAATTTTTATCATCTGATTTTTTATAAATCTTTGTTTCTGCCATGAAATCTTGAAAACTCTTAGAATTTCCTGAAATCTCTTGAATTCTCATAGAAATCTGTGAAATCTTCAGAAATCCGTTCAATTTTCACAGATTTCAAGAAATTTCATGAATCTGCATGAAGTCTGCTGAGAATTCGAGAATCTTTGAATTTTTGCAATTTAAAGTTTAATGTACACGGATTTGAGGAGTGATTATTCCCTGCAATTATTGTCTGTCTTATGTTAATTATTACTATGGCCAGGAACTTGGTATGAAAGGGGAAATATTAGTACATGTTAGAAAAAAAAGAAGAGAAATACGTGTGAAGTTTCACCTGCATTGATATATATAGATATACATTTTGCATTGGGTTAATGCTTTTGTATTGATTTTTCAAGAGAAAATTTAGAATTTAAAAAAATATAAAATTTAAGAGTAGAAATGAGACGAAATTTAAGGATTTTTGGGAAGTACAATCGGAAAAGAAGTCAATTTTTTTGTATAAAATCGTTAATAACAATTTATTCAAGATGAAATTCTTAAATATGATTCAGTGAATCTGTAGAGAATGTAATGAGGAATAAAATAAGCTCTAGAAACACAAAATTAATGGAAAATTTGGAAATTAGTACAATTTTTACATTCCTTTGAATCTTGAAAAATTTAAAGAAATGTAAAAAATAGTACCAATTTTTGAATTTTCAATTAATTTTTTGTTTTGAGGGCTCATTTTGTTCCTCATTACATTCTCCAAATACTAAGTGAATTGGTTTTAAGACATTCATCTCGTATACATTGTTATTTATGATTTTATACAAAAAATTAACTTTTTTTCTGATTGTACCTCCAAATCATCCTTAACATAAAAAATAAGACGAAATTCAAAATAAAAAACGAGACGAAAAAATAGACAAAATTCAAGATAAAAAAAAAAACAAGACAAAATCAATTATCGAATATTGTCTATTACACGTATTGCTTTTTTAAAATAGAAATTACTATGCTTTTTCCATACTGTACTCTTCATATAAGTCCATAATTCATGTACTTTTGAATGAACCCTTATAAAATTCTAAAGATTTAATAAAGGGCGTCTTACCAATTTTTTTTAGAAATAAATGAATTATGAAAGCAAGACCAATGAAACCATTCACTTAACACTAAAACGATATCTATAGTCATAAGGAAAAATTGAAAAAAAAAATTCTAAAATTATTGGGAGATAAAATCAGAAAAAAGTTAAATTTTTGAATAAAATCTTTAACAAAAATTTATAAAAGATGAAATTCTCATAATCCCATCTAGTGAATCTGTGAAAAATGTAATGAGGAATAAAATGAGCCCTAGAAACAAAAAATTAATTGAAAATTGCAAAATTTTCATTATTTTTTACATTTCTTCAAATCTTTCAAGATTTAAAAAAATGTAAAAAATCATAAAAATTTTGCAATTTTCAAACAAATTTTTGTTTCTAGGACTTATTTTATTCCTTATCACACTCTTTACAGATTCACTGAATCAGATTTGAGAATTCTATCTCGTATAAATTATTATTAACGATTTTATACAAAAATTCAGCTTTTTTACAGTTCTACCTCCCAATTATCCTCAATAAAAATGAAAAAAAAGAAGAAAAAAAACTTTTTTTTTTGTTACATGTACTAAGTATTTCCCCTCCCATACAAAGTTTCTATCCCTGATTATTACTCATCATTAAGTCTTTGTTTATACCTTCAACAACTTTTCCCTCGCTGTCAGTCTTGCATGCTTTTATGAATTCAGAGCCAGCAGCATATAGTTCAAAGCAATGTGGCTTATTTCTATCCTGTACTTCTCTGACCTGAATATTTTCAAGTGGAATAATTCCACGTGGCTCTTTGTCAGTTGTATATTCAAAATAATAAAGACAATTGTCATTTAATATGAACCATCTTCTTTTCCAACTTTTGTAACGTCCACCTGTAACAAGTAAATTTGATAATTTTAATTATTGAAATTTATTATGGTAACACTCATAATAAATATGGGGCTAATTATTTACCTGCTGACTCCGACGAGGGCAGCAGTGGGATAAAGCGATTTATAAGAATAATTCGATGCTTATAATACACTTTTTTTTTTTTTTTTTTTTTGGTTTTCACTAGAGGCATAACACATGCTAATGGGGATGACTAGCATCGATTACTGAGAAAAAATAGATAAAACGAGGATTTTTTTCTCGCTAAAAATAGGTGATGTTTTTTTTCTGTTTTTTTAGAATATCTTGGAAAATAAGGGAGATAGAGCGATTTTATCTCAGTGATTTTTTGTGAAGAATTTTGAGGGCTACAAAAAAAGAGTGGAATGAAATCGCTCTATCTCGCTTAGTTTCTGAGATATTCTTAAAAAATTGTCGAGAAAAAAATGGAGTGAAAAAAAAAAATCGTTTTTTTTATTTGTTTCTAGAGAATATTTTGGAAAATAAGTGAGATAGAGCGATTTTGGCTGAATCCTTTTTTCTAGAGAATTTCGAGAACTACAACAAAAGACTGAGGCAAAATCGCCCTATCTCGCTTATTTTCCAAGATATTCTCAACAAACTATTGAAAAAAGGAAAAAAATCGACTTATTCGGTTTTATCTCTCCCATTCCAATTTTTTGGGGATAGTATGGAAACTAAGCGAGATAGGGCGATTTTGCCCGAATCCTTTTTTGTAGCTTTTGAAATTTTTTACAACAAGTGATTCAGGCAAAATCACCCTATCTCGCTTACTTTCCGAGATATCCACAAAAAATGAGAAAAATCGACTTTTTTTCCTCTTCGCTAGTAATTTGAAAGAATCTTAATCATTTAAGGTAGTATCCCAGTGCATGGTCGATAAAACAGGAAAAAATGAGGATTTGTAAGTTAATTTCCAATTAATTGCCAACAATTCGGGAAAATGTGCGTTAATTTACCCGAAAAAGTGATTAAACTATTCGAAAGTCATATCTTCAGCATGTAAATATAATTTTTTTCTTCTATTATTTAGGGTAACATGACCAATAGATGGACGGTTAAGGAAATACTAGACTTTATTAATTCATATGAAAAAGGCAAATTACTTTAAAAAGTCGCAGAAAAGAATTATGTACAGAAAAATATACAGTGAATCGACTAAAAATCAATTGAACTTGAATAATGTAAAAATAATTAAAGAAAATCAAGGAAAAACTGGAAAATAACTTGAACCCCCAATAGATGGACAGTTGCATATTTGCAGTGGTATGACTTTAAATTTCGATCAATCGATATGTAATAAATAGTTTATAAATCTATGTGAATGTAATAATCAGGAATTGACGTGAAAAGTATAAAAATCATTCATTTATTTATGAAGATCCTCGATAATAGAAACCGTCCATCTTCTGGTCAGTGTCCATCTATTGGTCGTGTGACCCTAGTTAAAATGCTGTTTTCTTCGCCAATTGTTTTTAAATAATGGGTCAACCCTGTGGTTTTTTAGTAATTTCTAAAAAATTTTAAAAATGTAAAAAAATATCATCTTTGATAAGATTTGGGATACTATCTCAAAAACCGAAACAGAGGCAATTCCTTGGGGGACTTTTTTGCCCTCAAAAAAGGCCGTCTGATGAGTTTTTCTAGATCTATTAGCTTCAAGAATATTTTTAGAATTGAAATACTTAAAATGACACTTTTCGAGCTATCACGTTACCGATGAAATGTTTTATTTTTTGTGGATTGTTTAGAAATTCTTAAATGGATTCAGTCATTCTTGGAAAATGACTATTGATTGATGAACAAGAGTATATAAAAAAACTTCTAAAATTCAGAAGAGTTTTTCGAGATTTGAATTCAGTAAAGAAAAAATTTAAAAAAATAAATTCGATTCGTCCAATCATTTTTTTGCGAATAATTCGGAAAGTAAGCGAGATAGGACGAATTTGCCTCAATCCTTTTTTGTAGCTCTTGAAATTTTCTAAAAAAAAGGATTCGAGTAAAAAGGGCGTATCTCCATCGATTTCCGAGATATTTTCAAAAAACTATCGACAGAAAAATCAACAAAAAATTTAAAAAAAAACAGAATCGTCGATTTTTTTTTGTAATTTCTTGGAAATATCTCAGAAAATAATGGAGATTAGGGCAAAAAGGGCGTATCTCCATTAGTTTTCGAGATATTCAATAAAAATCGATAGAGACAAATCTAGTATTCCCAAAATAACGAAGAAAATTCAAGTAATTAACTCTAATTTGACATTTATTCTACTTCTGGATCATCAATTGACGAGTGACAGCTGACAAGAGAATATTTCTGCTATCATTAATGAAGAATCAAGAATATTTAAGGCACTTTGCGGTTTTGCCTGAAAATTCTTAGAATCAGTGGAAAAATATTCAATTTCACTCATTAAAAATAAGATTTAATCTCGTCGATTAAACGGCGAGATTTTTTGTTTAATTACTTTTAAATGAAAGTGAATCACGGATTATAACAATGAAAATTTGAAATTCAAGTGAAATTCGTAATACTGAAAATAGCAGACATCTGACAATTTTTAGATCTTTTCTTTTCTTTTAACAGATAACTAATTTTTAAAAAAATGAAAAATTATGCACATGTAGAAAATTCGAAGAATTACAAGTGCAAATTCTTGCAAGTAGTTTGATCATCTATCGCACTAGTCGTTGAGTGTATAGTAAGAAACGAAAGAAAAAAAAACAAAAAAATTGATATTTATGACTAAAAACCTATTTCCTGGTACTAAGAGCTAATTCGAAGAAGAATTGGTAAATTATATTAATTATTTGCTAGTTATTACTTGACCGATAGTATGCCATTTGACATTAAAAAGAAAAAGCAGTTTTATTTTAAACAATTTGAGATCAACCAGAAATATCAAAATTTTGAGATTTCGAGATTTTTGGTAAATTTGATATTTTTCCAATTTTTTTTCGAATTTCACTCAAATCTAACTCCGGCAACCTTCCTTTGCCCATCTATACGTTAAACTCAGTTTTATTTTGAACAATTTGAAATTAACCAGATATTTCGAAATTTGGAGATTTTTGGGAAATGTGATATTTGACTAGCCTATTCACGTCTTTCCCTATACAGAAACAACAATAATTTATTCCAAAATTATCGGACGGTCATTAATTTTCATATTTGATGGCAAATTTTTTTCTCCTTTTCTTAAAGACATTTTTCAGATTTTAATCTTTTGCCTAATCTTAAATTTGCAAAATCATACATTGAGATTGGCTCATACACTGAGAGGAAAAATTTCTGGTGTTAAAGAGACGTATTTTGTCCACGTGAATATATTAAATTTCTACAGATATAAATATTGAAGATCAATGCTTTTTTGAGACGAACTTTTCATATTTATTTGCACAAAATACATTTCTTTGAGATTAGAATTTTTTTCCTCAATGTGAAACTCCGTGTTATTTTCATTTCTTTTAATTTATATTGACCATACGAAACAATTGATTAATCAGAAATTTCACGAGCTCAAAATGCTGCACATCATAGCAGTTTACGAAAATTAAATGATCCTCAAATGATGCTGTACATCACAGCAGTTTACGAAAATTACGCCTTTACTTTAGGTTCGGCATGTATGACTGACTGGACGCAGAGATCCATTGAAGAGATGTGCTTTCTTCAACGACTGTTGATACAAAATCGCGATTAGGAGATCATTCAAGCCAATCTTGACTATCACCTACGAAAGAGCCTGCGAGAATGTGTGGCCTGATATTCAACTCCATTGTAATTATCACAATTTTTGTCAGGCTGTACTTCACTTCGCTCATGAGGATGAACGCATTGACTTGAATAACGAAGCACATGTGGAAACTATCGGAGACCCCATGGCTATTGTTCTCCTCTCAGCACAAGATATACTGGAAGGATTCCAGTACATTGAAGTATCCGTGGAAAATAACGAACAATTGAGAGATGCTTTCGCTAATTTACTAAATTGGTTCAGATGTGTCATAAATTCTGCAGAATCGTCATTTTATGATGAATTTGACCTCTTTAAGGATGCAGCAAGTTAAGCATCTAGAAATCTTCAGAATCGAGTAAACGCCAATGAATCTGACATTTGTGACACTTTCAAAGCCTCCCTACAGCTAGCATTAGCATGCTGAAGTGACTTGAGAGGATGTACCAACGGAGGAAGAAGAAACGTAACGATGACACCACGGGTAACTAATTATATTTGAAGGAGATTACTGAGAAACCTGTGGTACCGATGGAGAAATCGTTCGCTAACAATGAATCGATTCTTAACAATTGCGTCGCAAATCATCGCCAATTTTATCGATCTACTACTATTCGTCAAGAAATACGAAACCGGGCACTTTTCATCATTGGAAGAGATTCTTCCTGCTTCACTAGATGTTCATTTCCATGGTCCTTTACTTGTCGAAAATACATTGTTCGATCCTGTTCAAGATGACAACGAAGCTGATCCACCAGCACTTGTTCCTGGGGGTCAGAGGGATGACGCAGCCAATCATCCAAGAGGCATCCCATATGATTGGAAGTGCTCTCGATGCAGGATGCGGAAAATTGAAGTAGTTAGGCGACCGTGCAACTGTGTTGCTCTCTGCCAGCCATGTGAGCGAATCCTACGGAGGGCTGCACGAAATGATCGACAATTAATACTGCAGTGCCCAAATTGTGAGCGAAGGGTAGATAATAATTTCGAGCGAGTCTGTATTGCTAATTCAGGAAATGCCGATTTTCCCTACGATTTCACCTGCCAGATTTGTGGGAATGCATATGCTTCACACATGGGACGGACATGCCATCAGTTAATATCTTGTGCACAATGTGTCAAGGATTAAAAGAAGCGAATCGACAAGCAATCATAGAAACAGATGCCCTTTTTGTAATCTGCCAGGCTCTATAGGCCCAGTCAATTTTCGACCAGCAGAATTATAAAACTAAACTTGTTTCACTAATTTTAGTTTTCTGATACAGTGTATGATAATATAATCTCAGATATTATTGCCCTTTTTTTCATTGGGAAGGACTGTTTGCAGCCTTGTCTAATGAGCTGTTCACAATATATCAACCATTCACAGTATACTTTATACGTATGACAAAATATTGATTTTTCTTTCGTTAGTATTAACTTTCATGCCAAGGGAAGCATGTCCCATAAAACCATTGTGACGGTAGAATATATTTTAAGGTGTTATTGGCAGTTTCCGGTTTACCGTTATGAATTTGAGGAAATTCGAAATATCAATGGAAATAGTGTAATGAACCATTTCTTATTAATTATTCGTTTTATTTATTAATTCCTTTCGCGATGATGAATGGTTCGAAATTATCGTTGTGATATCCTGTGTGTCCGGTGCTTCACCCTTTCCGGTACTTCAACCCTTTTGCCTAATTCTAGAGTAATTCAACAAAGATCCACTTGCAATTATCTCGATTAGCACTCCATTGGGGTGAGCCTTCTAAGGACTCTAGATAAATGATTCTAATGGCCATCCACTAGGGTTAGCCTTCAACGCGTGTTTCCCTCGGCACTGGATGGAGAACCCCAAACAGTGCTAAAGATTATAGGTTTTAGCTGTTGAAGAGCATTGCGCGGTTCAAGAACAGCACGCGTGCATTTACTATGGGTAGATGTGTCTAACTGCGCCGCCTTTTCGATTATATGCCTTTTTCACTAAACTCCGCTTATAGACGAGATTCCGACTGTGCGCGCTCTATCGGTGGTGACGGTACTACGGTTCCCTTTCGCTTTTTCGTTCGGCGCTGTCTCTTTAAATTTTATTTCTTTTTCCCTCGCGTTTTGATTTTATTCTTTTCGTTGACGCCTTTTATTTTTCGTTTCTTATTCATTCATTATTGACCTTTATTGTTTCTCTTCTTCAATTATTTCTAATAATTCATCATTAATTTATTTCTTTCATTTTTTTTCATGATTAATTATTAGTAATTTTTTTCCCCAAATCGAAAATTTTTGTTATGATCATACATCCTTAATAAGAGAGACTGAACCTGAACAAAAAGGTCATAGCCGTTCATTCATTCCAAAAAATTTGTAGAAAAAACCACGTTTGCACATAATAATCGAAGAAAAATAAATAAAAAAATAAATTAATTAATTAAAAAAAAAAAAAGAAAATAATATTTTCATAGAATTTTGAAACCTTCATGATTATACGAATCTAACTCATAATGTTATTATACTTATAAAATGATTCATATTCGAATTTAGATATAAAGTGGCCAAAAAACGTACAGTGACCACAAACGGTACTTCTATCCTAAACTTTCATTTAAAATTTATATATATGAATAGAAAAAACGAAAAAATTACAATTTATTTCGCATTCTAATCTTTAAAATCGCGTAATGATCAAATTACTTTAAATATTTTTTTTATAATAATTTATTCGTTAAAAAAAAATCTAAAAAATTGTTAGATGGTTGCTAATTTCATTATTCATTGAAATTCGAGATCTAAAATAAACCAAAAATTCATATTTTCAGTTTAATTTTTTTTTTCCTCAGTAATCGTTAACTACAAAAAAATTAATAAATAAAAGTCCAGATCAATGCTCTAGACACTCTAAACACTGATCTCGACGTAAAGTACTGAACCAACATCATTACCTTGTTTCCAGAGCCAACCTTCCTTGTCAGGATTGAAGAACGTGTGCATCAGGTCATTGCCGTCATCCTCTGGTATTTTAAACGGCTCAGTTTTTATGCTCTCGTATAAGCTCTGTAAAGTAGGAAGAAAAAAAAACAATGACAAATCCGTTTTTCTCCGCTTCTTTTCATCCCCCCAGTATTAAAAAAAAAGGGGGAAGAACCTTTTTGCCGAGGAAAATGAGTTACAAAAAAGATAATTTAATAGCGAAAATGTGAAGAAAATGAGTCAATTTTTTTGTCATTTACTTTTTTGAGGATAACTCGGAAATTAATGGAGATACGCCCTTTTTACCCCAATCCTTTTTTGCAGCTCTTGAAATTCTCTACAAAAAAGAATTGGGGTGAAAAGGGCGTATCTCCATTAATTTCCGAGATATTAAATTGAGAATAATAATTCATCACTTGATCAATTTTTTAAAAAATTAATAAAAAAAAAAAACTTGAATTCTTCTAATTCCGGATTTTTTTTTTTAAGTGAAGGACTTCGCGAAAAATTCTGAAAAAATTCAAGAATATGCTGAAGCATGTCAACGTTATTCCCAATTTTTTTCAATTTTTTTTTCGTTTTGCCTATTCTTTAAAAAAAAATTCCTGTCTCTTCATCAGGAAATTTCAGGGATTACGCAACTAAAATTCGTTCATTAATTGTGGATTATTTCAGAAGTTGATGAGAAATATGTGTCTTCTGTGAGAAATGATTGCATAAATGTGTCATTAAGAAATCACTGAGATGGAAAAAGGCCTTGTCTCAGTCTCGGGTGACTGCAGAATGTCATTAAAAATTTGCATAACGAATAAGAAGGAAAAAAAAATAGAAAATAATAAATCCCATTAATAAAATGAGTAAAAAAAAGAAACAAAATTGGTGAATGTGTATTGGAGAACTCGAATGAAAGTATAACTTTATTTTTTTCAATAATTTTTTTTTTTATCGTTGGAAAAATAATCGAATTGTACAAACAAGTGACCACTAGGGGCAATCGATAGTCCAGTCGACCTTTAAGAAACTGATAGGATTATTAAAAATAATGAGGCCTGTTATGAAGAAAGAAAAATCAGTGGTTCGATTAAAAAATAATAAAAGAAAAATAAAAAAATGGAATAATCGAGTGTAAAGACAAGTCTGAAGTGGATGAAAAATTAATGCACGTGAAGAACGGAAAATTCCCGGTTTAATAAGATGCTTCGGAGGCAATTTTATTTTTTTAAGGGATTTTTTTTTATCATGAAGTTATGAAAGCTTTGGGAAAAAGAAATGAATGCAAAATATTCTTCATCAAATTTTCATAAATAATAAATAATTGCCGGATCGTTCATGCAATAGGAGGAAAATGATTTTTTTTTCCTCCTTTTTTTACAATTATTTCCTGTACAATCGCGGAAATTGGAAGTTTATCCACGCGATTTATCTTGTCTCGAAGGAAATATAATTATTTGTGTGAATTTTGTATGCTAAGTGATTTTCTGAGAACAACAGGAAGATTCTGAAATCATGAGTGAAGTGATGAGTTAAGATGTCTCTGATAAATTGATAAATAATTTTTATGGATTTTTAAAAAATAGAATTCATAATAATTTTTTTTTCATTAAAGACATGATAAGAAAATTGAGAAATTAGAATCCTCAATTGATAATGATAAATTTATAATAATAATAAAAAATAAAAAAAATTTATGAATTTGAAATTAATGAAGATTTTATTTTAATTTTATTTTAATTTATGAGTTGGGAAAAGGTAAAAATGAAGAATTTAATTTTCTTGTTTACTAGCTTTCCCCCCTCGCTTCGCCCGGGTCAGATTTTCGGCAGCTCCTATAATGATTTATAATTATATATAATCCATTAAAGGGAGAAAACGGACATCTCAATTGAACATATCAAGATAGTGATTTTTTAAAAATTCCTTGGAAAGCTGAGAAAATTTCAATAACGATAAATATGTCACTATTAATGCTTCTCAATTTTTAGAGAATTTGACTTTTTGCCAAGTTCTGAAAGGTCCCTTAGGAAATCTACAAAATGCATTTTTTTAGTGAAATCTCCGGTTCTATTGGTTTTAGCAATGGTTCCGTTGATCGTAGTGATCTGCGGTTGATCTCAAATGGAAGCCAAGCTCTTTTCCCATCGATTTGTGTTGTTCAAAATTTTTTTCATCAATTTTTCAAATACCTCTAGGCCTTTTTACTGAGAATTAGTTTTTCCTGTATAAGTCCTGAGTAATCGATAATTTTTTTCGTTACAATTATTCAAAGCCATGAGAAATGAGCTGAGCTTCAATTCAAGAACAACCCCAAGCTACTACAACCAATAGAACCAAAGATATTTCTGGAAGATTGAAAGTTCTCAAAAACAGAAGCGTTGCACCTTCAAATCTTGAGCGGGAAATGGAATTTTCGAAAAATTGGAAAAATAACTCCTGATATGATTCCTATGAGAAATTGTCTCAGCTTTTCAATGAGATCATTAGAAAAAATCTATCGCCTATATTTCCATCCGAGCCTCATCAATTTATTGAGTCGAGAGTGGGAATTAAGCATTCCATTTGAGCAGTATAAGGTAGAGCTTTTTTAATGGTTTCATTGGAAATTTGGAAAAATTCTAGGTGAAAAACATGTGTCAGTATTAATTTCTTCCAATTCTCAATGCTCTTGAGCTTTCTAAAAAAATTTAGAACCTTCGAGAAAATTCTAGAATGTTCTCGAACTTTCTGGAACACTCCAAAATATTCTTAAGCCTTTTGGAACGTTCTAGAAAATTCTCAAACCTTGTGGGGCATCGTAGAATGTTTTCGAACTTTTTGGAACATTCTAGAAACTTTTAGAACAATCTAGAATATTTTAGAACAGTCTAGAACATTTTAGAACAGTCTAGAACATTCTAGAAAAATCGAGAACATTCTAGAACAATCGAGAACATTTTAGAACAATCTAGAACAGTCTAGAACATTTTAGAACAATCGAGAAAATTTTAGAACAATCTAGAACATTTTAGAACAATCGAGAACAATCGAGAATATTTTGTAACAATCTAGAACATTTTAGAACAGTCAAGAACATTTCAGAACAGTCTAGAACAGTGGAGAACATTTTAGAATAGTCTAGAACAATCGAGAATATTTTATAACAATCTAGAACATTGTAGAACAATCGAGAACATTTTAGAACAATCTAGAACATTTTGGAATAGTCTAGAACAATCGAGAATATTTTAGAACAATCTAGAACATTTCAGAACAGTCTAGAACATTTTAGAACAGTCTAGAACATTCTAGAACAATCGAGAACATTTTAGAACAATCTAGAACATTTTAGAATAGTCTAGAACAATCGAGAATATTTTATAACAATCTAGAACATTTTAGAACAGTCTAGAACATTTAAGAACAGTCTAGAACATTCTACAACAATCGAGAACATTTTAGAACAATCTAGAACATTCCTGTAGATTCTAGAACAATGTAGAATATTTTAGAACAATCTAGAACATTCCCGGACCTTCTGGAACATTTCCGAACCTTCTGGAACATTCTAGAAAATTTTCTAATGTTCTAGAACATTTAAAACTACCGTCAACTGTTCTGGATCATTCTAGAATATTGTAGAACTATTTAGAATATTATTTCGTGTCCATCCAAATTGACTAAATAGATGCGATACTTATTTTCACCCTTATATCTTTAAAACCAACCCTCGTAGCTAAAAACAAACTACTTCATCCTGAAGGGGGGGTGGAGTGTTACTACACCATACAACCCCCATAGGGCTATAAGGGTTGGTTTCTGAGTTTTGTTTCACTTCACCGAAACTCACACTTTCTTTTATTATATATATTGATTTGTAGAGAATATGACGGATAATATGCGAGATAGAGCGGTTTTGCACTGAGACTGTTTTGTAGGGAATTTCAAGAGCTACAAAAAAGTTTTCTACAAAAAATCCGCTATCTCGCTTAGTTTCTGAGATATTTCAAAAAATAGATGACAGAAAAATTGATTTTCATAAAAATAAGAATTTCTCAAATTTATTATTAAAGAAATCTGGAAAACTAAGCGAGATAGATCGATTTTGCCCGAATCTGTTTTTTATAGACTTTCAAGAGCTTCAAAAATGAACTCCACAAAAATTTCACTATCTCGCTTATTTCTGGCTATATTTTTAAAAAACAAATGACAAAAAATAGAATAGTCTCAAAATGTGTATTTTTTTGTTATTTATTATTGAATATATCTCGGAAACTAAGCGGGATAACGCGATCCTACCGGAATCCTTTTTTATAGAAAATTTCAAGAGCTCCAAAAAACAATCCTACAAAAATTTTGTTATCTCGCTCAGTTTCCAAGATATTCTAAAAAAATAAATATCAAAATAATTTACTTTCATCAAAATAAGAATTTTTTTAATCTTTAATATTAAAAATATCTCGGAAACTAAACGAGATAGAGCTATTTTACCCTCACCCTTTTCAATAGAGTTTTTTAAGAGCTACGAAACCATTTTAGGGCAAAATCACCACATCTCCCTTATTTTCTAGGAGTGTGCGAAAAGCGTTCGAATGAAATAGAATCGCGTATTACTATTCAATTCAAATTTCGATTCGAAGAATTCGAAAAATCGAATAATTCGAAAATTTTGGATTTTTTTCGAAATTATTCGAATTATTCGAAAATTTTTAAATGATTCCAAAATTTTAGAATTATCCGAAAATTTCCGAATTATTCGAAAAATTCGAATAATTCGAAAATTCGATTTGAATTTCGAATCGAAAAATTTAAAAAATCGAATAATTAGAAAATTTTTGGTTTTTTTCGAAGTTATTCGAATTATTCGAGAGTTTTTAAATGATTCGAAAATTTTAGAATTATTCGAAAATTTCGAATTATTCGAAAGGTTCGAGTGATTCGAAAATTCGAATTATTCGATTTGAATTTCGAATCAAAGAATTCGAAAAATCAAATAATTCGAAAATTTTGTTTTTTTTCGAAATTATTCGAAAATTTTGAATTATTCGAAAGGTTCGAAAATTTCGAATTATTCGAAAGGTTCGAATGATTCGAACATTCGAATTATTCGGTTTGAATTTCAAATCAAAGAATTCGAAAAATCGAATAATTCGAAATTTTTTGATTTTTTTCGAAACTACTCGAATTATTCGAAAAATTTTTAATGATTTGAGAATTTTAGAATTATGCGAAAATTTAGAATTATTCGAAAGGTTCGAATGATTCAAAAATTCGAATTATTCGATTTCAATTTCGAATCGAATATTACTATTCGATTCGAAATCCGAATCAAATATTACTATTCGATTCGAAATCCGAATCAAATATTACAATTCGATTCAATACGAATAATTCGTGGATTCAAATTACTCCCACACCCCAATTATTTTCCAAGATATTCTTTTAAAAAAAACTAAAGTAATAAAGCATAAGACTTATCAATGAAAAAAAAAATTAACTCACAACTAATAATTCACGTGGCAAATCTCCGCCATTATTGATGCCACGATTCATCGTAATGAACTGCTCAACACTAGGTTTGTCCTTAACACTTGGATTATGCAATGACGTATTGAGCATTATGATAGCAAAACTGAGTACATAACACGTATCAGTATTGGTGAAAATATTTGGATTTAGTTGACAGTAACGTTGTGCAAAACATTCCATCATACGATCAATTTTTTGTGCCTCACCAGGCAATCTGAATGACCATAAGAATTGACGTAATGCCTGTACAAGTATGAGATCCGTAAAATCATGTAATTCAACGAATGCACGAAGTACACGTTCATTGAAATCATGCCTTTCACCAAGATAATCACCAATAGCTGTTTTATTTAGTCCCTCGCCCTTATATAAAAATTGTGCAACATCCTCTGGTGTTGGGGCCAATAGATTATGCTCAATCAGGTACTCAATGCCCTTTTTTGGATCCATATTGAATTTTTTACGTCCAATTGACATTTGTTTGGCCTTGTTAGAGGGCTTGGACTCGTCTGATGCAAGACCACCACCCTCCATCGCCTCCATCTCTGCAACAACCTCACCGAGTTCATCTTTCAATTGCTGAAATCATAAAAAAAAGGTTTTTTTTTCTTTATTTTAAATTTCAGCGAAAAGGGAATTTTGGGTTTTTTCTTTTGAAATTCAAGAGTTGAGAGGGTTTTTGAAGAATATCTCGGAAAGTAAGCGAGATAGAGCGATTTTGAGTGGAGACCTTTTTTGTAGATCTTGAAGTGATCTACTAAAAAGGATTCTTGGAAAAAGGACGTATCTCGCTTAGTTTCCGAGATATTTCATCGAGAATGATGAGTTGATTTCTTCTGTTTTACGTTTTCACCACTTTTTTGGTACATTTTTTGAGAATATCTCGGAGAATAAGCGAGATAGAGCGATTTTATCTGAATGCTTCTTTGTAGAGAATTTCAAGACCTATAAGAAAGGTGTACTCGAAAATTCTTCTATCTCGCTTAGTTTCTGAGATATTTTCAGAAAACTGTCGAAAAAAAAATTCATTAAGAACTTTTCAAAAAATCGAATCTTCAACTTTTTTTGTCTGTTTTTAAGAATATCTCAAAAAATAATGGAGATACGCCCTTTTTGTCCTCTTCCTTTTTTATAGCTCTTGAAAATCTCTACAAAAAAGAATTCCTGCAAAATCGCTCTATCTCGCTTAGTTTCCAAGATATCCTCAAAAAACACACGACAAAAAAAAGACACCCCCAAAAGTAAAAATTGAAAAATCAGTAAAAAAAATACTTGAAATTTCGCTAATTTAATTTTTCAATGATTTTTTAATAATATTCACTATCTCTTCATTAAATGTAACTGTTAATCACATCACGTTTGGAGCTTCATCGAGTCAATTGAATGAAATTCCGCATTAGAAAGTCGCAATTCGTGTCAATTCAATGAAATTAAATCCAAGAAATTCATAATTTCTCCAACATTTTTTCTATCAATCAAGTTAAAAAAAAAACGTTAATTATCCTCCAAGCATCTTCTCGAAGATCAGCATCTTCTCAATGAAATCAAGAACGTGAGAACCTTATTTCTCTTCGATTTCAGTACACACATGAAATTGCTCTTTCCTTTATACTTAAAAAAAAAAAAAAAAAAAAAAAAAAAAAAATGAATCAACCCCAAACCTTTCGTGTTCGGTTTGATTCTTACACGCAACCATGACGTATTCATGATCCAAGGGACAAGTTTACCATGGAGATGTGTAATTTTCATGTATCTTTGTTACATGTATAAATGGAAATGCGTACTTGGGAATACAAATTGAAGAGAAGGAAGGGGGGGATAACATAAAAGTGACCGGATGTACTACCCTTGGTTGCAAGACCCTCCTGCTATTATTTCCAGTATATTTGCAGGGTATTTCATGTCTATTTTTAGATTCAAGTAGAATCGAACAGTTGCCATAGGTCAGGAAAGTTTTCTCATTTTTTTTATTTTCGAAAGGGGGGAATTATGTTTTTTTTTGTTCTGAAAGAAAATTTTCTCCGGAGAAAACGGACATTCTGTCAGAAAATCCCTCATTTTTCCCCTACTGAAGTTTTTCGTATCATTGTTATTATTATTCCTCCAATTTCTTTCTTTTTCCCCTTTTTCTGAAAATAATTCAGTAGCGGAAGAGGGGGGGAGGGGGGGAGAGAATAGAATTATTTATTTAATTTTTTTTGTTCTTTTTTTAAGAATATCTTGGAAACTAAGAGAGATAGGGCGATTTTACCCCAATCTTGTTTTGTAAAGAATTTCAAGAGCTACAAAAAAGGTTTCTTCAAAATTTTTGCTATCTCGCTTAGTTTCCGAGATATTCTAAAGAAATCAACAAAAAATTGACTTGCATGAAAATCGATATTTTTTAAGGTTTATTATTGAAGATATTTCGGAAAGTAAGAGAGATAGGCCGATTTTGTAATAATCCTCCTATTGTAGACATTTGACGAGCTACAGAACAAGATTGGGGCAAAAAGGGCGTATCTCCATGATTTTATACTGATTTTCTGATGAATTTAATAAAGAAAAATAATTCAAAACAGAATAAATCAATTTTCTTCGTAATTTATTGCAAAATATTCTCGAAAATTGATGGAGATACGCCATTTTTGCCTTAATCTAGTTTTATAAAGCTTTTCAAGAGCTAAAAAGAAGATCTTCATCAAATTTTCGTTATCTCGCTTAGTTTCCGAGATATTTCGAAAAAAATAAATTACAAAAAAAATCGAATTATACAAAATTAAAAATTTTCTAAAAATCTGTTATTAAAAATGTGTCGGAAACTAAGCGAGATAGAGCAATTTTATCCTTCTAATTCTTTTTATAAAGAGAATTTCAAGAGCAAAATAAAAAGTCTCTTCAAAAATTCCGCTATCTTCCTTACTTTCCGAAATATTCCAAAAAAATGACAAAAAAAAATCAGTTCACGGCCTTCTGCAATGAAAATGACACATATTATTATTATTATTACTCAATAAAAAAGCAAATTTAATTCTGTTATCAGTGTTTTCAGAAACGTCTCAAAATTCAATTGAGGTCGTGCTATGTTTCCCATAAATTATCTCTCTTTCGTTTAAACTTCTGAATGACTCATAAAAACTGATGACAATGTGGTATCAGCTTAGGCACTTCTTGTTTCATCACTGCAAACATATCATCGTCTTAGAAGCAAAGTGGCTTAAGTGCCTGTGTGTAATCATACCATTGGCGCCACTTTGATTCTAAGATAGCGATATGAATGATGGGCAAAAGTGTTTGGGTGAGAATAAATAACTCAAACATTCGGAATTCAAGATAGTTTGATGATTCCACGAATTTGAAGATTAAAATCTGAAATAATTTTTGAATGAAAGTTTGTATGAATCTGAACTGTATCGTGGAATTTCTAATCAATTGAGCGTTTTGTATGGTTGATAAGAGATAAAACAAGGGGATAATAATATTGCTTCCCAACTGATATAGCTTTTTCTGCTGATACTTTAGCAATATGCTTCTGAATGGAAGTGATACAACTTTCTTCAAACCATCATCAAAATATCAAATTTCGTTCAAAAATCGAAAAAATTGGAAGAAAAAACGAAAAATCCTCTAGATTTGACAAAAGAAAAGCATCGAAAAATCGGAAGAATTAGAAGAAAAAACGAAGAATCCTCTAAATCTGACAAAAAAAAATCGTTGAAAAATCGGAAAAATTGCAAGAAAAAACGAAAGATCCTCTAAATTTGACCAAAAACGGCGAAAAATCGGGAGAATTAGAAGAGAAATTCTCTAAATTTGACAAAACAAAAAAAGCGTCGAAAAATTGAAAAAATTGGAAGAAGAAACGAAAAATCCTCTAAATCTGACCAAAAAAGCATCGAAAAATTGGAAGAAAAAAGGAGAAATCCTCTAAATTTGACCCAAAAAAATAAACGTCGAAAAAACGAAAAAATTGGAAGAAATATATGAGTATAAATAACATCAGTTGAATAGTTTCCAGAAATTTCATTAAAAACTGATTTTCAAAAAATGGACAAATCTCAAAAAGTATCGATCGAATTCTCCTGAAATAAAGCTTAAAAAATAGAGTTTGTGGAGAGGAAGTTTTCCACAAAATACGGAATTTTTGTATAAAACCGTTTGCTGTAATTGAGACTTTTATGCACATACAGACACACACACACAGAAATGCGCTAAAAATATCATTTTCTCTCTATTTAGATCATTTTAAGTATCTTATATTAAACAAATTACAATCAAAAATTCTGATGATTACATAGCTTCCATTCGGAAGCAAAAGAAATAAGAATTTTACGATGTATTATAGGCCAATGCAAGATTTTGCGCTTTTAGATTAGGCAGAAGATTAAAATCTGAAAAATGTCTTGAAAAAAAGGGGAAAAAAACAAAATTTACGATCCAATATGAAATATCAAATATTGGAATAAAACTGATTTTTGAAATGTATGTTGGCAAAGGAAGGTTGCCGGAGTTTAATTTGAGAAATTATCAGAAAAAATTTCGAAAAAAAATTTCATAAAAATTTTATAAAAAGTTTTATAAAAGTTTCATAAAATTTCACAAAAATTTCATAAAAATTTCGAAAATTCTGAAAAAAAATCTCAAATATTAGAATAAAACTGATTTCTTTTTTTTTAACCGTCTGATAAATTTGCAACAAATTATTATTGCTGCATAGAGGAAGACGTGAATACGCTCATCATCTATCACATTTACAAAAAAATCTCCAAATTTCGACATTTCTGGTTGATCTCAAATTGTTTGAAATAAAACTCATTTTTTTTTCTTTAATTGTCGAGTGGTATACTATTGATTAAGTCATAAATAACAAATAATTAACATAATTCACCAATTCTTCTCCTAATTAGCTTTTAATACCAGGAAATAGGTTTTCAATCATAAATATTAACTTTTGGGTGTTTTTCTCCGTTCGTTTCTTACTATAACACTCAACGACTAGTGCGACATATGATCAAACTACTTTAACGTTCATCAGAATATTCCCAATCCTCGAGGTAGAGATTAGTTGGAACAAAACTTGCAGAGGATTAAATGAATGTTCTCGAAAGTTTTAAGGTACATGGAAACATGGAGAAAAGCCAATAAATTCCACCTATTTTGTAATTCCATGAATTGCCCTTTTTTTAATGGAAAATTTAGTGAATTAACAGTTTTCACTGAAATTCTCTAGTGGAATAAGAAATAATTCGAGCAAAAAGAGTCGTTCTCGCTTAGCTTTCGAGAGATTTCAGTGAGAATAATAGTTTTCGAGATATTCGTCAAAAATTAATGAATAAATTTCATTTTTTTGAGCATTTTTTAGGGGTGAAAATGCTCTCAATTTTTGAAAAAAATTCATTTTTTAAAAAATATTTTCGGTTTTATTAATTGTAGCGACATGGGACCGATTTCAAATGAAAGCTGAGATGATTTTCCATCGATTTACGTGGATTTAAATTGAAAAATATTGATTTTTCACATAGTTATGGCGATTTTTGTAAAAAAATTATGATCATCAGGTGTTGGCCTATAACTATGTGAAAAATCGATATTTCTAGATTCAAAACCCCATAAATCGATGGGAAATGACTTCACCTTTCATTTGGAATCGGTCCCAGGTAGCTACAACCAATAAAACCGGAGATATTTCCAAAAAACCGAACTTTCTCAAGAATCGAAAAGATTTTACCATTCAAAAATGCAAAAAAAAATCAGATTCTTAAAAAAATTGAAAAAAATTAATTCTGGCACTTGTTTCTTGCTTAAAATTTCCTCAGCTTTTAAATGGAACTATCAAAAAAAACCTATCTCCAATATTTTCATTTATTTCAAGATTTTTTCATAATATATGCATAAAAACTCAAATGTGTCCATTTTACCCCTTACGTCCGTTTTGCCCCACCTTTCCCTATATCAAAAATGTTTTTTTTTGTTATTTTTTATCGAAGAATATCTCGGAAAATGAGCGAGATACCACAATTTTACCGAAATACTTTTTTTTTTAGAATTTCAAGAGCTACAAAAAAGGATTCGTCTAAAATTGCCCTATCTCCCTTAGTTTCCGAAATATTTTCAAAAAATAATTTAAAAAATGGTCTTTTTTTTTAAATATCGGTATTTTATGAATGTATTTTGTTAGAAAAAAAAACTTGCAGAGGATTGAATATATGTTCTCCAACAAGGTGGCGACTGAGAACTAATTTCAAAATTCTCTGACTTTTCCATGACTAGAAATAAAATTCCAAGACCCTCAAAAAAAAAATATTATTTGAATATTTTTTTTTTTTTTTTTTATATTATTTGAATATAAGTTAAAATTCTTAGTTATTCCTAAAAATAATTTTTTTATTAGAATTTAGCAATAATACCCAAAATTGCGTTAAATTTTTAGAACTGTGATTTTCTGTTAACCTTTTTGCAGATTTTCGACTAATCGAAAAGTTCCATTTTTTTCGATTAAATATCTATAGCTTTTAAAAATATGGAGATAATAAAACATGAACTACAGATTTTCCAGACTAAGATCGAAATTCCCTGACTTTTCCCTGACTATTCCAGAAATTTTAAATTTCCTGATTTTTCCACGTTTTTCAGGCTGATCCTCAACCTTTCCAGAGTTTCAAGGTACATGGAGAGATGAAGAAAAGCCAATAAATTCCCCCATGTTTTTAATTCCTTGAATTGCACTTTTTTTTTCCCTCAATTTTTATTTTCACTTGGAGAATCTGAGAATGGGTATTTTCACCTACGTTGCGTTTTCAAGGTAACGGTTATTTTTCTCGTCGAGGGACTTTTTTTTTTTTCATCTTCGATAATTGAAGGGAGCAAGTTTTAATTATGAAGTGTATGCATTAGCGAAATGCCTTCGGCTCTTTTGTGAACGATGCAACCGAAGAAGAAAGGAGTTTTTACGGTTTTTTTTTGTAATTTGTACTGAAACATTTTGGATGAAATTTATTTTTATGCGACAAATTCTTCAGAAAAGGAAGAAAAAAGTTGAATGAGGATAAAATTGAATTTTCATTGAATTTCAATTAATTTAATGACAATTTACACTTTTAGAAATAACTCAAGGAAATTTTTTTCCAATTTAATTCAACAGTAAAAAAGAAAAAAACCGAATAAATCGATTTTTTCAATGATTTTTTAAGAATATCTCGGAAACTAAGCAAGATAGAGAAATCTTTGTGGAGACCTTTTTTGTAGCCCTTGGAATTTTCTAAAAGAGAGGATTCCGGCCAAAAAGGCGTATCTCTATTAGTTTCCAAGATATCCTTAAAAAAAGAATGACAAAAAAAAATTCCCATGAAAAGGGATTTTTTTTTGTTTTTTGTTATTGAAAAAGGATCTCGGAAACCAAGCGAGATAGAGCAATTTTGCAAGAATCCTTTTTTATACAGAATTTTAGGAGCTACAAAAAAGCTTTCTTCGAAAATTCCGCTATCTCGCTTAGTTTCCGAACTATTCCCAAAAAACGACAAAAAACACTAATTTTTTATCTTTACTCGTTTTTTTTTACTAAGTTAAATGTAATTATAATAATTTAAAAAATAAAATTTATGAGGCGCCTTTTCGGGGACATTGACCAGTAACAATTAGTTAAACAGGCGCGCCAGAAGCACCTTCGATTAATGTAGAGGCGTGGCATGAATTCCCTCATGATTTCATTCCTCAAAAGCGAACAAATAAAGAAAGAAAAGAAGAAGAAGAAAAAAATTATAAGGGAGAATACATTAAAAAAAAAAAAAAGGTGAAAGAGAGAAAATTGAAGAAATGGTCTGTGGCATAATGTCCGTAAAAAAAATAAATGCAAAAGAATTTCTGACATGTTCCAGTCGACGTGTCATGGGAGCGGAAGTGGCTCTTCCCGTTAACGAGGCCGTGGTATATAATACACACGAAGAATTGCAAGAAAACGATAACGAAGTGTACAAACTCAACATTCATTTTGTCACAATATAAATACTGATTTGGATTGTACCATAAGAGTGACAGTGCTCCTATTAATATTCAACTTATGAATCATGTTATTGAGTTTTTATAGAGAAATTGTTATTCGATTCTTATACATGTCTGTGTTGATTCATATTGAATTGTTTTGTTAATATAATGATTGTGCGGGGACATTGATTCAATTGATGATGGAGCACTGGAGAAGATTTTTTGAAAATCTTCGAATTTAGTCATTGCAGCTAATAAGCCCTGAAAATGGGTTTCTAAAGCTTAATAGAAAAGAAGAAGAGAAAAAAAATTAAGTCATTAAGAGGTGAAACTGTACGAGGATAGATATCTCGGAAACTAAGCGAGATAGGGTGATTTTACATGATAGGTGTTTTTTAGAGAATTTCAAGAGCTACAAAAAAGGTTTCTTCCAAAATTTCGCTATCTCGCTTAGTTTCCGAGATACTTTAAAAAAAATAAATTACGAAAAATAGAGTTTTAGTAAAAAAAATTTTTTTTGAGTTTTGTTATTGAAGATATCTCGGAAAGTAAGCGAGATAGAGCGATTTCATGCTAAGGCTGTTTTTTAGAGAATTTTGAGAGCTACAGAAAAGGTCTCTATCAAAATTTCGCTATCTCGCTTAGTTTACGAGATACTCTCAAAAAAATAAACTACGAAAAATAGAGTTTTAGTAAAAAAAATTTTTTTTAAGATTTGTTATGGAAGATATCTCGGAAAGTAAGCGAAATAGAGCGATTTCATGCTCAGGCTGTTTTTTAGAGAATTTTGAGAGCTACAGAAAGGGTCACTATCAAAATTTCGCTATCTTGCTTAGTTTCCGAAAAATTCTCAAAAAATCCACAAAAAAATCGACTTGTTTCATTTTTCTTTATTTTTTTGCTTCCGGATGGGAGCTTTCTTCTGCAATTTTTGCAGATTATCTCGGAAACTAAGCGAGATAACGGAATTTTCATAGAAACATTATTTAAAGCTCTTGAAATTCTCTACAAAAAAGGATTCGATTAAAATTGCCCTATCTCCCTCAGTTTAGGAAATATTTTCAACGAAAAAATGAGCAGAAGAAAAGAGATCCTGCATTTGTTCTTTGAGTATTTTCATTATTTCTCAAGAATTTATTCTCCAGAATTCAAATTACAGTAATTAAATAAGGTAAAAATATTATTTGTGTTAATGCCTGTTAATTTACTGTGGACAAATTGAGGAGACAGAAAATCAGTGCCAAATGGAGATATTTTTGGTAGACTGCCACCGGGTCGAGTGGGCACAGGAGCAGAGTCAGTTCGATGATAAAAATAGCAATGGATGCTGCTGCGATTGGCTCTCAAAATGAAAAAAAAAAAAAAAAGTCAAGCAGGCATCTTCATCCTCCATTCAAAATTTCCGATATTATCGTCGCATCTTCTCGAGCATTTCATTCAGTAAATTTCAAATGACTGTACTCCGTAAAAAAAGAAACGAGGGGGTAATAACTTGTTAAATTTAGTGTACATTAAAATCAGAAACCTCACAAAAATTTCAGAATTCTTTCAAAAATTCCTGAAATTTTTGAATTTTTGAAATCTTATAAAATCTGGAAATAAGTCTTGAAATCACTCACAAACTAGAGAAATCCCATGGAAATTTCATGAAATTTTCGAAATTTGTGGAGTCTTTGAAATTTAATCTAAAATAAATAGTGACAATGTATGAAAAATCGATTTGAGGATTTGAGAAAAGTCATAGAAGATTTTGAGATATTTACATGGCGATACGAAAGGATATACCTCGGAGGTATTAGTGGGTATAAAGAGAATTTTGTTGAACATTATTTTAATCAAATTTTTATCATCTGATTTTTTATAAATCTTTGTTTCTGCCATGAAATCTTGAAAACTCTTAGAATTTCCTGAAATCTTTTGAAATCTCATAGAAATCTATGAAATCTTCAGAAATCCGTTCAATTTTCACAGATTTCAAGAAATATCATGAATCTGCATGAAGTCTGCTGAGAATTCGAGAATCATTGAATTTTTACAATTTGAAGTTTAATGTACACAGATTTTAGGAGTGAACTAGCAACTCAACGTGCGCTAGGGGGGGGGGGGGGGGGGGGGAGCAACTTCCAATTGATCAGTTTCAAAATTTCGATTAATCGATATCGAAATTCAATTAATAGCATTTCGAATCGATCGATAATTCGATTAATCGAAGTTCAAATCGATGGATAATTCAATTGCATTTCAGCCGTTTTAATTTGAAGGGGATTCGAAATTTCGATTAATCGATGCGATATCTCGAATCTCATTCGATATATCGCATATGATTCGATAGTCTTGTTTCAGCTTTTTTAGTTCAGCGGGAAACAAAAACTATATCACATCAATTTCCGATCGATTATCTTCAAAATCGATTAATCGATTCGATATCTTCAAAATCGATTAATCGATTCGACTATCTTCAAAATCGATTAATCGATTCGATTATCTTCAAAATCGATTGATCGATTCGATTATCTTCAAAATCGATTAATCGATTTGATTATCTTCAAAATCGATTAATCGATTCGATATCTCGCATCAAATTCGAGATATCGCATATTATTCGATAATTCCACCAGTCTCAGTTTGAAAAAAAACGGAATTACCCCCGCGATTCTCAGTAAAAAATGAAAAATCCAGAAAAATTAATGACTTTTTTCCTCTCGCACATTTGCGTCATTCGAAACAATATGTTTCATTGGAGCGGTAATTGACGATGACCGTTCCGACATTCTGAATCACCGGCATTGCTCGTAAGGTTAGTTGTTTAAAGTTTTTTTTTTATTGTCTGAAGGAATTTTTCTAAAACAATTCAATAGTGAAGAGGTGAAACAGAATAAGTCAATACGTTTTCGATTTTTTGGGGATTTTTCGGAAACTAATGGAGAGACGTCCTTTTTACTTCAAGACGGTTATTTAGAGATTTTCAAGAGCTAAAAAAAAAGATTCGGTTAAAAAAGACGTATCTCGCTTATTGTCCGGGATATTCCCTAAAATAATACAAAAAAAGAAAATTTCGGGGAATATCTCGAAAATTAAGTGGGATAGGGTCACACGACCAATAGATGAACACTGACCAAAAGATGGACGATCTCTATTATCGAGGATTTTCATAAATAAATGAATGATTCTTATACTTTTCACGTCAATTCCTGATTATTACATTCATATAGATTTACAAACTATTTATTACATATCGATTGATCGAAATTTAAAATCATACCACTGCAAATATGCAAGTGTCCATCTATTGGGGGTTCAAGTTATTTTCTAGTTTTTCCTTGATTTTCTTTAATTATTTCTACATTATTCAAGTTTAATTGATTTTTAGTCGATTCACTGTATATTTTTCTGTACATCATTCTTTTCTGCAACTTTTTAACGTGATTTGCCTATTTCATATGAATTGATAAAGTCTAATATTTCCTTAACCGTCCATCTATTGGTCATGTTACCCTAGAACGATTTTGCCCTAATTGTGGAGAATTTTGAGAGTAAAAAAAAAAGATTGGTGTAAAAAAGGCGTATCTCCACTAGTTTCCAAGAAATTTCGAGAAAAAAAATCCAAAAAAATTTGGAGAAATTCCAAAAAAAATTGAAAAAAAACGAAAAAAATCGAAAAACCTAAAATTTTTTAATAAAACTGATTTTTTTTTCCTGCCTGAATCCCTATTTTTAAAAATTTCAAAAGTTATAGAGAAAAATTAGGGTAAGAAGGGCGTATTTCCATTAATTTTCAGGATATTCTTCAAAAACACTTTCGTTTGTGCTTTTTTTTTGTTTTTGTTATATCTCGGAAGCTAAATGAGATGCATCGATTTCCCAAATTTCGTGCAATTGACCCAATTGGACCAAATTGACCCAATTATTTCTTCATTCTTCACAAAAAAAAATTAGGCAAAATCTCATCTCGCTTAGTTTCCGAATTATTCTCCAAACCCAAAAAAAATTGACTTATCCTGTTTTTTTATTAACCTTTTTACTGCAGAATTAAACGAAGAATAACCATTAATTCCTTTTAATTCTGCGCCAAGAAGCTTCTTCTTTTCCTGAAGAGAAAGAAAACTCTTGAAATGAAAAAATTACCCATTTCTTCCATCAACCAACAGGAAACTTTGAGTCCTTCGCAATTAATTAAGAAAAATATATCCCAAGAATTACTTCAAGTTCTCTTCAAGCACTTCATTCTTAAGGAAAAAAAGGAAAATTGTTTTCCGCGATCAAAGGAGACAAAGTGCGATTCAGCTAAAAAAAAGTTAAAACTTCGAGAAAAAAACGGGAAATTTTTCTGAAGGACCATGGCCTATGGCACTCTTGGCAATTACCGTAATTGCGTTTCAGCAAAATTGAATGAAAAATAACCGTTCACTTGCTGCTAACTAAACAGCTCTGCCTATTCCCTAAAGGCACTTACGAACAAAAAAAATGACACTTAGAGGAAACTGGCACCAAATGCTTCTCCAACCTAACGTGATTCATGATTTTTTTTCAGAGTGAAGGAGTTCGTGGAAAAATCTGAAAAAAATTGAGAAGATGCCCCAATATGTGAACATTGTTGGTGAATTTTTTCAAATTTTTTTGAGAAGGCGCTTGAAAGAAAAAAAATGACATTGAAGGAAAACTGGGGGAAAATCGACCTCCAGTGGAACATGATTCATGATTTTTTTCGAAGTGAAGGAGTTCGTGGAAAAATCTGAAAAAATTTGAGAAGATGCCTCAATATGTGAACATTGTTGGTGAATTTTTTCAAATTTTTCGGAAGAGGCGCTTAAAAGAAAAAAAATGACATTTAAGTAGAACTGGGGCAAAATGGAACCCAACATAACATGATTCATGATTTTTTTCAGAGTGAAGGAGTTCGTGGAAAAATCTGAAAAAATTTGAGAAGATGCCGCAATATGTGAACGTTGTAGTTGAATTTTTTCAAATTTTTTCGAAAAGGCGCTTAAAAGAAAAAAAATGACATTTGGGGGAAACTGGGAGAAAATGGACCCCCAGCATCACATGATTCATGAATTTTTTCGGAGTGAAGGAGTTCGTGGAAAAATCTGAAAAAATTTGAGAAGATGCCTCAATATGTGAACATTGTTGGTGAATTTTTTCAATTTTTTTCGAAAAGGCGCTTAAAAGAAAAAAAATGACCTTGAAGGAAAACTGGGGGAAAATGGACCTCCAGTGGAACATGATTTATGAATTTTTTTTGGAGTGAAGGAGTTCGTGGAAAAATCTGGAAAAATTTGAGAAGATGCCCCAATATGTGAACATTGTTGGTGAATTTTTTCAATTTTTTCTGAGAAGACGCTCACAAGCAAAAAAATGACATTTGAGGAAAACTGGGAGAAAATGGACCCCCAGCATCACATGATTCATGATTTTTTTCGGAATGAAGGAGTTCGTGGAAAAATCTGAAAAAATTTGAGAAGATGCCCCAATATGTGAACATTGTTGGTGAATTTTTTCAATTTTTTTTGAGAAGACGCTCACAAGCAAAAAAATGACATTTGAGGAAAACTGGGAGAAAATGGACCCCCAGTGGAACATGATTCATGAATTTTTTCGGAGTGAAGGACTTCGTGGAAAAATCTGAAAAAATTTGAGAAGATGCCCCAATATGTGAACATTGTTGTTGAATTTTTTCAATTTTTTTTAAAAGCTCCTTCAGTCTCAAAAAAATCCCGTATCATGTTGACGCACCGTTCCATTTTATCACGTATAAATAAAATAAAAATGAAAATCTTGAATTTAGTTTGCGGAATGTATATAAACTCGTTTATACATTATTATCATAATCATCAAGGCCGCGATGGTTTTGGAATCCAGCCAAACACGTCGCGACGTCCTCGAAAATCCTTGGGTATGCATGAGCCCCAAAAAAAAAAATGAGAGAATTCAAAAGAGAAACCTCGAGGGGAGAGGAAAAAAAATAATAAAACTAAAAGGAAATGAGAAATAAAAAAAAGTTGAAAACATTGGCATAACTCCAGGGAATCTCCTACGTTTTCCCCTAGTTGATGAAGTGGAAAAAACAACGTAACTAGTCCAAATGAAAATGTTAGATAAAGTATATATATATAGTATCTTCCACGTGTTAAACAGACACCAATTCAGTAGTAGAAAAAAGATAAAATAGGACAATAATCGGAATTTTTTGTCTCTTATCTTGAGTATATCTCTGAAACCAATGGAGATACGTCTTTTTTGCCCTAAGAAGGTTTTGAATAGAATTTCAAAACGTACAGAAAAGGATTGGAAGTAAAATCGCTCTATCTCGCTTAGTTTCCAAAATACCTTCTTCAAAAATATCGAAAACAAAAACTACTCAAATAAAGGAAAAAATTCGATTTTCAACACTTTTTCAGAAAATATCTCGGAAACTAAGCGAGATAGAGCAATTCTTGCCCAATCCTTTTTTGTAGCTATTGAAATTCTCTACAAAACAAGTCTCGAGCAAAAAGGGCGTATCTCCTTTAGTTCTCGAGATATCTTCAAAAAAGCTCCAAAAAAAATCGACATAGAAAAAACTGAGGAAAAATGGACCTTTGGAGAAAATTAATTCAGCATTTTTTTTCGGAGTGAAGGACTTTTCGGAAAAATCTGAAAAAATTACACAACAATTTCGACATACTGAAGCATCTTCTCAAATTTTTTCATATTTTTTCACGAATTCTTTCGCTCCGAAAAAAAATCCTGAATCATCTTGCTCCAAAAGTCCATTTCGCCTCTATTCCCCCCTCCTTTTATTTTCCTCTACTTCATTCTGTTGTGAAAATAGGAGAAAAAAAATATACGTGAATCAATCACCACCTGCTATCTACAATCACTGGGGGACAAAGTGTTTGCTCTTTTTTTTTTATCGTTATTCAACAATAGTGCGTAGACTACTGACAAAACAATAGGAAGTATTGTATTATCAATAGTAATATGATTTACGAGTACCATTTGTGCCAGACAGAAATGGCACGAGATTACGTAGATTCCTCAACCAAACAAGAATTAATATTTATTCATCCATCAAGGAAAATAACACAAGTAAGATCATTTTAGACTTATTCCTCTTTTTTTTTAAATCCTCTGTTGTCTATTTGTTCATCAGTGACGTCAACTCTAGTGACTAGCGAATAAAATATTAAAATAATAATAATGATATTAATAAATGATCAGAAATTGATTTCATTTTATCAAGCATTCTCAAATGTAAAAGGCTCTCGGAAACTAAGCAAGATAGAGTAATTTTAGCCGAATCCTTTTTTGTAGAGAATTTTAAGAGCTCCAAAAAAGGTCTCTACCAAAATCACTCTATCTCGCTTAGTTTCCGAGATATTTTCAATAGAATTGTGTTAACAATAATACTAAATTTTTAGAAGAATTGACTCCATTTTAGCACTTTTTTGAAAAAAATAAAAGGATCTCGGAAACTAAACGAGATAGAGCAATTTTAGCTGAATGCTTTTTTGTAGAGAATTTCAAGAGCTACAAAAAAGGTCTCTAGTAAAATTACTCTATCTCGCTTAGTTTCCGAGATATTCTCAATAGAATTGTGTGAACAATAATACTAAATTTTTAGAGGAATTGAGTACATTTTGTGTCACTCTTTCTCAAATGTAAAAGGCTCTCGGAAACTAAGCGAGATAGGACAATTTCACCCAAATCCTTATTTGTAGAGAATTTCAAGAGCTCCAAAAAAGGTCTCCACCAAAATCCCTCTATCTCGCTTACTTTCCAAGATCCTTTGAAAAAACATTGACTCTCTTTTAACACGTATTTTTTAAATTCCCAGGATTTCAAAAAAAAAACCGCAAAAAAAATAAGAAACTCACATTGGACAATGTGGTCAAGTCCCAGGCACTTTTAACCGGTTTCTGTACACCTTTTTTATTCTTTTTACCAGGTCTACGTAAACTTGAAAACCAACCAGCAGCAATAGCAACAGCACTAGAGTCACGACGATCATCAACGCGTACTTGATCCAGCGCGTCAACTGATCTACCGGTAAAAATCATTCTCGATCCGTTGAGAAAAAGAAAAAACGGATCACGTTTGCAAAAAAATAACAACAATAAAAAACAATAATTAATAGTAAAAATGTGCACTTATCCTCCACTTATTCCACATTTTTATCACTCAGATTTGCCCATAATTGCACATTTTTATTCCAATCGTCAAACGATAAAAAACATTTTTTCTCTATTTTTTTCCCCCTTTAAACGTTCTATTGCGAGCGATTGGAGTACCGCACGACTCGGCAGTCGGCGTGCGACTGAGGGAATTTTATCGTCCGAGCCAAACGAGAAAACACTGAGCAATCTTTTGCGGATGATCCCGACAGAGTTGAGGGAGATTGAGGATTTTCCACATACATTGGAATGTACGACGAGCGACGTCTGACGGCAGTCGACGAAGTCCGTGTACTCGCCTTTCAAATATGCGGTCAGCAAATATTTGCGGGACACACAGGGACACGCAGAATGAGGGGAAAGAGGGGGGGGGAGGGGTATTAGCGCGTGTGGAGTCCACACTGTGGACTTGTATTGGGTTTTTGGGTGAGGGGGGAGCGGAGGGGAAGTGAGGGGGGAGTGGAGGGGAAGTGAGGGGGGGTGAGGAGGGGAAATGAGGGGGGAGCGGAGGGGAAGTGAGGGGGGAGAGGAGGGGTAGTGAGGGGGGAGAGGAGGGGAAGTGAGGGGGGAGCGGAGGGGAAGTGAGGTGGTAGAGGAGGGGAAGTGAGGGGGGAGAGGAGGGGGGCGGTGTGAGGGGGTAGAAGAGGGGGGGGGGTGGTATGTGGAATTAACGCTTTGCTAGGGATTCGGCAGACGTCTGGGGCTTCTCTGCTCTATGCAAATACCTGATGATTTTATGAATACGTATTTGGAGGGGTGAAGGAGGGGGGGAAGGGGTCAACGTTTTGAGGAATTATTGGGATTTTAGGCCACGAAATGAGGGTTTTTTTTTGTTATTTTTAGAATATCTTGGAAAATAAGGGGGACAGGGAGCTTTTTGTTGGGGGGTTTTTTTAGGTCTTGAAATTCTCTACAAAAAAGGATTCAGGGGAAATCGCTCTATCTCGCTTAGTTTCAGAGGTATTATTAAGAAAAAATGAAGTAAAATTTTTTTTCTAGAAAAGTTGATTATCTGTGTCATTCATTTTTTAAAAATATCCCGGAAACTAAGCGAGATAGAGCGATTTTATCAGAATCCTTTTTTGCAGAGAATTTTGAGAGCTACAAAGAAGATCTCTACCAAAATTCATCTATCTTGCTTACTTTCCAAGATATTCTCAAAAAAATGATAACAAAAAAAACTTATTCAATTTTAAATAATTTCAAAATAATAAAAATTTAATTTTTTAAAAAATATTTTACCTCATTCCTACGAATTTTCCGAGGACAAAAACAGGAGAACAATAAACACATTAAACTCTGTATTTCAATTATTATCCTGCGGGTAAACCAGCTACCCAAACAGCGGTAGAGAAGTAACTGAAAATTCATCTGAATGCGAGTGATAGAGAAATGAAAGGAAAAAGAAAAAGGGGAGAAAGAAAAATATTTACAGTGCCAACTGACGCAATAGATACACGTGTATCTATAAATTTCGATATTGTAAGTCCAAGCGACAAGAGAGAAGCTACAAATTCTGTGTTCTCTCTTTTTTTTTCCTCTTTCTTTCATATTCAGGGTTTTTCCATCAGACGAATGTTTGTGACAGGCAAAATGTTGCTCGGATGAGTAAGCCCATCCCTTATCAAAATTACTGCGGAAGTTGGTACTATCTCTTGTCAACACCCCTCGTGTTTCATTGTTCTCCCGGTTTTCAACCGATTTCTTTGATTATAATATTAATTGAAGAGAAAAATATATGAAAATAGTGGAGAGTCACGTTTAAGAAGGTCCTTAGTCCTAAGATTTTCAGAAAATCGATTTTTTTTTTACGAATTCTTTTTCTCCATACTTCTAAAAAAATTTCAAAAGAAAAATGCAGAAATTCCATTTCGCTAAATTTATGGCAATAACTTTTTTGAAGTCAAATTTGCAACGTTTTTTAACGTTTATTCTTTCCTGACCCTGAATAATAATGATAATGTGAAAAAAAAAATCTTGTTTTCTTATAGTTGAAAGGTCAATAAACAGTATGAATTTAAAAATTCATCTTTTCCTCCATCCTATAACCTAAATAAAGATTTTTTAAACTTGCACCTTTTTCAGAGCTCCCTTAAAGGCGTTTTTCTCGAAACTAGGTTTTTTAAGGAAGTTCATCCGGTATGGGATTTAATAGTACGAAAAATTATCACGACTAGCGTAGTGGTTATACGACTACCGTAGTCGTAACCTGTACAGCTGCTATGTACTAGAAATTCTTGTTCGTCGATCATAATTGTTTTTTTGTAAAAAATCGAATTTATAGAAATAATTTTTTTGAAGATCAAATAGAGAAAGGTCAATTCAGCACATTTTCAACTAGTTTTGTATGATTTAATGTGCAAGCATAGCATACATTGCGTTATTCGGAAAGCATTCTTATTGATTTGAAAAAGCGCGCGGTTCTGACGTCACTGTCATGCGAGTAAGACAGAGGTTAACTTCCCAAAAATCAGCATTTTTCGAGACAAATAAATTTATTCTTAAGTCACCAAGTATCTAATGCATTTGAGGAAGCTCTTAAACTGTACTTTACATATTTATTTATCCATTATGGAAGTTTCTCCCCAAAAAACCTGTTAATTGCCACAAATTTCATGTTTATAGACGAAAACCCATAAGGGACCGTGTTAATTGAAAAATCTTTATTTATTAATTTCTCCCGAATAAGATATCCGAAGAGTTTGAAATTTTAACAGGTGACTTTTTAGATTTTCAGAAGTATATTCAAATTTTTTCATAATTGTTGGTCTGTTAATTCAGTTACCGGATGAACTCCCTTAACACGGTTGACATGATAACTCGGTCAATTTTTCATATTTTTCAACTCTAATTTTTTTCAAATCTTTATCATTATTGGTCCTATCGTGTATGAAGGGAGTTTTTCAATTTTTTCAATTTGCCTTTTTTAATAAATTGTTAAACACTATTCATTTTGGTTGAAATTACAAACTAAAGTTTAAAATGCTGTAATTTTTTCTCTACAAAAAAAGATTGGACTAAAAATGACGCATCTCCATTATCATTAATTTTGAAGATATTTAAAAAAAAATGAAGTTATCAAAAAGTTCATTTTATTCTTCCAATAATTTCTTGAAAATATCTCGGAAATTAAGTGAGATGGCGCAATTTCGTTAGAATCTTTCTTTCCAGCTCTTGGAATTCTCTACAAAAAAGATTCTAACAAAATCGCCTTATCTTGCTGAGTTTCCAAGAAATCTCCAAAAAGCAAATAAATTCGTAAAAAAGATAGGTTTTTCGATAATTCGATGGTCTCTCGCCGATTTTTTTAGAAATATCTCAGAAACTAATGGAAATACGTCTTTTTTTCGCCTCAATCTATGTCTGCAGCTCTTCGAAATTCTCCACAAAATAAGCCTAAGGCCAAAACTGCTCTATCTCGCTTATCCTCCAAAATATATCCTCAAAAAATGAGAAAAATCGACTTTATTCCACCTTTTCGCTACTGAAGTGTTTCAGTTATTTTTTCATCGAAGCTTTGGTTGACTCTGGAGTTGAATTTTTATCGAGTTTACTAAAGGTAATTCAAGACCAGCTGTTGCGGTAGAAACAGGGGGATAGACCCCTGCACCTGCTCAATCCACTCTGAAGAATGAAAACAAAAAGGATAAAAATAAAAGGAGAATGAAGAAGAAGGAAAAAAAAACGAGAATGTAAAAAAGTCAAAGACCGGAAGTGCCCAACGAGCTATGAAAATAATCGCTGGTGAACGAGCTTTCGAAGACCCTTATCTTCGTTGCTCTTCCTCTGAGATATGAAGAAAAAAATGCCTGTGATGACTGTCATTTTTCTTCTTTTTTTTTTCAATATGAGAATTATTTTGTTTTTACTGGCGATTAAATTGGGATGAATAGGGTTCTTTCAATGGGAAGATGGGCTTGAATTTGATTTTTTTGATTGAGAAAAGGATAGGGCAACTGTGAAATGTTTTTTTTTGTGATTTATTGAGAAATTGAGAAAATCTCGGATGGAAAATTTGTCTCAAAAATAATTTTTAAGATTTTTTTTTGAAAATTTTGATTTCTTTTGGATATATGTTGGGTTATGATTGTCCTAGTGGAAAGAGTTGATGATCAGCGGAAAGATCAGGTCATTTGCGATTTTTTCAAGGGGTTTTTAATTGAATTTACTTAATTTTTGAGGGAATTATAAGAAAAGGTGGTTTTGATTTTTTATTATTATGAAAATCGGAAGAAATCACGTAAAATATTCGATATTGGATTTTTCTGATGATTCCATTGAGAAGCCGAGAAAATTTTCATTGGGGAATATGTGTCATAATTCATTATTGATCATTTCTTGAAAATTTGAATTTTTCCGGGTAAAATGTGAATAAATTGCAAAATTACATTTTTTCGAGAATATCTCCGGTTCTATTGGTCGCAGCAATTCAGAACTCATCTTAAATGGAAGGTGAGATCATTTTCCATAAATTAATATGATTATTGGAAAAAATTATCGATTTTTGAAGATGATATGATGGGAAAACTCATTTTCATAAAATGAGCTGTCGCTCAAAAATTAATTTGAGAAAATGACAACTTTAATATCGATGGGAAATGATCTCACCTTTCATTAAAGATCGACCTTAGGTGGCTACAACAAACAGAACTGGACAAATTCTCCAAAAAGTGCGAATTTTCTAAAATGGAAATCCTTCGATCCTCAACTTATGCTGTCTAAAAAAGTATAATTTTTGAAAAATTGAAAATAATATATGTTGAAAAGCTGATACGTGTTTTTTGCACCAATAATTCCCTCATGTCTCCGATGAAATCGTTGACATGAATCGATCATAAGCCGTCTTATCAGAATTCTCATTTAACTTCCCATTTACTCGTGAATTATTCAATTGGAATGAATTTATGCTGAATGGACTAAAATAAATCTGGAGGCAATAAAATTTAAAAAAAAATAAAAAAATTGGAATGAATTCGTTTGTATAAAGATAATAGATATCTAGTGGCCGTTTCCCTCTCCTCGAAAAATCGAAGATATTCATAGAATTATATTTCTCATAGTATGATAAATTCATTGTTATATTTCAGAATGAGAATGAATTTTCAATTCGTAAAACACCCGGATGAAAATCTGATGTTTATTTTAGGTATCAAGTAAAGTTAGCCTTTTCGTGCAAACTTTTGAGCCTCAATTTTTTTTCTCTCTCTCAGACATAACGAACAATCATGCAGAATTGGGTTATGAAGAGGTAAAAGAAACTGAGGACAAATCAGTTTTGTAATAATTCCCAATAAAATATCAGAAACTACACAGAGAAAAATGTTTTCTTAATTTAAGAATGTGCAGTCACTTAATTTAAGTGACTTTTACTTTCTTAAATTGAAAAAGAAAAAGTCACTTGAATCAAGTGATTTTTTTTTTCTTAATTTAAGAAAGTAAAAGTTACTTAAATCAAGTGACTTTTCTCAGTCAAATCAAGTGACTTTTTCTTTCTTAATTTAAGAAAGTAAAAGTCACATAAATCAAGTGACTTTTCACACTTAAATCAAGTGACTTTTCTCACTTAAATCAAGTGACTTTTTCTTTCTTAATTTAAGTGACCTGCACGTTCTTAAATTAAGTGACTGCACATTCTCAAATTAAAAAAACATTTCAGAAACATTTTCAGAAGTTCTTTATGTCATGATGACTTGTCTCGTGATTTTTTGGAGTTCTCCGGAAGATAAATTTCGATTTTCAAAATTTCTAACAGGGAATGAAAGAAAAGAAACACATGTGGAGCAGAGAAACCACTCCCTCCAAATCAAATAAAGGATTAATTATGTGTATTCGAAAAAATCATGCCACTGAATTTGTTTCGGCAAAACTGTTCTGTTTAGTTATTGATAAGCAGATTGGTATATATAGTGAATATTTCTTGAAATTCGTACCATTCCGATATATTCAGTTATTATAGAACATCATGTTGAGTTACACGATTTTAATTTTTACCACGATCACTGCAGCTACCTCGAGAGTATTCATTATCAATTCAGAACCTGAACAACTCCAACTTGTTAATGTGGTGAGAATCCTTATATTCATATTCCTAAAATTTTCCAAACTATGAATCGCATCAAATTGATAGTGTTAGGTGATAAAAAATTATTGATTGATAAATCGATTTTTTCCCCTTTTTCTTCTTCACCACTGAATTTGGTTTATTACATATGTTGGCCAGGTATTTCGACATGGCGATCGTGCTCCTGCCAATGACTTCGAAATCTATCCGAATGATCCAAGTGGGCATCGAAAATATTTTGTAGAGCGAGGGGAATTAACCAATGTAAGTAATTTGACGATTTCTTCTAAGAAAGTATACAAATCGTTCTCTACCACCGATTCATTCAGTAAATAATGTACAGTCAACTCTGCTTATGAGGAATTATTAGAGACTGCAGTAGAGGTAAACTTCAAGAATTAGACTATCTTCACAGTATACTACTGCAAGGAGAATAGATGAATCTTAACATTCTATAGCACACTATAAAAAACAATTCCAAATTGAGTATTTCAAGATGCCCAATAGCAAGAAACCTATTTTGGGTTTCTCGAGAAACTTGATTTTGATGTTTACAGAAACGCAATCTAACTCTCTTATGCAAAATAATCTCTCATGGAGCAATTATTTGAGCCTCAACAAAATACTTAGATTGAGTTTCACACAAAAATCTGAATCGGGTTCTGACATATTTATCCTGCGGAAATTTTCTCAGCTTTTCCATGGAATCCTTATGAGAAATCCATCTCAAGTTTTTTACTTTACATTTTTTTTAATCTCTCCAGGCTGGTAGGATGCGCTGTGAGACTCTTGGCAAACATCTTCATAATCTGTATGGTGGTTTCGTAAGCGAATCGTATGTAGCCGACGAGATTTATGGTCGCAGTGATACCAAGAACAGATCGAAAGAGTGCCTAAAGCGGGCGTTATGTGGTTGGTACTCAGAGGATCACCAACTGCAGAATTCAGAAGAAGGATGCCAACCGAAAATGACGGTTGTTGATTCACACAACGATAAACTCCTGAGACCAAGAAGTTTTCAATCGTATGATCTCCTATATTTCAAAATTCTTGAGAGATTGATTAGTAGAAAATCCTCCAATTAGAGAAAACCTAGGCAAAATTTTTTAGGATTTTTTTTCAGGAGCTCCAACGTGTGGCTCCACTTGGATACTCTTTTCAGATTCTTTCGTAGAGCCTTTCGCTTAAAAAAAAATCCAGGATCCTTTTTCTCCGGTCTTCTCTACGTGGATCCAATAGGAATTCTCTTTGTATCTGAAGAAAAGCTTTTTCAAATCGAACTCAATAATGAAAAATTGAGTCAATTTTTGGATTAATTAATAGATTCAGAATCTTTATCCGTTTTTTGACCGGTATAGTTGCTAGGGAACTCCTTGAATTTATTCGGAATACTTTTGACACATATTATTGATTGGTAATAATAATTAGTGATTGTGGACCGTCAGTTTGGCTGTTCGGCTGCGTGTGGGTTTGGGAAACTATCAAGCTTAGCGGTCAAAAAAAAAGTAGACTGCTACTGAGATGAGTGACCGTCTCGCTCGTGGACTCGAACAACAAACTGAGCGGGAGCATGCATGAAAGGGAGCAAGTGTGCCTCTCTCGTCAGTTCGAAAGAAAGGTATTCTAGGTCCATTGAATATCCTTGATAATTGACCTCATTGTTTCTATTTATAACTAGATTTATAACGGAAAAGGAGAGAGTCATGGAATTGCCTGAAGTACAAAATCGGATGAATTTGTACAAAATTTTTTTGGAGAATATAACCAGATTGACAGGGAAAGAATATAAAACTCCAAAAGATATGCTATCTCTTTATAATATTTTTTCATCTCAGTCATCTCAGGGTTGGGAGCTTCCAGCCTGGGCAAATGATATTTATCCAACTGGTATTTTATCAAATGGCACAGCCCTTATTTTTCAGCTCGAAGATTGGGATCGACAAATCCGAAAAGTTAATGGAGGTAAGTTATATAGTAAATTTAGTAGCGAAGGAGTAAAACAAGACAATCTGATTTTTTACCGATCATTTTCTTCTTCTGAGAATATTACGGAAATTAAACGAGATAGAGCGATTTTGCTCTGCTCTTCTTTACAACTCTTGAAGTTCTCTTCAAAAATAGAATTCTAGTGAAATCGCCCTATTCTCCTTAGTTCCTAAGATATTCTCAGAAGGAGAACGATAACATCGACTTATCCTATTTCATCTTTTCGCCATTACATTATTTCATATGAGTTATCTATATTAACATTTGCTTCTATGATCGTCACAGGTTTATTGATACGAAAAATAGTGAACAATATGTTGACTCATGTGGAGAATCATGGAATCAAGAAGACAAAAATATATATGTATTCCGCTCATGAGGGTAATGTAGCCTCAGCTCTAATATATATGGGATTATTCGAACCGCATGTACCCAAGTTTACAAGTGCTGTTATCTTCGAGCTCCTCAGTCGCAATCACGAGTACTATGTCAGGGTGAGTTGAAGTATGCTATGGAATCAGTGAAGAGGTAAAACGAGACAAGTCGACTTATTTTTATGACCATTTGCCATGGAATATTTTAGAAACTAAGCGCTATAGAGAGATTTTTGGGAGAACCTTTATTTGTAGTTCTGATTTCCTTCTATAATAAAGGTACTGGCAAAAATTACGCTATCTCGTATAGTTTCCGGGATATTCCTCAAAAATTTGTGGAAAAATAATTGACTTATCCTGTTATATCTCTTTGCTACTGTCATAATCTTTGACTTGTCTTTTTGATAATAACACAATAATTTATTCAAACTTCAGGTCCGTTTTTACGAAGGAATTCCAGCAAGATCAACCATAAAAACAATACCTGGCTGTGTGGAACCATGTCCACTCCAGCAGTTCATTGAGTTGATAGAAGACAATTTGGCGAGTTCGGAAGATGTGCAGGGCTATGACTAGTACAATGGAACAAAAATATATCACCATACCACTTGTCACTTATTCAAAATTTTGCAAAAGTAAAAAGGACAAGAATAAGGGTCAAAGCTACAATTTTATTTTTCGCCATGTCTCGTGATTCTTTGGTTAGTTCAAGAAAAATTTGATGATGTCATGAAACATAGCTTTGTCTCGAAAATTTGTTATAGAAATGAAAAAGGCAATGATGTAAATGTGGATCGAGGAAACCACTTTCTCCAAATTAAATAAATAATCAATTTCGTGTTGTCGAGAATATTACAACATTGTATTCATTCAATGGGAACCCTTATGTTTATTTACTAATGGAGTGAACTTCGAATGGTCATTAAAAAAATGCAAAAGAAACATAACAAACGGTCACAAAACTGAAGTAATGAATTCAGAATTAATCAGCTTCAATATAGAATGAAATATCCCAAAAAAATCCTTTTAATTCAGATTTTTCCCAGTTTCCCAATATTCTGCTCATTGAGTTGTCTATGAAAAAGATGCTCAACAAATAAACAAGATGAAACTGATCTAAATTATTCAATTGGAATGCGGAAGAAATTCCCACTCCACTCACTATTATAAATTAATTTTCTCTACTCTGTCAGCATTCAGGATATTGGAAATTTGAGAGTGCATATTTCTCCATTAACCTCCCTCCAGAGCCTCTTGTAACCAATCCTAATTAAATTTTCATTCTCCATATCACCACTTGAAAGAGGTCATTCTTTCCATTAATTTGTTCTAAAAAAAAATTTTTGGATTTTTTGAAAATTTTGACTCTTGCATGAAATATGTTGAGTTCTGATTGTCATAGGGGTGAGAATTGATGATCAGCGGACAGGTGAGAACATTTCTAATCTTTTCATGAGTTTTTCAATTGAGTTTTCTTGATTTTTTGAGGAAATTATAAGAGAAAAGGTGGTTCTGATTTTTTTTTATTATGAAAATCGGAAGAAATCAGGGGAAATATTGGAGATAGGATTTTCCGGATAATTCCATTGAGAAGCCGAGGAAATTTCCATTTGAAAGCATGTGACAAAATTCATTTTTGATGATTTTTGAAAAAATTTGAGTTTTCCAGGGAGAAATTAGGAAAAATTTCATTTTTTTGACAATATCTCTGGTTCTATTGGCCGCAGCGACTTGGGCTGGACCCTTTTCATGAAAGGTGAGATCATTTGCCATAAGTATGGTGGTTTTTGCTTCCAAATGGAAGCTCTACAAACGTGAGAATTTCCAAATTCTGTTTTTTTTTATTGGGAACTACTCAATATGATCTGAAAAGACCGAAAATTAAATTCAGAAAAATGTCTGTCTGTGTATCAGTATGTATGTCTGTATGGTTCGATAGATTTTCATTGTATTACTACTTTATATAGAAGATATGGCATGCTATCTCGAATTGAACAGCGCCATCTTGAAAAATCGAACTCGCATCAACAATCGAGATTAGAACATCGCCATCTTGAAAAAGTCGAAACTGACCGAGCTGAACATAGCAAATGAAGAAATATCAACAAGCGGCCGTGGCAGCGCTAATGTGTCTAGACGAAGCTGTTCTGTTCACTTAGGATGGGTCCGTCTTGGGCGCTTAAGCGCTTTTGGCGCGTATATATATATAGATATACATCGCATGTAAAGTGCTATAAGAGGTGGCGCTCATAGCGTTCAAGACGAATGCAGCCTTGGTGATAAGTCAATAAGTATGTATAGTGAATATTTCTAGAACTTCATACCATTTCAAATTGCTCAGTTATTAGACGAACATCATGTTGAGTTACACGATCGTAATTTTTACCACGATCACTGCAATTACTTCGAAAGTAATCATTATCAATTCAGAACCTGAACAGCTCCAGCTTGTTAATGTGGTGAGAATCATTGTATTCATATTATTATTTTTTTTTGAAATTAAGAATCGCATTAAATTGAGCTTGTTAATGTGGTGAGAATCCTTGTATTCATATTAATTTTTTCTAAAATAAGAATTACATTAATTTGATAGTGTCAAATGGATTATATTTGTAATCCATCACATGTGTTTGTGAGCCACAAATTTAGTAGCAGAAAGACAGAACAGGATAAATTGAACTATTTTTCTCAATAATATTTCGAAGATATGTCGGGAAGTAAGCGAGATATGGCGATTTTAACTTGGAGTAGAGTACTCGCAAATCGAATTTTCTTCAGGAATTTGATGAAATTGATGTATGAGATAAAGAAAAATGTCTTACATATAATTCTAAAAAATGAATTTTTTCCGTGGATTGTGAAGCAAGATATCAATAATGAAAATTTATATAATCAACATGCGGAAGGTCAATCAAGTATTCAAATAACACATATTTTTCTGTATATATTGCAAGTATAATAGAAAAAACTCACAGCGTGATATGTGGCAGTAGTGGTAGTACAAGAAAATATACAATTGAATTGCAAAATCTGGGAGATTATTTGTTTATAGAAAAACGACAGAATTGATGAGAAGAATTCATCCTCGAATTTAGTTGCCACGATGAAAATAAATTCTCTATTGAAAACGAAAAGAGCAGAACTAGTTGGATGGAAAAGGAGGGCAGCTATGTGAATCATACCGCTGAGAAACGTTATTTCGCAGTATGCCTTCGTAATAATCTTCTATTAATTATCATCTTTGATAATATATTGATGGGAACTATTCGTATAATCATAAGTCTTTTTAGTAACTCTTGAAATTCTCGACAGAAGATGAATATGATAAAATTTGACAGTCTTGCTTAGCTTCCAAGATGTCCTGTAAAAATCAGAAATTAAGAAAATCAAACGGGTACATGGAGATGAATCGATTTTTGTGTCATTTTTGCTTCTGAATGGAAGCATTACTATCGTGAGAGTTTTCAATTTGGATTTTCTTGTTGGGACATATCTAGAATGATCTAAAAAGACCGAATATCATATTTAGAAAAAATGTCTGTCTGTGTGGGTCTGTGCGCTCGCACATGTTTCAACAACTTCTGAAGGATTGTATTTAGGAGTCTGAAATGTGGTCAGTATATTCCTATCATTGAACTCTCCATCTTGAGCCCTATTATATGAAATTTGTTCAGTAGTTTCTGAGATATCAAAAATTTTCGATAATTCGCTTTTTATGAATATTTTGGAACTCCCGGAATCGATTTCGCTCAGATTTATGGGCTGTGTTGGCAATCCTATGAGCTAACTCAGTACGAATTTTCACGTATTTATTGATGATATTTTTTGAAATATTTCGATTTTTTCAGTGGGGTTCTTGTTAACACGATAATCAAAAACAATATTCAAGTTAATGAATTCCAATTCAGTGAATTCATAGTTCTCATAACACTGATGCATGGAATTATCGATGGGCATGATTGATTGAAGAGTTCTCAAAGGAGAAAGTTTTTTGGGTTTTGAAAAATTTCTCTTTTTCAGGAAAATTTTCGGTTCTATTAGTTGTCGCGACTTGTATTTTTGTCTCAAATAACAGGTGAGCTTATTTCTCATCGATTTATATAGGTGTGAAGATGAAATTTTTCGAAGGAATATCAAGTGACAATTGACTTTTTAGAAAATGGACTATAAATAATTCGGAAATTAATTAAAAGAAATTCAAACCATATAAATCGATGAAAAATGAGCTCATCTTTCATTTGAGACAAAATCCAAGCCATTACAATTAATAGAACCGGAGATATTCCTGGAAAAGTGAAGATTTTCAAAACTGAAAAAATTTTCTCCTTTGAAAACTTCTTAATCAATCATGTCCATCAGCAATCCCATGCATCAGTGTTATAATAGGGTGGTCCTTAATAAAGCTATTTTTGAATTTTCATGCTCCCAGGGGCTTAAACGCTTGAATATTGATAAAAAATGATTGCCTAAAAATTTCAGCTCTCTATCTCAACTCTAAGATAGTCCGCATTGTGATTCAAGTTTCTTACGGAAATAACATGGTAAAAAATTTTTTTTCTCTTTAAAATTTTAAAACTCATTGACAAATATACCGACCAGAATGACAAATACATATTTCCATAGAAAATTGAACGTATATTGGCAAAGGAAGGTTGCCGGAGTTTAATTTGAGAAAATTTCGATAAAAAAATTCAAAAATTTCAAAAAAAAATTGAAAAAATTCAGAAAAATTTGAAAAAATTCAGAAAAATTTGAAAAAAATCGGAAAAAATCTCAAATATTAAAATAAAACTGATTTTTATCATGTATATTGGCAAAGGAAGGTTGCCGGAGTTTAATTTGAGAAAATTTCGATAAAAAAATTCAAAAATTTCAAAAAAAAATTGAAAAAATTCAGAAAAATTTGAAAAAATTCAGAAAAATTTGAAAAAAATCGGAAAAAATCTCAAATATTAAAATAAAACTGATTTTTATCATGTATATTGGCAAAGGAAGGTTGCCGGAGTTTAATTTGAGAAAATTTCGATAAAAAAATTCAAAATTTCAAAAAAAAAAAAAAATTGAAAAAATTCAGAACGTTAAAAAATTAATTGAGATGAAATTATTATGTTATCAAGTATATTTACGAAATGAAAAAGACCATTTGAAAACATATTTAATATTTTTTTCAGATTACAAAATTCAAAATAGGTTGATGTAATTCCATTATTTTGAAGTCCCTTCATATGATAAATGAAGATGGAAAATTATTCTTTATCAGTATTTGTCGATGTAACTCTCAAAATTGTTAAAAAAAAATTCTCGGTGGAAATTCAGGCCAACGCTCGATGGGATTTCATTCAATTTATTATCTCTGTGAGGATACTTCCGAACTTTAATTTTGTTGAGAACAGCGTCTGTGGTTAATTTATCTATTTCTATTCATTTTATCAACAGCATGTTTCTCAAATTCCATGATATTTTGTTTAAAACTAAACAATTTGAAATATTCGCGGCATTTACGGTTACAAGTACTAACGCCATCTAGAGCGACATTCATGTAGTAAGCCATTTGAGACATGGAAATTGTCATGAATTCCATAACCTCTCATCAGCACAAGCAGTCTCTGTGGATCCTCTCATTATTTAAATATTGATCATGTCATCTAGATGTGTTTTACAGCAAAATATTTATTTGATCGGAGATGTGGACACTCAGATCATCGGGAACCAATTACCATCCAAATTGCAAGTGCTGAAAGTATTTTTTTATCATACACGAATACTGAAATTGAAACTACGTGATAGTGCCGTGATATCTATTAATGAAGTCAAAGTGTTTTGGCAAAAAGCTCAATTACCTACTAGGAGGGATGACCACTGCGTAGATCAATTATTAAAACTATACGACCATTATCAGCTCCTACAAAAAAGTGTCAATAGAGAGTCAAATGCAGCTAAAGAGCAGGAATTTGTATCTTCGTTGTCAAATTTATTTGACATTGCTCATGCAAATGCTGCACAAATGATTAGTGAAGATATATACAATTTTTTAATCGATCAGAGAAAAGATGGTAGAGTGGGCTACATAGCTAACATTGAATCTGAGTATGATGAGCGAGAAAGATTGATTAGGGATGAATTAATACAACAACGAATTCAAAAACAATGGGAAAGAGAGAAATCCCAACTTGGTAAAATTTATTTTTTTATTCTTAAAAAAATTAAATCCATCAATTAGAAAAAAAAATTGCATGTTAAATTTCATAAATTTTTATTTATTCATATTTCTACTTATTCACTTGATAGATGAAGTCGTTGAGTTAGCGTCAAGTAATGGAAGCCAAGGCATGAATTTGTTGAGTCAAAAAACAATATCATCACACTCTAACTTTTCGGACGAGCTGGGAGCTGCTTCACAAAACCCAAGACAAACACGTGGAACAGTAAATATCATGAATGACAAATTAACAGCAGCACTGGATCGTTGTAAAATAAGTGACCGTAATGCTGTACGTTTGATTGTGGCTCTATGTACAACATTGAATATTGACGTGAACCCATTGATCGTGAATAGATCATCAATTCATCGATACAGAGAAAAAATGCGTGAAGAAAAATTGAATCAAGTCAAAGAACTTTTCAAAAATGAAGATTTAAATGCAAGTGTCTTACATTGGGATGAAAAAATACTGAGAAATTCGAGTGGTGAAGCTAAAGAACGGTTACCAGTTGTATTAAGTTGTGGAAACATAGAAAAAATATTAGGAATTCCAGAACTAGATGATGGTACAGGACAATCTCAAGCTAATGCTATGCTCGACGTCATTGTTGACTGGGGGATATCTGACTGCGTCAAAGCGATTTGCTGTGATACCACACCTTCGAATCTGGGTCCGTTCAAAGGAGCAGCAGTTAAACTGGAAGAGTTACTTGAAACAAATTTGCTATACTTGCCTTGCAGGCATCACATATTTGAACTTGTACTTAGAGCAGTTTTTGAATCAAAAATACCTTCAACTTCAGGTCCTGATGTTCCGTTATTCAAAAACTTTCGGAATAACTGGACAACAATCGATATAAATAAATATTCCACTGGTATTGAAGATTCTTATGTCAAAGAGAAACTACAAAATCATGTCGAAAATATAAATCAATTTGTGCAAAATCAACTCGAAGTAACTCAACCGAGAGAGGACTACAAAGAACTTTTAGAACTCGTACAGATATTTATTGGTAAAACTCCTCGCGATCGAATCAAATTTAGGAAACCAGGTGCTTTCCACCATGCTAGGTGGATGGCAAAAGCTATATATACTTTAAAAATATTTCTATTCAATGAGCAGCTCCAAATGACATCAAAATTAAGAACATCGATTTCTGATATCTGTATTTTTATTGCTACAATTTACATTCAAGTATGGTTCACTTCTCCTCTTGCATCTGAAGCTCCGAATAATGATTTATTATTCATAAAAAAACTAATTGATTATGAATCAATGAATGCAACAATATCTCAAGTGGCATTGAGTAAGTTTAGTAACCATTTGTGGTATTTGAATAAAGAAGCTGCAGCAATGGCTTTCTTTGACGAGAAAGTATCACTCAATGTTAAAAAACAGATGGTGATTATGTTGGATAGTATTGATAATGGACAAAATAATTCGAAGCGCGTAGAAATTAAAAACATCAGGAGCTTGTATGATTTGAACATAGCCTCATTCATATCGTCGAAGTCACGTCAGTTTTTCGAACGATTTCAAATAAATACAGATTTTTTGGCCGTAGACCCATCAGAATGGTATAGAAATGGAAGTTTCAGAGAAGGCTTGCTCCTGGTCAACAGTTTGAAAGTTGTCAATGACATAGCCGAGCGTGCCGTTAAATTGATGGAAGATTACCACAATATATTGACCAAAAATCCACAGCAACAGCAATTCATAGTCCAATTGATATCAGAATATAATCAGAACTTCTCCGATACTCGTAAAAGTTCGATTGTTGAAAATATGAAAATTAATTAATAAAATTGACAAAACTTTACATGAAAATTCTGTTATGTTATTTTGCCTGATTTCCAATTTTCTATTATTGAGTTTTCAATTTGCTGACTCACAAGGAATATGTGATATCGGTCTCATAGAGTGGTAAGGGCGTAACAGAATAGGAAAAGTGAACCATTTACGCCCTTTTCACTCTAGGACGAGGACATATTCTATGATACGTTGTTTATTCCGTAAATATACTTGATAACATAATAATTTCATCTCAACTGAAGTTTCAACGTTAATTAACATGTAAACACTGCAATTTACGAATGTTATGCATCACAGCATTTTTGTTGAGCGTTCAATTTTCTATGGAAATATGTTTTTGTCCTTCTGGTCGGTATATTTGTCAATGAGTTTTAAAATTTTAAAGAGAAAAAAAATTTTTTACCATGTTATTTCCGTAAGAAACTTGAATCACAATGCGGACTATCTTAGAGTTGAGATAGAGAGCTGAAATTTTTAGGCAATCATTTTTTATCAATATTCAAGCGTTTAAGCCCCTGGGAGCATGAAAATTCAAAAATAGCCTTATTAAGGACCACCCTAGTGTTATAAGAACAATAAATTTACTGAGTCAGAAATGTCTAGCTTGAAGATTTCTTCTGTTATAGTGCAAGAACAAAAACACCATTGAAAAAATCGTTCAAATTTAAATTTTCAAAAACTATCATCAATAAATAGATGAAAATTTGTAGTGTTACTGAGCGACAAAACTTTTGGGAAATATCTAAAAATTTTCAAGTACTCGGGGTATTATAAGTAAAAAATTATTGATTAAAAAAATGCATTTTTCCCTGTTTTTCTTCTTCACCACTGAATTGGTTTTTTTACATATGTTTGCCAGGTATTCCGACATGGCGATCGTGCTCTTGTCAATGACTTTGAAAACTATCCAAACGACCCAAATGGACATCGAAAATATTTTGTAGAGCGAGGAGAATTAACTAATGTAAGTAATTTGACGATTACTTCTACGAAAGTATACAAAACGTTCTCTATCACCGATTCATTCAGTAAATAATGTACAGTCAGCTTATGAGGAATTATTAGAGACTGCAGCAGAGGTAAACTTCGAGGATTAGACTATCTTCACAGTGTACTACTGCAAAGAGGAAAGATAAATCTTAACATTCTATAGCACACTAAGAAGAACAATTCCTAATTGAGTATTTCAAGATGCCTAATAGCAAGAAACCTATCTTGGGTTTCTCGAGAAACTTGATTTTGATGTTTACAGAAACGCAATCCAACTCTCTTGTGCAAAATCATCTCTCATGAAGCAATTATTTGAGCCTCAACAAAATACTTAGATTGAGTTTCACACAAAAATCTGAATCGGGTTCTGGCATATTTTTCCAGCGAAAATTTTCTCAGCTTATCCATGGAATCCTCATGAGAAATCCATCTCAAGTTGTTTACTTTACATTTTTTCAAATCTCTCCAGGTTGGTAAGATGCGCTGTGAGACTCTGGGCAAACATCTTCATAATCTGTATGGTGGTTTCATAAGCGAAACGTATGTGGCAGAAGAGATTTATGCTCGCAGTGGTACAAAGAACAGATCGAGAATGTGCCTAAAGCGGGCATTATGTGGTTGGTACTCAGAGGATCACCAACTGCAGAATTCAGAAGAACGATGCCAACCAAAAATGACCGTTATTGATTCAGACAACGATAAACTCCTGAGACCAAGGAGTTTCCAATCGTATGTTTCTCAATATTTCAAAGTTCCTGAAGAGATTGAGTGGTATTGTTCTGCAATTAGGGAAAACTGGGGCAAAATTATACAAGAATTTTTTTAGCAGGAGCTCCAGCGTTTGTCCAAACTTGGATAATTTTTTAAAATGCTTCCGTAGATGTTTTTGTTGAAAGAAAAATCCTTGGGCATTTCACTCCGGTTTTCTCTACGCGGATTCAGTAGAAATTCTTTCCGTATCTGGAGAAAGACTTTTTTTTTATATCACACTCAATAATGAAAAATTAAGTCAATTTTTAAGTTAATTAATAGAGTCGGAATCTTTATCCGTTATTTTGACCGGTATAGTTGCTAGGAAACTCCTTGAATTCATTCGGAATAGTTTTAACACATGTTATTGATTGAAAATAATAATTAGTGATTGTGGACTGATAATTTGGCTGTTCGGCTGCGTGTGGGTTCGGAGATCTATCAAGTTAAGCAGTAAAAAAAAATTAGCTGCTACTTGGATGGATGACCGTCTTGCTCGTGGGCTCGAACACCGAACTGAGCGGGAGGTATACATGAGAGAAAACGAGTGTTCCTTTCTCGTCAGTTTGAAGAAATGTACTCTAGATACACTGAATATTCTTGATAATTGACCTCATCGTTTTTTTTTCACTACTAGATTCAACACGGAAATGGAGAGAGTTATGGGATTGCCTGAAGTTCAAAATCAGATCAATTTGTACAAAATTTTTTTGGAGAATATAACCAGATTGACAGGAAAAGAATATAAAAATGTAAAAGATATGCTATCTCTTTATAATGTTTTTTCATCTCAGTCATCTCAGGGTTGGGAGCTTCCAGCCTGGGCAAACGATATTTATCCAACTGGTCTTTTATCAAATGGCACAGCCCTTAATTTTCAGATCGAAAATTGGGATCGAAAAATCCGAAAAGTTAATGGAGGTGAGTTATGCAGTAAATTTAGTAGCGAAGAAGTAAAATGAGATATTTAGATTTTTTTTACGTATTTTTCTGAGCGGAAATTGAGCGAGATAGAATAATTTGGCTATGGTCCTTTTTTGTAGCTCTTAAAATTCTCTACAAAAATCAAAGAATTATAGCAGAATTGTTCTATCCTTCTTACTTTCTGAGATATTTTCAGAGAGAGAAATAAACAAACATTGACTTATCCTATTTCATCTTTTTGCCATTACATTATCTCATATAAACTATCTATATCAACATTTGCTTCCATGATCATCACAGGTTTATTGATACGGAAAATAGTGAACAATATGTTAACTCATGTGGAGAATCATGGAATCAAGAAGACAAAAATATATATATATTCCGCTCATGAGGGTAATATAGCTTCAGTTCTAATATGTATGGGATTATTCGAACCGCATGTACCAAAGTATACAAGTGCTGTTACCTTCGAGCTCCTCAATCGCGATCACGAGTACTATGTTAGGGTGAGTTGAAATATGCTATGGAATCAGTGAAGAGGTGAAACGAGACAAGTCGACTTATTTTCATGATCATTTTCCATAGAATATTTTTGGAACTAAGCGCGATAGTGAGATTTTTGGGAGAACCTTTCTTTGTAGTTCTGAGTTCCTTCTACAATAAAGGTACTGGGAAAAGTTACGCTATCTCGTATAGTTTCCAGGATATTCCGCGAAAACTTATGGAAAAATAATTGACTTATCCTGTTATACCGCTTTGCTACTGCAATAATATTTGACTTGTCTTTTTGATAATAACACAATAATTTATTCGAACTTCAGGTCCGTTATTACGAAGGAATCCCAGCAAAATCAACCATAAAAACGATACCTGGTTGTGTGGAACCATGTCCACTCCAGCAGTTTATCAAGTTGATAGAAGACAATTTGGCGAGTTCGGAAGATGTGCAGGGCTACGACTAGTACAATGGAACAAAAATACATTATCATACCACTTGTCACTCATTCAAAATTTTATTTCTCGATAGAAATAAAAAGATTGTGAAATTCTCCTTTCAGGCCTTGTCTCGTGATTCTTGGGTTAGTTACTTTTCCTTAGGACTTTTTCAAAAAGTTAGTTTCTCAGAAATATTTTTTCTGAAAATTGATAAAGATCCATTCAAAGGCATATGAATTGATGGAAAATGACCTCATTTTTCCGTTCATCATCGAATTTTATCGATGCTTATTCATTTAACTCTAGATATTTCTGAAATATTGAGAGATTCCTCCAAATTTTCATCGGAAACCATAGAATCTTCATCAAAAAATCCAAGAAGCTATCCCAACATGTTTTCCCTCTAAAATTTTCTCACCTTTTCATCAAAATCATCAGAAAAATCTATCCTCGATAGTTTCCTCGAAATACTCATTTTACTCCTCTTTTCCTAACAATTTTCTAAATACAAAATCAATCAAAATGAAATTATTTAAATACAAAATATTCGTAATTTGCATCGACCAAGGGTGGCCCTTAAAAAATGCAGAAGAACCATAATAAATGGTCACACAACTAAATTAATAAATATAGAATTAATTAACTTCTTTATAGAATGAAATATCTGAAAAAATCTTCTTAAATCAGATTTTTCAAAGCTTCTCAATATTCTGCTCATTGAGTTGTCCATGAAAAAGATGCTCAACAAATAAACAAGATGAAACTCATCTAAATTATTCAATTGGAATGCCGAAGAAATTCCTACTCCACTCACTATTATAAATTAATTTCCTCTACTCTGTCGGCATTCAGGATATTGGAAATTTGAGAGTGCATATTTCTCCATTAACCTCCCTCCAGAGTCTATTGTAACCAATCCTAATTAAATTTTCATTCTCCATATCACCACTTGAAAGAGGTCATTTCTTCCATTACTATAAAAATGTAAGGAAAGTCGAGTTTTTCTCGTGAAAGAGAATATTTTCAAATTAAGGTACTATCCCAGCGAATTCGAGTACAGTTGAACCTCTATTATTTCGATGCCATATCAAAGATGATATATTTTTACATTTTTCTGAATTTTTTCATATTTTTTGCTCGTGCAGTTTATGAGATATAAATTATCAAAGTTACTGAAAATAGCGGTGGTGGAAATGAAACACTCTAAATCAGACAGAAAAAACGAAATTACTAAAAAACCACAGGGTTGACCCATTATTTAAAAACAATTGGCGAAGAAAACAGCATTTTAACTAAATAATAGAAGAAAAAAATCTTCAATTCTCCGTATAGTTATTGAGAAATTTTAATTAGAAGGTAGTCGTAACTATTTGCCTCTCTCTCTCTATCTCATGTATGTGATAGGAGATTAATGTAAAAAAAATTCGAGAAGAAAAAAATTATATTCACAAGCTGAAGATATGACTTTCGAATAGTTTAATCACTTTTTCGGGTAGATTAAAGCACATTTTCCCGAATTATCAGCAATTAATTGGAAATTCACCTACAAATCCTCATTGTTTCCTGTTTTATCGACCGTACTCTGGTATACTACCTTAAAGAAAACAATAGGTGTAATTTTTCCTGAAGTTTCAGGTGAAGCCCTCGTCATTAATTTGATCAATTTCAAAGAACTTCCATCGAGTCATTGATTCTCAGGAATCAAAGAAAATTGGAGAATTCGAGGAAGCTCAAAGCATTCCTGCGAAAGACAGAACATTCTTCCCACATATGAGCAATTTCCTCTTTCTCTCTCTCTCTCTCTCTCTCTCTCTCTCTCTCATTTCACAAGATATTGGGAATTTTTCCACTGGCATGCTGCAATTCAGTTCTTCAGTTTCTCATGATTAAGGAAACACAAGAGAATCATTGAAAATAATTGAGTTCACATTGAATATTTCTTCAGTTGTTCAAAACCTCGCTTAGAATTCATTAGCGAAGAGGTGAAACGTAATTTGATTTTCTGGGTCAATTTTTTTGACGATATCTCGAAAACTAAGGGAGATAGAGCTCTAGATCTTGCCTTAATATGATTTTGTAGAGAATTTCAAGAGCTACAAAAAAGGATTCGGGTAAAACTGCTCTATCTCGCTTAATTTCTTAGATATTCTTGGAAAAAGGTCAAAAAAGGAGAATTACTCAAATAAACGCAAAAATTCGATTTTTTCTCCTAATCAGTAATTTCTTTGGGAAAATCTCGGAAATTAAGCGAGATAGAGCGATTTCGCTGGCATTTTTCTTCGTAGCTTTTAAAAATTCTCTGCAAAAAAAAGATGAAGGTAAAATCGTCCTATCTCCCTTAGTTTCCAAGATATTCTAAAAAAAAATGGATAAAAAAAATTAGTCAAATAATAGCTCCAAGAATAGTCCATAAGTTCATTAAATGAAGCAATATTAGAATATGAACATATGGCAATGTATAAATGAATGTAAATGTATAAATAAAAGAAATAAAAAATTAAATAGGGTAACATGACCAATAGATAGACGGTTGAGCAAATATTAGACTTTATTAATTCATATGAAATAAGCAAATCACGTTAAAAAGGTGCAGAAAAGAATGATGTACAGAAAAATATACAGTGAATCGACTAAAAATCAATTAAACTTGAATAATGTAGAAATAATTGAAGAAAATCAAGGAAAAACTGGAAAATAACTTGAACCTCCAATAGATGGACAGTTGCATATTTGCAGTGGAATGATTTTGAATTTCGATCAATCGGTATGTAATAAATAGTTTGTAAATCTATATGAATGTAATAATCAGGAATTGACGTGAAAAGTATAAGAATCATTCATTTATTTATGGAAATCCTCGATAATAGAAACCGTCCATCTTTTGGTCAGTGTTCATCTATTGGTCGTGTGACCCTAATTCGACTTTTTCTGGCATTCTTCTTTTATTGGAAATATCTCGGAAACTAAGCGAGATTGCGAAATTTTCAGGAAAACCTTTCTGCAGCACTTGAAATCCTTTGCAAAAAGGGTCAAGGCAAAATAGCTTCATCTCGCTTAGTTTCCAAAAATTTTCTAAAAAAATGAGAATTTTTGAAAAAATATTAAATGATAATTTTACCTGAATTTCAAGAAGTAGCTCAGTCTTCTTCCTTCTTATATCAATGAGAATTTTCTGCTGCTCGGGCGTTAATTCTACAAACAGAGTAAAAAAAAACATTAATAATACATCATCAATTAATGAATACCTATAAAAATGACAGTGGGGCGATTAGCGTCAATTCACTTGGAACATCTAAAAATAGCTGAAGGCTTTGACCACCTACACCTCCCCCCCCTCCTTTTTTCATAAATGCTCCCCCATTATCATTCGAAATGAAGAAATAACGAAAAAAGAAACAATTCAGACGAATTGACTTTATCTCATCATCAGTTTTTTGTGAATATCTCAGAAACTAAGCGAGATAGAGCAATGGTGCTCGAATCCTTTTTTGTAGCTCTCGAAATTCTCTAGAAAAAAGGTTTCATGCAAAATCGCCCTATCTCGCTTACTTTCCGAGATATTAAAAAAAAAAGAGAAAAAAAAATAACAAAAAAAAATTCATTTATTTTCATGATTTTTTCTCCCGATCTTATTTTTGAGAATATCTCGGAAACTAAGCGAGATAGAGCGATTTTGTCCGAAGCCTTTATTGTAGACCTTGAAATTCTCCAAAAAAAAGATTCCATGCAAAATCGCCCTATCTCCCTTAGTTTCCGAGATATCTTATTTCAAAAAACAATAACAAAATAAAATCAAATTTCTCAGAAAATCCTTTAAAAAAAAATTAAAATAAAACTTCTCTCAGTGTCAACAACCCACTCATCCATGAATGAAAATCATCACCCCATCTGCTCGTAATAAAATAAAAGTGTTAAAAATTCATTGCGATCACGTTGCACGATTATAAACCGTAATTGTGTACTCGTGTACATACAATTTACCGTAAGATTTTTCCTTTTACACCTGTCGGGAAGTTACGCAATTGGAAGACCCCCTTCCCCCCCCCCTTCCTTCCTTCCTTAAATGACCACGAGGAAACTCCAAAGGGGATAGAAACCGCAGAACTATAAAAATCCTGGGAAAAAAAACCGTTTTTTTTTCCATTCTCAACGGTTTTATTCATTTTATTTTTTTCTCCAAAGAAAAAAAAAGGGCAATTTCAAGGGAATAAAAAAAAAGGGGATATATCGAGTGTTTTTTTTTTGTAATCTCTTGACCCAGATTAGAAGGCTCTCTGTGATCGTTCTAAATTCATTCAAAGGGAAAATTATTGTCCTGAAAAATTATTTCAGTCGATAAAACAGAAACTTGATATATATTTGACGCTTCATTTAACAAATTTGTATACAAAACTAAATTAAACAAATTAATCCCTTTTCTTTCAAAAATCATTAAAACTTAATTTTTTTTTGCATTTAAAATTAAATATTAATTTAAATTATTTGGACCTAAAATGAGGATAAAAAAGAGGATTTTCACTTTTTTTTGAGAATTTTTTTATTTTGGGGGAAAATGAGTTTTCGTCTTTTTCAACGAAATTTCAAGGATTTTTCGTCTTTTTTGAGACTATTAACAATTAATTTTTCCTATAATAAAGAAAAATTTACGAAAGAGTAGATTTGACCCTCAATTACTCCGAATTCCTCCCCCCCCCTCCCCTCCTCTTTTTTGGAGTGATTGACACACGATTTTTTGTCTAAAATTTAGGCTTTTGTTTCAAAATTAACAAAAAAAATTGATCATTGTGTTTTTTTTACCTGTAGTGCCAAATTGATCGATTTGTTGTACACCAGGATTGACTGTTGTGGCAGTCAGGCCATCCAGATCCTGCCACATTTCCAGAAAATCCACGAATTTTTAAAAGACACTACACAACACGCTTCCTTTTTTTTTTCACACACACCCAACGAAAACACACCAAACCACCTCAGCCGAGCGCCGCCATTTTCAACTGTGTGTTGTACTCTAGTCACTCCTTCATATTTTTTCCCCTCTTTCCCCTCCTCGCCCCCCTCTTTTGGAACCCCTCTTCATCGACCAATTCTCTTCCGTGTACGATCACCTTTCGGGAAGTGTAGAGACACGATGTGGAAGGGGCGAGTGTCGCCATCTTGTGGTGGAACTTCATTTTAGGAGGGCAAAGGGGGGGGGGGAGTAACTTCTGTTGGTAAGGGGGGAATTTTTTGGGGGAACTTATCGATGGTGGAAGAGCTTCAAAGTATGGACTTCGTTTTTTTTGGGGGGGGGGGGGGGGGGTTGGAGGGGAAGGGCGGTTGCGAGTGGAAGGGGTATTTAGTTCTGGGAGGGGTGTGAGACAGGATGAGTCTCTTTGGGAGTCTTTTAGGGAATTTTGAGAGTATCTCGGAAACTAAGGGAGATAGAGAAATTTTGGAAGAGTTCTTTTTTGTGGAGAATTGAGAGAGCTACGAAAAATAATTTCTGCAAAATGACGCTATCTCGCTTAGTTTCTGAGATATTATTAGAAAAATATGACGAAAAGAAAATTGCTCAACTTAATGCAGTTTGGTGACTTTTTTCTGTCATTTTTTGTTTTAGGAAATTTCTGGGAAAGTATGTGAGATAGAGCGATTCTGCAAGAATCCTTCTTTGTGGAGAATTGAGAGAGCTACAAAAAAGGATTTGGGTGAAATGACGCTATTTCGCTTTGTTTCCGAGATCCTTTGAATAAACATGGCAAGAAAATTTATGCGAATAAATACAATATATCGGAAACTAAACGAGATAGGGCAATTTTGCAAGAATCCTTTTTTTGTAGCATATTTCAAGAGCTACAAAAAAAACGGATAAAATCAGCATATTTCAGTTAATACCCAATATATTCTCAAAAAACGGATAAAAATTCACCATTGAAGAGCTAAAATAGGATAAATCCATTTTTTTTGTCCATTTCTCAGGATATCTCGAAGGAGGAAAGAGATACACCCTTCTTGCACTCATCTTCTTGAACACAAGTAGCTCTTAAAATTCCCTACAAAAAAGGATCAAGACGAAAAAGGCGTATCTCCATTAGTTTCCATTTTATCCATGAATATGTCGGAAAAAAATGAAGATACGCCCTTTTCACATTCAGTCTTTCTTGTAGCCCTTAGAATTCTCTACAAAAAAGGATTAAAACGAAAAAAAAGCGTATCTCCATTAGTTTCCAGGTTTTTTTCATGAATATGTCGAAAAAAAATGGAGATACGCCATTTTTCTTTGAATCCTTTATTAAAGCTCTTCAAATTTCTTGCAGAAAAAACAATTCAAGTGAAATCAGTTCGTCCCAATTATCTTCCGAGTCATTCCAAGAAAATGATAAACAGAAACGATTCATTTAAAAATAGAGATTATAAAAAATTTGCTATCGTGAAAATTTCGGAAAATAATGGAAATACGCCTATTTCACTCTCACCCTTTTTTTTAGTCCTCAAAATTCCCTAAAAAAAGCGTATCTTCATTAGTTTCCAGTGTTATTGTGCATGTCTCGAAAACTAAGTGAGATAAAGCGATTTATCTCAATCCTCGTCCATCGCTCTCAAAACTCTATAAAAAAAGCTCCAGACAAAAACGCCCTATCTCTTTTTTAATTTTCGAGAATATTTTCAAAAAATTGCCCGAAATTCCTTTTGAAAAAAAAAATTCCTTTTTTGTTTTTTTCTTTTTTTTTGTTAAAGCTTCTAATTGGTTTCTCCATCCCCATAATTTCCTTCTGATAAACATATTTTTCATGACTACAGTCATTGTTCTGTACTCTTCCATTTCCCCTGATAACCAGACAGAAATTCTGATAACCCCTGCCGATGAAGTACTATCGAGCCATTGCCTCAGACTTCAGCCACTCCATCCCACAATTAAGGCTGTATGATCGAGAGAGTGGGGGAACCGTGAATTTTGATGGGTGGGGATAGACTCGAACGGTTGCGGGGTGAGCCGAAGCGAATGACCACGTGACGTGTACTGTGAATCTGGCCAATCACGTCGAGAAATGAATGAGGAAATGAAGTAATTCGAATTTCAATTCTATTTTTCTCTTCAGAACGGATGGATACATAGGATTTTTAAAACATTGACGAATTACTACAATATCCATTTTTCTTATGAATTTTTGTTCTTTGTATTACGGAAGCTTGAAAATTGGATATTCATTAATTTACGATCATAACCTCCATTCCTCCATAAGAACCCATGTATTTTCTGTCAATTTTCAATAATTTTTTTCTTTCTTATATGAAAGGTTATCTACCCCAGACTCTTTATAAAAAAATTCTTTGGGGAATAATCTAACTCTAAAAAAATTTTGAAGCCCCAAATCTAAATTTTTTGTCATGATCATACATCCTTAATATAAAGTTGTTTAGGAGAAAACCCTCTGCAATGAAAAATTTCCCAAAATTTGATAATTCATCATTTAGATAATAGGAAATGTCCTGTCAAATTTTGAAATGATTCTTGAGCTCATTTCCCAAGGAAAAAAACTTTGAAGTTACGAGTTTTGCACGTTGAGATATGGGAAGCCAATAAGAGTAGTACGGAATTTTTTCTAATTCTCGCGTGATAAGACAGATTTCGTGCTAACCTTATCGGCTTACCATATCTTCACGTGTAAAACTCGTAACTTCAAAGTTTTTTTTTCCTTGGGAAATAAGCTCCAAATTCATTTCAAATTTTTACAGGACATTTCTAAGAATGATTTCTTATTATTTAAATGATGAACTGTCAAATTTCGGGGAATTTCTCATTGCAGAGGGTTTTCTTCTAAACAACCTTAAGGAGGTTCCAGTAGTAGGTCCAAATTATCTATTTCATTTTTTTTGTTCAAATTTTCATAATTATTGTAATTATCTCGATTTCGTGACATTTTTTCGATATTCAAATGATGTCCACGATATTAAATTGTTATGGAATATTATGATAAATAATTAATATTGCTCTGCAATCGAATCACGTTGTCCCAGTTTCTGGGACTGTGATTGGAGGATTCTCGAACTTTAAACATCCAATATGGCCGCCATGATTTCTTCATGCAATTAACTGGATTAATCGTGACTATTTTTTCGGTCACAGGCATTTTTTATGATTCGAAAAAATAATAGACATTCTAACGAATAAAGATATATACAGTTATATGAAGAAAAAAATGGTCTTTGACTATGAATTGTTGCAGTAAAACTAAAATTAAATCTCGTTTATGGAGTTTAGTGTTAATTTTATTTTTTTCAAAAATCATTTTTGCCTGAAAATGTTCGGTAAAATGGCGTAAAAATGGATCTTAAAAAAATCTCCTCATACTCCTCTATCATGAGTGACCAAAATTGATGAAAAAAAAATTATCATCCCCCCCCCCCCCCCCCCCCCAAAAATATAGAATCATTTCTCACCTTACACAATATCCACTCACTGCTCCTAATTCACGACTTTTTAAAAGAATGTAAAATAAAAATTTAAGAAAGATTAAAAGGGGAAAAAAGGAACAAGCAGGCGTTCGTCACTGCGTTAGTCGCCATTTCTTCTACGTTATCCTTTAAATCGCTATTTCTTCCTTTCAATTTCTGCTAATGAATTAACAGGATGCTTCCGAATGGTTCTTCCTGAATTTTTTTCCATCATCTCCCTCGGAAAAAATTATGCATACTAAATTTTACATAAAAAATCTTTTTTTCACTTCTAATGTTCCCTTTTGGATACAGTTTCTGATTGTCCTACGAAGGTCAGTAGGGGCTTATTTTGAAGAGAACAATGTGTTCTGTCAGAAAAACAAATAAAGAATATGAGGGTTCATTCAAAAAAATCGAGAAAAATTGCATTTTTTGGATTTTTTTTTTGAAACATTGGGAAAAAAAATACATTTTGTAATGTAATAAGCGGAGAACTTTATCTAAAAATTCCGAAAATTGACGGTTTGTTAAGCTCATGAAGGCGAATCTTTTGAGCTTCGTCCCGATGAAATCGAATGAGTAGTTTGGAAGATACAGCCTATTTTTCGGAAAAACTTCAATTCAAAATATCTCGAGAGCCGTTCAGCCGATAAGTCTCAGATCCAATCCCAATCATCTTTATCAAAAACTACATACCGTCAATGGCCCAATTAATGCCATCGGCCCGATTAATGCCACTTTTCATACATTTTCGTGATTATTAAACTTATTCGAATTCTCAACTCTAAGTAATTGGTAACAGTGGCTAGAAAAAATTTCTGCGGACACCGGACAATCAAAATATCCGATATTTTTCTACTAGATTATATTTCTAAAATTAATCCGTTAAATGCGACCAGCGTGCTCAGCAAGATAAAGCCCTGAAGCTCTTCATGTGGGGTTAGAATGCCTCATCAGTTCAATGTGTGATATTGAGAAAATTTATGTATTTAATGAATCGAAAATTGCATTGATTGTTAGCAAAATCATTGAACTTTCATATAAATCGACGAATAATTTAAAAATAACGACCAGGGATGGAAATTAATTGATGGCAGTTATTGGGACACTCTATGGCAGAAATCGGGCCAGGGTGGCATGAATCGGGCCATGAGCAAAATGTTTTCAAAAATATAAATTCAATAATTTTTATCATCAATTCAGGAGAATAATTAATGGAAATGATAGTCCAGACCCTAAATTCGTTCGAGGAAAAATCAAATTTGAATTGATGATAATATATAATTTTTCTATGAAAGATATGTGGCAGAATAGGTCTCTTGGTGGCATTAATTGGGTCATTGACGGTATACAGAAAAAATTTGAAGTCTTTAAGTCAATTACTCATTGAGCTATCGTCGTAAAACCGAGTTTTTGAAAAAAAGCACAAAAAAATTAATAACTAATGGAATAATGGGATTAAATTCATAAAAATTTGCCAAAAGTTAGATATTATGGTTGCGAATCTCGAGTAAAATTTTGAACAAACTTCGTCTCACGCAAATTGAGAAATTTTGAAAATACGATTTTCACAAAATTGCTATATCTCAGAAACCATTCAGCCGATTTTGCTAAAGTTTTTATGGAACATGCACTTCATCAAAACTGATATCTTGCCGAAATTTCAGATTTTTATCTCTCACTATTAAGTCGTACAGACAGACACACACACATACATGTCTACTTTTGTTCTCATTATGATTTCTCGACGTTTTGGATCATTTTGAGTCGTTCTATCCCCCACCTCCACCTCTACCTCAACTCTTAAGTATATACTAAACTCAAAAAATCGCTTATATGTATGTAAAAGCCCTTGGGCTGTGGCTACGTTACCGTCATCAAAACGACTACTGTAAATAAAAATACTGTACTGATGTATATATGTTAATAAAAATCTTTAAATTAAATTAAATTAATTTTGAGTCGTTTCCAATGAAAATGGACATTTCAAAAAAAAATTGCGAAAAAAAAGCCTCCATGCGGAAGCAAAAAAACACAATACTAATAATAAGGAGGCAAATTATGACAGTAACAATAACAGAACAAGTATTCTCAAATTGTGAAATATGTAATTTTTTTTTTGTTTTTTGTTTGTTTATATATATGGCTAAGAAGCCCAGCTCATAGGTATTGATGCACCCAAAAAAAGTAAAAAAAAATTATCATCTGAACTTCTGCAACCTCCTCAATTGCGCGTCTACTAGAAATAGCCCTGAAGTATCTAAAGTCCATGCAAAAAAAAAAGGAGCAAGAGAATTGCACAAAATCACTTCAGTATTCGCGAATTATTCAGCCCTGCGCATGCGCATTTTCTCTCTTCGTGTCTGATGCAAAAGGGATGGGAGTGGGTTCAGTAGAAGAAAGAATTGTATGCAGTCGAGACAGTGCCCCAGAAGGGGGCATATTCGCATAAGTAGAAAATCCTCGAATCATTATTATTTCAAATAAATCAAAAAATCGAGAATCTCTAATTTCACTTAAAAACCCCTGAAATTTACTCGAATTACTCTAATTACTCCGAAATCTGCAAAAAAAAAGTGCAGAAAAATCAATAAAATGTGGAAATTTTGTGCAATAAAAAAAATTGTGTTGAAATAATTGAATAAAAATTTATTACATAAAATAATTTGTTTTTTTGCTCAATGAAATTTTTAAAAAATTTCATTAAAATGTCGATGAAATTTCGAAAAAATTTTAATAATAATAATAATAATAATAATAGGCGAGATGAATTTTATTGTTAAAGTGAATAAAATATTCGGTATTAAAATGAATTTAATATTCATCTTTATATAGAAAGAAGCCGAGACACTGAATCGATAGATATATATATATGATATATATCCCAGTATGCTTGGAAAATAAGAATTAAAAAATGAAAATTTTAATAAAAAAAAAATGATGAAAATTTTGTTCAACTAATTTTATTTTAGGAAAATGTGTTGCCTTATTTTTCGCGAATAAAGGGGAGGAATTTTGAAAAAAATCGAATCATGTCGATTTTTGTGAGAATGAAGAGACGAGTAGTGGTGGGATTTTGTTTGGGTACATTGCTTTGTGTTGTTATACTGAGTACTAATAATGATTTAATACAGAGAGTGACACCGTTTTTTATAAATTCACCGGATGACAGTATAACATGCTACATTGAACCATCAACTGGAGAATCCATAGAAACACTTGTGACTGATGGTAAATTGCATTATTTTATTTTAGCGGAGAAGGGGTAAAACGAGAACGATTTTTTTTTGGGTAATTTTCTGAGAATATTCCTCATAATAATGGAGATACGCCCTTTTTGCTCCAATCCTTCTTTTGTAGAAAATTTCAAGAGCTACAAAAAAGGATTGAATTAAAAAGGACGTATCTCCATTGATCCAAAGAAAATTTCAGTAGAAAAAGTTCACCAAAAAAAATCCATTTTTTTTCTTTCACTTTTTTTATAAATATCTCGGAAACTAAGCGAGATAGCGCGATTTCACTTCAATCCTTTTTTGTAGCTCTTGAAATTCCCTATAAAAAAGGATTCATTCAAAATCGCTCTATCTCTCTTACTTTCCGAGATATTCTCCAAAAAAGATGAATAAAACGAGTCTCTTTTTCTTCTAAACCAAAAAATATTAATTTTCAGATGTAAAAAGTGAAACAAAACCATGGAAAAGCATATTTTTCCATGAAACATCATGTTTTGGAGATGAGGGCATTTTCCTCACATCAAGACAGGCATGTGCAGTTGAATCAGCGGCAAAATTAAATCCGCAAATGAAAATTTACTTACTTGTATTGAGTCACTCAAATTTTTCCACGAGTACCAAAGAAACAATTAATATTTTAACGACATACAAAAATATTGTGATAAAACGAATTTACATGGAGAATTATGTGAAAAATACACCACTTGAAGAATGGTGGATGTCTGGAGTATTGAGAACAAGTAGATGGCCAAGAAGTCATATGTCTGATATTCTCAGATATTTAACATTATGGAAATTCGGTGGAATTTATCTGGATCTCGATGTAGTTGTCACTACGTGAGTAATCAATTTTTTTGCAACAATGTTCTCTATTATTATGTGAGGAGATAATCATTTATGTGAAGGCTCATTTCACGGTTGCATGTTCACACTTTTATGTTGCGTCATTTTTCAGACAGGATAAGATAATTTTTTTTTTTTATTTACTTCACACTGAAAGAATTTTTTAAAGTCTCGAACTAAAAAGTATAGTAAAAAAAGGCCTTCACTATAATCATATAGCAAGTCAATATAATTTAATTAGGATGGCGATCGACCTGGAAAACCTGGAAAAGTCAGGGAATTTTAATCTTAGTCAGGGAAATTTGTGGTTTATTTTTCATTATCTCCATATTTTTTGAAGTTATTATAGATATTTAATCGAAAAAAATTAAACTTTTCGATTAGTCAGAAATCTGCAAAAAGGTTAACAGAAAATCACAGTTCTAAAAATTTAATGCAGTTTCGGGTATTATTGTTGAATTCATTTTAGCAGCTTCAATAAGAGCATTGAATTTTTTTGAAATTTTTTCATTGCTAAAAGTGAAAATAAAACCACAAAACATAAAAAAAGGCGGCGTCACGCTCATTACGCGAGCAACTGAGTGTGAACATGGAAATGGATCCGATTATCCTGGGGCAAAATGGACCCCTCTTTTTTTTCCATAATTTTTTTTTATTGATTGAACATTGAGTCACGTAGAATACATTCACATTTTATTATCTAGTGGCAGGAGAGCCAAACGGACATCGAAATGAAGCTCTCAAATTTTTTTGCTATTTCTAATGAAATTATGGACGCTTTTCTGTAAATCTTTTTTTGCCCCATAACTAAGGCACACAGAGGGTTCCTGATGGATATATATAGGGGAGATTGGGGCAAAATGGACCTGCAGTTCAAAATGATTTGGGAATTTTTTTGAGAGTTAAGGGCTGTTCAAAAAAATTTCATAAAATTTACCAACAATGTCCACATATTGGAGCATCTTCTCAAATTTTTTCAGATTTTTTGACCGAGTCCTTCACTCCCAAAAAAATCATGAATCATGTTACTCTGTAGGTCCATTTTGCCCCAGTCTCCCCTACATATAATACCTGGTCGAATAGCTAGATTTTCCCTTCATAAAGAAAAAGAGCTTTAAAAAAAGGAGAAACAGTTAATTTTCCTGACAGAGGAGAAAAAAAAAAAAAAAAATTTATTAATAAGAATTAATTTATTAATAAATTAATTTTTATTAATAATTTTTTTTTTTTTTTTTTTTTTTTGCCCCCCAGTAGGGCTATTGCCCCGATAGGGCCAAACTCTGGCAACCTTCCTTTGCCAAACTTATATCTGATTTAATTAACTATTAATATTCACCAATAATAAAATGATATTCTCTTGTTTTGGAACGTTGCAATCTATTCAATTGTGAACCCTGAAAATATTTGAAATTCAATGATTTTCATGAACTAATCTGCAATTCTGTTATCTTAGCCAATGGCTTAGCGATGAGCTCGAGAAATATCCAGGTTTTGCACCCATAAATTCATCGAAATGTGACTATCCAATTGATTAAAAATGATCGACATCTTTGGAAAATTAACTAGTAGTAAATATCGTTAAATTTTCAACACTTTCAGAACTGAATAAAATGAAATGTCTGTGACACAGCAAACGAATTTCATGAGATTTTCATAGGATCTGGGAAACTATGTGATATCCAAATTTTTGTAGAAACCTTTTTTGTAACTCTTGAAATTCACTACTAAAGAGGATTCAAGCAAAATCGCTCCATCTCACTTATTTTTCGATTTATTATATTAAGAATGTTCTGAAAAGCTGAGTTCACTTTTTGAGCTGTCCAAAACTAGATATTTTGGGTCAAGTTAATGAATTTCATGCAATTAATGGTGCTGCTAATCAGCATATTGCATTTCCGCCAGTCTGATTTATTTTTAACAGACTGCACAACTGATCGATTGAAATTATTGAATGACTCCAGACAAAATTTTACACAGCTATAGCGATAGCGAATGAGGTCTTTCAAATAGGGGTCTATAGTTCAGCTGAACTATAACATTGCGTGTTCTGAATTTTTCATAATCCATTAGTTTCATGCTACTAAAAAGTTCATTCCAAATTAACAATCAATAAATTTGCGTTTAATTCCCCGTTCGCAAATTGTAGACAGAAAAAAAATTGAAGTATGCAAAAAAAAAGGTTTTTTCTCAATTTTTGGTCAAATATTTAAAAAAATAACGGAGATACGCCCTTTTTGCTCTATAACCCTTTCTTTAGCACTTGAAGCTCTTTAAATAAAATGTCTCAGCGGAAAACGGGCGTATCTCCATTGATTTTTGTGGGATTCTCGAATGAAAATAGGTGAAAAAAATTATTCGAATGCAATAAATAGGAAAAATCGTTTTTTCTGTAATTAAAGTAAAAATGTCTCGACAATTAATGGAGATATGTCTTTTTTCTTCTTCACGGCTTTTGAAGATCTTCTTAAGAGCTAAAAAAAAGGGCCAGAGAAAATTTGCCCATCTCGCTTAGTTTCCGAGATATTCTAAAAAAAAAAATTGGAAAAAAATGATCCAAATGCAATAATTATGAAAAAATCTATTTTTTTCTATAATTTTTTGGAATTATCTTAAAAAAGAAAGCGAGATAGAGTGATTTTGCATGAATTCTTTCTTGTAGCTCTTGGAAGTCTGCGAAAAGTTGCACTTAGAATAAAAAGGGCGTATCTCCATTAATTTCCGAGATAATTGAGAAAAACTATCGGTGAGGAAAAAATGGAGTAAAAAATCGAATCATTCTGCTTTACTTTTTTTCACTATTGAATCGAATATTTAAAAAACGATTGAGAAAACTAGAATAGTGAAGATAAAAATCACTAGTCACGTTAGCTCTACGTGTGTGTACATAATTTTCCGTTATTAACAATGTGCGTTTACTCGGAATCATGTAAATAATTCATGCGTTGTTTTTATTTGTAACTTCACCGGTTTATCAACTCAGGAATATAAAAATATTGGCAATAAAATTGTAAACACTGCGATGAAAATGGGGACGAATTGATTTTCTTTAGCGAATAAATGCTTTCAATCTGGAAATACAAGTTTTAAAGAGAGGCGTATGACTATGCAATTTAATTAGAATATTCATTTGTTTCTTTTTTTTTATAATAATTTTATGACGCGGAAGACCTCGAACACATCCGCATTGTGAAACATTGATAAAAAATTATTTGCAAGTGATAGAATATTTTCTATCACTTGCAAATAATTTTCTAACTCATAATTCTATTTCCGCGGCTGAAGGTAAAATTTTATGGGCTACTCGTGAAACACATTCAGAAAATAACACCAAGTTTCTATCAATATCCTCTTTGTTATGGAGTTAGTCAATTTATTTTCTGTCAAGGCCTCGACTAAAAAATTGGAAAAAAATCGTGAAAATGCTGCAGTATGTCTCCAATATACTCAATTTTTTTCAAATTTTTTGTGAAGAATTCCGACAACAAAAAAAATTAACACAATAAGTTGATTTCTCGTAAAAAATGTTTATTTTTTTAAACAACATATTGGAAACTAAGCGAATAGAGCGAATTTACACTAATTTTTTTTGTGGAGACTTTTAAGGATCCCCAGGGAAAAATGTTCAGATCTGATCAGATCAAATTAGATCTAATCAGATCTGAATTCCTTAGATCTGATCAGATCTGAGAATTGGCACGCTCTGATCAGATCTAATTTGATCTGATCAGATCAAACTAGATCTGAGTTCCTTAGATCTGATCAGATCTAATTTGATCTGATCAGAGCGTGCCAATTCTCAGATCTGATCAGATCTAAGGAACTCAGATCTGATGAGATCTAATTAGATCTTATTAGATCTGATCAGATCCAACTAGATCTGATCAGATCTGATGAGCCAATATAGATAAACTGAATCAGATCCAGTTAGATCTGACCAGATCTAGTTAGATCTAAACAGATCAGATCAGACTTAGATCTAATTGGATCTAATCAGATCTAATTAGATCCAATTAGATCTGAGCAGATCTATTCATATCTATTCATATTAAAAATTTCCATTTTGTCAGATCTAATTAGATCTAATTAGATCTGATCAGATCTAATTTGATCTGATCAGATCTAATTTGATCTGATCAGATCTAATTTGATCTGATCAGATCTGAACATTTTTTCCCGGGGAGTACTAAAAAGGTTTCTATAAAAATTTCCCTATCCTCCTTAGTTTTTTGAGATATTTCAACAAATCATTTTTCGGTGAAAAATGATGGTTATCCTGTTTCACCTTTTTTTTTTTACTGAATTGGTAGTATCCCAGCAAACTCGAGTCCGGATATCCTCTTATTTTTTTGGGAATAAGATGATATTTTTTTACATTTTTCCGAATTTTTTCATAATTTTTGTCCGTGTAGTTTATAAGATATGAATTACAAAGTTACTGAAAATAGGGGTGGTGGGGATGAAACGCCCTAAATCAGACAGAAATACCGAAGTTACTAAAAAACCACAGGGTTGACCCATTATTCAAAAACTATTGGCGAAGAGAACAGCATTTTAACTAAATAATACAAGAAAAAAATATTCAATTCTCCGTATAGTTATTGAGAAATTTTAATTAGAAGGTAGTCGTAACTATTTGCCTCTCTTTCTATCTCATGCATGTGATAGGAGATTAATGGGAAAAAAATTTGAGATGAAAAAAATTATATTCACAAGCTGAAGATATGACTTTTTTTTTTTTTTATCATGAAGATATGACTTTTGAATAGTTTAATCACTTTTTCGGGCAAACTGAAGCATATTTTCCCGAATTATCAGCAATTAATTGGGAATTAACCTACAAATTCTCATTTTTTTCTGTTTTATCGACCGTACTCTGGAATATTACCTTAAGCTAACGACTTCCTGTTTCTCATTACAGATCATTAGAGAAACTCACGAATTTTGCTGGTGCAGAAGACTGGGAGGACGTTGCTGCTGGTGTGATGGGATTTGAAGCAACTGGTTTGGGTAGAAGGGTGGCTGATGCTTGTTTACGAGACTTGAAAAGAAATTTTCGTGGTGATGTATGGGGGAACAATGGACCAGGTGTTATCACTCGAACTCTGCAAAAAATCTGCGCCACTAAATACGTAAGAGAGTGAAAACAAAAAAAAAACCCTTCAATATAGGAGCAAGTGGAGTAAAATAGAGATTCTGATGAAAGGAGTTGAGACGGATTTTTTCTTAACCCTTTGTTACTCGCGTAATGATACGTCTTTTTTGCCCGAATTCTCCTTTGTAGCAAAAATTCTCTACAATTCTCTACATAAACATTTTAGCGCAAAAAAGGCGTATCTCCATTATTTTACGAGATCTCTTCAAAAAAACCCTTTCTCAAATTTTTTTACTCATTTCTTGCAACTTTCTAAAATTTCTCAAATTTACTCCTCAAAAAACTACTATTTTTCTTAATAATTTTTTTTCATTCCCACAGGCTCGAGACATGACGACTCGCCGATGTCGCGGATTCACCGTCTACCCCCCCTCCGCATTTTACCCAATTCATTACAAAAAATGGAAACTCTACTTCGACGAGGCAGAAACAAATTCCACAATGACAACAATCGAAAAAGCTTTAGGAATTCATGTCTGGAATAAACTCAGTAGTTCAGAGATAATTAAAGTTGGTAGTAAAGCACCATATGCTATTGTGGCAGGTAAATATTGCCCAAAAATATACAATAATTCTGGAAAGTTTTTTTAATTTAAGCAATTAAGTAGCAAAACTAATGGGAACACTCGAATTTTTATAGTCAAATTTAAGGTAGTATCCCAGAGTACGGTCGATAAAACAGGAAAAAATGAGGATTTTTAGGTTAGTTTTCAATTAATTGCTGATAATTCGGAGAAATGTGCTTTAGTTTACTCGGAAAAGTGATTAAACTATTCGAAAGTCATATCTTCAGCTTGTGAATATAATTTTTTTTTCTCGAATTTTTCTTACATTACTAATCTCCTATCACATGCATGAGATAGAGAGAGAGGCAAATAGTTACGACTACCTTATAATTAAAATTTCTCAATAACTATACGGTGAATTGAATATTTTTTTCTTCTGTTATTTAGTTAAAATGCTGTTCTCTTCATCAATTGTTTTTAAAAAATGGGTCAACCCTGTGGTTTTTAGTAATTTCGTTATTTCTGTCCGATTTAAGGCGTTTCATCCCCACCACCGCTATTTTCAGTAACTTTGATAATTCATATCTCATAAACTGCACGGAGGAAAATTATGAAAAAATTCAAAAAAATGTAAAAAAATATCATCTTTGATACGGCATCAAAAAAATTAGGGATTCCCCATATTCGAATTCGCTGGGATACTACCTTAAATTATTTGAGAATAAGTTTTTATTGAAAAAAAGGGATGGAACTTTTTGAAATGCGAAAGAAAAGAGATTTTGACATATCCGAGGGAAAGATCAAAAGTAAAATAAGCATGTCCTTCCTGTAGCGATTCTTTCAAAGTTTCAATCACTTTTGAATTTCTTTCGTTATCTGAATAAAAAAAAGACACTTACGAGGGAAAATTAATATAGATTTTTTTCGAAGTGAAGATCTCCATTAAAAAAATTGAAAAAATTAGACAATAATCTAGACACATGGGAGCGTGTTCATGAATTTTTCCAGATTTTTTTGGAGAGGGCTTCAGTTCGAAAAAAAATCCGGAAGACTTTTGTCACGTAGGTCCATTTCACCTCGATTTGTTCGCTGAAAGAATAGCTAGGGTGAACAGTCTATTTATGGAACATTTAAAGTCGTTTGAAAGTTTCACACTGTTGTGAAAAATATAATATCGTGTTGAGAGATGTGAAAGAAATACTACTAGAATCCAAATTCAGTATATTTCAACAAAAAAATTAATCGAAACCACATCCTTTTTTCATGAGACAATCTTCATAAAAATGAATAAATACGTGCAAGTCTAAAAGACCAGGAATGGAACACTTTTGCCATAAGGGGAACATCATCTATCCATTTACGGAACATCAGAGCTTACATCTGCGTCATAAATTTGATGATGGGAATTTTGCTAAGTAAAGAAAAAAAAAAAAAAAAAAAAAAAAATTTTGCTAAGTTTTCTAAGAGAAAGCTTTGCTAAAAGTTGATGTCATATTCACACGTGCTTATCAAAAATATGTTGATGATAAAATTCCCATGTTCCCCTAATTTATTAAACAATATGTCGTATTGAATTATCAATGACAATTGTGGATTGTGACAAAACTGCGACAAAAAGGAACACTGACCGTCATTTTACATCTGAGTAGATGACGTCTGGCCAGTATTGGAATAATCATGATTGGAAACCTCAGATTGAACATGACAAAATTGTGATGAAAAAAAAGTATGACGGTCATTTTACATCTAATAAGGTGATATGTGGCACATTTGATGATCATGACAGAAATTCTGACCCGAGGAAGGCTTGACGTCACTTGACTGTCATATGACGGTCATAAATTCGTCACATGACAATTTTTCAAAATGACCGTCATTTTACATCACAAGTCTAGATGCATATAGTTACAGAAATACGTAAGGGATTTCGAAAATATTGTTTTTTGTGTGATTGGTGACCATTTGAATGAAAAAATTTAAATTTCGGCCAAAAAGCCGGTAATTTTTTATCAATAAAAAATGTGCAAATCAATTTTTTGAAAATCCCCTACGTATTTCTGTTCAAAATATGGTTTCCAAGATGCTGTGGGAAATTTAAATGAAAATAATGAAAATTATTGGAGTTATGCTGCGTGCCAACTTGAAAAATCATGTTTCGAAAAAAAACAAGATTGAAGTTTTGACTCAGGCTATGAGTACTGTTAGAAAAAAATGAAAATTTCATAGACATTCTGATGGGAATTTTCATGAACGTTATATAGAATTTTTTTTAAATGGGAAGACGATTATAAAATCGGTGAGTTTCAGAGGAAATTCAAAGGAATCTATGAGTATTAAGTAGAATTGAGACGGAAATTCTACAACTTACTTGAATTTTCGACTAAACATGAATATTCAGAATCAAAATTACTTGAATTTTCAATTTTATTTTGAATTTTTCCTATTTTTACTAAATTTTCAAGAAACAATTAAACTGACATTTCCAAATTTCATTGATATCCAGGCGTGAAAGTATTTGAAAATCGATGATGTGTTCATTTTTTAATTACGTAATTATCTGAAATTTCAGGAGAAATGTGACTCGTTCGAAATTTCCGGGATTTTGCACGAAAAATTCAGACGGAAATTTTTAACAGTGAATATGAAAAAACACTTGGGGAAAATTTGAAAATTTCATTCGAAAAAATGGGTTTCAGGTGATAACTTTTCTTGCCTATATGCTGGAAGGTTCAAAGTAAGGTCACTCGACTAATAGATGGACACTGACCAAAAGATGCACGGTTTCTATCATCGAGGATGTTCATAAATAAAATGAATGATTCTTATACTTTTCACGTCAATTCCTGATTATTACATTCATATAGATTTATAAACTATTTATTACATACCGATTGATCGAAATTCAAAATCATACCACTGCAAATATGCAACTGTTCATCTATTGGGGGTTTTAGTTATTTTCCAGTTTTTCCTTGATTTTCTTCAATTATTTCTACATTCTTCAAGTTTAATTGATTTTTAGTCGATTCACTGTATATTTTTCTTTACATCATTCTTTTCTGCAACTTTTTAACGTGATTTGCCTATTCCATATGAATTAATAAAGTCTAATATTTCCTTAACCGTCCATCTATTGGTCATGTTACCCTAGTGATCTGTAATTTTACAAATAACTACTTTTAGTTTTCTGTAATTTTACAGTAGTGTAGAATTAGAGAAAACTTTCAATAGAAACAACCATTTATGATTCAAGAGAAGAGAAAATTTCTTTTGAGCTTTGAAAAATGATGACGCATGAAAATGATGATGCATAAACATTGGTTAAGTTAGGGCCACAATTTGCAAGAAGCGTGCGAAGCACACATCACAATCTACTATCCCATAAAACGTTCAAAGTGTTCCGTTGGTGGCAAATGTTCCGCAAATGGACTGCTCACTCTACTATTTCTCATTATTTGCGCAGAAATATTTATCATGATTTACACGCCATATTCCTCGAGAAAAATAAATTTTCGATTTGCGAGAATAAATATTAGACAATATTAGGACTAAAATATAATTAATTAATTGTCCTGGTAGTATCCAGACATATCTTTGGATTTTTGCATTTAATTAATTAAAAAAAAACAAAGAAGAAAAAAAATCGTGATAGACAAGAGGTCAAGTGTGAATCAGTATTATTTAATTCATGAAATGAAAAATACTCGAAAAATTAGATTTTAAGATAATAAACAGTATTATTGCTTAAATATTAGAATGAGATCTTTTTTCAAACGAATGTGAATTTTTCAGAGAAATCGATTTTATTTTTGGGATTTTTTTTGAAAATATCTTGGAAATTGAGTGAGATACGTTTTTTTTGCAAAAATCCTTTTTTGTGGCTTTTTTAAAATTATCTACAAAAAAGCCTTTTTCCAAAAGCAAAATCGCCCTATCTCGTTTAATTTCCAAAATATTCTCAAGAAAAATGACGATCCAATAAAATCGTTTTTTTCCGAAAATTTCATGCAGAGATCGGCAAAAAAAATTTGCATTTTTAATTTTTTCATTTTTCTTATTTCTGTAATTTCCATCGAAAAAATCTCCATTACTTTCTTAATGGAAATTTTGGATTTTCGAATTTTCCATTAGTTAGAAAATTAACATTTTTTTCTTTCAACAATTTTGATTACTATTGTAATTAAAAATTTGACTGATGAAATTTTCTAATTTTTCTTTTATTCAACTTATTAACATTTTTATTAGTTAGATTGAATTATAAATGTCATATAAACATTGATTTTATTATAACATTAATGATTCCAATCAATTAATAAGTAAGAAAGGATCAAAATTAAGAATAAAAAAAAAATTAGAAAATTTCATCAGTCAAATTTTCAATTACAATAGTGATCAAAATTGTTGAAAAAAAAAAAAAAAAAAAATATTAATTTTCAAATTAATGGAAAATTTAAAAATCCAAATTTTCCATTAAGGAAGTAATGGAAATTTTTTCAATGGTAATTACAGAAATTAAATAAAAAAAAAAAAATTACAGAAATAAGAAAAATGAAAAAATTAAAAATGCGAATTTTTTTTTTGCCTATCTCTGATTTCATGATCGCTTTTTTTCACAGTGAACGAGAAGAATCATTGAAAGTACAAAGTATACCAATAACATTCTCAATCATCGTACTTGTAATATTTCTCATTGCTCAGTAATTTATGTGCAAATCCTCTGTAATTTCACACTAATTCTCTTAATTCCCGTGATATTATGTGATGATCAACATACGTACTTATATTAACATATCACTTGATAAAATTTGTGAAATTGCCTTGAATAATTAGATAATAATATTATTTTGTAAATATTATGAAAAATCATCAGTGAATAATTCACTCTAATCACTATTTAAGTTTGTATTGAGTTGTAGTTAATAGGTTTTTAGACATATCGTTGTTGCTGAATTTTTTCATCTACACCTGTTTTATTTATTATTTTTCAATTATTTGAAAAATTGTGATGTATCGTGACTGTGACGAGAAATAAATCTAAAAAATTGTTGAGACAATTAAAAAATTAATGAAAATTTAGTTATTTTTCTCTTTAAGAATAAAACCTAAATGTGCAAAAATAGCATTTTTCTATGCAGAATTTTCTATGGAAAAAAAATACAGATCCTTTCATTTTCGGAAAATGTAAAAGCCTTAAAAAAAGGTGTTTTTTGGATATTTTTTTTTCTATAGAAGAAGTGGCAATAACATCATAATAATTCGAGGAGTGTTTTTGATCATACATTTGAGTCTTCAGAAAAAAAAATCGTCAAAGAATGACGACACAAGAGCATGCAAGTGTAACTGGTGCAAATTTCAATTGAAAAAAAAAAAATTGGCTCAGTCTAGATACACATAGCTACAGAAATACGTAGGGGATTTCAAAAATATTGTTTTTTGTGTGATTGGTGACGATTCGAATGAAAAGATTCAAATTTCGGCCAAAAACCGGCAATTTTTTATCAATAAAAAATGTGCAAATCAATATTTTGAAAATCCCCTACGTATTCCTGTTCGAAATATTGTTTTCAAGATGCTGTGGGAAATTCAAATGAAAATAATGAAAATTATTGGAGTTATGCTGCGTGCCAATTTGAAAAATCATGTTTCGAGAAAAACACGATTGAAGTTTTGACTTGGGCTATGAATATGAAAAAATGCCTTGCGAAAAATTCAAAATTTCAAAAAAAACAAAATCAATTTTCCGAAAATTCTAAAGCGGTGTAACCCCTTAATCAGGTTTTTTTGAATAATTTTTTGCTTCCTTTATGACTTGAGTTTTCAATGATTTTATTAATCTTCAGTCTTTGAGATCTAAGATACAGTGTCTCACCCCACATACTGACACCTTTTAATTACAAAATATCGTTTCATTTGCAGTCATTCCTTCGAAGTTACCATCAGTGAAAGACTATTTTGTTTACTAGTATTTTTTTTATTACTAATAATTTTTGTTACTAGGATTCACCGCATAGCCAAGAAAACCGTGAAATAGGACGCTGATGCCCTCGTAATCTGCAGGGATGTAATAATTATTTAAAGATGAACCAGTACTTTTTTTTGGAGTGAAAGCTTTCAGGAAAGAGAATTGAAGAAATTAGCGAATAATAACATTATTCGCTAATTCTTTCAAATCTGGATAATTGGATTTTTTAATCATATTTCAAAAATATCTCGAAAACTAATGGAGATACGTCCTTTATGTCCTAATTCTTTTTTGTAGCTCTCAAAATTCTTTACGAAAAAATGATGGAGATAAGAATACTGAGCGTTATCTCGCTTAGTTTCCGAGATATTTTTGCAAAAGATCAGCAAAAAAAAGCGACTTATCTGGAATTTTTCACAGATTTTTTTAATAATGGTCTTTACTTTAAAAAAAAAAATTCTCACCATGCTGAATGTCTCCATGGACATGACAATCATTTTTCCAGCAGTTATTTGACAGGGAATTTGACTTCTCATGATCATCAATTGCATCAATTTTTGTGCTTTTTTGGGATAACGATACCACTCAGAATTGCCTCTAGAACAAAATCATTCGATTAATATCCTACATCAAATGTGATAAAGTTGATTTTATTCAATTTTATACAATTTTTCTTGAAGACCAAGACTGAGATCCGTAATTTGTTGAGTCAACAGGCTTGTGATGAAGAGACGTATTATCTGAGCATTCATGAACAAAATATTCTTCACAAACTTTACCATCGTATTTTTGTTAATTACAACCTGATAGAATAAAGATTTGGTAAAAGTTGCAGAAATATATCTAGTACAGTGGAACTGTGGTTTTCTTCAAAAAATATGGAAAAATACTGATTTTCAAGAATACGCGAGCACGAATAAAAATCATCAGATATTATCACTTTTTTCCGGGATATTTTATATAAATTCCCTCAATATCTCGTTTATCATTCAACAAAATATTATTAAAAATACAAAAAAAAATCTAAATACAGCAAAACACGAATTTTCATTAACAAAATCAACAAAAACTGCATAATAAATATTCAACTATACTTTCATTGCTGTTTGAAAATATTTATTCTACTGTTCATTGATATCTGACAAAAGGAATTACCAGAAAAATTTACCTGTAATGCAGTGACACTCATGAGCATTACATTAACTCCAAGTATTCCAAGTAAATTCCAAACAAAAATTTCAGCAAGTGATTCTGAAAATCTGCGAACGAATAATTGAAAATATTCAACTGAAATGAAATTAAATAATTTCATCCATAAATACGAACAAGATAGCACGATTATGTATCTGAATACATTTTCTGTAATGTTTAAATTCATAATCATATGTTGGTCCTTTATTCTTCTTTTCAATCTCCAAGTTTTCGCTCTCATGGCTTCATAAAAAAAAAGTGAAATTATTAATTTTCAAGTAAGGACATTGATATCAAGAATTCAATAACGAAGAGGTGAAACAGAAAAAAATACGATTTTTTTTAGGTCTGAGAATATCTCGGAACCTGATGGAGATACGCCAAAGATTGCAATTAAAAGGGCGTATGTCCATTAATTTTCGAGATATTAGAAAACAAATATACAAAAAAGATGCAGTGTTTTTCTCAAATATTTTGGAAACTAAGCGAGATAGAGCGTTTTGTAGCAAATTTCAAGAGCTACAAAGAAACGTTCAAAAAAAATCGCCTCATCTCGTTTAGTTTCCGAGATATTCCCAAAAAGTTGATTTCTCCTAGTATTTATTTCTTGATGATATCTGCAAAACTAATGGAGATACGCCCTTCTTGCTTGAATCCATTCTTATAGCTCTTGAAATTCTCTACAAAAAAGGAGTGGACGTTGAAAAATGACGTATCTCCATAATTTTCCGAAATATTTCATTGGCAATGATTGCAAATATAAATCGATTTATCTTATTTCACCTCTTCACTACTGAATCAATAATAATTAACCCTCAAGAGACGCACTGGGTATAGGATACCCAAAGGATAATTACCGTAGTGCCTCCAGTTCCTGACCCCTTAGAGCTAGCTTCTAACAGCATAAATCGGAGGCAACAACTATTTACTCATTGAATGTAAGTCAATTATTTCAATACATATTAGTTGCACTAAACGAGCTCAGCAATTGCATATTAAACAATATACTGTAAATTTCAATATAACCAAGGTATCGACTGAAAACTAATTTTAAGATTCCCTAACTTTTCCCTGACTAAAAATAAAATTTCAGGACCTACAAAAAAAATTATTTGAACACACGTTAAAATTCTTAGTTATTCCTGAAAATAATTTTTTAAATTAGAATTTAACAATAATACTCAAAACTGCATTGAATTTTTAGAACTGTGATTGTATTTCGCGCCTCTTCCTCAAGATCAATTTGTAGTACCCCTACTTTACACCGATGTCGCCACAATTTAAAGTCTAGGACTTTTTGCCTCACCATCTTGGTCGGGCCGCGTGTTCCTCATTTCTTCTTCTTTGTGCCGAGCACGTCACACATAAGAAAATTATTATCAGCAAAAAAGAATGTCCAAAAAACGTGAAAGACATTCTCGTCGAGACACCAAGAGTCTCATGAAGAAATAAGGAAGGAGCTGCAGCGGTTGCGGACAAAAATTCAAAGGAAAGAAAATCATGGTAAGCATAAAAAGTGAAAATTTAAGGAAAGCCAGGCAGTTACAACCGGCGGGAGCCAGGTTATATTCCCATGGCGTCGGTCCAACCGACGTTCATTGAAAAAATCTCGCACCTCGGTCCAACCGAGGTGTGATGAGAAAGAGCAGTCAGATCGGTCCAACCGATCTAGACTCTCTTCATAAAAAACATGCCTGTCGTGCTGACCCGAAAAACAGAATCATCCTCTCCGAGAGGCTCTGGGTATGAATGGACTCTGCAAGTCGCATACATAACCCTTCAAGAGCCAGCGATCGAGGAAACGGGGAAGGAGATATAATGGTGAGATCACACAATAAGAGAATCAAGGTAAGCCTGTGAAAAAAAAAAAAAAAAAAAAAAAAAAAAAAAAAAAAAAAAAAAAAAAAAAAAAAAAAAAAAATTACAGCAGCCAGGCCAGTACAACCGGTGGTGGCCATGCTACATTTTTATTGCGTCGGTCCAACTGACGTTTAATCCGAAAAATTTCACACCTCGGTCCAACCGAGGTGTGATGATAGAAAGAGCAGTCTGATCGGTGCAATCGATTTAGACTCTCCTCGAAAAATTAAGCTGTATCATGTGAAAGACATCACGGTAGTCAAAAATCACCCCCTGTCCCGGAGGCTCATGGGTATCAATGGACTCTGCAAGTCACAGGCATAACCTTCTGAGAGCCGGCCAAAAAAAAAAAAAAAAAAAAAAAAAAAAAAAAAAAAAAAGGGGGGGGGGTGAGATTACAGAATAAGGAAAGCGAAGTAAGCATGCACAGTCAAAAATTCGAGCGCAAGGCCGGTTCAACCGGCAGTGGCCATGTATTCAATTCCTATTGCGTCGGTCCAACCGACGTTCAATTGGAAAATCTCACACCTTGGTCCAACCAAGGGGTGATGACAAAGAGCAGTCTGGACAGTCCAACCGACTTAGACTCTCTTCATAAAAACAGATGCATATCAGTTGGGTCCAACTAATGGTTTTAGTCTAAAATTCCCCCACCTTGTTCAGGAGGCTGGTGGGTATGAAGGACTCTGCAAGTTCTTCATACTCGAGTCCAAAAGACCAACGATTGAAAAAGGAAGGGGGGGAGGAGAGAGACTATACATTGAATTAATCAAAAAAAAAAAAAAAAAAAAAAAAAAAATATCTCGTTTTCAACTTCTTTTTGTTGGTATCCAGGCTATTACATAGAAGAGAGGGGTCGTCGTCATAGGTATTCGAAGGTCTACGAGAACTATATGGAGTCTGATGATTACGACCATAACTCAGGTTATAACACTGAACATTATAGTAACCGTAGGATAAGTCGTGATCGATGGACTGGACGAAGAAACGATCGCAATCGAGATCGTCGTAAGAATTGCAGTCGAGGTCGTCGCAGGATCACTTACAGTCGTTCAGAGATCACGCACCTCACAAATCAAAGTATGACTCCAGAAGCTGTATGGAATCAGAACAATCAAGAATTCTGTAAGTCTTCTAGGGTTCCGAGACAGTGGTATTCGGACTCCACTCTTACTTCTACCACGGCCTTCATCACCTGCACAACACCCTGGTGGAAATTTGGCTGTCATTTACTGACAGATTCCATCAGAGTCTGTCAGATAAGTCCATCAGAATCTTAAAAAAGATGACATTTTCTGGAAAAACTTGACATTTTCAGAAGAGGAATGTCGAAGCCCACATATTCTTCCAATTTCTGATAGAATCTGTCGTTTTCTGATCAGAAATTCGGACAGTTTATCAGAATATGACAGGGTCTGTCATACAGTGTTCAGTGGCCAATCCTGTCAATATATTTTAGAATCTGCGATACTCTGGAAAATAGACGACATAAAATATCAAAAAATGACGAATTTCGTCGGTTTTTGAAGATTCTAGCATTTAAAAAAAAAAAAAAAAAACAAAAACAAAAACAAAAAACTCATGTTCTGTAAGTATCTGGTAATTTCGTTCTGGTTAATGGGATGCAGGTCCTGTACGAACAGTGAGTGAAATTTTGGTTGGAGCGGAAAGAAATGGTCTAAATACTTGAATGATTTTGATCTTGTTGTATACTTTTACAATCTCAGTAATAAGTTATTTCCTCTTATTGTAGCGAGGTAATTGTAACAGACATTTTTCTTATTTTAGCTAGTACCAGCTGGTTGACTGAAATGGCATAGTGAAAAACTCGATAGTTTCCAAAGAGAACTTGAACGAGTTTTTAATATTCTCAACAGAATCACAACTTCATGGAGTCGTCACCGTAGTGACGAGAGTACGTCAAACGGGCGTGGAAAATACAACTATATTGGTTGTAAATAACTAGATCATGCGAATTCTTGCAGAATCTGAAATTTTCTGACGATAGACTCTTCGTCACCATGCATGAAAATTTTTCAGAAAATGACGAATGATTTTCGATAGAACATTACAATTGTTGGCATTGATTATTAGATTCTGACAGAATCGGACATTTTCTGATAGCATAATTGCCAAAAGTTATCGACAGAAATCATCAATTTTTTTTCTTGTGAATTCTGAAAGATAATGTCATTTTATGATGAAAATTCAACAGAATTTCTCAGAATCCGATAGAAGGAATTCAGAGAAATTCTGACATAATCTTACAAATTCAAATTTCAGTTTCTGACTAAATATGTTGAAATGTATCAAAATTGGCCATATTTTGACAGAATCTGTTGTTTTCATCAGATTTTATCATTTCCTGATCAATTCTTACGAATCAATTTCCACCTGGGCAGGCACAGCAGGACGAACAGTTGACAGGCCCAGAAGCTCCAGCACTGGTTGAGCTAGGTCTAGATCCTGATACCCTTGAGGTGATAGGTGTCAGAGTTCACCCAAATAGGAAGTTTGCACCTGCGGTACACTCTGAGTTTAGAAGTGGGATGGGTGAAGTTAATAAGAGAGGTTTAACCAATGAACAAAGAAAAATTTTATTAGAAAGATTCATATCATCAGAAAATTGTTTCATGATGGATCCACCAACAATGAATCCAGAATTGAAGAGCACTCTCCGAGAGATGATCATCAAGAGAGACAAACGTATTGTTGAAAAACAAGGTACGATCATTACTAGGAACACTAGTTATGAAAATGATGAACAATGGCCAGTCAGAGAATTGATGGAGTTTTCTTGTGGGGAGTCTTACTTCTGTTGGCTGATTTACAACATGAAGAGTCTGATATTCGACATAGCCTTGTGTTGAATAATGTCAATACGTCAGTGAAAGAAGTTCTGAGGGATACGGTTACTGATGAGTAGTGAATTGGCGGAAAGCTAAATGACAAATTCAAGGCTGCGAAGACCCTGGAGGCATCGAGTAGAAATTTGAAGACTAAATTTCAGCAGAAAGAGGAAACTTAGCTGAGAGACTTGAAGGGCCTGTCTCAATGTCGATCGACATCTGAGCAGAACCAGAATCAGGGGTCACCAGATCAAACCGGAAGAAATATCCAAGTTGTTTATCAACTCCCAAAAGAAACAGCACTGCAAAGAATACTGAATCCGAAGAGTCTCAATAGCTCATGTATACGACACATTTTAAGCTTAAAGATGAGAAAGCAGTGGGCAGACTTATTATTCCCAATCGGTTCATGGCACTAGTTGATCTGTGAGATGCATTTTAATTGGTAGAAATTAACAAATCAGATGGAATTTTTTGATAATTGCATTTTAGAAGAAGTTATATGGATTCGTATGTCATCTATTGGCCTTAGTACTGCGCCATATGCATTGGGAAGGTTAATGAAACCAATTGCTACTGATGTATGTAACGGAAGTCATATATTGGTAATATATCCAGGTGATATCACGTCCATTGGAGAGTCTTTTCGATATGTCGAGGAGTGTAGAGAATTAAAAAAAAAAAAAAAAAAAAAAAGTGGAGCTATGCTATGGGATCAGCGGGACCCTTAAGTGGTTGCAATCAACTCAGTCTCTACATTTCTAGCCAAAAATGATTGGAACCAGTGTTTCTCACGAGACATAAGCCTGTCTTTTGGTCAGCAATTGCCTTAATGCCTGGCCTGTTCTCGGAAAAAGAATAGTTAAGTAAGGAAACTGGGTTTAAACATAATTCCAAATGACCAAGACATGATGGTACTTGGGACTCTAAGTCTAAGAGTCTAAGATACTATTGTATTTCCGTAACTTTGGTGATAAAAGTATTTTTTCACTGAGTGGAATTTTTATATAACATTACTCATAAATCAACGCAGACAAACGCTAGCGCAGTAGATATTCGTAATATTGCGTTGATCAGTGATAACTACGAAATCGAAATCAACCAGCTAAAAACATTGGGTTTGAACTGAGCACAGCCAGTCTCTCGATAGGATCAAAAAAAAAAAAAAAAAAAACGTGGCATTATTGAAGTGAAGTTGAAAATCCATATGGATGTAAATTGATAAATGCTGATAATAAATTGCGTGTAAAATTATGCCGTGAAAAGACTTTAAACAGCTACAAATTGATCTTGAGGAAGAGGCGCGAAATACAATTATAAGATTAAACGAACTTACCTGTAAGTGAAGTTCTATCTTAATTGTATGAAGCGCCTCTTCCGAAAAGATCAGTCCCTCCCAGTATTAAATACTCCCAGAATTTCTCAAGGAAATTGAGAATTCCCCCAAAATTTTTCACGGCTAGAGCACTTTGAATGCAAATGAGGAACACGCGGCCCGACCAAGATGGTGAGGCAAAAAGTCCTAGACTTTAAATTGTGGCGACATCGGTGTAAAGTAGGGGTACTACAAATTGATCTTTTCGGAAGAGGCGCTTCATACAATTAAGATAGAACTTCACTTACAGGTAAGTTCGTTTAATCTTATAATTTTCTGTTAACCTTTTTGCAGATTTCCGACTAATCGAAAAGTTCAATTTTTTTCGATTGAATAACTCTTAAAAATATGGAGATAATAAAGAATAAACTACAAATTTTCCTGACTAAGATTGAAATTCCCTGACTTTTCCAGAAATTTTAAATTTCCTGACTTTTCCAGATTTTTTAGGTCAATCGCCACCCTGATAACTGAGAAATTTGCAGAAATTGTCAGTTACTAGGACACGGTCAGAAACCGAGACCGCCACAGCATATGTGTTTTTTTCTCATGAATGATAATTTTTTTGTTCCTTTTCGGCTAGACTCTCTCTCTTTGTCGTATGTGCCATGAATGGTAAAGTTGAGGGGATCAGCCTCGTGGTGGGATAAAGCTACTACTATCCCCACTACACCATCATGAGACGTGCAAACCGACCAAATTATAGGTTAGTGCAGTCAGTCTATGGGTAGACGCCACCCGTTCATAACGATATTTTGTAAATATCTATTCACCCCAATATTTCATGAAAATTAAGTGTTTTAGTGCATTTTCCAAATATTTATAGGATCCACCGAAATAAACCCTGAAGAATTTTCAACATTGTAATTAATTTTTATTTCATTATTTTGTTCAAATGGTTAATTTCAGAAACTAATTTACACCTTTGTGGATTGTTATGAACTTTTTGCTGTAAGTAAATCATCAAAATCACATTTCCAACAATTCTCAATCATTTATCAAAATATTTTATTTCAAAGTTCCTTATCATTCATTTATTTATTCATTTTATTTCTTATTTTCAGCTCAAAATGAAGAAAAATTGTCGCATACGTCAAGCGTCTGAAATCCAGTCGTTGTATGAAGCCCCTGATATTTTTGATGACCAAGAGAGTGAAAGTGAGACAGAAGATGTCTTTGAAGAGCAATATAGTGAGTCTGACGAAGAGGAAAACGAGGAAGAGCAGGTAGAAGATGATGAAAGTGAGTCTTCGGAGAATGGAGACAGCCCCCAGCTCGCAAGTCAATCAGGCAAAAGGAAGCGTAGTCGACCAAGCTATTTGCGCGGGAAAAATGGATTCAAATGGTCTCTCGATCCACCTGACATCAAAAGTGAACGACCTAGACCTGCATATACTGCAGCTCCAAAGGGACGAGCGAAAAAAGTCAAAACCCCATTAGAAGCATGGAGTATCTTCTTTGATGATGAAATTTTGAAAATTATTTTGAAGTACACGAATGAGGAGATAAACCGAAATATTTCAGATTTCAGAGAGAAAAAAATCCAAATAAAGTTACATCACAGAGAGACAGATTTGGATGAATTGAGAGCAGTCATAGGATTATTGTATTTTTCTGGTTTACACAAATCTAATCATTCTAGTGTGGACTCTTTGTGGTCACTTTATGGAATGTCACTATTTAAAATAACCATGTCTGCCAATAGATTTAAATTTTTAATTTTATGTTTGAGATTTGACAACAAGAGTACACGCTGTAGAAGAAAAGCAATCGATCCATTTACAAATATTCGAGAAATTTGGGAAAAATTTATAAAAAATTGCAAGAATAATTACGAGCCTGATTCTCAATGCACTTTAAATGAACAATTGCTTCCTTTTCGAGGTAGATGCTGTTTTAAAATGTATTTACCAGCTAAACCAGACAAATATGGTCTCAAAGTTGTAACTTTAAACGATGCTACAACACATTATTTAGTTAATGCTGTACCTTATTGTGGTACAGTAATTAATAAAAATCCTACTGAATCAGTTCAATCTTATTGTGTAAAAAGATTAGCTGAACCAATTTACAAAACGGGTCGAAACATAACATGCGACAGTTGGTTTACATCTATTTCTATATGTGATGAATTATTGGATAAATGGAATTTAACAATGGTAGGAAAAATTCATAAAAGTGAACGAGAAATTCCATCTTTTAAAAAAGTCAAATTTGATGAAAAAATTAAGTTTGCATATAATAATAAGAAAATTCTCGTTTCATTTAATCCTAAAGCTGAAAAAAATGTTCTATTATTGTCTTCCTATCACGATGGAGCTAGAATCGATTCAGAAAGTGGAATTCCAGAAATCGTGATGTTTTATAATAGTACAAATGGCGGTACTGATAGTTTTAATAAAAAATGTCACGACTACACGACTGCTCGCAAAACACTGAGATGGCCAATGCGTTATTTTTATGGAATGCTAGACCAAGCAAACGTCAATTCTTTTATTATTTATAATTTAATAGGCAGTAATAAAACGATGGTTCGTCATGATTATATTCTTGATTTATCGCTTTCTCTGATTAAGCCATTTTTAATAAAGCAACTTCAATTGCCAACTTTACAAATGACGTTACGTTCTCAAATAAAGTATTTCTTGGAGTTTAAAGATTCACCTGATGCTCAAGATCCTAGAGATTTAATTGTTGACAATAAAATGGAAAAATATAAACGTTGTGGTTATTGTCCGAGTTCGATAGATCGGAAAACATGTTATAAATGCTTAACTTGTGATGTTCCTATGTGCAAGGAGCATACTGCCAAAATTTGTGCGGAATGCAGCATACAGTTATGTTCTTGATATTCTATCGGATTTGATATTTTCATAAGTGTTCTCATTACTGATAAATAAATAATTTCTTATACTTGAATGGGAGATATTATTTTGAAATCACTCAGCTTTACCTGTCAAAATGAATATCGTCACGTTAGAAATAAAAGGGCGTAAGTGCTATGCTTATATATAGCAATTACACTACTTCCTTCCTGAGGTGAAGATATATTACAAATCCATCAAATTGATCAGTGTTTGGATTTATCCAGTGATCGAACTATTCAACGTAGGAGAGATTGGGGCAAAATGGACCTGAGGGTCAAAATGATTAGAGAATTTTTTTTGAGAGTGAAGGGCTCTTTAAAAATGTTTCAAAAAATTCACTAACAATGTTCACATATTGGAGCATCTTCTCAAATTTTTTCAGATTTTTCCACCGAGTCAATCACTCCGAAAAAAAATCCTAAATCATAATCACATAATCATTTTTTCATACTGTTTGAGGTATTGATTGAAAAAAAAATTGAATCTTTTAATTCGAGCGTCAAATATTGATGATTAAAAGTGCGCGGGTATAACATACCCATGCTTTCATAAATGCGCCTCTTGAGGATCAATTATTCAACAGGATAACATCTCACCCCAGTACAGCAAACAATGCTGATGCATGAAACGTGTAGATAAACAGCAGTAAGTCACAGGCGATAACTCCACTGGCAATAAAAAAAATAGCCACTTCCGATAGGATCAGTAAACTGTAATAGTTGCCTTCAATATCAATTCCAGGATATTCAACTGGTATTGAGGATAGTGCATAAGTATGGTTTAGCTCGATAAAAATACCCAAAATTCGTAGTTCTAAGGGCTCACTTCCAAAGATCATTGAGGCAATGTAAACACCCACTGGAGCAATGGTCAAGAATTTTTTTTAGAGAACAATTCAGTAGTGAAAAGTTGAAACAGGAAAAATCGACTTGTCTTTGTGATTATTCTCAATGAAATATCTCGGAAACTAAGCGAGATAGGGCGATCTTGCCCTGATCATTTTTGTGGAGAATTTCAATAGCTACAAAAAAGGATTGAGGCAACATCGCTCCATCTCGCTTAGTTTCCGAGATATTCTCAAAAAAATGACAAAAAATAAAGACTCATCTTGTTTCACCTCTTCGCCATTAAATTAACATAGGGGAAAGCGGGGCAAAATAGACCCTCATGGTAACATGACTAAGGAATTTTTTTTGGAATGAAGGACTTGACAAAAAAATCTGAAAAAATTTGAGAAAATCCTTCAGCATGTCTAAATTGTTTGTAAATTTTTTCAGAGTTCTTGAAGCAACCGCTGCTTTTTAAAAAAATCTTGAGTCATCTCATCTTCTAGGTCCATTTTGCCCTACTCTCCCCTAACAACAAACACAATAAATAACCTGCATATAATATGCCCAATTGTCCTCCGAACTTGGAATATTCGTGAAGTATCTGTCGATCATCATCATCTTGAAAAATATTCCAACTTTCTTTAATTTCTTCCAGAAGACCTTTCACCTCGGATAAAAATCTTCAATTCAGTCAGTTATTCAAATTAAATTATTAAATAATTATAAAAACACAAAATCAACTTCTTTACCTTGTCAAAATTGAGTGCAAGAGTGATGATATTTAGCATTGACAAAAAATCGACAATAAATATACCAGAAGATTCCATCACTACTTCGAGATCATTGTAGTAATGCCTGATAGCTATACACTACATGAATCATAACAAGATAACGATAATTAAAAAAAAAAATCTTCCATTCGGAAGCAAAAAAAAAATAAAACAGGATGCATCGATTTTTTTGGCCACCCAGGAAAAAATGTTCAGATCTGATCAGATCAAATTAGATCTGATCAGATCTATTTAGATCTAATTAGATCTGACAATATGGAAATTTTTAACATGAATAGATCTGAATAGATCTGATCAGATCTAATTAGATCTGATTAGATCCAATTAGATCTAAGTCTGATCGGATCTGTTTAGATCTAACTAGATCCGATTAGATTCAACTAGATATGGTCAGATATAACTAGATCTGATCAGATCTAACTAGATCTGTTCAGATCTAACTGGATCTGATTGAGTTCATTCATATTGGCTCATCAGATCTGATCAGATCTAGTTGGATCTGATCAGATCTGAGAAATTCAGATCTAAGTAGATCTGATCAGGTCTAAAGAACTCAGATTTAGTTTGATCTGATCAGATCAAATTAGATCTGATCAGAGCGTGCCAATTCTCAGATCTGATCAGATCTGAGGAACTCAGATCTAATTAGATCTGATTAGATCTAATTTGATCTGATCAGATCTGAACATTTTTTCCTGGGCAGTTCAAGAAAAAAGTCTACGAAATTAATGGAGATACGTCTGTTTTATCCGAATCATTATTTCCAGCTCTTGCAGTTCTCTACACAAACTTCTTGGTATGAAAAGGGCCTATCTCCATTAGTTCGCGAGAAATTCCCCACTAAAGATCACCAAAAAATCGATTTATTTTCGACCTTTCCACCGCTGAAATGACCATCAATTACCTGTGGTATGACCCGAAATCCGATGAGTATAAAAGTGACGGTACGAAAGAATATCATTTCCCCTCTTGGTTGATAGGGCCATTGGCCAATTGGCCTAAGCAGTACCTTGGAGTAATAATGTACAAACAATCAAATAACAAACGATGAAATATCACCGAAGAATAACTTGCGTTTAAATAATTATTTTAATAATAATTCAGTAGTGAAGAGGTAAAACAGGATAAGTCGATTTATCCTTGTGATTATTTTAGAGGGAATAGCTCGGAAACTAAGCGAGATAAGGCGATATCACTCATATTTTTTGATAGGAAATTTCAAGAGTTACAAAACAGTTCCAAGGCAAAATCGTGCTATCTCGCTTAGTTTTTGAGGTTTTTCCAAAAAAGTGAATAAGAAAAAAAAAGACTTATCTCGTTTTACCTCTTCACTACTGAATTCATGAAAAAAATCGTTTTAAATTAGATAACTCACGATGAAATAATTTCATCGCGAAGAGCTTCTAATTTTTATCATAATTTCGTTTTTTTGCCAATTCTAGCAGGAATAGGGCGTATGTGCAACATACATCATGTACCATGTACCATGTACCATGATGGATCCAGTTACCGGACATACCCCAGTTTACGGACATAAGGGCAAGATATATTAATAATTGATAGTTGAGTGAAAAGACCAAATTTTTCAATACTTGCAAAGTGTCAAAATAAAAATCAACTGAACTGTTTGGATTCACTTAAGTGAAAGTTTTTATCATTTTAATTATTTAATTCTCACTGTCCGGATACTAGTGCCATTTCCTTGAGTGTCCGATAACTGGTGCTTTCATGGAGTACCTTAGTCGTCCTGTAGTAAGGTTGATCCCAAAAATCCATTTTACATGTGAGTATAAATTCGCTTAAATGCTATCAATGCTTCTCAAAAACTCCAGAACTTGATTCAAGAACTAACGATTGTTCCTATCCCTCTTTTCTATTAATGGAAACATTTTCAACTTCATTTTAAAAACTCCTCATTCTGAGTTGAAACTCTACACTTGACTTGTCCATGAAATCAAGTTCTTCCCCGAGGGGAAGTGTCGATCATTAAAAATGCAAGAGCAACAGATAGTCTGCGTCTGACAGGTAAATTACTTGCAGAAAGTATCTGATAAAATTAAACCTAGTGTGGAGAGAACTGTAAAGTGACACATGATTGACATCTCTGGCTGGAAAAAAAAATTATATTTGTAATATCTGGAAAATAGTCTGATTCCAGGAATATTCTGGTATTGCAGGAGGCGACTGTCTATCATACACTTCTCCCTATCTACATATGGGGGAGAATTGCGTGCGTGGAAATATGCTAGTTTCAGTATGATCACACAATATTTCCATTTCCATTTTCATTCTGTTTTCAAAGTGGATGCACGGCCATCAGGGTGAAATAGAAAGTAAGTCCAGACTAGTGATGTGAAATGACGGTCATTTTGTTAAATTGTCATGTGACGTCAAGTCTTTTTCGGTTCAGAATTTCTGTCATGATTGTCAAATGTGCCACATATCATTCAATCAGATGTAGAATGGCCGTGTCATTTTTTTCGGCAAAATTTTTTCGCATTCAATGGGAGTTTTTTTTTTTTCAACACGTTTGTTAAAGCCAGCATTAGTACATATGGCTACATTGATATTGTTATTTACTTATGATACTGGGACATATGGAAAATAATATTTTTCTTCACCTAACAATTTATAAAACACATACATACTCTTTCTGTATTTTTTTTTTATTATTCGTTGTGTTTCATTTCATTTTTGTCTGGGGACTGATTGTGCTTCTTATTATAGATTTTTATGTGACCAGAAACTGGCAGCAAACTGGTTATTATTAGTGTTTTTTAATTATAATTATTTTAATGCTGGTCAAATATCTCAGGCGTCATCTACTTAGCCGTAAAATTACGGTCAGTGTTTTTTTTTTTCGTCACAGTTTTGTCACAATCCACAATTATAATTTATAATTGGATATGACATATTTTTCAATGAATTAGAAGAACATGCCAATTTCATCATCAACATATTCATTAATAAACTCGTATAAACATTACATCAACTTTTAGTAAAGCTTTTTCTTAGAGAACTTAACAAAATTCCCTTCATCAAATATATGACACAAATGGTGCATCATTTATTCAGATGTACTATGACCGTCAGTTGATAACTCGGTCAGAATTTGGTCATATGGTCATATAATTTGGACAAAAACGGTCAGAATTCCACTCTGACATGTGACGGTCACTGACGTGCCATATGACCCGTCACTGACATGTCAGATTTTGTTGGTCACATCACTACTGCAGACATTTACAACGTCTTCAAAAATGAATTAAGGAGAATTCACCTGTTTTTATTACTTTTTTTAAAGAAATAATATTTTTTTCTGTCATATTTTCCTCTTTTTTGTTGAAAAATTTTCCAGATTTTTTTCATCGTATTTTCTCAAATTTGTATTTTAACTTTTATTCAAGACCCGACAGCCTCAAGAAGCCAATAATAAGGTCACATAATAATTCATCATTTACATCATCAATTTACCTTATAACTATAACATTTTACATTCTGAACAAAAAGAAAAAGTACGACGTTTCCATTAGATTTAAGCTCAGAATCCACCACCTATGGTCGAAATTTTTTAACATATGTAATCGCTGCCGATAACAAAACATCAGTAGGGGTTGAGAAAAGATCAATTGCAGTCTCATTACTTAGAAACATATGGTTAATGGCATTGCACGACTTATACAAAAGGGAAGACAACGGTAAACTAGATACAGGAAACGGCAGATGAAAAATCGACTGATTTCTACTGTCCATTCTGGTATACGAAAAGGCAAGCATCTGAGAAACTGAGGACAATCAATGCAGCCCTTAAGCAGTTTTACTACAAATAAAATGGCAGTGATAGTACGCCTCTCATTCAACGACATAATATTAAACATATCGAGTAGCACACACTCATCACAACCACGCTGCGGATAATCGCCGGTTTGCTTCCAAAATAGAAATTTCAAGAACCTTCGTTGTACAGCTTCCAGCTTCTTAATTTGATTTTGATAACATGGCGACCAAACCATGCTAGCATACTCAATCTTGGGTCTTACTAATGCAAAATATAAAGCTGTTACAGCTACGAGATTCCCGAAATTTCTTCAAATTCTCATCACAAAACCCAATACACTCTTCACAGACGCAACCAATAGATCAATATGAGGTATAAATGTCAGCTTACGATCGAAAGTGATCCCCAGGTCCCTAACCGTCTCACTACTGTTTAGTAGTATGCCATTCATAGCATAATCAAACTCAATTATATTCTTTGACCTTGAAAACGATAATCACATACACTTCTCCGCATTCAAGTCCAGCTTATTCCTCCTACACCATTCGGCAAACTTCGTGACATCATCCTGAAGAGATCGAGCATCATTCATATCGTCAGATAAGACAAATTTCTCAGGAATTGGTGGAGATACGACCTTTTTACCCCAAGCCTTTATTGCAAAGCATTTCAAAGAGCTGCGAAAAAGGGTGCAGTGCAAAAAAGGCGTATCTCCACTAATTTATTCGGTTTTTTTCTCAAAATATCTCGGAAACTAATGGAGATATGCCTTTTTCAATCTCGTCTTTTTTTTTTTAAGCTGTCAAAATTCAATGCAAAAAAGATTCAATAGAAAATCGCCCTACCTCTCTTAGCTCCCAAGATATTGGAAAAAAAAGCTAAAATTAGATTCTAGCTAAAAATTCAAAAAATCATAATAATAAAAAAAAAGGAATCATTTACCGGGTCCCAAGTTCAATGTTTTCGATGACTGAGTTTTTTTGATAAAACTACCCACTGATATGACACAACTCAAAAAAAATTCAATTGTAGAGGGGGAAACGGTTTTGTCTATAAAAATGAATCGAATAAATGAGAAATCATTAGTTCTATCAAAGCACTGAATGAATATATATCATACTTCGTTGCAAGTTCACAGGTCACAAAACTCAAACGTTTTATCATCAGTAAAATGCTGCGCTCAGTTTCTCTGCAGCCATTTAGACAATTACATAATTTATTCATGCAATTTAATGCAAAAAATTTCATGAGAATTACGTATGGAGAGTTCAAGTGATTTTAGTGAAGTTTAATACTAATTTTTTTTTTTTTTTTTTTTTTGATAATGACGAGCATTTTTAATTTTTGGAATTGGAAACTGTTTGGATATCATATGATGACGGACTTCAGCCTCACTTTGGTCATTGGAATTATTTTTATTCCTTTCTTTGTTATTAGTTATATTGGTGAGTTTTTTATTAAATTTCTCTTTTTTTATTTAAAAAAAATCAAAAAGAAATTCTTTTTAATTAAAAAAAAAAGTTATTAATTTTTTTTTCAATTAAAAAATAATTATAAATTTTTTTAAATGATTATTATTATTATTATCCTTATGTTTATTAGAAAAATCATTTTTCATTGATCAGAATAATTTTCAAAATATTTTAGAAAATCCTGAAAAATTTCAAATTATGAGATATAATCGTTTTTTTCTTTCGTGCTTGATATCATATTTTGTCAATTTAATGATGTTGAGACTATGTCTACTTTTTAGTGTGGAGATAATCTGCAGATTAATTGCTTGAGATAAAATGAATGTTTATTTTTTGTAATTTCAGTTATTCAATCATTCAGAAAATGTTGGATACGTTTTGTCAAATGGAAATGTCCTAATTATACAATTGTCGAGATAAATAGTGTGAGGAGTATTTTGGATAATGGGAGAAATCAGGTATTTATAGGAATTTAGTAGTGGAGAGGTGAAACAGGATGAGTCTACATTTTTTTTGTTTTTTTAGGAATTATCTCGGAAATTAAGGGAGATAGGGCGATTTTACTTGTATATTTTTTATTTTATGCAGATTTTGAAGATCTACAAAGAAGGTTTCCGTGAAAATTTCGGTATCTCGCTTACTTTCCGAGTTATTGAAAGCAAAAAGTGAAAAAATACTGAAAATTCTGTTAAAATGTGGATTTTTTAGATTATTACTTATTTAAGAGATCTTGGAAACTAAACGAGATACCACGATTTTGCCTTTATCTTCTTCTGCAGAAAATTTCGAAAGCTGCAAAGACGAATTCGTGCAAAACCGCTCTATCTCGCTTACTTTCCGAGATATCCTCGAAAAATTAAAAAAAAAACGACTTTTCTTGTTTTACCTTTTTTTTCTTCAATCATTCGATCAAATCAATAAAAAATTATGAATTTCATTATTTCCAGGCTATTTATACACTTCTGGTACAGGGTAAATCAATGGACGAGAACATGCAGAATCACCTGAGGCACTTGGTATCGACGAAAATCGTTTTACGATCAACATTGACCAGCAAATACGGTTTATATGCCTGGCGTTGTCGAGACGACTTTTCCCTCGACAATCACTTGATTTATGCTCCTAATTTCTGTCGAGGTCGACCCATATCCGAAGCTAATGTGCAGGTATTCAATTTCACTATTTATCAGCATTCCATAGTCAAAAGGGCGTAAGTGCGTTTTTTTTGGCTCAATTGATGTTTATCTCTTTTTTCTACGATTTTCAGCATTTTTTTGATCAATTATCAATGAGCGTATGTCCAAGTTCTTGATACGAAAAAGGGCGTATCTCCAGCACTTACGCCCTTTTGTTATGAATAACGAAGTGAAGGAAAAAATGGGGAAAAAGAAAACAACAAAAGCAAATTTAGCTGTTTTGCTATTGCTTAAAAAAATGTTACATATCTTATTTTTAATGAAAATTCAAATAATTAGGGATATAATGAAGCGGCAAAATGATGTAATACAAGAATTTGAAAAATGTATGAACATGATTGATTAAGGATATTTCGATGGAGATTTTCCTCTCCCTATCAGTCTCTGCTTACAGTTTTCTGGAGAAAATGCGTGACATCACATGGATGATAATCAGCAATAAAAAAAAGTTTAGAACAAAAAAGCTAGGAAATTGAATTTAGAAGAGAAAATGTCTCTGTACTTTTTCGCGGGGAACGAACCGTTTGCGAGATATCGAATCAAACGCGTTTCTAGCGATAGTGGCGCCACTTTCACTCCGGAGACGCCGCAAATTCGGAATTACACTCAAAATACACCCCTTCAACGTATGAGATTACTCCGGTGAGGATGATATTCTATGTTTTTTTTGCTTTTTTTTGCTACCTATTTCTTGGACTATGTCTCTTTACGGTTGATATGCTGCCATTCCTCCAATCCACCACGTGATCTGCCTTTACACTGCCTGCCACTTTTAGGGTGGCGACTGAAATCTAATTTCAAAATTCCCTGACTTTTCCATGACTTTTCCCTGACTAAAAATAAAAATTCCAGGACGTACAAAAAAAACTATTATTTAAATATCGGGGAAGGTGGGGCAATACGGACATAATGGGTGAAATGGACACATTTGAGTTTTTATGCATATATTATGAAAAAATCCTTAAGGGGGGACCACGGTGAAATTCAAAAGTCTTTGGTTGATGGAGGGATCCATCGAGTAACATTTGGCACACGATGGGATGTGTCAAGAAAGCTAAAAAATGCTGAACACAATCCATTTTGCCCCGTCTTTCAAGATAAAACGTCATTATTCGGCTTCATCTCAATAATGCCCCATGGACCACAAATTTGATCCGATTCAGATTTTCTTTTTTTTTCAAATATTCGTTAGCCTTTCGAGGATAAAGTTGGGTATCCGTTCTACATTACAGATTATAGATCACGAGAAAATGAATTTTCCCCATTCACTCATTCTTTGCTCGAAATTTTTTCAATTGAACAAAAATTCGTTGAATTGAGAAAAACTCATTTTCTAGTGATCTATGATCTGTAATATAGAATGAATATCCAATTTCATTCTCGAAAGGCTAACAAATATTTGTGAAAAAAAAAAATTCCAATCGGATCAAAATTGTGGTCCATGGGGCATTATTCAAATAAAGCCGAATAATGATGTTTGATCTTGAAATACGGGGCAAAATGGTTTGCATTCAAAATTTTTTAGGTTTTTTGATACACCCCATCGTGTGCCAAATGACACTCGATGAATCCCTCCATCAATCAAAGACTTTTGAATTTCACCGTGGTCCCCCCTTAAATGAATGAAAATATTGAAGATGGATTTTTTTTTAATGATTCCATCGGAAAGCTGAGAAAATTTGAGTCGAGAAATATGTGCCAGAATTTAATTTTTTCAATTTTTTGAGAATTCGATATTTTTTGTCATTTTTGAGGGGTAAAAAGCCTTTCGATTTTTGAGCAAATTCAGTTTTTTGAGAATATCTCTGGTTCTATTGGTTGTAGTGACCTGGGACCGATTTCAAATGAAAGTTGAGATCATTTCCCATCGATTTATGGGGTTTTGAATTTGAAAATATCGATTTTTCAGATAGTTATGGGAACTTCCGTGGAAAATTATGATCATCGGTTTTTGTCCCATAACTATCTGAAAAATCGATATTTTCATATTTAGAACCCCTTAAATCGATGGGAAATGAACTCAGCTTTCATTTAAAATCGGTTCCAGGTCGCTACGATCAATAGAACCAGAGATATTCCCAAAAAACTGAATTTTCTCAAAAATCGAAAGGCTTTTACCCCTCAAAAATGCCAGAAAATATCGAATTCTCAAAAAATAAAAAATAAATTAATTCTGGCACATGTTTCTCGACTCAAATTCCCTCAGCTTCCCGATGAAATAATTAGAAAAAATCAATCTACAATATTTTTATTACAATGTCCATTTTGCCTCATGTTTCCCTACGTTAAAATTCTTAGTTATTCTGGAAAACAATTTTTTTTATTAGAATTTTGCAATAATCCCCGAAATTGCGTTAAATTTTCATAACTGTGATTTTTTGTGAACCTTTTTGCAGATTCCAAACTGACCGAAAAGTTCAATTTTTCGATTGAATATCTATCAATCTTAAAAATATGAAGATAATAAAAAATAAACTATGAATTTCCCTAATAATTATTAACATTCAATTGATTATTCAGTAGAAAACAGGTAAAACAGGAGAATTCTATTTTTCCCTCATTTTTTTAAGAGTTTCGCAGAAAATTATGGAGATACGCCTTTTTTGTCCCGAACAAGAAGAGCATATCTCCATAATTTCCCGAATATTCTAAAAAAAAATTTAAAAAAATAGAATAATGTCAAATAAATATTTTTTTTTGTTATTTATTATTGAAGACATCTCGGAAACTGAGCGAGATAGAGCAAAATGGAAAATTTTGCGAGCTACAAAAAAGTTTTCAACAAAAATATCGTTATCTCGTTTAGTTTCCGAGATATTCTTCAAAAATCAATAAGAAAATTAGATTTTTTTATCCTTTCAACTTCTCCCTTTCCTCTTCAACAGTCCATCATTCTTCGTCCACACTGAGGGAAAAAAATATTTACTAGGAACGTTATATAGTTCATGTCAATCGAGAATTTGATTGCCAGTGGTTTTTTTCTGTTTAAACAATTTATGTCTTAGACGAATCTTGTATTTATTTGGGATGAATTCCAATACATTCACATTAAAAATACGATAAGTTTTTTAGGGAATAATTTCCGACCAATACATTGCGGTTTTGAGTCAAACTGGACTATATTTGGACTAAAAATTCATGTTTCGTTCAAATACATTATTATTTGACAAAAACATCACGAGAAAATATTAATGGCAATTATAATCAAGATTGAATCAATTCAGGAGGAGATTTGGACAAATAATTGTTTATTTATCATCATCAATTTGTGAAATTTAGCAACGAAAAATGAGTAATGATCTGATGTAATTTCGAAATGAAAAAAATTGGGATTGAGAGAAATAAATATTTATTTCTCTCAATTAAATTCGAATATAATAAAGAAGGAGTTTTGGCTCAAAATTATTTTTATGCCTAGAAAATATTTTTTTCCCTCAGTGCACCTCAACCCTGCGTATGAAGCAACGCCTTTATCCTAACCGAAACCCTCTGCACATTAAAAATGCAGTAAAAATCGATGTAATACGTCTGACAGGTAAATTAACTGAAAAAAAGAACCTCATAAAATTTCCATTACACTGAGGGGAATAAAAAGTAGTGAATGATTGGTATCTGAATCGAAAACGGATATGAGGGGAGAGTCGCCGGTCTCCACTTCGATTTCTCCGACTGTCTGCACGTCAGCGAAAAGTAAAATGCCAGGAAAAAAAAAGAGAAAAAACTTCAAAATAGAAAAAATTGATTTTTTTTTCATAAAAGCACTAAAAGATGAAAAAAAAACAATTTTAAAATTATTTTTTAATTTTTTTTATTTAATGCAGTTCGAATTACAGATTCACGCTGTTGATTTAGGAGGTTTGGGGAGTGAACGCAAAACGGCGGGAAAATTTTCATTTTTTGAAAAGAAATAAAACAAATTGTTTTGAATCACCTCAAATTTTTGAAGCTATACTAGCATCAAAATTTTAATATATAAGCAAGACACTTACGCCACTTTGTTTCTAAGACGACAAAGTGTAAATTTTTTGAATATTTCTTTCATAATAATATATTTTGACGCCTTAGAGCCAAACAGGCGTAAATTTTGTGTATAAGCAAGGCACTTACGCCCCTTTGTTTCTAAGGTGACGATTTATTGCGAAAAAAATTGCACAAAAATTAGCAGATGTGTACTCATTAATTAATTAAATTAATTAAATTAATTAAATTAATTAAATTAATTAAATTAATTAAATTAATTAAATTAATTAAATTAATTAAATTAATTAAATTAATTAAATTAATTAAATTAATTAAATTAATTAAATTAATTAATTAAATTAATTAATTAAATTAATTAATTTAATTAATTAATTAAATTAATTAATTTAATTAATTATAATTTTTTTTTAAATTTAGGAATACGTCAGTGAAGTGACATCAAAATTTTTGCCATCAAATCAGCCTCCATGGCAGGTTTACGCAATAAATTGCTCGATAAAAGGGGAACAGAGTAAAATTTATCTTGTTCGTGCTCATCATCTTCTGCTGAAGCAAGAGCACCTGGCACTTGCCGATTTTCTGCCTCTTCAGCACTCGTCCGACACTTGGGGATGTCAAGAAAGTGATTCGCCCTTTACGAATCTCTACTCTCAGCCATCAGCACTACCGAGACTCCATCAGAAGCTCACGGAGAGCTTCAGTAACAATTGGAACGAATTTCTGTGCAATAATGATCCGATGGAACGTCCGGAGATACTGAAGAGGCATATTGGATTATTCCAGTGCTTGAAAATCGGAATTATTGTGCTGGTTTCGACTTTTAAGAGCTTGAAGAGGTGAGGCGATGAGGGAAAAAAAGGATATCTCGGAAACTGAGGGAGATAGGGCAATTTGGTCTTAAAATGGTTTTTTAGCGAATTTTGAGAGCTACAAAAAAGGATTCGTGATAGAAGAGCGTATCTCGCTTAGTTTCCGAGATATTTCGGAAAGAAGTAGGAGGAAAATTGTTATTTTGGGGATTTAGTAGCGAAATTTCTTTATTTATTCATTTATTTCTTTACTCATTTATTTAAAAAATGGGGAAGAATAAATGGGTTTTATCGAGAATATCTTGGATAATAAAAGAGATAGGGCAATTTTGCACGATACCTTTTTTTTAGCTCTTGAAATTCTCCACAAAAAAGGGTTTCGTACAAATTTGGCTATCTCGCTTAGTTTTCGAGATTTTCTTGAAAATTACTGTATAAAACATCCATTTTTCTTTATTAGAAGAAAAGACACTTTTTTTTATTAAAAAAAAACAATTTTTTTAATTAAAAAAACAATTCTTATTTTCTTTTCAGAAATAACAAGGCTCTTCTCTCAAGGACCGCTCTTTTCCAGCACGAAGCGCAGAAGCGTAATTTCAATTTTTCCACGATTTACCAGGCCCTTCTAAAATCCCTCGACCCGATCCAAAACGTCACTTCAATAATCCATTGGATCTGGTATTTTTTAATAATCTCAGCTCTAAAAACCCCGATTTTGATAGTGCGCGAGCTTCGAGCACTTCGATCCCATCAGAAGCATCATTATCCCGATACTCTGACGTCAGTTCTCAGCTGCTACTTGTCCTTGATTTTCCAGTCACTGGGGGAAATCCTCTCGATCATGAGTATTACGCTGACCGCCACGAGATTCATCCTGGATGAGCTTTTTTCAAAGGACATTGAGGCAAATCAACTGCGGACGATTTCCACCTGTGGAAGAAAAGTCGTTGCTTGGTCTGATATCGTTAATGTTGAGACTCTTGAAAGAATATCGAGTGTTACTGGCGCCTCTTTTACGGACATTTTACTAGCTGCTACTGTTGATTCATTGAAGTTTTACTTTCAACAGACAGGTGCACCAATTCCACGTGAAGTTCTTGCTACTGCGAGATATGTCAGTCACAGGGCTTTATTCATTAATAATCATGAAGTGAGGGGGATTTTGTGCCTTTCATTGCCAACGAGAACTCCGCATTTTGAAAATGATGTTGTGGAGCTTTTGGAGGTAATTAGATCAAAATTAGGGGTGTGCGAATAGTGTTCGAATCGAATCGAATCGAATATTACTGTTCGATTCGAATTTCGAATCGAATCGAATATTACTGTTCGATTCGAATTTCGAATCGAATTATTCGAACATTCGAATTATTCAAAAATTCGAATTATTCGAAAATTCGAATTATTCGAAAATTCGAGTTATTCGAAAATTCGAGTTATTCGAAAATTCGAATTGTTCGAAAATTTTAATTATTCAAAAATTCTAATTATTCCAAACTTTGAATTATTCCAAAATTTGAATTATTCAAAAAAAATCGAATTATTCGAAAATTCGAATTATTCGAAAATTCGAATTATTCGAAAATTGGAATTATTCGAAAATTCGAATTGTTCGAAAATTTGAATTATTCAAAAATTCTAATTATTCCAAACTTTGAATTATTCCAAAATTTGAATTATTCAAAAAAATTCGAATTATTCCAAAATTCGAATTATTCGAAAATTCGAGTTATTCGAAAATTCGAATTGTTCCAAACTTTGAATTATTCCAAAATTTGAATTATTCCAAAATTTGAATTATTCAAAAAAAATCGAATTATTCGAAAATTCGAATTATTCAAAAATTTGAATTATTCAAAAAAATTCGAATTATTCGAAAATTCGAATTATTCGAAAATTCGAATTATTCAAAAATTCGAATTATTCGAAAATTCGAAATATTCGACAATTCGAATTATTCGATTCAAACTTCGAATCGAATATTAATATTCAATTCGGTACGAATAATTCGTGGATTCGAATTATTCACACACCCCTAATTTAAATAATTTCAATAATTGCAATTCTTCAAATTATTCGAATGCTTCGAATTACTTGAATTATTCGAATTATTCGAATACTTCGAAATATTCGAATTCAATTCGAGGTGAATTATTCGAAATTTCGAATATTCGCACACCCCTAATCAAAATTGATTTAAGAATTAAATTAATCGATTTAAAAAAATCGCCTCATCCTGTTTCACCTCTTCTCCACTAAATTTAACTGCTAATCAAGAAAGAAAATCATTTTCTGATTTTTTATTATTCAATTAATTGTTCAATTGATGTATGTACTTAGGTAATCAAGAGGAACGTAGAGGAAGCTAGGAAAAAGCAGAGTGCAATATACGCAATAACAGCAGCTGAAAATTCCCGACAAATTTTGACATCATTTCTTCCTTCAATTATCGTAAAAATAATTCTCAATCACTTGACAAGAAGATACTCATTATCTTTAACTCATGTTGATGGTGATTTGTGTGTTGAAGGAGTTGAAACAGCAATTTACTGGTCTCCACCGCAAGGAAATTGCAGTAAGTATTTTTTTTCTCCCCCAAATATCCCAGGAAAATGAGGAAAAATCCTTTATATCAATTAAACTTTTATTTCTTCTGATTTTTTTTTTGTTTCAAATTTCCAGACTTATCGATAACTTTACACAGACATGGAACAGGCTTTTCTTTGGGAGTTATGGGTGATGCATTGGATAGCCCAAAGCATTCAATAATTACAAGAAAATTCCCAGATAGCATTAAACTATTGGCAAAAACCCTTGGTGTACCTGATCCACCGAGTAGAACCTCAAGTCCAGGGCCAATGAGTGTAAATACATCACCAGGTCATTGAGACAATTCTAAAACATCATAATCATCGTCATACGTAATAATAAGTTATTTCAAATTTAATCATAAGTCAATTTCATATCTCATTAAAAATCAATCAACAATAAATGTATCCGTCAAAAATCGTTTTTTGATCAATTATCCGAAAAAAGGCGTATCTCCAGTACTTACGCCCTTTTGTTATAAATAACGAAGTGAAGGGAAAAATGGAGAAAAAGAAAACAACAAAAGCAAGTTTACGTGTTTCGCTATTGCTAAAAAAATGTTACATATCTTTTTTTTGATGAAAATCCAGATAATTAGGGCTATAATTAAAAGGCAGAGTGATGTAACACAAGAATTTAAAAGAATCTGTTAACATGATTGATTAAGGACATCTCAATCGAGGTTTTCCTCTCTTTATCAATCTCTACTTGAAGTTTTCTGGAGAAAATGCGTGACATCACATATTGACCTCCTTCAATTATTAAATATCTTGTCTAGATTCATCCCTATGAACTTACTGTGATCAATGAAAGGCTATTTCATTTACTACGATTGCTTCAGAATTATGAGTTAAGGATTCATTGCATTGCCAAAAAAATCATGAAATAGGATGCCGCTGATCTTGTTATCTGCTGGAACATAAAAAATAATTCAGTTGTAAAAGAGCATTTTTCAGAATATCCTGGAATAATCCGGAATAATCCTTTTTTTAGCTCCTAAAATTCTCTGCAAAAGAAAATAAGTGCGGAATCGCTCTATCTCGCTTAGTTTCCAAAATATTCTCAAAAAATGAGTAACAAAAAATTGAACTCATGAATAAAACGATTTTTTAAGTGATTTTTTTTTTTTTTGAAAATGTTTCGGAAACTAGTGGATTTACGTCCTTTTTACACTGATCCTCTTTTTGGAGTTTTTGAAGTTATTTACAAGAAAGCATTCGGAGTTGCCTTATCTCACTTATTTTCCGAGATATTCGCAGGAAAATGTACTCACCATACTGAAGGATTCCATCGATATGACAAACATTTTTCCAGCAGTTAAGTGACAAGGAATTTGACTCCTCATAATCATCAATTGTATCAATGCTTGTGTTTTTTGGGGATAACGATACCACTCAGAATTGCCTCTAGACAAAAATTATTCGATTAATATCCTACATCAAATGTGATAAATTGCTGATTTTATTTAATTTTATACATTTTTTCTTGAAGTCCAAGACTGAGATCCGTAATTTGTTGAGCCAACAGGCTTATGATGAAGAGACGTGTTATCTGAGAATTCATGAACAGAATATTCTTCACAAACTTAACCATTGTGTTTTTGTTAAGTACAACCTGATAGAATAAAGATTTGGTAAAAGTTGCAGAAATATAGGGGAAAGTGGGGCAAAATGGACATCAGGGGTAAAATGGACACATCTAAAGTTTTAGGCAAATATTGTGGAAAACTCTTGAAATTAATAGAAATATTGGCGGTAGATTGTTTTTGATGATTTCATTGGAGAGCTGAGGCAATTTTGAGCGGGAAACAAGTGCTGGAATTATTTTTTTTGAATTTCTGGCGATTTTGACTTTTTTGAGCATTTTAGAGGGGTAAAATCCTTTCTTTTTTTGAAAATATTCAGTTTTTTGAGAATATCTTCGGTTTTATTTGTCGTAGCTTAAAAATTCCGATGGGAGGTGAAAGGTGAGATCATTTGTCATCGATCCATAGGGTTTTCGATTTAAAAATATCGATTTTTGAGGTATTTATGGGCATTTCTATGAAACAGTTTTGTGAAACAGTTTTTGACCTATAACTATCCCAAAAATTGATATTTTTGAATTCAAAACCCCATAAATCGATGGGAAATGAGCTCACCTTTCATTTGAGACCAACCCCGAATTTCTACGACCAATAGAACCAGAGATATTTGCAAAAAACTGAAAATTTTCGAAAAAGGAAAGCCTTTTTCCCCCAAAAATGCCGAAAAATGGCAAATTTTCAAAAAAATCGAGAAAAAAAACATCTAACACTCGTTTTTCGGCTAAAATTTCCTCAGCTTTTCAGTAGAATCATCAAAAAAAATCCATCTCTAACCGTTTCATCACAGTGTCCATTTTGCCCCACTCTCCCCTATCTAGTCCAGTGGAATTGTGGTTTTCTTCAAAAAATATGAAAAAATACTGATTTTCAAGAATACGCGAGTACGAATAAAAATCATCGGATATTATCACTTTTTCCGGGATATTTTATATAAATTCCCTCAATATCTCGTTTATCATTCAACAAAATATTATTAAAAATACAAAAAAAATCTAAATACAGCAAAACACGAATTTTCATTAACAAAATTAACAATAACTGCATAATAAATATTCAACTATACTTTAATTGCTGTTCGAATATATTTTTTCTACTATTCATTGATTCATGACAAATGGAATTATCACAAAATTCACCTGTAATGCAGTTGTACTCATGAGAAGAACTGTAGCACCAAGCATTGCAAGTAAATTCCAAACAAAAATTTCAGCCAGTGATTCTGAAAATCTGCGAACAAATAATTGAAGATACATTCATCTGATTTAATTCTAAATAAGACGAAATGGATTTTTCCATTATTACAAACTTGATAGCACGATTATGGTACTGAATGCATTTTCTGAAATGTCTGAAATCATAATCATGTGTTTGTTTTATATCTTTCTTTCCAGTATCCAAGACTCCACTTTCATGGCTTTATGAAAAAAAAAAATTAATTATTTGTTTTAGATGAAATTGTTGATGCAATTAATGATTCGGTGGTGAAGAAATGAAACAGAAAATGATTCTATTTACTTTTTCATTTTTTTGTGAATATATCGGAAACTAAACGAGATAGCATAACTTTTATGATGCCCTTCTTTGGGGAGAATTTTAAAGTAGTATATTTTAGGTAGTTAATCCCTTATTTTTTTGATGCCGTATCAAAGATGATATTTTTTTACATTTTTCTGGATTTTTTCGTAATTTTTGTTCGTGCAGTTTACGAAATATGAATTATCAAAGTTAAAAAATGTAAGAAATGTAAATGTAAAAAAAAATCGAAAAACACAAAAAAATTACATTCACAAGCTGAAGATGCGACTTTCAAATAGTTTAATCACTCTTTCAGGGGAATTAAAGCATGTTTTCTCCGATTATCATCAATTAATTGAAAATTAACTTATAAATCCTCATTTTTTTCTTGTTTTATTGACTTTATGACACTTTTTGCTTTATTTTGTCTTTTAACAAATAAATTATTTTCAAAAAAATGAAAAATATGCACATGTAAAAAATTAAAAAAACTATAAGTGCGATTGTTTTTGAAATTTTTTCATGACAATTTATAAATTCCAAAATTTTTTTTTTAAAATCATCAAATCTGTGCTAATTCTGTTATCATTAAAATTTCACCATCTCGCTTATTTTTTGAGATATTTCAAAAAAATAAATAAGAAAATGTGAATTTTTCTGTTTTACTCATTCACTCCTGAATCATTCAATAAAATATCCTACCCCAATATGGCGAATAATGCTGAGGCATGAAACGAGAAGAGAAATAGCAGTAAATCACAAGCAATAACACCACTAGCAATAAATAAAATAGCCACTTCTGATAGAAATAATAAACTGTAATAGTTGCCTTCAATATCAATTCCAGGATATTCAACTGGTATTATAGCCAGCTCATAACTCCGATTCATCTCGATAAAATTCCCCAAAATTAGTTCTTCCAAGGGTTCACTTCCAAAGTGAACTATTGAGACTATGTAAACAACCACTGGAGCAATAGTAAACAATTTTTTTAAAGAACAATTCAGTAGTGAAGAAGTGAAAAAGGATAAATCGACTTGTCTTTGTGATTGTTCTCAATGAAATATCTCGGAAACTAAGCGAGATAGGGCGATATTACCCCAATCCTTTTTTGTAGCTCTTGAAATTCTCTACAAAAAAGGATTCGGATAAAATCGCTCTATCTCGCTTAGTTTCCGAGATATTCTCAAAAAAATGACAAAAACTAAAGACTCATCCTGTTTCACCTCTTCGCTACTAAATTAAAATAACAATAAACACAATAAATTACCTGCATATAGTATCCCAACTTGTCTTCCAAACTTTGAATAATCCTGAAGTATCTGTCGATCATCATTGTCTTGAAAAATCTTCCAGCTTTCTTTAATTTCTTCCAGGAGATCTTTCACCTGAAACGAAAAATCCTGAACTTACCCAAATGTCTTTGAACAAAATTATTTCCAGAAAAAAGGCACGACTAAAAAAAAAATTGAAAAAATTTGACAACAATGGAGACATGCTGGTGCATCTTGTCAATTTTTTTCAGATTTTTCCATGAAGCCTTTTGCTCTGAAAAAAATGGAAAAGATCCTGCTCTTACCTTGTCAAAATTGAAGGCGAGAGTGACGATATTTATTATTGATGCGAGATCAACAATGACTATCCCAAAAGATCCCATGAGCATCTCGATATCATGATAGTAATGCCTGGCAGCTATACACTACATCGATACAAATGATAAAGAATTATGCTGAATCATGAATACCATATAAACAGATATTCATGAGTTACCTGGGGTACAAATCGAAAGGCAATGAGAGTAAAAGTCATGAAACGACAGAATATGATCTCGCCTGTTGGTTGATAGGGCCACTGACCAATTGGCCTCAACAATATCTTCGTCGCCTTGTAATAATCTTGATCCCAAAAGTCCATTTTACACTTGGGACTAAATCCTATCGCAATTAATTAATCACTGAAAGCTCCAAAATTTCATCGAGATACCAACCATCATTTTCTTGCGAATATCTCGGAAACCAAGCGAGATAGCGAAATTATCATAGAGACCTTTTTTGTAGCTCCTAAAATTCTCTCCAAAAAAGGATTCTTGTAAAATCGCTCTATCTCGCTTACTTTCCGAGATCTTGTCAAAAAACAAAAAAAAATCCTTAAAAAGGACTTTTCGAGTCAATTTTTTCTGCCAGTAATTTTTTGAGATTATCTCGAAAACTAAGCGAGATAGCGAAATTTTTGTAGAAACCTTTTTTGTAGCTCTTGAAATTTCCTACAAAAAAGGATTTCAGTAAAACTGCCCTATCTCGCTTAGCTTCCAAGCTCCTATCAAAAAAGGAAAGTCCAAAAAAATAGACTTATTCTATTTCACCTCTTCACCACTTAATTCTCTCAGTTTCTCTCCGTTCAATTCAAAAACCGATTATTCTTCGTCCACCTGACACTTGCATATGAAATACCGCTTCATCCCTAGGCAGAAGCCCCCATAGCATTAAAAATTCTATAAAAATCGATGTTCCACGTCTGACAGGTGAATTAAATGAAAAAAGAATTTTCATAAAATTCTCGACTGGGGGAAATAAAAAGTAACACATAATTGCAATCTGAATAGGAAAATGTTGCGGTGAGGAAGAGGGAGGGGGGAGGAGGAGGGAAGTTAACTGTCTGCTTGTCAAGGAAAAGTAAAATGTTAGAAATAAAAAGAGGGAAACTTTGTAATAGGGAAAAAATTCAGTATTTTTCGTGGAAGCACTTGAAGAAGATGGAAAAACGATTTTAGAATGAGTGCATTTATTTTTTCTCTATTGAGGAATACGCAAGTAAAAAGCAGAGTGCAATATACGCAATAACAGCAGCTGAAAAATTCCCGACAAATTTTGACATCATTTCTTCCTTCAATTATCGTAAAAATAATTCTCAATCACTCGACAAGAAGATACTCATTATCTTTAACTCATGTTGATGGTGATTTGTGTGTTGAAGGAGTTGAAACAGCAATTTACTGGTCTCCACCGCAAGGAAATTGCAGTAAGTATTTTTTTTCTCCCCCAAATATCCCAGAAAAATGAGGAAAAATCCTTTATATCAATTAAACTTTTATTTCTTCTGATTTTTTTTTTGTTTCAAATTTCCAGACTTATCGATAACTTTACACAGACATGGAACAGGCTTTTCTTTGGGAGTTATGGGTGATGCATTGGATAGCCCAAAGCATTCAATAATTACAAGATAATTCCCAGATAGCATTAAATTATTGGCAAAAACCCTTGGTGTACCTGATCCACCGAGTCGAACCTCAAGTCCAGGGCCAATGAGTGTAAATACATCACCAGGTCATTAAGACAATTCCAAAACATCATAATCATCATCGTACGTAATAATAAGTTATTTCAATTTTTAATCCTAAGTAAATTTTACATCTCATCAAAAATCAATCGACAATAGAATTTATCTGTTAAAAAATTGATCTAATTAATTACAATTTTTTTTTTTTTCATTTGACATTGAGTAAATTCAATTATAATTCCCATTGAATTGACTTTTTTAATGAACAATTTAACATTTAATTTCTTCGAAGGCATCCCAGTGGGCAGTAAATTATTTTATCTATTTTAACTACTTAATTTGATCGTTTATTTCATCATTTCAGTAGTGAAGATGTAAAAAAAATGATGAATTTATTTTTTTATCGTATATTTTTTTACAATATCTCGGAAACTAATGGAGATATGCCCTTTTTGCACAAACCTATTTTTTCGAAAGAATTTTAAGAGCTACAACAAAATAATTAGGATAAAAAATTGCGTATCTCCATTAATTTCGAAGATATTCCCAAGAAAAATACAAAAAAAAATAGAAATACGCCTTTTTCGTCCCAATTCTTTTTTTTTAGCTCCTAAAATTCTCTACAAAATCGATTTATCTCAATTTACCTCTTCACTACTGATTTCATTGAAGAAAAAAAGAAATCTCATTATTCAACATTGATCTCCTCTCTTCAAATAGACAACAAAAAAAAAACAAAAAACTTAAATTCTCTTCATAATTTCAATATATGAGAAAATTGAACTGTTTTTTATCCAATAAAGAGGATCAAAATTTAACGTTTATAAAATTTAACAATTGAAATACTCAAATTTTCTTCTAATGATAATGAAATTAGCGCACATCAGACAATTTATTATTTTTTTTTATAAATAAATTATTATTTGAAAAATGAAAAAATTGCACTTAACAGTTTTTCGAATTTTCTAGATGTTCATATTCTTTTTTCTTTCTAATAATTTATTTTTTACACGGAGAAAAAAAATTCAGTAATATTATTGAATAAATGTGTCTGAATTCGCATTCAGAACAAATAATAATTGATTAGAAATGACTAAATCTTTTTTAAGAATGATTGGGAGGTACAATCGAAGGAAAAAGTTCAATTTTGGTAAAAAATCGTTAATAACAATTTATACAAGATGAAATTCTCAAATCTGATTCACTGAATCTGTGAAGAATGTAATGCGAAATAACATAAGCCCTAAAAACGAAAAATTAATTGAAAATTGACTAATTTTCATTTTTTTTACATTTTTTCAAATTTTTCAAGATTTAAAAAAATGTAAAAAATAAAGAAAATTTTTCAATTTTCAATTAATTTTCTGTTTCTAGGGTTCATTTTATTCCTCATTACATTCTTCACAGATTCACTGAATCAGATTTCAGAATTTCATCTTGTATAAATTGTTATTGAAGATGTATAACTATTTTTGAGCCAACCATACAAATTTATTTAGTAATTCCTAAATTTTTTCCTCAGTGTAGAAAAAAAAAGTATAAAAATTATGAGATATCTGCTATTTTCAGTATCATATTTTTTCTAAGCCTCAGACTCCCTTTCGCCAATTCTATCCATCTCAACTGGTCCACTTCCCCATAATTTTCTATTTTTCGTGTGTGGTATAATGCCCATGAGAAAACCAGAGACAATTATCCATCCACCGGCCATAAAAAATGACATATCCCATGATCCAGTTAAATCAAACATCAAACCAGCCAATGGTGGACCAATTAAATTACCAATTCCTTGACAAAGTAAACTCAATCCATATGCAGTTGTAAATCTCTCTAGTGGTATCAATTCCACTAGTATAACTGGTGTAAAACTAAAATTACTCGCAAAAAATAGGCCAAAAAATGCAGATGTTATCATTAAAAATGTGTAATTATGTGTAAATACTGGCATCAAGATTGTCGCAATTCCACAGCATATTAAGCAGATTGTATAGGTCTTGCTGACGTTCATCCAGGGCTGATCACCTGCCCAGCCAAGACCAATCTGAGGAGAAAAAATTATTGATGAATTAATGAAAATTTAAATTAATTAGAAAATCAACTCTTCAATAGTCTTTTTTTATTTTTTGTAGATCTGAAAAAAAAATTCCCCTGATCCCTTTTTCCGTCATTTAATTGTCTCGCAACTATAAACATCCGTATCTGGCCCTTTGAATTTCTCAGAATTGGAATCGGAAAGGCTGTAGAGTGGAGACGCTTGCATACGGTTTGTTTACTTCAGATCCACGGAATTAATTCACGAAATTCTATGATAAAGTGTAAAAAAAAAATACTCGATAAAAAAAAAATTATGCAAAAAAAAAGGAGTCCCTTTTGCTCCAGGGGTCCATTTTACCCTAGGGGTCCATTTTGCCCCACCCTCCCCATATTTTAATTTCTTCAACTGTCCTGAAGATTTTTTTTCGGTATCTTGTCATTTCCGAGATATCATTTTATTGTTTGTTAAATAAATAAAGAATGACTTCACTAAATTGATCCAAAATTTGATCAGCTCTAGTTCTCACTAATATGCATCGATCGCAATATTGAAGATCTCAATCCGATCATCATTTCGGGAGTAATCGTTGTCGGAAAAAAAATGACCACATACAGACGAACATACACACACACACACATACATACACCCCCCCCCCCCCTTGGAATCGTTCTAGAAACCTCCCAAATATATAATCTAACCAACCCTCCACCTCTCGGAAGAAGTTTGGTCTTAGGGGTTTGGATTCCCTATAACTTCCTATCGGGAAGTTAAAAAATTATTTTCAGGAATAACTAAGAATTTCAACGTAGGGGAAAATGGGGTCAAATGGACACTTCAATTGAATGGTTCGAGGCGGACATTTTCTAATGATTCCATTGAGAAGCTGAAGAAATTTAGGCGGAAAGATGTGGCAATTTTTTTCTTTTTCAATTTTTGGAAAAATTTCTTTTTTTGGCCAAGCTTTGAAAGGGTTTCCTTTTTGGTGTACGGTTTGATCTAGGCTGAAGTTGTCTCTGAATCAAACACTCTGAATCGTTATGAATGTTAAACTGACATTCATAAACGTCAAACTAACTGTTCTATGAGCGTTCAGACTGACTCTGTTATGAGCGTTCAAAACTCTTAAGGGAACTTCCAGAGGAACTTTTAGGGGAACTTCCAAAGGAACTTTTCGGGGAACTCGTAGAGTAACTCATCACGATGAGTAATAATATCCAAATGTTGACCGTTTATTTAAATTATTAGGAATTTTTCAACTCGTTGATTCTTCAACATGCATTCTCAACTGTAGGGCATTGATCTATCGGCTATAGAGCATTCTCTCTCTCTGTTTTCGTCTTTCTTACTTCAATTCACTCAATATGCCTTCTATGGAGTCCGAACTTTCATGCAGGAAGTGGAAATTATGATCCTGGTCGATTTTCCTTGAAACATTCAATGTGTGGTAAGCATGGACCACTGTAGGTGACCTTTTCCAGCTGTAGGACCTTATTTCATGGGATTTGGAGCATTCTCTCCCTCTGTTTTTGTCTTTATGTCTTCAAATCACTCAATATGCCTTCTATGGAGTCCGAACTTTCATGCAGGAAGTGGAAATTATGATCCGGATCGATTCTCCATAAAACTTTCGATGTGTAGTGAGCACGGACTACTGCAGGGGTCTTTTCCTAGCTGTAGGACCTTATTTCATCAGATTTGAAGCATTCCCTCTCTCTGTTTTGGTCTTTCTCTTTCCAAATCACTTAATATGCCTTCTATAGAGTCCGAACTTGCATGCAGGAAGTGGAGATTATGATCGGGGTCGATTTTCCATAAAACTTTCAGTGTGTAGTGAGCACGGACCACTGTAGGTGTCTTTTTCCAGCTGTAGGACCTTATTTCATCAGATTTTGAGCATTCCCCCTCTCTGTTTTCGTCTCTCCCCTTTCAAATCACTCAATATGTCTTCTATAGAGTCCGAACTTGCATAGAGGGAGTGGAAATTATGATTCGGGAAGATTTCTCATAAAACGTCCAATGGTTAGTGAGTTTGGACCACTGTAGGTGACGTTCTCCAGCCGTAAGACCTTAGTTTATCGAATATGAAGCATTCCCTCTCTATACGGTTGATTTTCTTCCTCAAAATCACTTAATACGCCATCTTTGGACTTCGATCTTGCATGTCGACGACATATCAATTAAACTGAATGATTCGTAGTTAAAACAAAATATCAAGAACGCTCGGCGAGTGTTCGCTGAAAATATCGAATTTCTCCATGAATTTTCTTACTCTCAATTTCTCTCGATAAGATTTTGCTAAATTTGCGAAATCCTATCAATTGGGAATTTTTTCATTGAGATCTATTCCTCAATTTATACATACATGCTCGGGCTAGCCCACCGAGCAAAGTTATACGCGCGCGTAGACCGCCGAACAGCCTAGTTTTTAAAAACGGCGGTTCTTGAAGTTTTGGGTCATTTGCAGTCATATTATGATGAAATCTCAAACTCGAAAAAATTTACGATCCCAAAGCTTCCATTCGGAAGCAAAAGACAAAAAAAGATTGATTAATCCTGTTTCACCCCTTTCCCTGAAACAATTTTCCTCTTACGATCCCTCCCCCAAAAAATCTGAAAAAATTTGAGAACTCGCCCTATTATATTCGAGTTATCTTCAAATTTTTTCAAATTTTTCTGTCAAAATCTTCACCCAAAAAAAAAAAATCATTCTCGAAATTCTCTACAAAAAAATCATTCAAAATCGCTCTATCTCGTTTAGTTTCCGATTATGAGTCTAGACTTCATCTTCAAATTCTTACCATTCCTATGGTATTAGTGATACCAATGATCCCCAGTAAATTAGCACCACGAGATTCTGAGTATTTATTCTCTCTCAAATGCTCAGCGAGATAAAAATAAGGCACGATGAACCACGTGAACAGAAGAATCGTTGATAAAGAGAGAAGGAGAAAATGGAGCTCGATAAACATCGAGAAGTCCATCATGCCTTTCAGTAGTTCCACCAGCTCGCTGTACCACTTCTGAAAGTGCAAGAAAAATTTGACTGTTGCAATTTTTTCAACCAAAAATTGAAAAAAAAAGCAAATTATAAAATTTTCCAGGGAAATTGATTTTATTCGATCAGGTTTTTAAAAGTATCTTGGAAATTAAGCGAGATAGAGCGATTTTGCAAGAATCCTTTTTTATAGCTCTTGAAATTTCCTACAAAAAAAGCGTCTCAATAAATCGCGCTATCTCGTTTAGTTTCTAAGCTATTTCAAATAAACTGATGACAATACAATCCATTTTCCTGAAAATTTTATTAAAAAAGAAAAAAGTAGTGCATTACCTCTTCATTCTCTTTGGCTAAAGTTGTCATGCTGTTTCTGTAAATATTAGGACAACTGCTGGCTCTCAATCTGTACTTGTGAAGATTCATAACAGCACCACGATACATAAGTGAATTTCTATGGACTTTGATGTCTTTGAAGTAATGAGTATTAGTATTGAATTGTCTTCTCAGCCAGGGCAGTGAATCTGTTCTCACAACACCACCGCCAATGCCAGGAAGATGATGTTTAGATCCATTTTTTACTTTCTCTGCATCTACTATCTGCAAAAGAAGAATATTTAGTTATAATTCTCAATATTTAGGGGAAGGTGGGATAAAATGGACCGAAGGGATAAAATGAACAAGGGTTGATTTTGCTATTTTATACTGCGAAAATCACTCGAAATAGATGGAAATATTGGAGATAGGTTTTTTCTGATGATTCCATTGGAAAGATGAGGAAATTTCCCATGAAAATCATATGTCAAAAGTTATTTTTTGGAATTTTTTCAAAAATTGCATTTTTTGTGCAAGATTCAAAGGCAAAACTCTTCTGTTTTCGAAAAATTTCAGGTCTTCGATTGTGTTTCTTGTCTCTCATTCGCAACATTATAAAGACTTTATAACGTCTTCATAAAGTCTTTATAAAAAATTTCCAATTTTTTATAAAAAAAAGCTTCAATTCCTTATAAAAAAATATTCTCCATAAAGCACTTTCGTACGTATTCATCTTTACTACTGAATTACTCACAGTTTGTACTACTTCCTTCGTCAGCAATGGATTAACCAATTCCAAATCCTTCTTCGAAACTCTTCTTTGGGCGAGAACCTTCGTTGAAGCATGTATCGAGCCTGGTCGAGAATCCTTCGAGTCCTTCGTTGCCACCGGAACAGTTGGACTCCTATCAGTCGCTTGTTTAATCCTGTTAATAATTATCACAATTAAAAAAAGGATTTTGCATGTAAAATCGAGCAATATCTACTGTTTCATGCAAATTTCGAGCACATAAAAACGTAGAAATAGTATGATAATGAAATTAGCATATATATGACAATTTTTTTTTATCAAATAAATTATTTAAAAAATCTTTAAAAATATTTGCAGCTACAACTTTCGATTTATATAGGGGAAGGTGGGGTAAAATGGACACTCCAATTGAACAGTTCGAGATAGAAATTTTCTAATAATTTCGTTGGGAAGCTGAGGATTCGGCCACACCCATATTAATGAAAATTAATTTATTAATAAATTTATTTGTTTAATGGCGACATTGCCTCGTGGATGGGAGGTGGAGAAAAGATGTGAGAATCAAAATTCGAAGGTAAATATAGTAACTCGCAATAGCTCAGTGGTCAGAGCACCTGACATGTAATCAGAGGGTCGTGGGTTCAAATCCTGCTTGCGCATTACATATTTTTTCCGAAATTTGATTCTTTAAAAAAAAAAAAAAAAAAAAAATTTATTAATAAAAATGAATTTATTAATAAATTTATTTGTTTATAATATATATTGATTAAACATTGTCAGATATCTGCTATTTTCAGTATCATGAAATAATAAATAATTGAAAATAAAATAGCATGCACTGGATGCAGATAGCAGACCAATTATGTAACCTCATGGACATTGTGACACCAGTTTTATTGGCATCTCCAGTTGGATCATCGAGTTTTTTATCAGACAAACTTCTACATAATAAAAGACTTGGATAGTTCTCTAGAATTACATTAAATAGCCTTGAGTTTCCTGAAAGAGATTCCAATACCTCCAGAGGTACCTAAAAAGACAATTGAAACAATGAAAATTAATTCAATTATTAGAAACTTTTTTCAATATACAGTCGAACCTGGATAAGCGAGAGTTGAAGGGGACGGGAAATTTTTCTCTCTTATAGAGGTTTCTCACTTATCCGAGTTTCTCACTTACAGAGGTGCAGGAGAAATTTCTCTCACTTACAGAGGTATGAAAAAATGCGAGTGCCAAATATGTAAATAAAACGTAATTATATTTCTTATTTGCATTGCAAATATATAAACAATGTAATTTTGATTGATCTATTCTAAAAGACACTTCTCAACATCAGGAAACTCAGACAGTCGGCTCCGCTTAATATTTCCATGTCCTCCAGAACACTGAGACTTAATAGAATCTTTGAACTTTATTATTTTATAAAAAGTAGACTCTGGCAAACCAAACTCATTAAGTATTTCCTTTCGCGATTTGCCGGCCTCGAACGCACCTACAATTTTTAGTTTATCACTCAATGAATATGCTTCAATTTTTCGTTTCGGCATTTCAATAACGTTCCAAACTTTCCTCAGCGAATGATACTCAGTAACTGTAATGAGTAATCAATAACTTGCAAAATAAACTACTATACACATTGTGTTCATAAAATTTACGAGACCTTGTAAGCAAAAGAAAACAAATTCATTCGACTCTCGCTTATAGAGGTAAAGGGCGAGAGATAGTCTCAATTATAGAGGTTTGGATATGGAAAATGACTCTCTGGTAAAGAGGTTTTTATTTCTCACTTAAAGAGGTTTTCGTGGGTGAAAATGAAGGGACCTGTTAATTATTCTCACTTATCCAGTTTTCTCACTTATCCAGGTCTCGCTTATCCAGGTTCGACTGTATATTAAATTGTTGAAAAAAAAAATTGAAAAAAAAATTTCTGTCATTCTTTTTGAGAAAATATCTTAGGAGCTAAGCGAGTTAGGGAATTTCCGTGAATATTCGATTCCGCCTTCATCCTCAACAACTCTTGAAATTCTTTATAAAAAAACATTCCATAAAAATCTCCCTATCTCCCTTAATTCTTCAGGATTCATCCAAAAAGATCGTCGAAAAACCACCTTATCTCGTTTTACCCCCCCCCCCCCTAAATTGCAAAACCAAAAATTCTTAAAATCACCTTTTCACTTTGTTTAACAAAAGTAGGAAGATTGACAACGCTTCTGAACCCGCTTCCCGGTGCATTATCCTTATCCGGGACCTCGGTACTAGTCCTGAGGCTCTGCAAAAGATACTCCGGAGCCTTCCCACTCTTCAGCACCTTTCTCAGCTCCTCCACCCCCGGGAACTCTTCTGCACTCATCGCGGAACACGACCTGCCCACCTCCGACCTGGCCAGACTCTTCCTCGGAGACCCGAAAGACTTGTCCTTATTCTGCTCAACCAGCCACCATTCAGGATCCCTCATCACCGTTCCGCAGACGATCAAATTGAAAAAAGTCCCCGCCAGCAGCAGACAAGTTCCCCTCCACCCATACTCGTCAATGAAAAACGTGGTCATCGGTGCATAAACAAAGGTACCAATTCCCGAGCCACAAGCCCCAAGACCAACAGCCAAGGTTCTTTTTTTATCAAACCAGTACGCAATACTGACAACCGCAGTTACGTAGCACAAACCCAGGCCCAATCCAGCAAGAACACCAAAAGTCAGATACATTACCTCAATGGAATTCGCCTGCCAGCTCAGCACAAACCCAGTCCCTGAGATCAACCCCCCGAGAATTGTCATTTTCCTGCAGCCGTACCTGAGAAATGTAAAATGACGGTCAATTTGGAAAATTTTAGGTCAGTTGTTAATTGACCGTTTTACCGTTATTTGACCAATTTTGACTTGAACGGAAATTTCGGGGAAAATTGATCGTCAGAAATTAGAATAGTCGGTCAGAAGCGAAAATTTATAATGACGGTCATTTTTCCATTGTCGTCATATAACTGTAAAAATGGCCGTCTTATGACGGTCACATGACGTCATGGAATTATGAATGGAAAATTACGATCACAACTAAATTTATGACTGTCAGGGAATGATTTCACTGTGATGGAAAAATCCATCTCTTGTGATGGTCAATTAACCGGTCAATATGAAAAATAACGAGCAGTTTTTCATTAGCTGTTTTATGACCTGTTCTGACTTGGAGGCAATTTTGTTAGGAATTGACCGTCAGAAATTGAAATGGTCGGTAAAAAGTAGAAAGTAGTAATGACGGTCATTTTCTCATTGACGTCCTATGACCGGCAAATTGACCGTCTCGTCACGTCACAGAATTTCGAATGAAAAATTATGATAACTAATTTTATGACTGTCAGGAAATGATTTTTTTGTGATAGAGAAATACATCTCTTGTAACGATCAAATGACCTTCAATTAACTGTTCAACTGACGGTCAATGAACCGGTAAAATTACAGTCAATTTACCAACCAAATGACCATGCTATTTTCTGACATGTTTCGGTCATTATTTTTTTTTATCAAAATGGTCAATTATCAACATTTGGTCAATAACAGTTAATTGACCAGTCAAATTACGGTAAAATAACGGTTAAGTGACCGAAACATTCCGTTCCATCCCCAACCATACCTATCAACAAGCGCTGACATCACCGGCCCCGACAGAAGCGGCACAGCCATAAAAAGTGACCCTATCCAAGCGGTCTTAGCTTTCGACTGACCAAAAGCGCTGAGAAACTCCATGTAGAGAAGCCCAAAGCTAAAAGACACCCCATCAGCTATCATCGATATCACCAACGACGCCAGTACCACCATCCATCCCCACCCGCCATCAGGAATCTTCGGCTTCTTGCCCTTGTACTCGTCCATGTCATTCAGGTCTTTTTGAGGAAAAGTGACGTCCATCGTACTGGAGTCTATCGAGTCCCTCCGCAATTTTCCATTGGAAAAGTGACTTGGGCTCTTCATTCGTGGGCTCGTCAACCAGGACTCGCATTCGCTCGAGTTCTTATCAGGGGGGAGAGAATCCATACTCGTGCGGTCAATGCTCAAGGCCAGGGTCGAGTCTCGTCCAATGCCGGAACTTTTGCTAGAGTCTTCCCTTCTTTCTGGAGAGCTTGGAAGACCAACTGGACTTCCGTTCTGCCAGCCAACTAGAGGCGCTGATCTCCCATGTCTTGGACTGTCCTTTTTAGCGTAGAGACCTTCTTTCCGGAGTTTCAGGGGGCGCTCGTTGTTAGTGGTTCTTGTTGGAGTTTTCGGGGAATCTGGTGGCCCCTCCGGTGGTAACGGATTGTCCGGATTTGATGACATTTTTCGCTGATTTTCGTCCGATCTGGGGAATTTCGCGCTTTCTAAATGTAACTGGTACTGCTCGTGTGAATCCAACGACGGGGCCAACCTTTTAGCCCTTGAATATTGTTCAGGGTTACGGTACGTATGTGAATCGGTTTACAAAGCATAGGTAATAAGCGATTTACACGTATTTGCCGGTGGCACTTTCGGTGATTCCTCACCCTCAGCATGCACACTCCTTTATGTTGCTCTTTCACCTGTTGAAATAATTAATGGTTTTAGAATTTTTCAGGTGTTTCGAGGCAATAAAGAAGATGAATTAAATGAGATTGTTTTTACATCTATTTTTTGGGGAAATATTGAGGAAAATTATGGAGATAATCATGCTGCAGAGAAGAATCTAATAACAAAATAGCATATTACCCAACAAGTGCGGTAAAGTACTTTTTCCGCACGCCGTACGGAAAGTAGCCATTTCCTGCACGTTATGCCTAAAAAAACAGTACCTTACACGTGCGGTAAAGATTTTCAGAAAAGTACTTTACCGCACTTGTTAGGTAATGTACTTTTCTGACGAGTGTGAGGTTGCAAAACGTGCCGGAGGCAATTTTCGTAATCACACGAGTCTGAAAATCTTTATCGCACGTGTAAGCTACTGTTTTTTTATGCAAAACCTGTGGAAAGTGTCACTTTTCGCAGGTGTAGCGTGCGGAAAGTGGCTACTTTTCGCACGGCGTGCGGAAAAATGTTTTTTTGCAGGAAAATAAAAATTGAACGATTCAATAGTGACGAGGTGAAAAAGGATATGTTTTTAGCATTTTTTGGAAATTCTCGGAAAGTAAGCGAGATAGAGCGATTTTTCCTGAATCCTTAAATGTAGGATTTTAAGAGCTACAAACAAGGCTGAGGATAAGAAGGGCGTATCTCCATCAGTTTTCGAGATTTTGTCCAAAAATTTAAAGGAATAATTCACTTATCTTGTTTTTCTATAGGGAAAACTGGGGCAAAATGGAACTGTTGTTCAGAATGATTCAGGATTTTTTTTGTTAAGTAAAGTGGTCTCCGTAAAATTCTGAAAAAATTCACCAGTAATGTTCACATATTGGAGCATCTTCTCAATTTTTATCAGATTTTTTCATCAAGTCCTTCACATCAAAAAAAATTCCTGGATCATGTTGCCTCGGAGGTCCATTTTGCCCCACTCTCCTCTTATTTAAGTGATTTATCTCATCAATCTTTCTTCGAAAAAATCTCAAAAACTGAGGGATAAACGCACTTTTCAGTCTGAACTTTTTTTTAATTTCAACAGCTAAAAATCGCTTTATCTCGTTTAGTTTCCGAGATATTCTCAAAAAAAAGGATCAAAGCAGAAAGGGCGTATCTCCATTGATTTCCACATATTTCCAAAAAATGCGGGAAAAAAACGATTATTCACTTAATTCTCTTCATTTTTTAATTGATAAATTCACAGTTAAATGGAAAAAAATTGATAATTTCTTTAAAAATCGAATTAAGACTGAAAAAAATCTGTATTTTTCCATCATTTTAAAATCCATCATTCTTAAATTGACACAAAATAATAAAAAACCACCTCTCACCAACAACTGAAATCTGTTCAATAAAATAATAAAAATTAATAAGCATAAAGATAAAAAGAAAAAAAAAGTAGAAACTCACCATTGAGACAATGCAAATGACTAATTCTAAGGTAATCAAGCACAATTGGGTGTAGATATGTGCATGCGTAAACTGTCGATTGTGTTAAATAAACGAAAAAAACCTAAATATCATGCTGAAAATAATAAATACATAGCTACTGAAAGAATACAGCAAAAAAAAAAGAAATCATAATTACAAAATCCATATCCATCAAGTATAAATTAACCCAGAAGTGTTAAATAATTCCCAATTGACTCAGAAAATTCCCATTTGCGTGTTAGCTACTGGGTCATCGATTTAACATTGTTTCAAGAGTGACTCAACGATTTTTCAAGAAAAATTCCTAAATGGCCTGATCATAATGATTCCTCAACCCTAGGAATCAGTATAAAAAAAAAATATATATATATATGTTTAACTTTGTCTACGTCATGAGCTCGAGGAATGAGGGAGAGTGCTCGACTCGTTACCATGGTTACAACATCGATTTTCCAAGTCTCGTGCCGGTAAAATCGCAGGGATTCCCCCTTTTATCTGAAAAATTCGCTTTAATTTTTTTGCCCAAAAAAGCAGCAAAAAAAAATTTCTAATTTTTTTTCTTTTCCTCGAATTGGATTTTATTACTCTAGAGCCAAAATTAAATGTCAAATAAAAAACTTAAGAGATATCCTGTTATCTTCCGCGTATCTGTAATATTTCATGAAAAATACGACAAAGTGGTTGCTTCGTGATTTTTATTATTCAATTTTTTATTTTGAAATAATGAAAATAGATGGGAATTTGAAGAGGCACAATTTATTATGTCTATGAAGGGCTTAAAATTCGAAAAAAAATTAAGAATTCGCCATAATAGAAGATTTTATATGATGAAATTTTTCGAAACATCTGCGGTATGTGGATCAGAGGTATTATACCTACAATATATTTGCACTTGTATGTTCCAAGTCGTGACGACTATTTTATGTCTCTCAAATCCAAATGACAACGACTCGGTAAGACGATAGAATTTAATTTTAAAAGGTAACGTTAGAAAGTTGGGGAGACTGGGGCAAAGTGGACCTCTGCATCAAAGTGATTCGGGATTTTTTTTTTGAGTGAAGGACTTTGTGAAAAAATCTGAAAAAATTTGAGAATATGCTGGAATATGTATACATTGTTGGTGAATTTTTTCAGATTTTTTATAGCAACCGCCGATCTTAAAAAAAATCTCCAATAATTTCTTGTGGGTCTATTTTGCCCTAGTCTCTATTAGACTAAAAACGTCAATCACTTCAGCAGAAATAACTGAATTCATTAATTATTTGGGGATTTTCAAGTGCATCACGACGTAAATTGGTCTAGACTGTTTGCTTCTATTCTTTTGATGTGTACGATAAAATGAATTTTAACATTATTTTTTTTTTTAATGAAAAAAAAAAAAATTTTAATTTTTTTTTTTCTTCAATTAAAAAAATATTTTAATTTTCTTTTTTCAAGAATTTATTTTCTTTAATATTTACTAATGCATATCCTGATTTTAATCAATTTTGTGAAAGTTTTTTTCAAATTTTCAAAAGATTTCTTTTTTTTTAGAGTTTTTGACTCTTGAAACAATGTTTAAATAAATGTTTTTTTATTAAAATTGAGATTAAACTTTAAAATTATTTTTTTTTTCCTTTTTTTTAAATAATCACCTTTTCATTCTTAAAGTGTGAGTTTTTGTGTGTGTGTGTGTCAGTGCGCCACTAAGATAAAACAAAAATGATTTATTCTTTTTCTTAATTAGCTCATTTTTCTATTGATTTCTCATCGATGTGCAATTTTTTACTGGAAAAACAGAAAATATTTAGCATCGAAGGTCGTGCGGGATTTAATAAATATATCGAGCGAATTTACTATGTGAGTATATAGAACTCGAGTAGAGAGGGGGGGAGATTGTGATATTCAAGGTTTTCATGATAACTTACTGTGAAAAATTAATTGTCTTTATTTTCCTGATTTTACAGGAAATTAGTGTTTCAAGTCATTCACGCGCCCGTTTTATTATCAATTAATTAATTTATTTTTGTATTAAAAGTTTTTTAACACTTGGATAATAATTTTCACTCAATTAATGATTTCGCAGCATTTTTTTAAATGGTAAACCGCTTTTTTTTCCCTTTTTTTAAAATGAATTTTACGAGCAATCGAAACTGACACGTGAAATTGACTTTTTTTTCTTCTGTTTTTAGGAATAGAAACGATTTGATGAATGAACGCTCACACAAAGTACACTGATATTCTACTGACGAATATATAAAAGTTCGTGAAACACCTGAAAATTAAAATCCAATGGGGCGCATGTCCCATTTATATTTGTGCTCTTGCGCACATCAAAGCGTTGATTTCTTGGGTTTGGTTGATGGCTTTTCTCTTCTTCGTCTCAAGGGTCACAATCTTGATGATTTATTGTACTCAAGACGAGTGTATATAGTTTTGCGTTATGAGACTTCATTTTTTTTATATTTTTTTTTATTACTTTTTATTTCATTGAAGAGAGAGAGAGAGAGGTGCTCTAGACACTGAAATCACACGTGATACTCAAATTAGATTAAAGGAATTATTGCGAGAATTGATAATTAAATTGATGAGGATAAATTTAGAATTTTATTATATTTGCTTTTTTTTTGTAATTTTTTTATGGAAATGATGGAAAAAGCGCGTTTGTTTTTTTTTGTGGGGGGGGGGGGTGAGTGGATTTTTTTAGCTGTTTTTTGGGGAAATATCTTGGAAACTAAGCGAGATAAAGCAATTTTTTGGTCGAATACTCGTTTGCGCTATCTCGATAAGTTTCCGAGATAGTCACAAAAAAAATTGACAGAAAGATTGAATTATTCGGTTTTAATTCATCGAATTTGTTTTTTTAAGGATGTCTTGGAAACTAAGCGAGATAGGGCAGAAGCGCTTTATCTCGCTTAGTTTCCGAGATACTCAGAAATAAATTATTGAGAGAGAAAATCTGATTTTTTTAAAATTTAATTCACTGAATTCATTTTTTTGAAGATATCTTGGAAACTAAGCGAGATAGGGTAAAAGCGCTTTATCTCGCTTAGTTTCCGAGATTTTTTCAGATCACTATTCACATAAAAGTCGAATTATGATTTTTTACTTTTTTATTGAAATTATTTTTAGGGAATGTCTTGGAAACTAAGCGAGATAAGGCGATTTTACTATGATTTTTTTTTTTGGCTCTTGAAACTCTACAAAACATGAATCAGGCCCAGAATCGCTCTATCTCGTTTAGTTTCCGAGATATTCTTTAAAGAAATGATAAAGAAATGAATTTGGAGATACGTCCTTTTCACTCAAATTATTCTGCATTCGAATGGAAATTATGTAATCATCAGAATTTTCGATTTTTATTTTTTTAATAGAAGATACTTAAAATGACGTAAATAGAGAGAAAATGATATTTTTAGCGCATGTCTATGTGTGCATAAAAATCTCAATTACATAAAAACGGTTTTTATAGAAAAATTTCAAATTTTGTGGAAAACATCCTCTCGATGAACTCTATTTTTGAAGATTTATTTGGAGAGAATCCAATCGGTACTTTTTGAAATATGTCCAATTTTCGATAATCAGTTTTTAATGGAATTTCTGGAAACTAGTCAACTGATGTTATTTATACTCATATTTTATCACGAGATTTGTATCAGTTAGATGCCTGTGAATTTTGAGCTTATTTGCATGATTAGCTCGAGTTATTGGCGGTTTAATGAATTTCTTCAAAATTTGATATTTTGATGATGGTTTGAAAAAAGTTGTATTACTTCCATTAAGAAGCATATTGCTAAAGTATTAGCAGAAAAAGCTATATCTGTTGGAAAGCAAAACTATTATCCACTTGTTTTGTAGCTCTTAAAATTCTCTAGATTTTCTATTTTTCAAAAAAAAAAAAAAATCAGGCCAAAAATCGCTTTTAGTTTCCGAGATATCTTGAAAAATAATTAAAAAAACTAGACTTGGAGATACGCCCTTTTCACTCCAATCCTTTTTTTTAGCTCATGAAGTTCTTTTCTAAGAGGACTATATTGCCCTATCTCGCTTAGTTTCCAAAATATTCTCAAAAAAATTTAAAAAAAAAATGAATTTATTCTGTTTTATTTCTTCACTCATCTCATTTTCGAGAAATATCTTGGAAATTAAGCGAAATAGAGCGATTGTACTTGAATCCTTCCTTCCAAGTGAAATCGCTCTATCTCGCTTAGTCTCCCAAAAACTAAGCGAGATAGAGCGATTTAAAAAAAACAATTCCAAATTTTTTTTTAGTTCTAAGAAAAATAATTAAGATCACAATTAATTTTCATTATACTTTTATTTTATTATTTGGATGCTTTTTGGAGATTTTCAAGGTATTTTTTTTTCTTCACTCCAGTGAAATTCTTTTTTCACTCATCGTCATACTAAATATCTTACATATTAAATCGGGCCGGCTGGAGGAGTTATATATACGTTTTTTTTCAAAGATTCAAGGGCACTGATAATCTCAAGTGACGAAAAAAGGCCACACAATTAATTTTACAAATTTTTCCTTTTTTTCATTTAATATTAATATTTACGTTTTTTTTTCCAATTCTAAAAATTGAGAAATATACCAATTAATTGATGAATTAAATCTAGTGAAATTGAAGAATTTATACTAAATATCTTCAGATAATTTACAAAAAAAGAAATGAAATTCTAGAGATATTTACCATAAACAGGAAATTTGTACGAATTTCATAATAAATATTTGAATAATTAAATTTTACGTAATTTTTAAATATTCTCATTGCATCTACACACAATTACGAATTAAATCGAATTATTATTAAATTTTTTTCTTTTCTTTTTCTGCACTTTAATTACGAGTATTTCATCTGAAATATGTGCCCACAGATAAATGTCATGCACTCATTATTAATTCAAATTTCCCGGCTAATACTAGACTTTTTTTAATTTTTTTTTCAAATTTTTGGTCACAAATTTTTTTATTCGTCAAAGTTAAACTTTGTTTATTACTGTATTATTCAATTATTTTATATTAAAATATTGCTTCAGATTTTGAAGATGCCAGCAAAAATTCCCGAACAGAAAAAAAATATATTTTTTTATTTTTTTACGTATTTTATCGAAAACAGAAAATTCTAAAAAATTGTTTTTTTTTTGTTTTTTTTTATTCGATAAATACTAATTGGCATTACACTATCGGCTTTTACGTAATATTTCATAAAATTCTATGGGATTTTCTTTATATCTTATCATCACAGAAAAGCTATATATACAAATAAATCTGTATTATTATTATTATTTTGTTAATTATCGTCCGATTGTTCATTTTTTGACTGTCAGATATTTACATCTCGTTTTAATGCGTATTGACGCAAGTTAATTAATTGTTATTACATCAAAATTGTCTCGAAGAAATGAAAAAAATATGAAATTTTTATTAAACACAAATTATTGATTAAAAAAAAAATTTAATGTCATTTAACTGAAAAAAAATGAAAATAGAAATTACAATGTGAAAAAAAAAACATTAATCTTGTTTTTTGTATTTTTTATGGATTCTCAACACTTAGAAAAATAATGAGAAAATAACGAAGAGGAAAAAATTGTTACATCTACATGTGTGCAATGGATATACATTTGAAATACCTTACAGGCTTATTATTATTATATTCGAGGAAAAATGAGTTTATGAAAGATTTTAATTTTTTTCTAATTCAATTTTTTTCACAGAATTTGAAGTTATAGGGGAAAGTGGGGTAAAGTAGAGATTGCGATGAAACGGTTTTGAGATGAATTTTTTCTTTGATAATTTCAGTGAAAAACTGAGGAAATTTTGGGTGGAAAACATGTGTCGGAATTTAATTTTTAGAATTTTTGGAAAGTTCTACTTTTTTTTTATTTTTTGAGAACTTGAATTTTTTGAATTTTTGAAAAATTTGAGTGTTTTAAATTTTTTAGAGATTAATTCTCTTTGAATCTTCTGGAAATTTTATTTGTTTTGAAACTTTTCGAAATTTTGTGTTTTGTGAATTTTTTGAGAATTCGAATTTTTCGAATTTTTTGAATATTCGAGTGTTGTGAATTTTTTTAACATTAATTCTTTTCAAATCTTCTGAAAATTTTATTTTTTTTTAAACTTTTTTAAAAGTTCAATTTTTTCGAATTTTTAGAAAATATGACTTTTTTTGAATTTCAGTAGTAAAAAAATTGGAACAGAATAATCCGATTTTTTTTGCAGATCTTTTCTTAAGAATTTTTTGGAAACTAATGGAAATGCACTTTTTTTTTATCTTAATCTTTTTTTGTAGAGAATTTCAAAAGCTACCATTAGAGCTGCCAAGTATCTCCATTAGTTACCGCGATATTTTTAAAAAAATATTGGTTAAAGAAATTATCGAAATAAATGCAATAATTCGATTTTTCTGTAATTTTTCTTCGAAATATTTCGAAAATCAATGGAGATACGCCCTTTTTGCCCTATTCTTCTTTTATAGCACTTGAAATTCTCTACAAAAAGAGGATGAGAGTAAAAAGGACGTATCTCCATCGGAAAGTTGAGGAAATTTCTCGAGAAAAACTTGTGTCAGAATTTATTTTTTTGAATTTTTTGAAAATTCCAATTTTTTTGGGCTCGAGTTGGGAGTCAAACCCTTTCCATTTTCGAAAATTCTCACTTTTTCAAGGATATTTCCGGTTTTATTTGTCGCAGTGACCTGGGACGGATCTCAAATGAAAGTTGAGATCATTTCCCATCGATTCGTGTGGTTCTAAATTTTTTTAATCAATTTTCCAGTGACTTATAGCTCATTTTATAAAAATCAGTTCTTCCATCATATCATTTTCAAAAATCGATAATTTTTTTAAAAAACCACATAAATTAATGGCAAATGATCTCACCTTTCATTTAAGATCGGTCCCAAATCGCTGCGCTTAATAGAACCGGAGATATCCCCAAAAAAGTGAAATTTTTCGATTTTTCCCTGAAAAATTCAAATTTTCAAAAAATTATCAAAATTAAATTTTAACATATGTTTTTCAACGCAAATTTTCTCAGCTTCTCAATGGAATCATCAGAAAAATCCTATCTCAAATATTTCCCCTGATTTCTCATGAATTTCATAATATAAAACATCAAAACTAAAATGTCCTCGTTTCACCCCATTTTACCCCATCATCCCCCATTCATTCTTTGTATTGTACTATTAACGACGATTCAATTTTTTTTTCGCTTAATTTTTTTCGATTATCGTCACTTTTATTACTTCATAGCACTAGGAAAATTTATAATTATTAATTACGTAGGTAATTTTATTATCCTGAGATTCGAATGGGTCGTAATGGATTTACGAGAAACGACTATCATTTTTTTTTCTTTTTTTTTTCTTCATCAATTACGTTTCTAATTATTAGTTATCGAGAAACGAGTAGAGTTCAATTATTTCGTTGTTTCAGAAACAAAGTGGCATAAGTGCTATATATATAAGCCCAGCACTTACGCCACTTTGTTTCTAAGTCGACGATTTCTCTTTTTTTTATTCGGAAATCATTTTTTTTTTAATTTTTTCTTTTTTTTTGCAGAATCAGAGGAATTATTGTATTGCGATTCTGATCATAGGAATTAATTGAAAAAATTCATGATGAAATTTTCATCACTTTAAAAAAAATTATCTATTACTATATATTTTACTTCATTCTTTTTTTTTTGAAAATCGTCAATTGGATGTTTTAATAAATAGTTCAATGAATGTTTACCATTTTTTTCTTTTGGCAAGTGTTTGGTACTCGCGCAGATACATTGCGTAAATATAATTAACTGTCAAAATTAATGAATATTAGCGAAAAAGTGAAATTTTTTTTTTATAATTCGTTTTTAATTAATATCTCGGAAACTAGTGGAGATACGCCCATTTTGCCCCAATCTCGTTTTGTAGAGAATTTTCGGGGCTACAAGAAAGGACTGAGGTAAAATCGCTCTATCTCGCTTAGTTTCCGAGATATTTGTAAAATGAGAAGCTACTGATAAAAAAAATCTATAAAATTATTTTTTTAAAAATGATTAGTTTTTTGAAAATATCTCGGAAACTAAGCGAGATAAGGCAGTAGTTTTGCCCGAATCCTCTTTCGTAGCTTTTGAAATTCTCTAAGAAAAAGGCTTTGGGCGAAATCACTCTATCTCGCTTAGTTTCCAAAATATTCGCAACTTCTGACAAAAAAATCGATAAAATTATTGAAGAAAAAATTATTAGTTTTTGGAAAATATCTCGGAAACTAAGCGAGATAGATCGGTTTTACCCCAATCCTTTTTCGTAGCTTTCGAAATTCTCTACAAAAAAGGTTTCGGGTACATCGCTCTATCTCACTTAATTTCCGAAATATTTCCAAAAAATGAACGACAAGAAAAATTGACTTATCAATTAAAAAAAATCTATTTCACCTTTTCGCGATTAAATTAATCAAATAAAATATTCATTAATCGACAGTGTCCCTTTGTCTTCACTGAATTCAATTATTCTCACTCTTTTCCTCATTCTTTCTTGATTGCGAGTGATTCAAAGCAAATTAAATTATCAATTCATACGCTGTTTATTTTATCAGCAATTTCTCCACTCGTTATATTTGTTTCGGGTTTACGTGAGTATTTTCGATAAATCTCGATGCATGGCACACACATGAGAAGAAGACCGCTCAGACCAATGAAAAATCCAGCCAAATAGAATGATAGATCGTATGTGCCAGTTATGTCATACAGCCATCCTAAAAATTAAATTAATTTTAAGAATTAAATTATTAGAAAAAAAAATAAAACACAAGTTAATTTTTTTTCCAACAGTTTTTCGAGAAGCTCTCGGAAAATAAGCGAGATAGAGCAATTTTGCACGAAACCTTTTTTGTAGCTCTTGAAATTCTCTACAAAAAAGGATTCATGTAAAATCAGTCTATCTCGTTTACTTTCCGAGATATTCTCAAAAAATGATTTTAAAAAAATCTACTCAAATTTTTCTGCACAATTATCATTATTTCACAACTGATTAATTAACAAATTAGCAATTAAATATTAATTTACCAGCTAATGGTGGACCCATGAGATTCGCAACACCCTGAACAAGCAGTAATAGACCATATGCATTAGTAAAACGCTCGATTGTGATAACTTCAACGAGAATAATACTCGTTAGACTGTAATTTGCAGCAATAAAAACACCAAATGCACCAGCAACAGCACACAGTGCACTGTAATTTCTCACAACAAGCGGAATTATACTCGTTACAATTCCACAAAGTATCATGCAAACAGCATAGACTATAGATGCATTCACCCAGGCTCTATCTCCAGCCCATCCAAGAAATATCTGCAAAAGAAAAAAAGTGTTTTTTATTTTTTATAATTTGAAAAATCGTTTATAAATAAATATGATCACCTTATAAGCAAAGTGGCGTAAGTGCTGTGCACGAGCATAGCACTTACGCCCCTTTGTTTCTAAAGTACCGATATATTTTTTTGCATATAAAAATAAAAATAAAAATGTTTTTTCAGTCCTACTAATTGAATTTTACAATTTTTTTTTGGTTTTTCAGGATTTTTTCATTTGTTTATTAAAAATATCTCGGAAAATAAGTGAGATAGAGCGATTTTGCCCGAATATTGTTTTCTAGGAAATTTCGAGAGCTACAAAATAGGTTTCCACCAAAATTTCGCTATCTCGCTTAGTTTCCGAGATATCCTCAAAAAAAACTCATGAATATCGATTTTTTTGAATTCTTCAATAATTACCTCTCCAAGCATATTCATAATTCCAATAACTGAAATGAGTATAGAAGCCTGGCTATCCGTCCATCCCATCTCTTTGGCATTATCCGTGAGATAAATGTAAGGCACATCGTACCACGTGTGAAGCAGAAAATTGCTAATTGAGAACAGAAGAAACCTCGAATCAGCAAAATGCGAGAGATCCAGCATGTCCATAAGCAAATCCCAAAATTCCCATAGACCAGAGTACCAAACCATTTTGGTCTTAGCAATAGTTGTCATCGAGTTTCTGTAAATATCAGGACAGCTCGAAGCCCTCAGCCTGTACCTATTAATAATCATCAAATTAGTACCTGATAATGTTTCACATTTTTCTAAAAAAAAAAAAAATTACCCTCAAAAAAATATTGTTACCTTAGAAACAAAGAGGCGTAAGTGCTATGCTTATACACAGCACTTATGCCCTTTTGTTCCCAACATGATGATATTTTTAAAAAATCGCGATTATCGTTTTTTAAATTTTCTACATGTTTCTCATTTTTTTTTAAATAATTTATTTGTTAAAAAAAAAAAAAATAACTGAAAATTCAGAGAAGAGATCATTTTTACTGGAATATCTCGGAAACTAAGCGAGATACAGCGATTTTGCATTGATCCTTCTTTGCACAGAACTTCGAAAGCTACAGAACCGCTCTAGATCAAAAAGGGCGTATCTCCATTATTTCCCGAGATATTCTCAAAATGATGCTTCCATTCGAAAGCAAAACTCCAAAAAAAGATACACAGAGAAAAATGTTTTCTTAATTTAAGAATGTGCAGTCACTTAATTTAAGAATGTGCAGGTCACTTAAATTAAGAAAGAAAAGTCACTTGATTTAAGTGAGAAAACTCACTTGATTTAAGTGAGTTTTACTTTCTCAAATTGAGAAAGAAAAAGGCACTTGATTTAAGTGAGAAAAGTCACTTGGTTTAAGTGAGAAAAGGCACTTGATTTAAGTGACTTTTACTTTCTTAAATTAAGAAAGAAAAAGTTACTTGATTTAAGTGAGAAAAGTCACTTGATTTAAATGAGTTTTACTTTCTCAAATTAAGAAAGAAAAAATCACTTTATTTAAGTGAGAAAAGTCACTTAATTTAAGTGACTTTTACTTTCTTAAATTAAGAATGAAAAAGTTACTTGATTTAAGTGAAAAAAGTCACTTGATTTAAGTGAGCTTTACTGTCTCAAATTAAGAAAGAAAAAGTCACTTTATTTAAGTGAGAAAAGTCACTTAATTTAAGTGACTTTTACTTTCTTAAATTAAGAAAGAAAAAATTACTTGATTTAAGTGAAAGAAGTCACTTGATTTAAGTGACTTTGACTTTCTCAAATTAAGAAAGAAAAAGTCACTTTATTTTAGTGAGAAAAGTCACTTAATTTAAGTGACTTTTACTTTCTTAAATTAAAAAACAAAAAATTACTTGATTTAAGTGAAGAAAGTCACTTGATTTAAGTGAAAAAAGTCACTTAATTTAAGTGACCTGCACTTTCTTAAATTAAGTGACTGCACATTCTTAAATTAAGAAAACATTTTCCTCTGTGTAGACTTAACCCATTTTACCACTTCCTCCCCAAATTCCCAAATATGCACTTATAATCAGTATCATACCTATTAATATTCAGCATGGCCCCACGATAGGTGAGACTGTGCCTGTGCACCCGTATGTTCCTCAAATATGCAGTGGGTAGCCGCCTATTAGCCTCAAGTGTCGCAGATCTCTGTAACTGTCCATCCGTATTCAGTTTCGTAAGCCACAAAAGATAAGCAGCCGCATCATTATCATTCGCCTCTTTAAACTTCTCGCTCTTCGTCTTCTCCTCGCTCTTCGTCTTCTCCTCACTCTTCGTCTTCTCCTCGCAATTATCATCAGTCTTTTTCGCGGCCTCCGTGAGCATCAAGTGTCCATCATTAAGAGCCGCCGAATCGCTAAAGCTCCTCGACGTCAGCAGATTCGGATGATTATGAACCAGAATGTTATAAACATCCTTCCTCGTCGCCAGGAGCTCCAAAACCTCAAGCGGCACTTGATCCCCGTTCTTCAAAAACGTCGGAAGCGTCAGAAGACTCGAGAAATGCTTGCCCGCATCATCCTCGCACCTCCGCGAATTATCCGAAGCAATCGGATTAACCGACGAAAAGGTGCCGATTCCATGAGGCGTTTGGGTCGTAGTATTAGCTGACGAACTCGCAGAAAAAGAATCCGCACTCGAGCTCTGTAATCTGCTCGACCTCTTCTTCTCCCTGATCCTCTTCCGTTCTTGGCTCTTAGCTTTGGCGCGAACCGTGGTCCATTCCAGATCCCTCATCAAACAAGCGCAAACAGCTAGATTGAAGAAGAATCCCCCTAATATCAGAATAGTCCCGCGCCATCCATATTCAGCTAGGAGATACTGCGTCAAAGGAGCGAATATAAAGGTTCCGATTCCACTGCCGCAGACTGATAGACCGGTAGCAAATGACCTTCTCTTATCAAAGTAATAGGCAACGATAACAACAGCAGCTACGAAGCACAACGACAGCCCGAAACCTGCGATTATTCCGAACGTCACTATCAGCACGAAAATAGAGTCCGCATATGATGAGATGACGAATCCTAATGTCGCTAATATGCTTCCGGCTATGGATACTTTTCGACAGCCGTATCGGTCCGTTAGGAAGCTGGCAACTGGACCCGATAACAATGGCATCGCCATGAACAACGATCCTATCCATGCTGTCTTCGATTTTCCTTCGTTAAAGTAGCTTAGGAACTCGACATAGATGATGCCGAATGAGAATGTTATACCGTCAGCTATCAAATTGACCATAAATGAAGCAGCGACGACGACCCATCCCCAGCCTCCGTCTGGCGGTCGAGCCTCCGAAAACTGACCGAGGCTGGAATTGTCATCTGATGAACCACCGGCTGAAGGGGAACTACTGGATGTCGAAATCGATGGACTTGGGTGTTCGGTGTCTTTGGGTTTTGATGGCTTTTTGCTGCGGGAATTGAATTTAACGCGCAGACACTTGTTACCGTTTGCTGATATTTGGTTGATTTTAGGTGTTATTTGGGAGTCGGGGGAGTCTTTTGGGCTGTAGAGACTTTCCGGTCTTTTTGGTCGTTCTCTTAGATCATTGAATGCTTCTTTTCGGATTTCAGCGCCTGTTTGCTCGTTTGGGTCTCTTTTGAGAGATGGGACGCATGGAAGAAGCTCGTCATTTAGTTCGTTGACGTAAGCTAAATTTGTCTTTTCATTGCTGTCGTCGAACATTCTTAAATCGGCGATTATTCGATCTTTCACTGGAGATAATTTGACCAGTGAAACAATGTCATCTTCGTTTAGTTTAGCATCTGTTTTTATGTTGTTCTGAACCCAGTCTGGGTCCATAATTTTTTTTTGAAGAAATTGTTCTTTTTTCGCGATTTATCTTTTTTTGATGTTTATACACACACGCACAAATTTGAGTTTATAGATTTCGTCCTTGATTTTGGCAATTGAAGAACACGCCACTCGGACAATTGTCTTGAGAATTGACGGCGCAATGGCAATAATGAAGCAATTGTATACTTTGATAATGAAAAAACGAAATTAGCTGAATTGATGGTGTTTTTAGCATTAGAATAACGCGATAACGCGACAATACGTCGTCGCGTTTTGGTTCGCGTTCGCGGATGTATTATCAGACGTTCCTTGATTCTTTTGCTGTTTTTGTCACGTAAAACTACCACCACCGCCACCACCACTGAACGATCGTTAACCCAGGCACCCATGCGGCGAACGATACTTGTTCCGCTGCACCTCTTGTATATTCTGAAAACAGAAAAAAGGGGTTTTTTAGATTTAATTAACAGTTTTTAGGTGTATTGGTCATTGCAATAAAAGAAAAATGACAATTTGATGGCAAATTTTAAAGAAATATCGATTTTTCTTAGGCGATATATCGATTATATGAAATTTTTTATCGAAATTTTTTCGGATATTTTCTCAAATTAAGCTCCGGCAACCTTCCTTTGCCCATATACATTTCAAAAATCATTTTTATTCTGATATTTGAGATTTTTCGGAATTTTTGAGATTTTTCGGAATTTTCGAAATTTTTATGCAATTTTTATGAAACTTTTATGAAATTTTTATGAAATTTTCATGAAATTTTTATGAAATTTTCATGAAATTTTTATGAAACTTTTATGAAACTTTTATGAAATTTTTATGAAATTTTTATGAAATTTTCATGAAACTGTTGTAAAATGCATATTTTTTCATATTCATCAAGAAACATCTTTAATTCTCGATACTTTTAAAGATGCCTCTCAGTATCTCTCTCTGTCTCCGCTACATCTTCTCAATAGCAATATTTTTAAATGACAATTTAATCTCAAATTTTCAAATTTTTAAAAAATATCGATTTTTTCTATGCGACCGGTTTTAATTTGATTGTATATCGTCGCCTTAGTAACAAAGTGGCGGAAGTCCCATTTTTTCATTTTTTTTGAACTAACAAAGTGGCGTATGTGTTTTTTTTGCTCCAACATGTTTTCCTGGGCATTTTATGCAATATTGATGAAAAAAAAGGAAATAATAACATATAGGCATAAGTACTATCCACTGCGAAACGAAGAAACGTATCTCCAGCACTTGCGCCTCTTTATTATTAGTTTTTTTAATGAATTTTTCTTAATCACTGATAAAAATTCTTAATAACAAAGTGGCGTATCTCCAGAATCATACGTCTTTTTTTAATTCGGAATTGATAGTAACAAAGAGGCGTATCTTCAGCACATACGTATTCCTATTATTTGGGATTTATAATAAAGAAAGAGGCGTAAGTCCAAAAAAAAAATTATAATAGACAAAATATAGGCGCAAAAAGGCGCAAGTGCCATGATTTAGATTAAAAAAATTCCAAAAAAAAAAAGATTTAACTCCAAATATTCTCATATCAGATGAAAGAATTATAAAAACAAAAAGGCGGTCCTAATTTCTTAATTAAATAGGGCAAAAAGAGCGTATCTCCATTATTTTTCGAGATATTCCTCAAAAACTAATGACAAAAATGAATTATCCTGTTTTTATTAAAATAGAGCACTCATTTTTTTTTCAATATTCTACTATCAGTGAAAAAAAATGAAATCAGTGGGAAGATGATGGAAGGTGATTGTGCCATTGATAAAAAACCCGTAGAGTCCAATCCCAATTCATCCACTCGATTTGCACACAAAATCTTTCTCATTAAATACTCAATTTTTTGTTTTGAATTGAAATATTCAAAATTCCAGAAAATTAAATTTTTTTTTTCCCCTCATTTTAATGTAAAACCATAGAATTTTTTCATTTAATTACAATAATTTATTCTGCTTCATTTACGAAGGAATTACATGCGCCAATGAATTTTATAAGGGTAAGGTAAAATTACATTTGAGAATATAAACTCTAAGATTCATCTCCTTCTGTTAGTCTATAGGCACTATTATGAATGCTTCTCATTGTGTATGAGTTGCCTTCAATTTAAGAATTTAACTTGTGCTCAACGATTACGTTATACACGTCACGTATAATCCTTAACTATCTTTTCTTCATGACGATTTTCAAACGAAAGATTAAGAAAAAAAAAGAAAAAAAAAAAAAAGAATACGTGTATTTATTGAACGTGTAACTTGAAAAAAAGAATTTTTAACTGTAATTCATTCATCTAAGCAGATTTTAATGCATTTGTGACCTTTTTCTCTTCGAAATCGCTTAAATTTCCTTATTTGAGATTTTTTAGAATTTTCGAAATTATTTCGGAAATTATATTTTATTTTTTTCGATAATATTTTGAGAACTTTTTCGACTTTTTCGATTTTTTCGAATTATTTCTGAGTTTATTATCGTTTTTTTTTTGCTCGACACTTTCTCAAAATTAAATACATTATTAAATGCATAATTTAAAAGAAAAAAAAGGATTTTTAACTGTTATTTATCTGTTTAGATTTAAATGCACTTATATTTTATTGATCCGAGTCAATTGAGACGTATCAATTCAAAACCGGTAAAACGCGAATCTATCGAGTTTGAATTCTGAGGTAAATTGGCATTGGCGGATAATTTTTCAATTCATGTTAAATGAAAAATTGTTTTAATATAATTAAATTAAAAAGATAAAACGAAATTAGTTCCTTTTTCATCACTTTTTCGATAAATATCTCGGAAAATAAGCGAGATAGAGCAATTTTGCCCGAATCCTTTTTTCAAGCTCTTAAAAGTCTCTACAAGAAAGGTTTGGAGTAAAAAAGGCGTATCTCCACTAGTTCCCAAGATATTCTCAAAAAACGATTTAAAAAAGTGGACGTTTTCGATTTTTCCTCTTCTACTAAAATTTTTTTCATCAGTTTTGCAAGAATATCTCGGGAACCAATGGAGATACGCCCTTTTTGTCCAGATCCTTATTTGTACCTCCTAAAGTTTCCTACAAAAAAGGATTCATTCAAAATTGCTCTATCTCGCTTAGTTTCCGAGATATTTATCGAAAAAGTGATGAAAATTGGAGAATTTGAAGAGAAAAAATAAAAATCATTTTTTTTGTCACTAGTTTTTTCAAAAAGATCTTGGAAACTAAGCGAGATAGAGCGATTTTATCAGAATCCTTTTTTCTAGAGAATGTTAAGAGCTATAAAACAGTATTCGGGCAAAATTTCCTTATCTCGCTTAGTTTCCGAAATATTCTCAAGAAACTAATAACGAAAATTTCAGTTAAACCGATAAAACCTGAAAAAGCCCATTTTCTTCTCACTTTTTTGTCAATATCTCGGAAAATAAGCGAGATGGCGCGATTTTACATCAATCCTTTTTTGTAGCTTCCAAAATTCTCTTCAAAAAGTTCTTCAGGCAAAAAGAGCGTATCTCCATTAGTTTCCGAGTTATTTTCTCGAGAATGATCATAAAAACTCGATTTGTAAGAAAAAAAAATAGTTTCATAAAAAAAAAATCTCGATTTTTATGAAAAAAAGTTTGTTTTATAAAAGAAGAAAATTTCGATTTCTAAAAAAATCGCTTCATGAAAAAAATCGATTTATTGAGAAAAATCGATTTATATAAAATTTAAAAAAAACTCGGTTTATCGCGGGAAATTTGAAAAATTTAATAAAATGATGTCAATGAGTTCAATGAATTAAGGAAGAAAATTATCCAACTGACTTGTTTCCTTCCATTTTTCACCATCTTGATAATAATTTTGAGTTCCGCACAATTAAACTGTTGAGACACTCCACAAGAGAGTCGCATGACCCTTAATTCGCCTGGAACTTTAATACTTTTTTTTTTTTTTTCAACTGCACTTTTTTTCTAATAAAAAAAAATTCCAAATTTCCATAAATTCATAATTTTATATGAAAAACTTAAAATTTTTCGAATTCTGTGATTTCTCCACACTCTGCGTGTATGTTCAACTCTCGAGTGCGGTCAACTCTCCTGATTTAAAGCGTTATCGTAACAACTCCGGCCTCTTCACAGAAGAAAGAGAATAAGAGAGAGAGAAAAATCATTGATATATATATGCAGTGAAAAAAGATGTAGAGAGTGTCAGAGATGATTAGATTCCCCGAATAGTCACGCGTGGTAACGCTAAAAGTCGAACGGACTCCTGACCTTCGATCTTACTCACTGTCAAATGCTCACTCTTTTATGGTTCATCCATTTGAATTTTTTTTCAAATTTTAATTTTATTAAAATTTAAAAAAAAAATTTTTAATCAAAAATTCATTTTTTTAAATCAAAAAATCATTTTTTTTTAATCAAAAAATTATTTTTTTCAATCATAAATTCATTTTTTTAAATTTTTTTTTAAATCAAAATTTCATTATTTTTGAAATTTTATTATTTTTTTATAATTATTATTAAAATTTCATTAATTTTCTTTTTTTTTCATCAAAATTTCATTAATTTTCTTCTTTTTTCATTAAAATTTCATTAATTTCCTTTTTTAATTTACAATTTAATAATTTTTTTTCCATTATTATTGAAATTCCATTGTTTTTTCATAATTTTTATTAAAATTTCATTTGATTTTTTTTTTATTAAAATGAAATTTTATTAATTTTTTTTTATTAAAATTTTATTAATTTATTTTTATAAATAATTCGAATTTTTTATTTTTAATTTTAATTGATTTTGTTTTCACAGAAACTGAAATTTGATGAAATTGTGGAAAATCCAGTGTTTTTATTTTGATTTTTGACTTTGGAGCTATTATTTATTTTGTTGATTCAGAGAGATGCGAACTTGCGGATCGTTGGACTAGCACTGGGACTCAAAGCGTCACTGCTACACGTCTTTGGCCTCTTGATGCGAGTTACCCCCCCCCCCTCCCCCTTATCAGAATCTTCGAATTGACTTCAGAGAGTTCCCTCATATCAATTTCTTCGATTTAGTAGTGAAGAATTGAAACATAAGAAGACTTGAGTGTCGTTTTTCGAAGGAATATTGCGGAAACTAATGGAGATACGCCCTTCTTACTCCCCCCCCCCCCCCACTTATTATGTAGTCCTCGAAATTCTCTACAAAAGAGGATTCGTATAAAATCGCTCTATCTCGCTTAATTTCCGAGATATTCTCAAAAAACTGATGAAAATTTCAGTCAAACCGATAAAACCTCAAAAAGCCCGTTTTTTTCTCACTTTTTTGTCAATATCTCGGGAAATAAGCGAGATGGCGCGATTTTACATCAATCTTTTTTTGTAGCTTTCAAAATTCTCTTCAAAAAGTACTTCAGGCAAAAAGAGCGTATCTCCATTAGTTTCCGAGTTATTCTCTCGAGAAAAATTTAAAAATTCAAAAAAAAATAGCAGAAACCAATTTTTTCTTTCATCACTATTTTTTTGAAAATATCATGGAAACTAAGCGAGATACGTCTTTTTCACCCCAATTCTTCTTTGCAGCTCTCAGAATCCCCCCTCCCCCCCCCCCCCTCCCCTTCATAATCGCCCAATCCTTCTTAATTTCCAAGATATTCTCAAAAAAAGAGAAAAAAAACGCCAATTATTTCGTTATTTCAGGAAAAAAAGGGCGTAAGTGCTATATATAAGCATAGTTACGCCACTTTGTTTCTAAGCCAACGATTTCTCTTCTTATCTTTCGAATAGGGACAACGTGTGTCTTGAAAACTCGTGGAAGCCCTAAAACCCTGACACTTGTAATCCCTTATTCTATTTTTAGTCAAGAATTTTCTCACTATCATGAGAAAGAACTTTTTCTTTTTTTTTTTTTTTTTTTAATTGAAGAGATCTGGTGGCTTTTGACAGGAGAAATGTGTAATCTATTTTTAATACATTGATATCGTTCTGCCTCATCTTCAGGAAGATTACATTGTGTTCGTTAATAATGTGTGTGTGTGTAGCTTGAACACTGACAATCTTCTCATTGTTGGAGCTCCGAGGCAACTGATAAGACACACGACAATTGGAACTTATGATTCTGATTTCTCATTTATTTTACTATTGGCACACAATATCGTATTACACTAGTTATTTCTTCATTTAAATTTAAATTTTTTACGAATAAAATAACTATTTTTTTTAAATTAAAATTAAAATTTATTAAAATTTTTATTAAATTTTATTAAAATTTATCATTAATTTTAAAAAATAGATTTTTTTATTTTTAAATTATAAGAGAAAATATATAAAAAAAAATATTGGAGCACTTAGAAACAAAGTGGCGTAAGTGCTATGTTCATATATATATAGCACTTACGCCACTTTCTTTCTAAGGTGACAATATATATTTTTTATTGTAGAATTTTTTTTTTTTTAATTGCTAAAAAAGCATTTTTTTTAATTATAACAAAAATTTAATTATTAAAAAAATAACTTTTTTTTTCATTATTAAAGAAATAATGTTTAAAAAATTATTGGAATTTTTTTAAAATTCAACAAAAATTATATCGAATTACACTAGTTATTTTTTCTATTTAAATTCAAATTTTTATGAATGAAATGAGAATTTTTTTTGTCAATATAAATTTTTTTTTCTCAAATCACAATTTTTTTTAAATATAAAATTTTTGAAACCTTCTAAGAAAATGTTTATGTTATGCTCATATATATAGCACTTACACCACTTTCTTTCTGAGATTTTCTTTATTATAAAAAATAAAATATTGGAATTCTTTTCAAAATTTATCAATTCTATCATCTTTGATATATATCGAATGATTGTGATTAAATTATTTTGTCATATCTACAAGTACTCTTTCATTATCAGTAATTCATTGTATAATACTCTTCCAAGATAATTTCCAACGTGTGCGTTAAAAATTGAAGAAAAAAAAAGAATGATTTTAATTCTCATACTAATGAAATTGAAAAAAAAATGGAAAATGACGGCGTGTCACGTTCGTCACTGATATCTTATGAGATACTAATAATAATCATATTATCGAGCATGTTATATATATGTACGAGAAAATTATCAGTTGAATTTTTTCTTTTTTTTCAACTGATTAAGACATTTGTAACGTAAAACTAGTGATAAGTTATTAAGTTTGTATTAATTCAAGTTGTAAAGTGAGAAAAAGGAAAAAAGTCGTAAAAAATCATTGAATAATTTCAAAATTCCCTAACTTTTCCATGATAAAAAATGGAAATTCCAGGATCTACAAAAAAAAATGATTTGAATATACGTTAAAATTCTTAGTTATTCCTGAAAATAATTTTTTTTATTAGAATTCAACAATAATACCCGAAACTGCGTTAAATTTTTAGAACTGTGATTTTCTGTTAACTTTTTTGCAGATTTTCGAATAATCGAAAAGTTCAATTTTTTTCGATTAAATATCAATAACTTTTAAAAATATGGAGATAATAAAAAATGAACTACAAATTTTCCTGACTGAGATTAAAATTCCCTGATTTTTTAATGACTATTCCAGAAATTTTAAATTCCCTGACTTTTCCAGGTTTTCCAGGTCAATTGCCACCCTATTTAAATATTGATGCCATTAAAAAAGTTGTTAAATTTACTGAATTTAGTCAATTCAAGCAAATTAATTATTTGAATTAACTAAATTCAATGAAAAAAAATTTAAAAAAAATAAATCCAATAAATTCAACAACTTTTTTAATTTAATTATTTCAGAAAAACATTTGTGAGGACCAATTCTATCAATATTTAATAGTTTTTACTACTTTTCTATCAGTGTGGCTTCAGAAAATTGTAAATTCAGTGAAACCTTTTATTTTTAGATGAACATTGATTTGATATGAATTATGCAATTTACGAATCTTTTAATTACAATATTTTTTTTCAATTTTTTGGAAGAAAAAAAAAATATAATTTTCTATTCCTGTTTTATTTTTTTGGGAATATCTTGAAAACTAGTGGAGATACGCCCTTTTTGCCCCAAGTCTTTTCTGTAGCTCTTGAGATAAATCATAGAAAATAATTAGAGTAAGAAGGGCGTATCTCCATTAGTTTCCGAGATATTTGGGAAAAATACAAAAAAAAATTAGTAAATCATTTACTATCACAAAAAAAACTAAATGGAGTCTTTTTTTAATTTCTTATTGATTAAATAGAGTCAATAAAGAAATTCTAATGATAAGAGCTTCGATCTTTCATTAAAACACAAATGAAAAATCGATAAAATCTCTCGCACTTGAACTGTAACGTAACAGTTACACGTGTAGAATAATGAAAAGTCCTCAAGAAGAATTAATGAGCACTGAAAATCCATTGATTCAATTTTCAATAAAAAAAAAAGAAGGAGAAAATATAACAAATTCATATCAAGGTCACTAATAATCGATCCTCTTTGCGATTTACCCCTCTCGTGTTGGCCTTGAAATTCGCACCCATGAATGTACATATAGATATTCTGATGCCTACGATTTTCAGTGTTAGAGGCGAGGACAAAACTGCATTGCAGGCGTGACAAAATAGCAATTTTTTCCTATTTTTTTGCTTTCGAATGGAAGCTATGTAATCATTAGAATTTTCGATTGTAATTTTTTTAATAAAAGATACTTAAAATGATTTAAATAGAGAGAAAATGATATTTTTAGGGCATGTCTGTATGTGCATAAAAGTCTCAATTACAGCAAAACGGTTTTATAGAAAAATTTCATATTTTGTGGAAAACTTCCTCTCGACGAAGTCTATTTTTTAAGCTTTATTTGAAGAGAATCCGATCGATACTTTTTGAGATATGTCCATTTTTCGAAATCAGTTTTTAATGGAATTTCTGGAAACTATTGAACTGATGTTATTTATACTCATATATTATCTCGAGAGTTGTATCAGTTAGATGCCTGTGAATTTTGAGCTTATTTGCATGATTAGTTCTCGAGTTATTGGCGTTTTAATGGATTTCTTCAAAATTTGATATTTTGATGATGGTTTGAAAAAAGTTGTATCACTTCCATTCGGAAGCATATTGCTAAAGTATTAGCAGAAAAAGCTATATCAGTTGGAAAGCAATACTATTATCCACTTGTTCCCTCTCAATTTTTGTCTAAAAATTCAGTATCGAAGTCGATTTTTCCCAGAAATTGTTCTCCGGTGATTATCTCCTAAATTAATGGAGATACGCTTCTTTTGTCCTAAAATGGTTTTGTAGAAAATTTCAAGAGCTACAAAAAAGAATTGAAGTAAAATCACGTTATTTCGCTTATTTTCCGAGATATTGTTAAAAAACTAGAGACAAATTATTTTTCGGTTTCATCTCTTCGTTACTGGTATTTTCATCAGTTTTTTTTAAAGATATTCCGAAAACTAAGCGAGATAGGGCGATTTTCGGCAAACCCTTTTTGTTAGGAATTTGAAAAAAAAAATGATGATATCAGTAGAAAAAGAGTAAAATAGGAAAAGTCTATTATTTCTTTGTTTTTTTTTAGAATATCTCTGAGAATAATGGAATTACGCCTTTTTTATCCTAAGCCTTTCTCTAAAAAAGAAAGAATTCAGATAAAATCGTGTTTATTTTCTGAGATATCTGTGACAATAAACACAAAAAACTAACAAAAAACATCTGCAGTTTGATATTAGTCTGTTTTTTTTTTTCATTTATCGTTTCAGAATATCCCAGAAACTTAGCGAGATAGCTAAATTTTTATAAAACTGTTGATTCAACTCATTTATAAGCTATTATTGCGAGACAATAAAAGGCAATAAGAATAAAAACATTGAGCATTACTGCAATCAGATTTTTTTTTCATTAAATATCTCAGGAAAAAATGGAGATACGCCCTTTTTATCCTAATGCCTCTTTACAATTCTTAAAATTCTCTACAAAAAAATGGGATCAGGCTAAAATCGCTTCATCTCGCTTAGTTTCCGAAATATTCTCAACAAACTGATGAAAATCTTCAGCAGAAATTTTATTTTTTCTAGTTTTTCAAGGAAAATTTAAATAATATTTCGGAAAATAATCCAGATAGGCCCTTTTTATACCAATGCTTTTTTTTAGTTCTTGAAATTCTCTACAAAAAAGGATTGAGGTAAAATTGTTTTATCTCGCTTAATTTCCGAGATATCTTTAACAATAAAGAGCAATAAAAAATCCACATGTTTAAATTGTTCAATTTTTTGTCATTTATTTTTTTATAATATCTTGGAAACTAATGGAGATACGCATTTTTATCCTAATGCCTCTTTATAACTCTTAAAATTCTCTACAAAAGCAAAGGGATCAGGATAAAATCGCTTTATCTCGCTTAGTTTCCAACATATTCTAAAAAAAATTGATGATAATTTCATTAGCAAAAAGATAAAATAGAAAAAAATGAATGAAAAATAAAGAAAAAAGAATAAAAATAGTAGCAGTCTATTTTTTTTCGTCACTTTCTGAGAATATTTGAAAAAATAATGGAGATACGCCTTTATTACCCGAAACTTTTCTCTACAAATAAGAATTCAGATAAAATCGCGCTATCTCGTTTAGTTTCCAAGATATTTACGAATAATACCAAAAAAAATCCACATTTTTATATTTAAATGTATTTTTTCTATATTAATACAATTAAATATAAAAATGCAACATTAAATTTAAATTTAAATGTATTTTTGTATTTAAACGTTTTTTAAATCTATTTCTTGTTATTTATTGTTTTAAAAATATCTCGGAAACTAAGCGAGATAACAAAAATTCTTACAAAACTGTTGATTTAACCCATTTACAATCGATTCTATAAACTATTAATTCAAGACAATAAAAGCCAATAAAAATAAAACCACTGAAATCCGATTTCTTTTTTCTTCTCTTTTTTTTCATTCAATTTCAATTCCAAGTAAATTCAATAAAAACAGCTGATGTCAAGGGGATACGAGTACAATGGCTGCTTATCGATCGTCCCAAGAATTTTGACTGAAAAATTAACGTCTTTCCCTTGTCAACACGCTATTTTTTCTCCTCCTTTTGTGTTTAAAAAAATCGCAGAACTGTCGAGCACAAAAAAAATTCATCCAAAACATGAAAAAAACACAAAAAAAAGTTAAAATTATGAAAAAATTTTAAAAAAATTAAAAAAACGTGCAAAACATTTGTAATAATTAAATTATGAATTAATTAATTAATTAATTAATACTTACAGAATAATTGTTCCACAGCGAATGCTAAAAAACTACAACACACTGCATTTTTCCTTTCATTTAATCAAAAAATCTTGTTTTTTTTCGAACTATTTTATGAATTTTTTTTTGAAAGTGAAACTTCTTTATTTTCTTTCAATGGAAAAAAAACGTGCGAGACTCACTGAAATGAAGAAAAAAATTTACATTCGTGTCTGGTTACACGTGGTAATTTTTTTTTTTTATTAAATGACTTTTTTTTCTTTTTTTTAATGAATTAATTGAAAAATTATTATTGATTTAATGGATTATGTATGAGAGAACAAAGGAATGATTTTGAAAAATTTGTGATTAACGCTTAACGGGGTGAGCGCGAATGGGCGAATGCACCTGTTTTTTTCATAGAATCGTCCGGACGCAGAGGGTGAATTATACATTGTGCGCATGCGCAAACATCAGCCCTCTTTACTGGCTTGCTATTGGTGGAGAGGCCGTGGGTGAGAACAGAATTGCGCGGGAATTTTTTGAATCATTAGGATTTTTAAGAGATTAATATCCTCACGTTAGAAACAAAGGGGCGTAAGTGCTATATATATATATGTATTTATATTTATAAGCATAACACTTACGCCCCTTTACTTCTAAGGTGACGATATAATAATGAAATTAGCATGATAATTAAATTAATAGACATTCGACAATTTTGTGTTTTTCTTTAAAGCAATAAATCATCATAAAAAAAAAAGTTTGAAAAAATTTTATACTTATAGATTTTTTAATTTTTTACATGTGCATACCGTCAATGACCCAATTAATGCCACCAAGAGACCTATTCTGCCACATATCTTTCATAGAAAAATTATATATTATCATCAATTCAAATTTGATTTTTCCTCGAACGAATTTAGGGTCTGGACTATCATTTCCATTAATTATTTTCCTGAATTGATGATAAAAATTGTTGAATTTATATTTTTGAAAATATTTTGCTCATGGCCCGATTCATGCCACCCTGGCCCGATTTCTGCCATAGAGTGTCCCAATAACTGCCATCAATTAATTTCCATCCCTGGTCGTTATTTTTAAATTATTCGTCGATTTATATGAAAGTTCAATGATTTTGCTAACAATCAATGCAATTTTCGATTCATTAAATACATAAATTTTCTCAATATCACACATTAAACTGATGAGGCATTCTAACCCCACATGAAGAGCTTCAGGGCTTTATCTTGCTGAGCACGCTGGTCGCATTTAACGGATTAATTTTAGAAATATATCTAGTAGAAAAATATCGGATATTTTGATTGTCCGGTGTCCGCAGAAATTTTTTCTAGCCACTGTTACCAATTACTTAGAGTTGAGAATTCGAATAAGTTTAATAATCACGAAAATGTATGAAAAGTGGCATTAATCGGGCCGATGGCATTAATTGGGCCATTGACGGTATTTTTTGTTTTTCAAAAAATAATTTATTTTTTTAGAAAAAAAATTAAATCAAATATCTGCTATTTTCAGTGTCATAAATTAGCACATCTGATGAATTTTTACATTTTTTATTATCAAATAAATTATTATTTAAAAAAATATTTAAAAAATTCGCACTTTTCAAATTTTCTATATGCGCCTCTTTTCATTTTTTTTTTCTCAATAATTTATTTGTTGAAAGACAAAAAAAAATGTAAAAATTGTCAGATGTCTAGTATTATTATTATTATTATTGCTATTAATATTATTTATTATTATTCTGTCGAGTTTTTGAGTGACTTTTCATGTGTTTGACGAATTCTTTGAAGTGAACAGGAAAATTGGAATTTTTTTCTTTTAATTGAGGAAATTGAAGTTATTTTAGTTGACAGTGACGTGAAGGGAAAATTGCGCAATTAATTTTTCAACTCGGAATTATTTTTCATTCGTTTTATTAATGATGTCTTTTTTTTTCTTCAATTACATTTTGATATAAAAAATATATTTGAATTTATGTCAAATACTAAAATATTGAATTTTAATAATAGAAGAATAAAATCAAGGAAAAAGAGGTAAATCAGGGTAAGTCGTTTTTTTTGGTCACTTTTTAAGAATATTTCGAAGACTAAGAAAGTGACGCCTTTCTTATTCTGATATTTTTTTGTAGATCTTTAAATTCTTTACAAAAAAAAATCATGATGGAATTGACCTATCTCGCTTACTTTCCAAAACTTCCTCCAATTTTTTTTTATAAAAAAACAAATTCACAAATACAATAAATAAAATAAATCAATTTTTTTCGTAATTTTTTGGAAATATCTGGGAAATTAAGCGAGATTGAGCAATTTCCCCCGAATTTTCTTCTGTAGCTTTTGAAATTCTCTATAAAAAGATCTGAAGCAAAAAGGGCTATCTCCATTAGCCATTAGAAATTCTCAAAAAAAGATGCGCAAAAAAAATTTAATTACGTTTTTACCTTTTCACTACTGAATTAAAATACATATTTTCAATACTGAATTTGTCAGGGGGTAAGATACGGGAGGGGGGGGGGGTCATCAAAAGAAGAATCCCGCAGTCCTAACGGTCAAAATAAATTCAAAGGCGCATATTCCGCCAGGTGTTCCCCATCGATTCAATCCAGCTCCCTCCACTCCTGCAGTAAAAGTGATAAAATTCAATAATTCCAAAAAATCCGGAAAAAAATCTCGTATCTGATCTGCAGAAACAGTTCAACGTCCAAAAAAATCTCTACTCATCTCCACTCCCATCAACACGAATATTCAATATCCAATATCAGAAACCCTCTGTTCCATCTCAAACTGCCTCACAATATCCGAAAAATCAGATGTCTGCGTTATTCCAGTTTGTGTCAATGATTTTGCGTCTTTAAATGGGGTAAATGTGGCTCGATAAATGATGGGATACAGCTTCTTGCAACCAAGGTGCTCATAAAGATCCTGACTGGCTTTGTTCTCTCTTCGTATCAGAACGAAAGGAATGTAACCCCTGTCAGCTACTGTCTTCATCATGTATCTAAAGAAAAAAAAAGGCAAATCAAGAAAATTGTTTTTCCCTTCATCTAAATATGAGGTCTTAGAATGAAAAGGGCGTATCTCCAAAGTTATCAGAATTTTATGGTGTTTTTGACGTTATTTTAATGAAAATCTTAAGGACTTATGGCTTTTTGTATCTGAGATGTGCTGGAGATACGCCCTTTTCTATATTAATAAGTGGCACTTACGCCACTTTGTTTCTAAGGGGACGATATATTAATTTTAAAAAAAAATGGAAAGATTTCCTTATTTTGTGACTTTTTTTTTTTAGAATATCTTGAAAACATTATAATAATTCTATTATATAATTATTATTATTATATATTATAAATATTATAATTGTTCACAGGGATATTGCGAGATAAAGCGATTTTTGGAATCAATCCTCTTTTGTAGAGAATTTCAAGAGCTACAAGAAAAGAATTGAGGACAAAAAAAGCGTATCTCCATTAGTTTCTGAGATACTACAATGAAAAATAACTAATTCCATTTGTATTATATTTCGTTGTCTTTTATTTATCTCGGAAACTAAGCGAGATAGGGCGATTCCACTCGAATCCTTTTTCTCTACCGAATCTCAAGACCTGAAAAAAAAGGCATAGGTCAAATCGCCTCATCTCGCTTAGTTTCCGCGATATTTTCGAAAAAAATCCATAATTTTTCATCCCAATCAGAATTTTTTTTTCAATATCTCGCAAACTAAGAGAGATAGAGCGATTTCACTTGAATCTTTTTTTTTTCGTAAAAAATTTTAAGAACTGCAAAAAAAAGTCTTCACAAAAATTCACCTATCTCGCTTAATTTCCGAGATATTCTAATAAAATCCCCGAAAAAATCGACGAATTCTGATTTTTACCACTTCTTTATCAAATCTTCGTCTCATAAACAAAAGGGCGTAAGTACTGTGTATAAGCATAGCACTTACGCCCCTCTGTTTCTAAGATGACGAAATTATTAAGTAATCACCTTTTTTTTTGTGAAAAAAAAAAATTTTATGAACAAAAAAATTTTCTACAAAAAAAAAAATTTTTTTTTTTTTTTTAAATTTTTTATAAAAAGTTTCAATTTTTTATAAAAAATTTCACTTTTTTTGGGGAAAAAAAGTCTCCATGAAACTTCACCTTTCTCGCTTAATTCCAGACATATCCAAACGAATTCTCCTAAAAAATCGCCAAAATTTCAATTTTTACCACTTCTTCATCAATTTATTAAGCAATCACCTTGCAATTTTTGTGCCATAGCCCTTCCTCCTGAATTCCGGCTTAGTCTGCATGGAGAACAGAGCTCCATAATAGGACTGCAGCATCCATGCAGCCAATTGTCCATCAACGAAGACTCCAGCTGCCGGTAAAATTTTTATCAACCGAAAAAAGAGCTCTTCACACTCTATGTCTCTAGCTGGATAAAGAGCATAAATTCTTTCAGCATGCTCCGGAAGTAAAGGTTTGATCAGCACTTCTGGATGACCCTCGCTCGATTGATCCTCGATTTGGTCCAGATTTTCGGGATTCTCGCAGGCCCACATGTCGATTACAAGGTCGTCGGTGGTGCCAGTTGTTCCGTAGAGTCGATACAGCTCCTCGGTGATGTCCTGCTTGACAAAAGCAATATCTACGGTTTTGTACCAATTGATGAGGACATCTTCTTCGCGCAGGAGATGAAGTTTATCTTGAGCTGCGGTTGGACAGAAGAGGCCGAAACTCTGGTAGAGCGAGTCATTCTTCTGAAGAGGTCAATAGACATTTAGAAGGGGGGGGGGGGGGATAAAAAATTATTAATGTTGTTTAATTATATTATTTAATAGCAAATAGGGAAAATAAGACGAATTTTTTATTTTTTTGCTGATGGTTTTTTGAGAATATTTCGAAAATCAGTCGAGATAGAGTTTTTTTGCGTTAAGACATCTTTATGAAGAATTTCGAGAGGTAAAAAAAGAAGAACTCATGCAAAATCGCTGTATCTCACTTATTTTCCAAAAGAGATATTTACAAAATATTACAATTGTAATATTTTGTAAAAAGAATTTCGATTTATTCTGTTTTTTTGAAACTGGATATTTTTTCATCATTTTTTTTTTCTAATATTTAGGAAAGTAAGCGAAATAGGACAATATTGTGTTGATCCTTTTTTGGAGCTCTTGAAATATTCTTAAAAAAATAAAAGAGTCTCAGAGTGAAATTGTTCTATCTCACTTATTTTCTGGGATATTCTAAAAAGAAACTCAGCAAAAAAAATCAAGTTTTATCGCTTCCCTATTAAATTAATTAATTAATTATTCAATTAATTAATCAATTCACTCATTTACTCACAGAAAAACTTGTTGCAGGAAAGTGCAAACAGAGAGCAATCTCCGGCCAGCCATCAGCAACATAAAAATGAAACTCCCAAACCTTGTTCTTCATATACGTCAATACTGTCTGATGAAACTGCAAAAAAAATCAGCATAAAGAGAATCATCGACACAATATTCTATCATTTTGCTTCCGGATGGAAGCTATGTAATCATCAGAATTTTCGATTGTAATTTTCTTAATAGAAGATACTTAAAATTATCTAAATAGAGAGAAAATGATATTTTTAGCGCATGTCTGTGTGTGTGTATGTCTGTATGTGCATAAAAGTCTCAATTACAGCAAAACGGTTTATATAGAAAAATTTCATATTTCATATTTTTTTTTTTTGGTGCAAAGAACGTCGTGAAAAAAATTGAAAAAATTCAGGATGAATGTAGGCGTGCTAAACCATTTTTCTGAATTTTTTCAGATTTTTCGAAAAAAGTACCGCTTTTTTAAAATTCTTTTAGAAAATTAAGTCTTCGTTTAAAGATTAAACTTAATTCTGCTGAGATTGAAAATTTTTGTTCATATTTTTTAAAATGAAGAGTGTTACGAGAAAATTTGAAAAAATTGGACGAAAATCGGGATGTATTGGAGCATCGTCCTGAATTATTTCAGATTTTTTAAAAGAGGCGCCGCTTTTTTGCTTCCAAATAGAAGCTATGTAATCATCAGAATTTTCGAATTGTAATTTTTTTTAATAGAAGATACTTAAAAGGATCTAAATAGAGAGAAAATGATATTTTTAGCGCATGTCTGTGTGTGTGTATGTCTGTGTGTGCATAAAAGTCTCAATTACAGCAAAACGGTTTTATAGAAAAATTTCATATTTTGTGGAAAACTTCTTCTCGACGAAGTCTATTTTTTAAGCTTTATTTGAAAAGAATCCGATCGATACTTTTTGAGATATGTCCATTTTTCGAAAATCAGTTTTTAATGGAATTTCTGGAAACTATTGAACTGATGTTATTTATACTCATATATTATCTCGAGATTTGTATCAGTTAAATGCCTGTGAATTTTGAGCTTATTTGCATGATTAGTTCTCGAGTTATTGGCGTTTTAATGAATTTCTTCAAAATTTGATATTTTGATGATGGTTTGAAAAAAGTTGTATCAATTCCATTCGGAAGCATATTGCTAAAGTATTAGCAGGAAAAGCTATATCAGTTGGAAAGCCATACTATTATCCACTTGTTTCTTCATAATCACATCGGAGACCTGAAGCGAATTCCAATAAAAAATATGAGTTACTATCAATTTTTTTTTGAGTTTTTTTTAGAAAGTTTACCTTGAGTGATTCTGGTAAATATTCACTGAGAACTTCTAGGAGTGAGGGAAGTTCTTCATCTGCTACTAGCCGAAAGTTTCTGCCCTTTTTTATTGGTCCGAGGCTCTCCATTCTAATAAAAAATCAATTTAGAATACTGATCAATTTTTTAAAATTAGTATTTTATTGATAGGAGATTCTTCATAATTTTTCTGTCGTGAAATGGGCGTCACGGGTTAAAAGTGGATTTTAAGGATAATTGGGAGGTACAATCGGAGAAAAAGTTAATTTTTTGTATAAAATCGTTAATAACAATCTATACAAGATGAAATTCTCAAATTTGATTCAGTGAATCTGTGAAGAATGTAATGAGAAATAAAATAAGCCCTTGAAACCAAAAATTAATTGAAAATTGAAAAATTTTCATTATTTTTTACATTCCTTTGAATCTTAAAAAATTTGAAAAATGTAGAAAATAATGGAAATTTCTTAATTTTCAATTAATTTTTTGTTTTTAGGGCTTATTTTATTTCTCATTACATTCTTTACAGATTCACTGAATCAGATTTGAGAATTTCATCTTGTATAAATTGTTATTAATCATTTTATATGAAAATTTAACTTTTTTCCGATTGTACCTCACAATCATCCTTAATTCAATAGAAGATGTGAAACAGGAATTTTTTTATTCTTCATTTTTTTTTCGATGAATATCTCGGAAATTAAGTGAGATAGGCCGATTTTACCCTAATCCCTTTTTTTAGAGAATTCTCACAGCTGAAAAAAAAAAGGGATTGTGACAAAAAAAGCCTATTTCCATTATTTTCCAGAATATCCTCAAAAAACAAAGTGAAGAAAAAAATCTTGAAGTAAATCTAAAAAAATTTTGAGTAATGAAAATTGTTTAAAATCCGTAAAACTATTCGAGATAAGATTTTTTTGATGATTCCATTGAAAAATGGGAAATTTTCCGGTAAAAAACATGTGTTATAATTGATTTTCCCAAAAATTCGACTGATTTGGGTTTTTCAAATTTTTTCAAAAAATGCTGTTTTTTAAAAAAATACCTCTGACTGTTACTGCAGTATTTTTCTTTACAACTATTAAAGATTAATTGATAACTCGTTGACTAATCCCGAAAATGTCCTACAAACTTGTTGAACTCTATAGTCAAGGTGTTGACTACTAGACTCCTTTGACAATACTTGATGACTACTCATTAAAGACTTATTGAAGTCTAATACTACGAAAATAATAAACTGACGAAAATTGAACGCAAAAGAGGGGAGAGGGGTAATTCTCCTTGTTTATAGCTCAGAAAATGAGGAATTTCGTTCATAATTACTTGCCCTTTCTCCTCGTTATCGAATTCTTGTGTTATGACAATTTGAAGAAGAAAAATCCACAAAAATCTAAAAAATTTCAAAAAATCACCTTTTTTTATTGAAAAAGAAAACCACTCTTTTTTTTTATTTAAAAAAAAATCAACTTTTTTTTTTCATTTGTAAAAAGGAACAACCCTTTTTTTTTGGAAAAAAATCAACTCTTTTTTTTTATTAAAAAAAAATCAACTTTTTTTTTTTTGTAAAAAAAATCAACTCTTTTTTTTTATTTAAAAAATGAACTTTTTTTTTTTATTTAAAAAAAAAATCAACCCCGACACATGTGTTCAACTCAAAATTACCTCAGCTTTTCAACCAAATCATCAAAAATTCCCTATCTCAAACCCTTTCCTTGCAAAACCCACATTTTATCCAATAAAAATCCACGAATTTCAATAATTTTTTGAATTAATCCATTGAAATTCAATTATAAACGTTTTATTTAACTTTTGCAGATGCACCAACACTATCTTGTTGTTCTGGACTCTCGAAAAATTGCAACTTGAAGCACTGTAACGGTTTCTCCTTTTTTCCTTTATGAAGATCCAGGGATAACTGACAGCTTTAGTTTTGAAGACAATTTTTTCGGGGGCTTTGAGAGAAGGGTTCTTTTGAAATAGAAGAGGTGGTTGCTATTTTCCCATCAGTTCAGTTGAGGCAATCCTATTGGTTGTTTAGAAGTATACATGTAGAGATGAGTGCAGATGGAACAGGAGCGAAATATTCGAGCTCTTTCGATTAAGGAAAATCATTAAAAAATAGACTGCTGAGGTAAAATGATTGAGGATTTTTTTTTGCAAATAAGGAGTTTTCAAAAAATTCTGAAAAAATTTGAGAAAGTGGTCGGAGATGTCTACGATTTTACTGAATTTTTTCAAATTTTTCGGTAAAGGACTTTGGTCTTAACAAAAATCCTAAAACAGAACAATTTTTTTTCTAAGTTTCTAAGTTTCGAAAATTTACTTTAATTATCATTATTTCTATTTTTGATAGGTGGTGATGATTTTGGAGGAGGGGGGATTTTTTGGGGGGGGGGGGGGGGGTCATGAATAATTAGAAGGCCAAGACCTCCGGCTACAGCAAGAATGCGGAATTTCAGAATCATCGAAATTATCAAAATTTATGTAATATTTTGAATAGATGTAATTTTAGAAGGTTTTAGTTATTTTTTTAATTTTCTAAAATTATTTCTTTAGTTTTAGTCAATTACTTGGTAATTTTGTTTGGATTACAGTTGGAATGTGAGTCTTATTAGAATTGGAATAATTGGGAATCAATTAAAATAAGGGGAAAACAAAAATAAAGTGGAGAATTGTTTTTTTTTTCAAAGTGAAGGGCTTCATCAGAAATTCTGGAATGATGTAATCACATGGAAGAATGTTCTCAAATTTTTCTTCACATTTTTTTTCCGTAAAAGGCCTTGTAATCAAATACTCGAATTGCCAAACATATTAACTAGCTGTTAGAAACATTTATTATTTCGTAATTATGATAATGAGAACTTTCAATTTATCATAATTATTTTCAATTTGATTAAAAAAAATTCTTTATCTTTGTTATTCATTCAAAAAAAAATAACAACTCAGCAGTGAAGGAATCTATTTCGTCTTGTGAAGGAATCTATTTCGTCTTATTTTTATTTTTTGAGAATAACTGCTTTTTTGCAGTTTTCGAAATGTGTCCGACACTTGTTCTTCAAGGAAATCCAAGTAACAGGTCCAAATGATCTATTTTTTCTTCTAAGTTATCATAAATATTCTAATTATTCCAATTTCGTAACATTTTATCGATATTAAAAAGATGTCCACGATAATGAATTGTGATTGAATAATATTATAAATATCCAATATTGTTCCGAATTTGAATTACGCGGTTCCAGCATCCAGGACTGGCATTGGAGGATCCTCGGATTTTAAATACCAATATTCCCGCCATTCATGTTTTCATGTAATTAATTGGATTAATCGTCGCTATTTGTCCGGAAACAGGCGTTTTTTATGATTTGAAAAATTAATAGACACTCTGACGAACAAGAATATATATAGTTATATAAGGAAAAAATAGATCTGTTACCATGAATTGTTGCAGTGAAACTGAAACTGAATCTCGCTTATGGAGTTCTAATGTTAATTTAATTCTTTTCAAAAATTACTTTTGCCTCAATTTGTCCCGGTAACATGGGGTAAAGTGAATTTTAAAAGAATCTCCTCATGCTACTCTATCGAAAGTAACCAAAATTGAGAGGGAAAAAATAAATTATCGCAACTACTTAGATATTTTTAAAGTCAGCAGACATCCGACAATTTTTAATATTCTTTTTTCTTAACAAATGGATCATTTTATAAAAATCAAAATATGCGCAAGTAGAAAATTAAAAAAAGCTATCAGTGCAAATTTTTTTTCATAACAATTCATTTATTAACAAAAATTCAAAAAAAAAATCAGATATATGGTAATTTAATTTTTTATTACTGATTTCATCGTCATCAACAAATTTTTGTTTTATTTATTTATTTATTTATTTATTTCAAATAACTGTCTCCCAGGGTAATTTCCCTATGACAGTGGAGATACATAATTTGACATTAGCACTTACATTTGATAATGAACATAAATAGTGGCAATAATTGATACAATAGTGTATTCTTAATCTTATCACATTTTCAAAATACAGAGAAACAAATTGGATTGGCGTATCATATATGAACACTGACAGAGCAAACAACAATGCTTTAAACTTCGATATGAAACTCCCTAAGTTTAAATTTAAGTTTAAGGATTTTTATTAACATAGTATATAACAATAAGTACAGTACACTGAGAGAAAAAAATTCGGATCTCAAAGAGATGTATTTTGTGCAAGTAAATATGAAAAGTTTGTCTCAAAAAAGCTTTGACCATCTATATCTATATCTATAGAAAATTAGTACATTTACTTGAACAAAATACATTTCTTTGAGAATAGGAATTTTTCTTCTCTGTGTATATATATACAGTCTTACAATTTCTAATGATATTCGTAGCCTCAGCCCTTAGGCCTTTACATACACATTTAAGTGATTTTTATTTTGCGATTTCATGAAGGAGTCTGAGTGATTTATTGACGTTAGCAATGGAGAAAAGTATTTGTTTAAAAAACCCCATATCACATGGAATTCCCTGAGTTTCATGGCATTTTGTAAAAATATATATATAGATTTTTCAAATTATCTCGGGTCTTGGAACTGTCATTTACAAGACTTATCATTAGATTTTGACACTCGGCTGAACTAAAAAAGATAATGGCTCGTCATCAACAAATGTCTTCTATATTAAAAATAAAAAAAACCATTGAAATCAAAGAATACCGCGAAGAATGTTGCTCTTTCAAATCTCGAGCTCCCCCCCCCCCTTCCCTAAAATTCCCCCTCTCTAATTGCCACATCTTTCACACCTCCGCCATCTTGATTTTAGTACAGTCCCGTGCGTGCGTGTGTGTGTGTGTGTCTGTTGTGCATTGTGTCAGATCAAAAAAATTCAAAAATTCCTTTTCTCCGTTAGTGTCCAACAATTCTTCCTCGATCAAAGATATCAGCCTTGTGACAGCCCCTAAAATCGAGTCTCACCCAAGTTTCAAAAATTCCCTAAACCTACCTAATCTACACCTCTAAAAAAAAATCCGTGACCTAACCTCATTTACTTTCTCCTCGCAAAGAAGAAATTCCCCTCAAAACTCATGTGTTTCCCCTCAAATTAACCCCCCTCCCCTCCCCCCTCGACCCGTTCATTTTCAAAAAAATCCGAAACCTAACCTCATTTACTTTCTCCTCGCAAAGAAGAAATTCCCCTCGAAAATCATGTGTTTCCCCTCAAAGTAACCCCCCCCCCCCCCCTCTCCTCCAGACACACACACAAAAATGTTTTTTCCAATCGGTTGGCCGCGAGTGATAAACCCGGTGGACTCCAATGGAATCACGCAGATCGTCTGCAACAGGGACAAAATCCTATTTGCCTTACTAACTCCTGATGCACTTGGTATATGGTACTGCAAGCCATGTGTACCAATTGTATTTAGCCGCAGATCATCAGACTGTCTTGAGAAATATGGGGAGAATGTGCTTGTCCAATGGAGACCGGACTCGAGTATGCTGGTGATAGGCACGTCAGACAGTTACCTGCTCTTCTACAGATTAAGGTAGTAGGGAACTTGAATGGAAGCTATTTAAGCACAGGGTGGCGATTGACCTGGAAAACCTGGAAAAGTCAGGGAATTTAGAATTTCTGGAATAGTCAGGGAAAAGTCAGGAAATTTTAGTGTTAGTCAGGAAAATTTGCAGTTTATTCTTAATATTTGTGGACATACGACCTCAGTAATTCATTTAATTGTTAAAGGTGGCCTTTTAGATCTCTGCGGATACCTAAAAAAACACGTTTAACTATTAAAAGTAGTTTATTTTTTATTATTTCCATATTTTTAAAAGTTACAGGTAGTTAATTGAAAGAAATTGAACTTTTCGATTAGTCGGAAATCTGCAAAAAAAATTAAGAGAAAATCACAATTATACAAATTCAACGCAGTTTCGGGTATTATTGTTGAATTCTAATTTAAAAAATTGTTTTCAGGAATAACTAAGAATTTTAACGTATATTTAAATAATTTTTTTCTTTCTAGGCCCTGGAATTTTATTTTTAGTCAGGGCAAAGTCAGGGAATTTTGAAATTAGTTTCCAGTCGCCACTCTGAATCATCAGAATTTTCGATTGTAATTTTTTTAATAGAAGATACTTAAAATGATCTAAATAGAGAGAAAATGATGTTTTTAGCGCATTTCTGTGTGTGTGTGTATCTTTGTATGTGCATAAAAGTCTCAATTACAGCAAATCGGTTTTTATAGAAAAATTTCATATTTTGTGGAAAACTTCCTCTCGACGAAGTCTATTTTTTAAGCTTCATTTGGAGAGAATCTGATCGGTACTTTTTGAGATATGTCCATTTTTTGAAAATCAGTTTTTAATGGAATTTCTGGAAACTATTCAACTGATGTTATTTATACTCATATATGGATGGTAATAAGCAATAACGTCTTGATCAACATTTTTTTTGAAATTTTGTAGATGATATATTTGGGTTCAGGAATGCTTGTTTATTGAAAATACACATTCAAGAATTTTTTTTTTTAATGTTGTTTAAGACGCTATTGCTTATTACTGTCCATATTATATCGAGAGTTGTATCAGTTAGATGCCTGTTAATTTTGAGCTTATTTGTAGGGCCGAGACGTTGGTGTACGGTTTGATCTAGGATGAAGCTGCCTCTGAATCAAACACATTCTGAATGATTATGAATGTTAAACTGACGCTTATAAACGTCAAACTGACTTTATGAGCGTTCAAAACTCTTAAAGGAACTTCCAGAGGAACTTTCAGAGAAACTTTTAGGGGAACTTTTAGAGGAACTTTTCAGGGAACTCGTAGAGTAACTCATCACGATGAATAATAATATCCAAATGTTGATCAATTCTTCAAATTATTGGGAAACACGAATTCTTTAACATTTATAAAGTCAGTTCAACGTTAATAAATGTCAATTTTGCATTAATAACCATTCAAAAACTGAAGAAATGGTTTTATAGAGCCTTACCATTTCGAATCGTACAAAAGAAAAGATAAAAATAAAAACACTCGATCAATACTCATCAGTCATTATTTGGAAAACAATATTTGAAAAAACCATAACTGTCTTAACAATGCATGTCGTACATACGACTTTTTTTGTAAAACCGCAACTTTCTAATGTTATCGTTCGTTTATTGATGAAATATAATACCCAATATTGTACTCAGGCTTTATCAATCAAACAAACACATAGAAAAAGAAAAAAAAACATTCAAAATGGGTTTTATTTATAGGCAACTCCAGCCTAGATCAAACCTTACACCTCGGCCCGACTTATTTGCATGATTAGTTCTCGAGTTATTGTCGTTTTAATGAATTTCATCAAAATTCGATATTTCGATGATGGTTTGAAAAAAGCTGCATCCCTTCTATTCGAAAGCATATTGCTAAAGTATTAGCAGAAAAGGCTATATCAGTTGGGAAGCAATACTATTATCCACTTGTTTGTTCCTTCTAGTGACACGAGCGGAGATAATCATGGGCTGTACGAGCAGAAAGACTCGCCGGTTACGAGTCTCAGGAGAGATTCCGCTGAACTCTTCATCAAGGAGGTCATCCCGTCTTTGAATCTGGTCTTCGTCATGCCGGTTTGGATCGATGGTGGAATCAGCTCGTTAGTCTGTATAAGAGACGAATTAATGGTCGCGACGAAGACGAGCCACATCGTCAGGCAGAAGTGGGAGGGAACTGCTAATAGGGACTATTCTTTGGACCTCCGGAGGATCCCTTTCAGTGTGGATCAGCAGATTTCGACTGTTGCCGTTCCGATCACGGAGAATAACGTCTTTGTGACGGATATCGAGTACTCGCCGTTAGTTGGGGGATTCGCGATCGTTTTGAGCAATGGGAAGGCCGCTTTTTTAACAGCTCAATCGCTGAAATTCGATCCGAATCAGGTGCAGGGGATATGGGCGAGGGGCCTGGATGATGCTGCTTGTGCTGCTGTTAATCATAAGTATAGGTAATTTTCAAAATAATTTTGGAAAGTTTGGAAAACATTCTAAATGGGAAAAATACTGATTTTTGAGAAATTATGTGGGGGAAGCGAGATTGCTGGAATTCAATTTCGAAAAGTACTGAAATTTTTTAAAATTCTAGAAAATTTTACATTGTTTCAAAATATTGAATTTTAAGGAATTGCTGGAATTCAATTTAGAAATTTTTTGAACAGTTTTCGAAAATAATTTTCAAAAATAATTTCAAAAATTTTGTAAAATTTCAAATTGGAGAAAAACAGACTAATTCTTTTTTCCTCTTGTTTTTTCTCTACAAATTGGGAAGAAATACTGACTTTAAAGAAATTGCTGAAGTTCAATTTGGAAAGAATCTGAAAATTGAAAATAATTTCAAAAATTGGGGAAAAAATATCGATTTTCAAAAAATTGTCGGAGTTCAAATTGGCATTTTTTTGATGATTTTTCTCAAATAATTTTCAAAAATAATTTCAAAAATTCTAAAAAATCTCAAAATACTAATTTGTTTTTTTTTTCTTTTTTCATTCTTCATAAATTGGGGAAAAATAGTATTTTTGAAATACTGATCTCAAAGAAATTATTAAACCTCAATTTAGAATTTTTTTAAAAATTTTCAAAAATATTTCTTAAAATAATTTCAAAAATTCTCAAATTTAAAAATAAATACTACTTTTTTTTCTCTCTTTTTTTTCATAAGTACAGGTTGATTGCGTTTGGAAGGGTGGACTCGGAGGGGGTAGTCTATTACGTCGATGAGACCACTGGAGCATTGGAAATATCGCATACCCTGAGCTTAGAATCAAAGGACTATCCAGGAAGACCCGGAAAAGTGGAGTGCATCAGGTGGACCCCGGATTCCTGCGCTATTGCTCTCGCATGGGAGAGTGGAGGATTGGCAATTTGGAGTACTTTTGGGACTCTGCTTCTCTGCACTTTGAAATGGGATTACGGACTTCATGTTGATCTTGCTAGGGACAATCCGCTGCACATCAAGACTATGGAATGGAGCGCGGAAGGGTATCAGTTGTGGATGCTGAGAGAGGAGAAATCTGCAGATTTGGGGGAGGAGAATGGAAACGAAAGAGGAAAGAGAAGTGTCGTGCAGATGGATTTCGTTAAAAGTCCATTGACTGTTAATCCGTGCATGGTGAGTAGAGGATTCAATTAAAGTTTTTTTTTTTTTCAATTATTATTCAATTAAAGTATCGGGAATTTTTGGAGAATATCTTGGAAAATGAAGGAGATACGCCCTTTTCATTGAGAAGGAGGATTAGAGCTAAATCACGCTATGTCGCTTAATTTCCGAGATATTTTCAACTAACTCGCCGGAAAAAAACGGTTTTCTAGTTTTATAACAGTTTTTTAAGAATGATTGGGAGGTACAATCAGAAAAAAAGTTGAAATTTTGTATAAAATCGTTAATAACAATTTATACAAGATGAAATTCTCGAATATGATTCAGTGAGTCTGTAAAGAATGTAATGAGGAATAAAATAAGCCCTTGAAACAAAAAATTGATTGAAAATTGAAAATTTTTCATGATTTTTTACATTTTTTCAAGATTTAAAGGAATGTAAAAAATAATGAAAATTTCTCAATTTTCAATTAATTTTTTGTTTCTAGAGCTCATTTTATTCCTAATTACATTTTTTTACCGATTCACTGTATCAGGTTTGAGAATTTCATCTTGTATAAATTGTTCTTAACGATTTTATACGAAAACTCAACTTTTTTCACTATTGTACCTCTCAATCATTCTTAAATAAATGTCGGAGATTGAATGAGATAGTGAAATTTGATGCGATGAAAGGGCGTATCTCCTTTAGTTTACAAGAAATTCTCAAAAGAATATTTTACTTGTTCATCATTCATTTTTCTCAAATATATCGGAAACTAAGCGAGATAGAGCGATTTTATCTCATAATTCCTCTCTGCAGCTCTCAAAAATTCGCCTCATCTCGCTTCCTCTCCGCATAATTCCCTTAAGAAATTTTACCTATTTTTTCTTGTAAGAAAAACGCTTTTTCATCAATTTTTCACTTTTCCAGGGACATGGACACTTATATCTTCAAGGAGAGGACCGCCTGTACCTGAACTTGGGTGGTGTATCAACAGACACTCCCGGTTTCCACTTAACAAATGACGTACCAAGTGATCCATCATCTCAAACACTAGCTGGATCGAAGCAGTGGCTAGTTGTTCCAATTCCAAGTACCTATACCGGTTCAAACTGGCCAATCAGAGTGAGTATCCTGAAAAATAAAAAACTCCATTCAATTTAGTAGTGACGCGGTTAAACAGAATATCTCTATTTCTTACTCTAATTTTTCTTCAAATATTTCAGAAAATAATGGACATACGCCTTTTTCACTTTCGTATTTTCCTTAAACTCCCGAAATTCGTTAAAAAAAAAAGATTACGGCCAAAAAAGGCGTATTTCCATTACTTTTTCGAAATATTTGAGAAAAACTGAGTAAAAAAATGCAGTAGTGACGAGGTAAAAAGGATGATTCAATTTTTTATTTTTGTGGAGAATTTCGAGAGCTACAAAAAGATAGATTATGATTAAAAGGGCGTATCTCCATTAGTTTTCGAAATATTTGAGAAAAAATTAATGATAAAATGAGGAATTCTCCTATTTTAGTTCTTTTCTTCTTCATTTTTTTAAAGAATATTTCGAAAATTAATAGAGATACGCCTTTTTCACCCCCAAATCCTTTTTTTTACCTCTCGAAATTCTCTTTGGAAGAAGATAAGAGCAAAAAAAGGCGTATCTCCATCATTTTTCGAGATATTTTTTTTTTTTATAAAAATGACAAGAAAAATTGATTTATCCTCTTTTACCTCTTCGCTAATGAATTTAGTAATTAAATTAATGATTTAATGAGCAAAAGACAGCCTGATGATGCTTTCAACCGTATATATAGTATACTGCGATAGATAACGAGGGGCTGAGCATTGCAGTGGCTGGAAGAACTGGACTCGCGCATTATTCGCTAGCTTCAAGAAAGTGGAAACTCTTTGGGAATGAGACACAAGAGAGAGACTTCATCGTCACTGGAGGACTGCTCTGGTACCAGGGATTCATGATTGCCAGCAGTTATTCACTCCTCGAGGACAAGGACGAGATAAGGATCTATCCGAGAGACACTAGACTCGATAATAGTTATGTGAAGACATTCAGAATGCCCTCGCAGGTTCTTCTGCTTAATACAATGAGGGAGAGACTCCTCACGTTTTGTGCTAATGCTCAAGTCAGCATTTTCGACATGACGCTCGAAGGTGCAGAAGGTAAATTTCATTTTTTCCCGAATTTCTTAAAGAAAAAGTGGCGCAAAATGATTTAGGATTTTTTTTTTTAATGAAAGAGTTCGCAGAAAAATTTGAAAAAATTACACAATGATGGAAACATGCTGGAGCATCTTCTCAATTTTTTGCAAATTTTTTTATTGAGTCCTTCAGCTCGAAAAAAAATCCTCGATCATTTTAGTGAAGAATTCCAAAAAGTAAGGCAAAATGATCTAGAATTTTTCTTTCCGGTAAAAGATTCCGCGGAAAAATCGGAAAAAATTACATAATAATGTAGACATATTGGGCCGTATCCTCGATTTTTTGTTGATTTTTTAAAGGAGTCCTTCATCTCGAAAAAAATTCCTCGATCATTTTGCCGAAGGCGTTCAAAAAGTGGAGCAAAATGATCTAAGATTTTTTTTTCGATCTAAAGACTCTGCGGAAAAATCTGAAAAAATTATCCAAGAATGAAGACATGTTGGAGTATACTCTCAAATTTTTTCAGATTCTTTCATCGAGTTCTTCAATTCGTAAAAAATTTATGGATCATTTTGCTGAAGATTTTCAAAAAGTTCGTCAAAATAATCTAAAAATTTTGTTTCTCATGAAAGACTCTTAAAAAAAATTCGAAAAAATTACACAACAATGTCGACATGTTGGAGCATATTCTCAAATTTTTCCAGATTTTTCCACGTAGTCCTTCATCCCGAAAAAAATTCCTAGATCATTTTGCCTCAAGGGTTCATCTCCCCCACTCTCCTCCACCAAAAATTTCAACTAATTCAATTAATCTGTGTTCAATCCTAATCTTTATAGTCTTACTATCTAAAAAGATTAGATATGCTCTCAATATTAATCTCGAAATTTCCTAATTTTTATCTCGCACTAATTTAATTTAATTCCTCTTTTTTAAAGGCTCTGGGAGTATTGAACTGACCCGCACCCAAATAGTCGACATATCCGGTCTCTGTGTTCATCCCGCCTGTGTCGTAAGTGCGACACTGACTACAATCAGAGCAGAAACCGCTGGGAGTCACCCCCACCCCGAGAGTCTCCTCCTCAACGTATCCGGACGTCTCCTCATGGTCCAGCGAGAGCACTGCACGAATAATTCGGAGGTCCTTTTCACGTGCAGTGCGCCGAATGTCCTCGCATCCTGCGTGGAAAACGTTTGGGTGCCCTCGAGATCGCGCAGAGATAAACCGCACTTGACAGAAGCACTTTGGCTCTTCTGTGGAGCCCATGGAATGCGCGTCTGGCTTCCTCTATTTCCACGAAATCACCAGGACAACGCGCACACCTTCATGAGCAAAAGGATCATGCTGCCGTTTCATTTAAGGATTTATCCTTTGGCGATTCTCTTCGAGGACGCTATTATCCTTGGAGCGGAAAACGACACGGTCCTCTACACTTCAGACACCAACTCCCCCTTTTCTTTCCCATTTTCGCTTTTAGAATTGACGAGTCAGGTCTATCTTCATCAAATTTTGAGACAGTTGATTCATCGGAACTTGGGCTATCATGCTTGGGAAATCGCGCGATCGTGCGCTGGTAGGTATTTTTTTAGGTATTTTGTTGATTAGGGGAAATTGGGGGTCTTCTAGGGGAATTGATAATTCGATAAAGAAAAGATTAAAAGGATAGGATAATAAGTAGGGGTGTGCGAGTAATTCGAATCCACGAATTATTTGTAAAGAATCGAATATTAATATTCGATTCGAAATTTGAATCGACTAATTCGAATTTTCGAATTATTCGTACCGAATCGCATCTTAATATTCAATTCGAAATTTGAATCGACTAATTCGAATTTTCGAATTATTCGAATTTGTTAGAATAATTCCAATTTTTTGGAATAATTCGAATTTTTTGGAATAATTCGAATTTTTGTGAATAATTCGAATTTTCGAATAATTGGAATTTTCGAATAATTCGAAAATTCTAATTTTTTTGAATAATTCGAATAATTTGAAAATTTTCTTGAATAATTCGAATTTTTGAATAATTCGAATTTTCAAATTATTCGAATTTTCAAATTATTCGAATTCTTGAATAATTCGAATTTTTGAATAATTCGAATTTTTTTCAATAATTTGAATTTTTAGACAATTTGAATTTTTTGGAATAATCCAAATTTTTGAATAATTCGAATTTTTGAATAATTCGAATTTTCGAATAATTCGAATTTTCGAATAATTCGAATTTTTGAATAATCCGAATTTTCGAATAATTCGAATTTTAGAATAATTCGAATTTTCAAATTATTCGAATTTTTGAATAATTCGAATTTTCAAAAAATTTGCATTTTCGAACAATTCGAATTTTCGAATAATTCGATTTTTTTTGAATAATCCAAATTTTGGAATAATTCGAATTTTTGAATGATTCGAATTTCTCGAATAAGTCGAATTTTTTCAAATAATTCGAACTTCTCGAATAATTAAAAAATTTTCGAATTCCATTATTTTCCAAAATATACTTTAAAAAAACGGATTTGTAAAAAATTCAGCAGTGAAATGAAGAAAAAAAATAACTCAATTTTTCTTTCTCATTTTCAGCTCTTCCCTACTTTCCGCACTCCCTGGAGCTCCTCCTTCACGAGGTTCTGGAAGAGGAGGCAACGAGCAAGGAGCCCCTGCCTGACGCCCAGCTTCCCTCAATCGTCGAGTTCATCCGAGAATTTCCAGGAGTTTGGGCGAGAGCTGTCGTCCAATGCGCTAGAAAAACGGAGATTGCTCTTTGGCCCTACCTCTTCTCCGTTGCTGGACCTCCGAAGAAGCTCCTCCAAGACTGCCTTCAGAGGCAGCAGTTGGACACCGCTGCTAGTTACTTGATAATTCTCCAGAATTTGGAGCCTTCGACTGTTAGCAGACAACATGCGACTCTGTTATTAGACGCAGCACTGGAGCAGGGAAGATGGGAGCTGTCTAGGGACCTGGTGCGATTTTTAAGAGCGATAGACCCCAATGATGTTGAGTCTCCAAGGACTTCTTGGGGCGGAACCGCTAAATTGGCTGGACCTCCACCAACACCATCGGTTTCTCCACATGAGGAGGACCTTTCTCTCGTCCTTGGGACGATGCAGGTACATAAATAGAAAACAAAAAAAAAATGATAATTCAACTATTAATTAATTAAATAACTACATAACTATATAACTATAACTAAATAAATTAATCAAATTAACTATTTATCATCATGGACGACAAAAATGACAACGAAAATGATAATGATCTTATATTTAATATATTAATTTTCAAGAATTTATGGGGCAAAAACTGATTTTCAGAAAATGGGCTATAGGTATTTGAAAAATTGAGGAAAAAAAAATTTGAACCACATAAATCGATGAGAAATAATCTGACCTTTCATTTGAGATCAACTCCACGTTGCTAGGATCAACAGAATTAGAGATATCGCTGAAAAAGTGAATTTTTTCGATTTTCGAAAGAATGACCTCTTCAAAAATTGTCTAAAACGTAAAATTTCCGAAAAATCTAAAAAAATGAATTTTGACACATGTTTTCCACACAAAATTCTCTCAGCTTTCCAATAGAATCATTAGAAAATCTCTATCTCAAACGGTTTGATTGGAATATATCAATTTTACCCATTTCCCCCTGATAATTAAAAAAAATCATAAACAAGTGGATAATAGTATTGCTTTCCAACTGATATAGCTTTTTCTGCTAATACTTTAGCAATATGCTTCTGAATGGAAGTGATACAACTTTTTTCAAACCATCATCAAAATATCAAATTTTGAAGAAATTCATTAAAACGCCAATAACTCGAGAACTAATCATGCAAATAAGCTCAAAATTCACAGGCATCTAACTGATACAACTCTCGAGATAATATATGAGTATAAATAACATCAGTTCAATACTTTCCAGAAATTCCATTAAAAACTGATTTTCGAAAAATGGACATATCTCAAAAAGTACCGATCGGATTCTCTTCAAGTAAAGCTTAAAAAATAGACTTCGTCGAGAGGAAGTTTTCCACAAAATATGAAATTTTTCTATAAAACCGTTTTGCTGTAATTGAGACTTTTATGCACACACAGACATGCGCTAAAAATATCATTTTCTCTCTATTTACATCATTTTAAGTATCTTCTATTAAAAAAATTACAATCGAAAATTATGATGATTGCATAGCTTCCATTCGGAAGCAAAAGCAAAAATGAGCAACACTAAAAAAAAAGAAGAAAAAAGGCAAAAAAACCTAATCAATTCCACAATTTTACTTTGCAGGTCTCCAGGAGCAGGAGCTACAGCACGACAGCCACCCCAAAAATCCAGTACGACGCCTCCACCAAAGAGCCCTCTCCCGCCTCTTCGATGCTCGAAAAAACCCGAAACGCTGTCATGAGACGAAAAAAGTCTCTCCCCAGCGTAAAACCAGAAAAGAGCGACAACAAAGAGGGATCCGCCGAAGAGTTCTTCATCGACGTCATCCTCCAAAGACACGCACGACGCCTCCTAACCGCCCGAAGACTCGCAGATCTCGGCCGTTTCGCTGCGCGTCTTGATTTTCATCTCGTCACTTGGCTCGCGAGAGAAAGAGAAAGAGCCTCGCGAATCGACGACTTCGTCGTTGCTCTCAAAGCAGTTCACGAGGACTTCTGCTTCCCTTATCCAACAGTATCCCTCTCAAATCTCCAAAAATTCAGAAAATCGAGTCACTCATCCAGATCGCGGTCCATCAGTTTGGAGATTTCTGAGAGTCAAAGCATCGAACAGGTCCAGAATTTAACGGATTTACCGTCAGACAGTGGATACACGAGTCTTCCGAGTACCAGACCACCTTACGCGAGTCTCGTGTCTCCGGTTGCGAGTTTGGAGACACAGTTTCCGGTTGCAGAAGCGAAATTGACGCCGCGGATGATGCAGGATGCTGCGAGTGTCTTGAGCGACACTTCGACGACGTGGAGGGATGATGTGGAATCGATTGTGGGGACGGTCTGTTGGGTGGACCCGGTAGAGCCAACGGAAGTGCATTCCACTTCGCCTTCTGGACCGACGAATAGGGCCGAAGTGCAGCTGAGATACTTGCTGCAGCTGTTTTTGGAGGCTGGGTGCATCGGATGGGCGGCAGTGCTGGCCACGGTTCTGAGGGACGTTTCGGCAATGGCGAGGACGGTTCGAGCGGCTCATGCTCCCATGCAGACGCTGGAGTCGATCGTCAATTTGAGGTAGACGGGCAAACTCGAGAATACGTCAACTCCTTTTTTTTTTTATCAAAGATATTTTTTTTTACATTTTCTGAATTTTTTCATAATTTTCAAATTTTTTTGTGTGGTTCATGAGATCTATAAGGATTTTTTTCAGAGCGAAGGACTCTATGAAAAAATCTGAAAAAATTTGAAGAGATGCTCTGGCATGTTTTCAGTGTTGCTGAATTTTTTCAGATTTTTTTGTAGAAGCGCCTTTCCGCCAAAAATTCTTGAACATAATAGATTCAGCAAAATGCTTTTCCCCCCTTCTTCACAAGCTGAAGATAAGTTTTGAATAGTTTAATCACTCTTCCGGGTAAAATAAAGCATCTTTCCCCAAATTATCAACAATTAATCAGAATCTGAACCCCTAAAATCCTCTTTTTCTCTGTTTCATCTCTCTACTCTAAGGGATGGATTACTGACGCTCACGAAGTGGTCGCACTCAGAATGTCTCGGATACAGAAGCTTCTTATCCGGTCTCCAGACGCAGAATTCGCTCCTCAATCGTCTGATTGTCGTCAAGCAGCAGCAGGCACCTCAAAATTATCAGGAGGTGGAGGTGCCGGTGAGTCCGAGTCCCAGTCCTGCGCCTTCTTTCGGAAGCAATCAGAGGGGGAACGTCTCCAGGTCCAGGAGATCTTCCGCGAGTCATGCCTCGACAGCTGCGGGACTTGAGGAGGAGAGGAGTTGCGATGGGGCATTTACTGGTGGGGAGGAAAATGGGTTTAGAGAGGGGTATGGGAGTCTGGGGAGCTTGGAGGAGAGGCGGAATCAGAACTGCGTTGTCTCGTAAATTGAAGGGAACAAGGTGGTAAGAAAAGGTTGCCAGAGCGCAATTTGAGAAAATTCTAGGAAATTTTTCGGAACTATACCGGTACTGATTCAGAACTGTACTGGAACTGTTCCAGAACTGTACTGGAACTGTACTAGAACTGTTCCAGAACTGTACTGGAACTGTTCCAGAACTGTACTGGAACTGTTCCAGAACTTTACCGGAACTGTTCCAGAACTGTAGTGGAACTGTTCCAGGACTGTTCTGGTACTGTTTCAGAATTGTTCCGGAATTGTTCCAGGAGTGTTCTGGTACTCTTCCAGGACTGATCCGGTACTGCTTCAGAATAGTTCCGGAGCTGTTCCAGGAATGTTCTGGAAATGTTCCGGTACTGTTCCAGAACTTTTCCGGTACTGTTCCAGAATTGTTCCGGAACTGGTCCATTTTTGCTCCGGAACTGTTCCGAAAATCCCAAAATGGGAATTATGAACTGATTTTTGATTGTTCGCGAATCGAGATGCTCTCAAGTGACCCTGATCTTGTAGTGAAAGAATGGGTTACATGCAATATGACAAAAATGATTATTGGGAATACTTGAGTGATGGGTGATCGTGGAAGAATGGAATTAGGGAATAGAGCATTTTTTAGAGGGGGAAATTAATTCGGAAAGGAAGAGGTAAGAGAAGATGAGGGGATTTTGTCGTTTTTTTGATAATAACTTGGGAAAGGAAGGAGATGAGATAATTTTATAGAGAATTCTCATCTTCTTTTGTTGAGAATTTTAGAAATCGCTTCATCTCGCTTAGTCTCCGAGACATTCTTGGAAAAGTAATGAGAATTTGAGTAGCAAAAAAGTGTAGCAAAATGTATATTTTTGAAATTTTTCTGAAAATCTCTCGGAAATTAAGCGAGATAGAGTGATTTTGTAATAATCTTTTTCCGAAATATTCTCCAAAAACTGCAAAAATCGACTTATCTCTCTTCATCTCTTCTTTTCCGAATCATTCGCAGGACCAATTCGTTAAATTCCACTTTTTTTTTTATTAGAGAGAAAAATTGATTGAATGAAAATGCTCTAGCGTTTATTGATTAATAGAATGGAAGAGTCCAGAATGTTTCTCGAATTAGTTACATAAAGAAAAAGACACGAGAGAGAATTGGAAGCAATTAAATTACTAATATCCAAAGACGTGAGAAAAAAATTAATTTTGAAATTAGCAGACTTTTGAAAATTTTTTGGATTTATTTTCTTTTTTTTTCTTTAAATAAATTGTTAAAAGAAAACATTAAAAAAATTCGCACTTTTAGTTTTTTGAATTTTCGAATTTTCGAAATGTGCATATTTTGCATTTTTTGAATAATTTATCTGTGGAAATAGAAAAAAAATCTCAAAATTGTCAGATGTCTGCTATTTTCATGATCATAAAAAAATCCCCTTTCATTAATTCCTCGAAAGGGAAATGAAAGAAGTTTATAAAGAAATTTAGCATCTTTAATTCTTTTTTTTTTTTTTTTTTAAAGGTAATAAAATTATTTCATATCTGTTCTCAATGATAAATCATTTGTGACGACACAGGGTGCGTGTGAATCTACAGGGAATTGTAATCGATTTATTTTATAGATAAATAATAATAATGATAATCTGAAATTTTCAGAAAAATTGATTTTATCTCGTCGAACAAATTTTTCTCAAATATCTCGGAAATTAATGGAGATACGTCCTTTTTGCTCGAATCCTTTTTTGTAGAGAATTTCAAGAGCTAGAAAATTGTCTTAGGGCAAAAAGGTCGTATCTCCATTAGTTTCCGAGATATTGAAAAAAAACGAATTTATGTTAAAAATGGGCTCCATTTCTTGTGTTGGTAGTTTTTTAACGATATCTCGGAAACTAAGCGAGATAGAGCGATTTTGCCCGGGAAAGGTTTTGTAGCTCTCAAAATTTTCTACAAAAAAGTATTCGGGTAAAAAGGTCGTATCTCCATTAGTTTCCGAGATATTGAAAAAAAACGAATTGATGTTAAAATTGGGCTCCATTTCTTGTGTTGGTAGTTTTTTAACGATATCTCGGAAACTAAGCGAGATAAAGCGATTTTGCCAAGGAAAGGTTTTGTAGCTCTTAAAATTTTCTACAAAAAAGTATTCGGGTAAAAAGGGCGTATCTCCATTAGTTTCCGAGATATTCTTTAAAGATCGTGAAAAAGTCGTTTTTTCTGAAAATTTCTCCTTTTTAAATAAATAATTAAAGAAATTGTTGCAGCATTATGTTGTCTCAGATAATCAGATATTAATATATATATTATTTATATGTTTCAAGTTCTTTGGATCTTCCAATAATTCGACAATTGCTCACTAGTTAACAAAAAAAAATCAATTAAGTCCAAAAAGAAAAAAAATAATCAAATATTATTGAAAAACCTCAAGAATTAATCTGTGAATTATTTTTAACAGAATTAATTCATCATTCATTAATTCATTGAATATGCACGTCTCTTAGATAATAATTAAGCCTGAGGGATTTATTTATAATAAAAAAAATTGTACCAATAGTTAAATGATTAAAAAATATATTTAATGATATTTTCACAAGAAAAAAAAATTGATTTTTTTCTTTCTACATAATAAAAATACGAAAAAATCGTTGTCCCGGAAGAAAAAAGGCGTAAGTGCCTTTTATCCACTTTTTTCCAATAATAAAAAAGGGCGTAATTCTTTTTTTAAGGCTCAATTAATTATTTTCTCTTTTTTCGACGATTTTTTAACATTTTTTCTATTTCAGTAATAAAGAGGCGTATCTCCCTAATATATGCCCTTTTGTTTTTACTCATTTTTTCTTATTTATACGAGAAATTTTTGGAGATACGCCCTTTTGTGATTATGAAAATTTCCGAGTAAATTGAAATTTTTTAAGAATTATTAATTAAAAAAAGGGTGCAAGTGCTAGTACGTGCGCTTTTCCCTTCAAAAAGTGGATTTTTCTGGCACTTACGCCCTTATGTCCCTAAAACGACGAAATAGTAATAATAATTTTTAGAAAAATTAATAATTCCTTTTTTTTATTGATAGAATGTTATTTTTTTCTCATTTTTTTTATTAATTATCTCAATTATTTTCAATCATTTTTCTCAATCATACGAGAAATTTTTGGACGTACGCCCTTTTGTTATAGAATTTCAAAATAAATTCAAAATGTTTAGAAATTATTAATAACAAAAGGGCATAAGTGCATTTTGTTCTTTTGCTCCTTAAACGATAAAATAATCCTAATAATCATAAGAAAAATTTATATTTTTTTTATTGATAAAATATAGGATTTTTTTGGATTTTGTTATTAATTATCTCAGTTGAGCCTTTTTTTTCCTGCTAATTGCGAAATTGATTTGTTCATTGAGCACGACAAGTAATTAAATTCGAAAAAAAGAGAAAAAATATGAGAAAATTGAGAATTCCATCGATTTACGAGTCAAGTAAAAAAGGCACGCTTCTTCTTTTTTCCCTTTTTTCTCATTTTTTTTATCTTCTTCCTCTTCTTCTTCTTCTTCTTCTTCTTTTTCTTCTATCTAGAAGTAATATCACACTAACAAAAGGCTTAAGGCTTAAGAATAATTGAGAGATACAATCGAAAAAAAAGTTAAATTTCTGTATAAAATCGTTAATAAAAATTTATACAAGATGAAATTCTCAAATTTGATTCAGTGAATCTGTAAAAAATGTAATAAGGAATCAAATAAGCACTGAAAACAAAAAATTAATTGAAAATTGAAAAATTTTCATTATTTTTTACATTTTTTTAAATTTTTCAAGATTTAAAGGAATGTAAAAAATAATGAAATTTTTCAATTTTCAATTAATTTTTTGTCTCCAGAGCTTATTTTATTTCTCAATACATTCTTCACAGATTCACTGAATCACATTTGTAAATTTTATCTTGTATAAATTGTTATTAACAATTTTATACAAAAATTTTACTTTTTTTCTCGATTGTATCTCCCAATTATCCTTAAGTGTACATCGATGCGGCTTGGAATGAAGTCATACGTTTAAAAAAACATTGAAATAACACGTTTAGGCTGGATATCGCAAATATCGCTGAGTTATAGTCTCAGATTACAGTAATGACACACGTTCATTATTCGTAGCCGTAGTTTTAATATTTATTATTCACAAAGAGAATTAAATTTATGAAAAATTTTTTTTTGTGTTTTTTTTCTCCTTTTTTTTTATGTAGAGATGAATTTACTGCTGATAATTTGGATTGTATGGAGACTGTTTTGTGTAGGGCTCTTGGGTGTATGGTGGAGGCTGAGCTGGTGCTGGAGATGCTGAAAATTACCGAAATAATTAGATGGGGAAAGATTTTTTTAAAAAAGAAAAATAAAACTCATTTTAAAAAAATTAAAAAAAATTATTTTAAAAATAAAAAAAATTTTTCATTAGTTTTTTGAGAATATCTTGAAAACTAATGGAGATACGCCCTTTTGGTCCAAATACATATTTGTAGATCTCAAAATTATCTACAAAATCGGTATCGGGCAAAAAAGGCGTATCTCCAATAGTTTCCAAGATATTCCCAAAAAACAATTAAAAATCTCGAATAATGCACTTTTCGTTGTTTTTTAAAAATCGAAATATCGAAAAATTTTACCTCCTTGAACAAGTGGAGCTGCTGCATACGCAGTTCTTGGCTGTGGATAGGCCTGTGTTGGACCCGTTTGAACAACAGTAACCATTGCTGGTGTTTGAACTTCTGGAACGAAATTCGCATTACTTATTCCCTTGTAAAACGAAAATTAAAACGAAAGCAAAATAATTTTTTTTCTCAATTTTTGAAAGACAAGAGAATTTTCCTTCTTTTTTTTTTTCAAAACAAGACAATTTTTTTTTCTTCTTTTTCGAAAAGAAGAGATTTTTTTTCTCTTTCGAAGATGAGAGAATTTTTTTTTTTTCCAACCGAAAGCGAATTTTTTTTTTTTAAAGGCAAATAAATTTTGGATGTATGTCAAGGAATTTCGAAAAATTTTTATATCAGTATAATTTTATTGTTCAATAATAATTTTTCCATTTTATTATACGAAGAACATGAGATTATATAATTCAGCATACAAAATTATTGAGATAAAGATAGATTTCTTATTATTTTTTTTCCTCCTGAGGCGTGAGTTTCTGTTATTTAAGTACTAACTATGGAAAACTGCGAATTATGAGGTAAAACTTCTTGCTTGACGCTTTGCGTCCTTTTTTTCCAATTATCAGATCTAGGAAATTTGCCTGCCTATTTATTCGGCGAATTTACGTTTCGCTATAGAATGATTGAATCGTCTCGTTGAAGGCCTGTATCAACGATCAAAGATTTCCATTCAAGTTCTAGTTCCGAGAAAAAGTAATTAATCTCTGATGAAAAAATTCTGCACATTCCATTTTTTCATCCAAAGTTGAAAAGTTCACATGAGAGATAGTGCAGAAAATCAACTTCTATAGCTCATGCAATTAATTGCAATATTATAAGTAAGACCGTCAAGTTCCACGTCTAAAAAAGTCTGGTAAATTATGAATATTGAGAATTGCAAGAAATGCTAAGCAGCTAAAGTTTATGAATATTGTGAAATGGAACAGTTTATCATACAAATGTCAAACAGGCGCTCTGAAGTTTTCTATTAAATTGGAGAGAATATGAGCTGTATTTTTGGGAACATCTTAAGATGCACTTTTAAACACGTCTCAAGATGCACTTTTGAGCACATCTCCAGATGCACTTTCAGGGACACCTTAAGGGATACTTTCGGGGACATTTTGAGATACACTTTCCAAGAAAAATCCAGACAACCTCAAGATTTTCCCAAAAATACACTTCAAAGTGTCCTTAGAAGTGCACCTCAAGGTATCCCCAAAAATATACCTCAAAATCCCCTCCCCCCCTTCCTCATTTATTAAAAAACTTGAAATTTTTTTTTTTAATAATATTTTGCTCCGTTTGATTATTTATAAAGCAGAATATCCGAATTAAAGCTGTTAATAGCGACCATATTTTTAAATTATTGCAAATTCAATTAGTGGAGTTTCGAATGTGAAACATCATTTTTAACGTTTTTATGATAAAACAGCTTGATTTTCTAATATTTACAGATTTTGGTTGCTTAGCAACTATACCAGACTTTTTGAGACGTGGAACTTCACGGCCTTAATCATAAGTAATATCAAAAAAACCACGAAAATTGGAATTAGATTTATAATTTAATATTTTATGGAACCAATTTCATCAAGTTAATTCCAACTTCACTTGCAGAGGAAACCTCTGTTCGAGAACTTGGATTGGAACTTGGATCGTGGAGACAGGTCTTTAAAAATAAAGTGACGTAAGTGCTGCATTTATACATAGTACTTACGCCACTTTGGTTCTAAGGTGACGAAATGTATTGAAGAAAATCAATTTCACAGACATTTGGCCATTAATATTTTACGATTACCTGAGTAGATATATATATATATGTGAGATTCACGTAATTATATCAATTTATCGTTGAATATCCTTTAAATATCTCATCCAAAGATTTTGTAACTTATAATTTTAATTTTCTTATACAATTTAAATAATTTTAATAAAATTGTTTTTTTTTCGAATTTTTATGATTTTCAAGTTTTTAAATGGATTTTTAAAAATATCGTGGAATGCAAGCGAGATAGATGAATTTGTGTGAAGACCTTTTTTGTAGAGCATTTCAAGAACTACAAATAAGGTTATTATGAATACGGCTCTATCTCGCTTAGTTTCCGAGATATTATCAAAAAACAATTAACGAAAAAAAAAATTAAATTCTTCAAAATTTCGAAAATTTTAAATCAAAATACATTTTTTTTTAGTAATTTTGAAATTTCTAAGAAAACACAAATTTTGCCGATATAAAAACCGTTGAAAAGAATTTTGAGATTCGTTTTTTTCACATTTTTCAAGAATTTAAACAAAATTGTTATATTTTCAAAAAAATCCTTGGATATTTTACGATTTAAAATTTTTAAGCGGTGAATATCGCCAATGAAAAATATATATAGTTGCCTTGGAACTAAAGGGGTGTAAGTGCTATCATTATACACTGAACTTACGCCCTTTTGTTTCTAAGCTGATCATTTCTTCTGTTAATCACAATAGTACGTTGCCTTAGAGTTAAAGGGGCGTAAGTGCTGTGTATAAGCATAGCACTTACGCCCCTTTGTTTCTAAGGCGATGAGTTAAAAATTTTTCATATAAAAATACTGAATTCTCCAAAAAAAAAAAAGCAGCAAAAAACAATTGATTTTCTATCAATAGAAAATGACTTTCTTTAAAAATAACTATGAATTCGAGAAAAAATCCTTAAAACTAATGGAATGAATAGTTACGAAAAGCTAGAGGAAGTATCTTCTTAACGACGTACTACAAAATGTCGTTTCTAAAAATCTTGAATTAATATAAAAGCAAAATAATTTTTTTTTTCTCTTTTTTGAACATCGAGTAATTAGTGCGTTCAGGCCTTAGAGGCTTTTCTCGACGATTGAGGGAATTCAAGCCACTACGGATCCTGAAAAAAAATGAGGATCAGTGGTTTTTTTTTTTTTTTAATTAGTTACATCAATTTTTTGATGTAATTAATAGAAGTGTGCGAATAGTGGTCGAATCGAATGAAATCGAATATTACTATTCGATTCGAATTTCGAATCGAATAATTCGAAAATTGGAATTATTCGAAAATATTAGAATTATTTGAAAATTTTCGAATTATTCGAGAAGTTCGAATTATTCGAAAATTCAAATTATTCGAAAAAATTCGAATTATTTGAAAATTCGCATTCTTCGAAAAAATTTGAATTATTCCAAGAAATTCGAATATTCTAATTATTCCAAAAAATTAGAAAATTCGAATTATTCAAAAAAAAATCGAAAATTCGAATTATTCGAACTATTCGAAAATTCAAATTATTCGAAAATTCAAAATATTCGAAACTTCGAATTATTCGATTCAAATTTCGAATCGAATATTAATATTCGATTCGGTACGAATAATTCGTGGATTCGAATTATTCGCACACCCCTAGTAATTAATAGACGTGTGCGAATAGCGATCCAATCGAATAAAATCGAATATTACTCTTCAATTAAAAATTTGAATTGACTGATTCAAAATTCTCAAATAATTCGAAAACTTACAAATTTTCTAATAATTCGAAAACTTAGAAATTTTCGAATATTGGAAAACTTAAAAATTTTCGAATAATTCGGAAAATTCTATTTTTTTTAAATAAATCGAGAAAATTTGGAATTTTTTGAATAATTCGAAAAAAAAAACTAAAATTTCTTGAATAATGCGAAGAAATTCTAAAATTTTCGAATAATTCGCAAAAACACTAAAATTTTCGAAAAATTCCTAGAAAAAACTTTGAAAGTTTCGAATAATTCTAAAAAAATTCTAAAATTTTCGTATAATTCGAAAAAACACTAAAATTTTCGAAAAATTCTTTGAAAAACGAACATTTTCGAATAATTCGAGGAAATTCTAAAATTTTCGAAAAATTCTTAGAAAAAACTTTGAAAGTTTCGAATAATTCTAAAAAAATTCTAGAATTTTCGAATAATTCAAAAAAACACTAAAATTTTCGAAAAATTCTAGAATAATTCGAAATATTTTGAACTATCTGAAAATTCAAATTATTCACACACCCCTAGTAATTAATGTGAAGAAGACAAGCAGGGACGAAACAAATGCGGCAATTGTTATAATTTGATTATTTGATTAGGAATAAGAAATGAAAATGGACTTACTGCCATAGACGGTTCCGGGATGACGTCTTTTGTACCATGGGCAGCAAGTGCAGCAGAGACAGGAAATGCAGAAGACTATGACGGATATGACGACGACAACTGCAATTATCGCTGGTACGATGATTGGAAGACTGAAAGAAATGATGAGAGGGAAATTATAATAATTCTTCATTTTTAAAGGAAAAAAAACGGATTTATTGAATTTTCTTATTGGCAATATCTTGATAATCGATAGAGATACGCCCTTTTTGCTTTAAACTGTTTTTGTAAAGAATTTTAAAAGCTACAAAAATGTATTATGGTAAAATAACTCAGTCTGAATTTTTTCATCTAATTGAAACGCTCTATCTCGCTTAGGTTCCGAAATATTGTCGAAAAATGAATCGATTTATTGAAAAAATAGATTTATCGAAAATATAATTTTTTGTGATATTTTTTAAAAAATATCTCGGAAAGTAAGCGAGATAAGGTGATTTTGCCCTCATTTTTCTTCTTTAATTCTTGAAATTCTCTACAAAAAAAGGATTCAAGCAGAATCGCTTTATCCCTCTTAGTTTCCGAAATATTTGAGAAAAACCAATGAATTCATTGGGAAAATAGTTTTATTGACTAAACAGTCATTTTTGTATTATTTTTAAAGATATCTCGGAAACTAAGCGAGATAGGGCAATTTTGCCTCGATTATTATTTGTAGCTCTTGAAATTCTCTGGAAAAAAGGATTCCGCCAAAAATGGCGTATCTCCATTGATTTTGAAGATATCCTGAGAAGAACTCGCTTCCTTAATAAAAAAAGCTCAAATTTTTAAAATAAATATTAGAAGAAAAAAAACAATTCCAACCGGAAATGTCTATTTATATTACCCAGTGCTCAGTGCGAATTCCTCTGCGTTGCAGCAGTAAAATCTCTCGTTGCTGAAGTCAATACAGCAGAAACTTTTTTCAGAAGAGTCTAGGATTCCAGGACATTTGTGGGCAAGCTTGTCCATCCAATTCTTGCTCGTTCCCAAACTGCAATCGTCGGCTGAAACAGAAATAATTTAAATTCCATTAAAGATATCCAAGTAATTTTGCTAATCTATTTTTCCATTTCGATTTTGGTCACTTTCGATAGAGTAGCATGAGGAGATTTTTTTAAAATTCACTTTACACCATGTTATCGGGACAAATTGAGGCAAAAATAATTTTTGAAAAAAATTAAATTAACATTAGAACTCCATAAGCGAGATTCAGTTTCAGCTTCACTGCAACAATTCATGGTAACAGATCTATTTTTTCCTTATATAACTATATATATTCTTGTTCGTCAGAATGTCTATTAATTTTTCAAATCATAAAAAACGCCTGTTTCCGGACAAATAGCGACGATTAATCCAATTAATTACATGAAAACATGAATGGCGGGAAAATTGGTATTTAAAATCCGAGGATCCTCCAATGCCAGTCCTAGATGCTGGAACCGCGTAATTCAAATTCGGAATAATATTGGATATTTATAATATTATTTAATAACAATTTACTATCGTTGACATCGTCTTAATATCGGTAAAATGTTACAGAATTGAAATAATTAGAATTTTTATGATAACTTGGAAATGTCCTCAAATCAGCTTTTTTTCATGCGAATTTCGATAGCAAAGTGATAAAAAAACGGAATTCCTTTACTTTCCATCGTTTCCTTGAAATATCTCGGAAATTAAGTGAGATACGCTCTTGATGCTCGAATCCTTTTTTGTAGAGAATTTCAAGATCTACAAAAATGGATTCCACCAAAATCGCTCTATCTCGCTTCATTTCCAATATATTTGTGAAGAATTAATAAATTTATTGAAATAATAAATTTATCATGAATTTAATTTTTTGGGATATTTTTAGGGAATATCTCAGAAACTAAGCGAGATTAGTGAAAAATCGCCCTATCTCGCTTACTTTTCGAGAAAAAACTATCCGAAAACAAAATATTTTGGGAATAAAAATGTGGAATCGAATAATTTCCATTTTTTTTTCATTCATTTTTGCGAATATCTTGAAAACTGATTAGAATTGGGCAATTATATTCAAAACCTTTTTTTTTATACAGATTTTTCAAAATTCTTTACATGAAAAGCGAAATTGCTCTATCTCCCTTTTATTTTCATAAATATTCCGATAAAAATAATAAAACTCCTAAAAATTTGTGTTAAAGACAATTTTTTGGCTCATGTTTTTAAAAAAATGCCAGAAACTAAGCGAGATAGCGCAATTTCCTCTGATTTTTTTCTTAGCTCTAGAAATTCTCTACAAAAAAAAAGGTTGAGAGCAAAATTACCCTATCTCGCTTAGTTTCCAAGAAATTCACATAAAAAAATAATAAAATAATAAATAAAAATAATAATAATAAAGAAATAATAATAATAATAAAAATAATAAAATCTAAAATTCATTGATTTATTTTATAACACAAAAAATTGTGTTTTAGTCAATTTTCGTGTTTCATTTTTTTTCAAATATCTCGGAAACTAAGCGAGATAACGCATTTTTGCTTTTATCTCCATTTATAGCTCTTGAAATTCTCAAAAAAAAAAGATTGGAGCAAATCTGCCCTATCTCCTTTCCTCTCCGAAATATCCCCAAAAAACCTCCCAAAGAAATAGAAAATAGTCTATTTAAAAAAATATATATATATAGTATTTCCCCCTCTTTTCCTAAAAATTCCCCTCAATCATCCTTTCCTTCATCTAAAAAAAAAAAAAACCTCAATCTTTCCCATAATGTGCGTGGGAATTTAGACCACAAAACGACGAGACAAAGTGTGGCCTATTTATCAGTGGCAAGGGGAAGAAGAGCAATCACGAATGAAAACTCGTGATAGTGAATTTTTCAGACCGGACGCATCATGTTTTATCCGCCTCCTACAGTTACATATAATACACGCGAATGCTTTTTTTTTTTTTTTTGCGATTCTCAAATGACGCAAGAATCCAAGAATCATAAACACACAATAAATTCTTTCTCTCTGGGTTTTTCCAAGAATAGGCAGATAAATTTGTGAGTTTAACTCGCACGTATGCATTTTTCCCAAATTCCTAAATTTCTGAATTTCCAAATTCTTTAGACTCGATCTCTTCGGCATCAATTAAATTTCGTATAAAAACAATGAAATTGGGATAATTAATTAATTGTTAACTTACCATGCACCGCAGTTACACCAAAGGCGATAACAAAAATTAGAGCTGCTCGTGACAACATTTTGTGCGCTTTTTTTCTTACTTTTTTCTACAAAAAAATTCTTTTTCTTTACTTCGTGGCTTTTGTGTGTCGAGAGACTGAAATGGAGAGTGCTTTGGAAGGATACGTTACACAGTTAGAGAATAACCACTTTCGATTGAAGTCTGAGTCAGTGACTCAGTGAGTCATAACCTCGGACGAAACACTGTCTTTTTATCTATAGTTGCAAACTGTTGTATCGACGAATGCTTAAGGAGGAACTTCAGCAGCTCAGAAAAAACAAGGAAATGTGTCAAAGTCCTGAAAATTTCTAAATAAGTTCCCTGGTTGATTGAAAATGTGTACTAATTTTTTTAGAATTGAGTGACCGTAGAATAAAGGAGAAAATAAATATCAAAGTTGAACTTTTCACATGAGGTTATATGGGTGATGGATAATTGTAGCACAATTACGTTATTACCGACTGGTCGGATATGTAGTATTTTCACGGAATTGACCGACCGCCTATATAACCCTATTTAAAAAGTTCAACTTTGATATTTATTTTCTACCTTATTCTACGGTCACTCAATTCCAAAAAATTAGTACATATTTTTTTAATCACCCAGTGAAATTATTTAGAAATTTTCAGGACTCTGACACATTTCTTTTGTTTTGGGTCACTTGCTGCAGTTCCTTCTTAAAGGTACGGCCTCATGCAGGCGTTTTTGACGCTAGCGTCAACGTCAAATCGGGTCACGTGACACAATTTTGAATTTCCCGCCACTAATGAGGAATTTAGCGACAAGTAGCAAACAGCTCAACAATCTGAGCTTTATTGCTGGAAAAGGAGCGTCAATATTGTCGTCATAAAATATTAAAAATTATGAGTTCAGATGATGTAAACCTTAAAAAATGTTTCAGTAAATGACAAAAATATAGATTCAGACAATAATTGCTATTTTTCATCATCTACTGATGCGTAAAACTCCTGTAAACAGCCATGTTGACGCTGCTGTTTGACGCGGTGACTTATCGCTAAATTTTTTTAAGCAGCGGGAAATTCAAAATAGTGTCACGTGACCTGATTTGACGCTAACGCTAGCGTCAAAAACGCCTGCATGAAGCCATACCTTAACTGTATTATCGACTGATGCTCAATATTTTCTACTTTTCCTTCCTCTCACATTTTTCCAACGTGTCTCCACTCTCGCAGTTCTCATACACTCGGGTTTATTTACTTTCTTCCGCTCATGCTCCCACATATAACAATAACAATAACAATCAAATATTGTTGTTATCTGGAGAAGTGAACATTTGGTAATGACAGGGACATAGTTCCGTAATTAACGAAACTAATTATATCATGGAAGTGACACGTGAGAGTGAGTAAAATTCTTATTTTATATCAAAAAAATAAAATAAAAAAATTTGGATTTTGAGGTTTTGTTTAATGTTTTTTATACCGATATATAACTATTCCATTTTTTTTATTAATTTATTGCTATTTACAGATTTTCAAGAAGTTCTCGAGGAACTCGACGAGGTCCTTGAAAAATCCACGTTTTTGGGTATCGATGGAGAATTTACGGGTTTAAATTCTGGACCAGAGGCAAAAGCATTTGATACTCCAGAACAATATTATTTAAAATTACGTACTGGATCTATGGATTTTTTGCTTGTACAGTTTGGATTGTCTGTATTTACTTGGGACAGTGAGACTAGAAAGTGAGAATTTTTTTTTTTTATACTTCCTTTAGTTGATAATAAATAGAATAGAATAGAGTTCAGTAAAACAGGATAAGTCGACTTATCTTTGCGATCATTTGAAAGGAAATATCTCGGAAACTAAGCGAGATAAGGTGATATTATTTATCTTTTTTTGTAGAGAATTTCAAGAGTTACAAAAAGTTTTTCGGGCAAAATTGCTCTATTCCGCTTATTTTCTGAGGTATTTTCGAACAGCTAAATGAGAAAAAATAGACTTATCTTGTTTTATCTCTTCACTACTGAGTTTATTCATTGATGTTACAATATCTGTTTTACATTATTTTTTTTTTAATTAAAATTCATTCAATGTCGCTTTTTAACTGCTAAGGTCATTACAATATCCATTTTTCTTATGAATATTTCAGTAGTGAAGAGGTAAAACAGGATAAGTCGACTTGTCTTTATGATCATTTTGAAGGGAATATCTCGGAAACTAAGCGAGATAAGGCGATATTACCTATCTTTTGTGCTAGAGAATTTCAAGACTTGCAAAAGAGGTTTAAAGCAAAATCGCCCTATTTCGCTCATTTTCTAATGTATTTCCAAATAACTAAATGAGAAAAAAATAGACTTATCTCGTTTTAACTCTTCGCCACTGATTTGTTCTTTGTACTACGAGAGCTTGGAAATTGGATATTTATTAATTTACGATTATATCCTTCATTTCTCCAGGAGATCCCATGTATTTTCTGTCAATTTTCAATAATTTTTTTCTTTCACATATGAATGATTACCTACCCCGGACTTTTTATAGTAAAATACTTTGAGGATTAATCTAACTTTGAAAAATTTTCGAAGACCCAAATCGAAAATTTTTGTCATGATCATACATCCTTAAGAAGAATTAACACGACTGTAGAATTTTCAAAAAATCGATTTTTTTTAGGGGTGTGCGAATAATTCGAACGCGCGAATTATTCGTATAGAATCGAATATCAATATTCGATTCGAAACTCGGATCGAATAATTCGAAATTTTCGAATTATTCGAAATTTTCGAATTATTCGAAATTTTCGAATTATTCGAAATTTTCGAATTATTTGAAATTTTCGAATTATTCGAATTCTCGAATTATTCGAATTTTCGAATGATTCGAATTTTGGAATTATTTGAATAATTCGAAAAATTTCAAAAAATTCAAAATTCCCGGATAATTTCAGAAAAATTAAGAAAAACTAAGAATCGAATGATGTGAAGGAGGCAAAAAAATCGAATAATTCTTAAATCTCTGAGCTATTCAAATTAATAGTGTTTTAAATTGCTTTTATGATCTATTATTGCCAGGGATGAGCGAATAACTCGAAACGCTAAATAATTTGAAGTGAATCGAATATAAATATTAGATTCAAAATTCAAATATTCGATTCATTTAAGGGGTAACACCACTGTAGAATTTTCAAAAAATCGATTTTTTTTTCTTGTTTTGAAAATTACTTTGGGCCTTCTAGAATACGGGCAAGACAAGTTATCACCTGAAACCCATTATTTCACATGAAATTTTGAATTTTTCCCAAGGCATTACTTCATATTCATAGCCCAAGTCAAAACTTCAATCGTGTTTTTCTCGAAACATGATTTTTCAAATTGGCACGCAGCATAACTCCAATAATTTTCATTATTTTCATTTGAATTTCCCACAGCATCTTGAAAACAATATTTCGAACAGAAATACGTAGGGGATTTTCAAAATATTGATTTGCACATTTTTTATTGATGAAAAATTGCCGGTTTTTTGGCCGAAATTTGAATTTTTTCATTCAAATGGTCACCAATCACACAAAAAACAATATTTTTGAAATCCCCTACGTATTTCTGTAGCTATGTGTATCTAGACTGAGCCAATTTTTTTTTTTTTCAATTTAAATTTGCACCAGTTACACTGCGTGCCCCAGTGTTTTAAATTCGAGGGGCTCCGCAAGAATGGCTCATGTGTCGTCATTTTTCGATATTTTTTAATGAAATGTCCAAATTTTTTTTTTGTATTTCTCAAAATGCTCTGGAAAAAAAAATATAGGAAAAATTGCTTTATCTCGTTTAATTTCCAAGATATTTTCAAAAAATTGACTGATTTTTTTTTTTACATAATTAAACTTTTTCTTGAATATCTTGGAAACTAATCGAAATACGCCCTTTTTACCCTAATTCTTTTTTGTAGCTCTTGAAATTGTTTATGACAAAAGATTTTTTTTTAAGGAGCTAGGGCAAAATCGCTCCATCTCCTTTGATTTCTGAGATATACTCAATAAATGAACGACAAAAAAAAATATAAAAAAATTCCGATTTTTCTAATTAAGAATTTCTTTCCATAATTTTGCAGATAATTTTTTTTTTTTTTTTTCAATTTCAGATACAATCAGAGATCCTACAATTTCTACGTTTTTCCACGTCCTTTGAACAGATCAGCACCAGACTGTCGTTTCATGTGTCAGGCATCATCAATAACATTTTTAGCTACTCAGGGATTTGATTTCAATAAATTATTTAAAAGTGGAATTCCTTATTTGACGGTAACTGAAGAGGAGAAATTGTCAAAACGTTTGGAGGAGAAACAGAAGATTCGAGAGGATGGATTAGAATTGATACCAGTATCGGACGAGGATAAGCCTCAGATTGACGAAATTTGGTAAATAATGTCTCCCCCCCCCCCCCCTCACGTTTTTTGAGCTTCAAGAATTTCTTTTTCAAAGAAATCGAATATAATTTCGAAAATTTGCAAAAAATTTCAACTATTTTCACTGAAAAAAAACGATTTTTTAGATATTTTTTTGGAAATATCTCGGGAATTAATGGAGATATGCCTTTTTTATTTTGAGCCTTTTTCATAAAGAAGAGTAGCACAAATACCTTAGGGCAAAAAGGGCGTATCTCCATTAATTTCCGAGATATTTCTAGAAAAACGAATTTATTTCAAAAATAAACTCGATTTTTTGTGTTAGAAGGTTTTTGAGAATATCTCGGAAACTAAGCGAGATAAGGCGATTTTTCACGAATCCTTTTTTGTTCCTCTTGAAATTATGTACAAGAAAGAATTGGGGTAAAGAGGGCGTATCTCCATTAGTTTCTGAGATATTCTTGAAATAATCTCTTGTTCCCAAAATTTTCATTATTTTTTACATTTTTTCAATTTTTTTAAGATTTAAAGGAATGTAAAAAATAATGTAATTTTTTAAATTTTCAATTAATTTTTTGTTTTCAAGGCTTATTTTATTCCTCATTACATTCTTAACAAATTCACTGAATCAGATTTGAGAATTTCCTTTTATATAAATTGTTATTAACGATTTTATCCAAAAATTTAACTTTTTTTTTTCCCAATCTTTAAATAAAATTCACTTTCAGTTCTAGAATCGATGATTTCCTCGAGTCCGAAGCTGAAGAATTGGCAATTGATCGTTGCAATGGCTACATAAGAAGATTGATACATCAGGAGGTGAGACAGAGATGGCCAGGTAAAATTAGATTGGAGAGTAAAATTGATGCTGGTTCACAAGGATTATTAGTTTACAAATTGGGAACAAAAGAAGAAGAGGAAAAAAAAGAGAATAATCGTAGAGAAAAAGAGAAAATGGAGATGAAAGAGGCTGTTGGATTGAGTGCATTGTTGCGAAAAATTGCAGACTCTGTAAGTATAAATCCAGTTAGTTTGAAAAAAATTTAAAAAAATAGGAAAAATGTGAATTTTGATTTTTGAATATTTTTGATAATTTATTATAGAATATCTCGCAAACTAATGGAGATACGCCCTTTTTGGCCGAATCCTTTTTTGTAGAGAATTTTAAAAGCTACGAAAAAGGATTCGAGTAAAATCGCTCTATCTCGCTTACTTTCCGAGATATTTCCGAAACACAAAAAAAAATCAGTAGAAAAGAAGAAAAATTGAAAAATTTCATTTTTTCGAATTCGCTTTTTAAAAAAATCGTGGAAACTAATGGAGATACGCTATTTTTGTATGAATCCTTTTTTGTAACTCTTGAAATGCTCTATAGAAAAGGATTCTGGTAAAATTGCTTTATCTCGCTTAGTTTCCGAGATTTTCTCTTCGAAAAAAACAAAAAAAATCATTTATAAAAAAATGAAATCGAATAATTCCACTTTTTCTCATTCGTTCTCCTCAAATATCTCGTAAACTATTGGAGATACGCCCTTTTCACTCCAATTCTTTTTTGTAGCTCTTAAAATTCTCTACAAAACCGCCCTCGAGCAAAAAGGGCGTATCTCCATTACTTTCCGAGATATTCCATTCTAATGATCACAAACTAAATTTTTTACAAATTTTTAATTTTATTTATCATTAAAAATTTCAATTTAATACTTTTTTTTTCATTTCTATTTACAGAGAAAATTAATTGTTGGCCACAATATGCTTCTCGATCTCTGTCACATCATCCACCAATTTTTCGGACCACTTCCAGAGAGTTATTCCGAGTTTAAACATCTTCTTCACGATTTATTTCCAAAATTAATTGACACAAAAATTTTATCAACAATATCTGAACTCAAGGATCTCATTCCCTCGTCAATACTCAATCACATGCTGGAGACTGTTAGTAGTGATCCATTTTCAATACCTGAGGTAATTCCAGTTGAGGAGAGAAGCTACAAAACAAATCAGGAAATTTATCACGAGGCTGGATTCGATGCTTACATCACTGGATTATGTTTTATAGCTATGGCAAATTATCTGGGGTCTCAACAGTCTGATAAAGTTGATACTGTATTGCCAAATTCACCGGTGCTCCATCCTTTCCTGAATAAGTAAGAAATTTTTGATGAAAAAACCTGTTTTTTAAGGAGTTTCACGCGTGGCGGATTTTTTTTTCTAAATGGTTCGTTGCTTTTTTAGGAATATCTCGGAAACTAAAAGAGATAGAGCAATTTTGCCTCAATCCTTTTTTGTGACTCTTGAAATTCTCTACAAAAAAGGATTAGGATAAAATCGCTCTATCTCGCTTAGTTAAATAGAATATCTTAATTTCTAGATGATAAATCGTAAAATTTTCTATACAACCTTGAACATTGCTTTAAACTTCGTATCCGCAAAATTGTATGTAAAAAAATTTTAAAAATAATTTTTTACGTGGACTGCGCGTGAACCTCGTTAGTGAAATTCTTAAAGAAAAAATAATTAATTTTTTTCTTTTTTCATAGGTTGCTTATAGTGAGGCTGAAGGACTTCCCCTATATTAATTTGATTGGGGATGATCGTGAGTTTTCATTTTTTATTAATTATTGAAGTATTGATTAAATCTTGAATGTGATAATTATCTTGGGAATTTCTTGAATAGGGTAGAGGGAAGTAAAATGGGGATTTTGATAAGAGGGGCTGAGATGGAATTTTTTTGAGGATTTCATTGAGAAGCTGAGGAAATTTCCGGTGGAAAACATGTGTCAGAATTGATTTTTTTGAATTTTTCGAAAATTCTAAATTTTTAGGCACGAGTTGGGGGTCAAACTCTTTCCTTTTTTTGAAAATTCTCACTTTTTCGAGGATATATCCGGTTCTATTTGTCGCAGCGACCTGGTACTGATCTTAAATGAAAAGTGAGATTATTTCCCATCGATTTATGTGTTTCTAAATTTTTTTTATCGATTTTTGAGTGACTTATAGCTCATTTTATAAAAATCAGTTTTTCCATCATATCATCTTCAAAAATCGATAATTTTTTTTAAAACCATATAAATTAATGGCAAATGATCTCACCTTTCATTTAAGATCGGTCCCAAGTCGCTGCGACCAATAGAACCAGAAAAATCCCCGAAAAAGTGAAATTCTTCCATTTTTCCTGATTTTTCCCTGAAAAAATCGAATTTTTAAAAAATTATCAAAAATAAATTTTAAACATATTTTTTTCAACGCAAGTTTCCTCAGCTTCTCAATGAAATCATCAGAAAAATCCTATCTCAAATATTTCCCCTGATTTCTCATGATTTTCATAATTTAAAACCAAAAACCAAAATTTCCCCGTTTCACCTCATTTTTTTTTTAATTCACAGCTCATCCGAATAGAAATCACGTGTTCCACGTGACCTTTCCGAAGAACTGGAAGCTCAGTAATATATCCCAACTCTTCAATCCTTACGGTAAGTAATTTTTATTCGTTAAATCTCCAAAAATCCCAATTTTTGCCTTTTTTCTGTGTTTAAAGGAAATTAATGAAAAAAAGACTTAAAAAAAAATTCTAAAACTAAAAAAATTGAAATGCAAATTCAAAACTAAACTTAAAAATTAATAAAAATTCTCTTTTTTTCAGGTGGTGTTTATGTTTCTTGGCTGTCGGATACGACTGCTTATGTTGGCTTGAATCGCCGTGAGCAGGCTCCGAATTTCACCAAAAAAATCAAGAAAAATCGTCACCTCGGAGAGTGCCAAATTCAAACGTACAAGAGTCATCAGGTGTCCTTGAACTCAATCAAGAACAATGACACCGAAATTCCTCGTAAACGAAAGCAGCTGTCAACGGAGTAAGTGCATGCACATTTTATTAATACGAGAGCAATCGTGCGATCTCACGCACAGAACATGATCTCATGATTTTTTTATTCAAATTTATTTTCTTAACTTTTTTCGATGATTATTAGGAGTTTGCGAATATTCGAAATTTTTAATAATTCACCTTGAATCGAATTCGAATAATTTGAATAACTCAAAGTATTCGAATCATTCAAAAAATTCAGAATATTCGAATCATTCAAAAAATTCAGAATATTCGAATTATTCAAATAATTCAAAGTATTCGAATAATTTAAGTAATTCAAAGCATTTGAATAATTCAAAGAATTGCAATTATTGGAATCATTCGAATCTTCCAAAATAATATTACATTATAAAACGTATCGCTAAAAAGTCCTTTAAATAATGAGATGATTTTTCAAGAAAAAAAAAACGTGAATCCGTTATTGGTGGAAACAAATTGAATTCCCCGCTCTTTTATAATACTTTGAATATAATTGATTATCTTTCGAGTCAAATTGAGAACTATTACGAATAATCGTTAATTACTTCGACAAATTATTGTATTTTTCATTTCTATTGTTTTCGGAATTGAGCGCGCAATTTCGGTCAACCAATGAGAAATGAGGAACAGACGTGACAGCTTTAGCATTACATTCGAAGTGTATGAACTTCTTAGAATAGGAGGATAAATATCATCGTGATAAAATGAAAAAGGCGTATGTTTAACGATTTTCCTATGCACTTACGCCTTTTTCACTCTAGGGTAACGATTAAGTATAGAAATGAGAAAAATCTGATTTTATGTTAATTTTATGTAAATAATTTGAAAATATTCATCGTTCAAAGAAATTTTGTTCTTGTGTGTACATCATTCATTTTTTTTATCTTCAAATTGAAGGAAAAACAAGGAATTTTTGGAATTTTAGTGGGAAAAAAAATGCAAAAATAGGATAATTCTACTTTTTTTTTGAGAATATCTCAGGAACTGATGGACATACGCCATTTTTATGCCGATCCTTTATTATATAGAATTTCAAGAGTTACACAAGAAAAATTAGAGCAAAAGGGCATATGTCCGATGGTTTTCAAGATATTTTTTGAAAAGTTTAAACTAATGGAGATACGCCCTTTTTACCCTCATCCTATTCTGTAACTCTTGAGATTCTTTACAATAAGGGATTTGGGCACAATCGCTCTATCTCGCTTAGTTTCCGGGATATTCTCAAAAAACGACAGAAAACAAGTGGATAATAGTATTGTTTTCCAACTGATATAGCTTTTCCTGCTGATACTTTAGCAATATGCTTCCGAATGGAAGTGATACAACTTTTTTCAAACCATCATCAAAATATCAAATTTTGAAGAAATTCATTAAAACGCCAATAACTCGAGAACTAATCATGCAAATAAGCTCAAAATTCACAGACATCTAACTGATACAAGTCTCGAGATAATATATGAGTATAAATAACATCAGTTCAATAATTTCCAGAAATTCCATTAAAAACTGATTTTCGAAAAATGGACATATCTCAAAAAGTATCGATCGGATTCTCTTCAAATAAAGCTTAAAAAATAGACTTCGTCGAGAGGAAGTTTTCCACAAAATATGAAATTTTTCTATAAAACCGTTTTGCTGAAATTGAGACTTTTATGTACACACAGATATGCGCTATAAATATCATTTCCTCTCTATTTAGATCATTTTAAGTATCTTCTATTAAAAAAATTACAATCGAAAATTTCGATAATTACATAGCTTCCATTCGGAAGCAAAATGGATTTAACCCGTTTCACCTCTTCGCTACTGAACTATTTTCTCAAATGCTAATTCATGAATCACTCCCATGAATAACCGATAATTTTTTTTTAATTACTAGAATTATCATATTCAATTAAAAAAATCTCGAATATATAATTCATTATCACTACTCTTGAATCACAATATTTTTCTGTTTTTTTCCTTTTCTTCTTTCAAATTCAAATGTACATTAGTTGGTGTGCGAGTTCTCAGCAGACAACTTGCCTTATCTGGAAACTTTAACTGGAAATTGTGATAATAACTTAACTATGAACGCACCAAGCCAATACACTTGAGAGTGTTTTTGAACTTGAGCATTCTCTTTATTTTCTTCTTGAAACATTCTCGTGTCAGACTTGATTTTTTTTGATTTTTCAAGAAAAAAATCTACTTTTTTAATTTTAGCAGTAAAAAGCTAAAACTAGATGAATCAATTCTCTTGTCATTTTTTTTCTTAAAATATTCGTGAAATTGATGGAGATACGCCCTTTTCATTCTAATCCTTTTTCGCAGCTCTTGAAAATTTTCGACAAAAAAACCTATTTGAAAACAAAACGAAAAAAATATTGAATCGATTTTTTTTTCAGTAATTTCATTGAAAAATTTCGAAAATCAATGGAGATACGCCCTTTTTGCCTCAATCCTTTTTTGAAAAAGGGCGTATCTCCATTGGGAAATTGAAAAAAATTTCTCTGGAAAAAATCTCTCGAAATTTCCTTTTTTTTCTAAATTTAAAAAAATTATAAATAAAACAAAAAAAATTCTAAACTAAAAAAAAATTTTCCTAAATTGAAAAAATTTTTTTTTTCTAAATTGTGAATTTTTTTTTTAAATCATTTTCATCATATTTAATTTAAAAAATCACGAATAACTAATTCGTTATCACTCCCCGCGAATCAAAAAGATTTTTTAAATTAACAATGTGCATTAGTTTAGTGTGCAAGTGTCCTCGGGAGACAACTTGCCTTATCTTGAAACTTTAAACTGAGAGAATTGTGATAATAACTTCACTAGTAGTTTTCCAACCCCGGGGTTATATACCCTCCTTATTTCCTGTACACGCACAGAAAAACATTTGCATAGTAGAAATCGTACTGCCTGAATTAATGCACTGACATGCCTCGTTACACATGTTTCTTAATTTTTATTTTATTCAATCGCTCGCACTTTTTTTTTTCTCTTCTTTTTCTATCTGTGAATTTAATTTTAAATCATGAAAAAAAAGGCGGGTTTTTTTTCTTCTTTTATTTAAATTTGAATTTGAATTTAGTGGTCAAACGGCCACCAACGCATTCACTTAAAGTTTAACACAAATTGAACTGTCGACACGGGCTCTACCTGCATTCGACTTCTTTATGATCGTGCTTGAGCGGTTTGTTAGATCTCTTCTTTAGATATTCAGAGAACTAGGTAACACTTGTATTGCATATAATTTTTTTTTTGTTCATTTATTTTTTTTTTTATTTTTTTTTATTTTCTTGAAATATTTTAATTTCATAGAGTGAGACTACAGAATATGGGCAGGGTTGGATGTGTTGAAACTTGGGAGTACCAATTATCTCACATTTTGTACAGATCAGATAAATAATTATTTTTTTCACTTACTTTATTCTTAAGTGGAATAAATGATTTGGAAAAGAATTGGAAAATTTGAAATAATAAAAATTAATCAATTTTTTAAATAATTTATTTGATAAATAGTGATATTTTTACTATTGAATTAAAAGGGCGTAAGTACTTGAAAAAGTGTATTTTTCGAAATTAAAAAGGCGTATGTTCAAATTGCATTTTAATGAAAAAATTTTATGATTTTTCTTTTCTAACAAAAATAATTTTGAAAAAATTCAAGTAACAAAAGGGCGTAATTGCCAAAGTAATAGCAATTATTTCACATTTTGGGCAGATTAGATAAATAATTATTTTTTTTTTACTTACTTTATTCTTGAGTGGAATAAATGATTTGGAAAAGAATTGAAAAATTTGAAATAATAAAAATTAATCAATTTTATAAGTTATTTGGTAAATAGTAATATTTTTAATATCGAGGTAAAAGGGCGTAAGTACTTGAAAAATTGTATTTTTCGAGATTAAAAGGGCGTAACTTTAAATTGCATTTTACTAAAAAATTTCATGATTTTTTTTATTTTAAACAAAAATACCTTTGAAAAAATTCAAGTCACAAAAGGGCGTAATTGCCAAAGTAATAGCAATTATCTCACCTTTTGTGCAGATTAGATGAATATTTTTTTTTTTTAATTACTTTATTTTTAATTGGAATAAATGATTTGTGGAAGAAATTGCAAAATTTTGAAATAATAAAAATTAATCAATTTCTTTAAACACATTATTTGGTAAATGGTAATATTTCTACTTTTCAATTAAAAGAGGCGTAAGTACTTGAAAAATAGAATTTTTCATTTATTCATTTTTAATTAATTTTTTTCAAAAGTTATTGAATGAATAATGATAATAATGTCTTCACTATTCAATAAAAAGAGCGTAATTACCAGAAAAATCCACTTTTTTAAAATTAAAAGGGCGTATATTCAAAATCGCGTTACAATTTTTCTTTCCATGATTCATAAAACAAAAAAAATGTAAAAAAAAAATCAAATAACAAAAAAACGTAACTTTTAATACTATAAAATAAAAAAGGGCGTATCTCCACTACTTACGCCTTTTCTTAATTAAAATTTCAATTAAAAGAAGAAAAAAATGAATTAAAAAAAAAATAGTCGTAAAGACAGTTACCTTAATAACAAAAAGGCAAAAAATATTGGATTTACGCCTTTTTGTTATTATAAATCTGGACATACGCCCTTTTGATTCTCTACTAAGAAGAAAAAAAATTTAGAAATTATTCGAAAAATAAGTAAAAAAAAAAATCGAGCGAAATAAAAATTTGCGCTCATTTTTTTTATTAGAAGAAAAAATCGGACTTACGCCCTTTTTTAAATTTATAAAAAAAAGCAATATAGTTAAATATATTCATTGAATTAAATACAAATCATGATATACGTTTTTACATTACTAAATTTCCATCGAATAAATTTAACAAAACGTGTGCAGCCAATTATCAAGCTCATTACCGCTATAAATGAGCCGCCATTTCACACGTGTAAAAAGTGTAAAAATAGAAAAAGAGAGAGAAAGAGGGAAAAAAACAGGAAAATAAAGAGCCTATGGATGAGGCTAAAAAGAGAGCATTCCTTGAAAGAGCGTCTTGATTAGAATAAGGCAACATGCCATTGAGATAATGTTCCGTAACACATTTGAATGGAAGTGAGAGAGGAAAATATAAATGGGGGAATACATTGGAATGCAAATGTTCAGAGAGAAAGAGAGATAGAGAGAAAGACGAGTCTTGCATGGCTACATGAGAATGAGTCACACGCGATTGAACGCACGAATTCAAATACACTTGAGAGTATTTTGAACCTGAGCATTAATGTTTAAAGGAAAATGGGGTAAAATGGGAATTTTTATGAAAATTGATTGAAATTCAGTAGCGAAGAGGTAAAACGAGATAAGTCTATTTTTTTTTTTAATGGGCGTATGTCCAAATTTATAATAACAAAAAGGCGTAACTCCAATATTTATTGCTTTTTTGTTATTAGGATAACTCTGTTTATGGCTAATATTTTTTTTTTTTAGTAGAAAAAAGGAAAAATGGGGTAAAATGGTTTTTTTTTATGGAAAGGGTTGAGATGGATTTTTTTTTGATGATTTTGGGGAAAAAATGAGGAAATTTGCCGGTGAAAAACATGTTTTAGAACTGATTTTTCTTTTTTTATTTTGATTTTTGAACTTTAGTAAAAAAAAAAAGGGGGAAATGGGGTTTTTTAAGGGAAGGGTTGAAATGGAATTTTTTTTGATGTTTCTGGGAAAAAGATGAGGAAATTTACCGGTGAAAAACATGTTTCAGAACTGATTTTTCTTTTTTTATTTTGATTTTTGAACTTTAGTAAAAAAAAAAGGGGGAAATGGGGTAAAATGGGTTTTTTTATGGAAAGGGTTGAGATGGATTTTTTTTGATGATTTTGGGAGAAAAATGACTAAATTTGCCGTTGAAAAACATGTTTTAGAACTGATTTTTTTGAAAATTCGTATTTTTAAATTTTTATGCAAGAAAAAAGGAGAATAGAATTATTCGATTTTTTAGTCGATTTTTTTTATAAAAATTGTGGAAATTAATGGAGATATGCCTTTTTTATTCTCATTTTTCTCGTAGAGAATCGCAAAAGCTATAAAAAATGGGTTAGTACAAAAAGGGCGTATCTCCGTTAGTTTCCGAGGTATTTTTTGAAAAAAATATTAAATTAATGGAGTTACGGCCTTTTTACTCTTATCCTTTTTCATAATTCTTAAAATTATTTACGAAAAGGAATTAGAGGGGAAAGAGCGTTTCTCCAAAAATGCGGAAATTTCCGGTTGAAAACCTGTGTCAAAATTGATTTTTTGAAAATTCTACTTTTTTGGGCATGATTTGGGAGTCAAACTCTTTCTATTTTTGAAAATTCTCACTTTTTCGAGGATATCTCCGGTTCTATTTGTCGCAGCAACCTGGGACCGATCTCAAATGAAAGGTGGGATCATTTTCCATCGATTTATGTGGTTCTGAATTTTTTTTATCGATTTTTGAGTGACTTATAGCTCATTTTATGAAAAATCAGTTTTTCCATCATATCATCTTCAAAAATCGATAATTTTTTTTAAAAACCACATAAGTTAATGGCAAATGATCTCACTTTTCATTTAAGATCGGTCCCAAGTCTCTGCGACCAATAAAAACGGAGAAATCCCCGAAAAAGTGAAATTTTTCAATTTTTCCCTATTTTCCCCTGAAAAATTCGGATTTTCAAAAAATCATCAAAAATAAATTTTGACATATGTTTTCCAACGCAAATTTCCTCAGCTTCTCAATGGAATCATCAGGAAAATCCTATCTCAAATATTTCCCCTGATTTCTCACGATTTTCATAATATAAAACAAAAACTAAAAAATCTCCATTTCACCCTTTTTTTCCCTTTTTTTACCCTAAATACTTCTTCCTCAATTATTTAGAACCCTTACATAAAACCCTAATTAGTCTTGACAATGATGCTTCCTGGCATGAAGAGCACATACAGCTCTTCTCCATTATTCTCTTCATTATCCTCTCCTCTTCCTTCTTTTTTTCATTTCGATACCTCATGTCGCCTTTATTATTCAGCAATATGGTAATTCTTTGGCGCCATAGGTGTTCTTCAGTGATACCTGTTGAAGACGACGAAAAAATGAATAGAGTCGAGTTGTTGAGCACAAAACTTCGATTGTCGCGGTTTTTTTCTTCTTTTTTCTCCCATTTCTTTAGCCAAAACACGACTCTCGGTGGTATCCATGTATCACCTTTTTTTTGCGAATTCCTTTTTATTTTATTTTTTTACGTTTTTTTAAGTGGCGGAAGAAAACATTTTCGTTGGATTTGTTCTTCTTGTTTGTGTATCGAATAATCAGAAATAGTAGAAATTAGAGAATAATGAAAACGTGAATTTTTTCAAAAATTTCTCAATTTATTCATTTATTTATCCATTTTTTTTTAATTTATATTTTTTGAAGAATATCTTAAAACCTAATGGAGATACGCCCTTTTTACCCTGAATTCTTTTTTTAAAGAGGATTCAAAGAGCTGCAATAAAGGAGTAAAAGGGCGTATCTCCATTATTGTCCGAGATATTTTTGAAAAACGAAAAAAAAATGAATTTATTGAATAAATGGACTCGCTTCTAAAATATTTCGTTTTTTTAAGAATATCTTGGAAACTAAACGAGATAGAGAAATTTTACCTCAACCCTTTTTTGTAGGGAACTTCAAGAGTCTCAAAAGAGAACTCGGCCAAAAAGGGCGTATCTCCATTAATTTCCGAGATATCTTCAAAAAACTAAAGAAAAGATGGTTTATTTTCAAAAAATTTCTCAAAAATTCAATTTTTTCTTCAATTTTTTTATCCCAAAAATCTCTCTCTCCTCAAAAAATCTTCAAATAATTCAATTGAACTAATTTATCATCAATTACGTATTTAATTCATGAATTTCCTATAATTTAGTCTAATTATCCTCGATTTATTCTTCTAAGACTCCTCCACATTTTTTCCTTCTTTCTCCATTTACATTTTCAATTTTTTTTACCCAGTAAAAACTTCAAGTTCAATATAAAAGGCGAAGAGAGGAAAAAATCTGAAAAAATTTGAGAATAATGCCGACACAATACATCATCTTTCCAAATTTTTTCAGAATTTTTCGTGAAAATCTTCACCCCAAAAAAATCGCACTAAAAAAAAAATTCAATTTTTATTCCTAAAAAAATGTGACGAGAAATCAGAAATTTTTTTTAGAATCAAGTGCAAAGAGAGCAAAAAATTTGAAAAAAATCGAGAATAATGCAGATTAATCACAGCATCTTCTCAAATTTTTTTACAATTTTTTGTGGAAAATTTCAATTTTTTCCTTCCCTTTATCCAAAAAATTTGCTCTCTTCATATCGTCACCTTAGAAACAAAGGGGCGTAAGTGCTATCCTCATGCACTACACTTACGCCCTTTTGTTTCCAAGTCCATGATATATCTTCAAATAATTTAATTGAACTAATTTATCATTAATTATCTATTTTATTCATAAATTTCCTATAATTTAGCCTAATTATCCTCAATTTATTCTTCTAATACTCATTCACATTTTTTTTTCCAACTTCTCATTTTTTTTTTTAATTTTTTTTTAATGTCAATAGCTTCGAGCACACCCCAGTATTACCCAGTAAAATTTATTCCTGTTAACTGATTTTTAACGAGTCCACAACAACGTGGATTACAAATGCAATCAGTGGCTGAGTAGATCTGTGTGCCTGTATTTGTTAAGGTTTTCAGGCATTAAATGCGCGTGCCTTGACTTCTCCATGCATTTGCCTAAATGGACACACACACACATATAAACATACAAACATTTACAAATGCTACATTAAATTGAAACAAAAAAAAGATTAAAATAATGAGGAAAAATAGTCATTGCCTAGTCTCTTGAAGTTTAGAAAAGGGTCAAGAAGTCACACATTGTATTAATGATACATGTACCGTGGTAATTATGAACAATCAACTGAATCTCATACGCAGTATTGTTTTCTATCTTACAATCATAAATTATATTGAGAGAAAATCATTTGACTTTTGTGCAAGTAATTTTTATTTGTGAAATTAGAACAAAATCATTTTTTTATGCAATTTTTTTTGCAATTATTGCCTTTTTAAAATATTTTTTAAATAATTTTTATCAGTGCACATTTTTTTTTACAAGAAGATCTCGATGAAAAATTCTGAAAAAATTTGGGAAGATGCTGTTATATATCTGCATTGATCTCAAATTTTTTCAGATTTTTTCCCCTTTTTGCCTTTAAATCTAAAATAAATAAGAAATTTAAGCAAAAAAAAATGTTTTTTAGCACTTTTTTTAATGCACATTTTTTTTCAATAGAAGATCTTTATGAAAAATTCTGAAAAAAATTGGGAAGATGCTGTAATATATCTGCATTGTTCTCAAATTTTTTCAGATTTTTTCCTCTTTTTGCCTTTAAATCTAAAATGAATGAAAAATTTGAGCAAAAAAAAATGTTTTTAGCACTTTTCTCCGTGCACAATTTTTTTCGCATTGAAGACCTTTACAAAAAAATCTGAAAAAATTTGAGAAAATGGTCTCATATGTTTATATTGCTCTCAAATTTTTTCAGATTTTTTACTCCCTTCGCGTTTGATTAAAGTCAATGAACATCCGCCTCTTCTGCCCTAAAACATTTTCATTCCCCTAAAAAACGCTCTATAAATATAAAAAAACGAACTAAAATGAACTCGCTCTATCTCGCCTAATTTCCGACATATCCCCCCCCCCCCCTTCGTCCTGTTCTCCCCCTATCACTCCTCAAATCCTAAATTAAAAGATCCCATTCAATCTCCCCATAATTCTCTCATAATTCCTTTTTTAAACCAAAAAATCATAAAACTTCCATTTATTAATTCACTAAAAAAAAAATCAAAATCATTTCCTCCCCCCCCCCCCCTCCCCCCAGTAAATTTCTGCATTTTCACCTTATCATCAAAATGATTATCATTAAGAATCAATAATTCAGGATAATCGATGCATTGCTCTCCAATAAATGCCAAAAAAAACGAGAAAAGAACGTATTTACCAACCATTAACGATTACTGATTATTAAACGTCTGCGATAAGGAGAAGAGAGAGAGAGAAAGAGAGAAAGAGTAAAAAGGCCCCAAAGGCAAAAAGTATATCAGGTGCAGTGGCAAGAGATTTCCATGCATAATGTGAATAGAAGTTGGGATTCATTTTCTATCTCTTTCCTTTTATCTCTCTAAAAAAAAAAAAAAAAAAAAAAAAAAAAATGCGATGAACTGTATTGGCCACATGCATACAATGTGAATGTATAAGTGCAACAAACTGCAGCTGCTAGATGCTGTACAGCAGAGGAGAGAGAGTACTCTTCTGCATCTCTCAGGCTACGCCCTCGGGATTGCGCGTAATGAGTTCTACACGCTTCGAATATTTTTCCTTTCTATCTTTCATGCTTCACTGAATTTTTTTGAAATAATTTTATTTTTTTTAAGGATTTTTTTTTATTTTTTAATGTTTATTTTATTCATGGATATGGGGTTTCTGCATGCTATGAGGAAGAGGAGAATTGGATGTATTTCCTTTTATCGCTGAAAGCTTAATGAAATTTTATTGGATTTTATAAACGATTATATTTAATTAATTTTAATTTAGAAATGACATAAAATGAGGTTTTTTCAGTTTTTTAAGAGTATCTTGCGAACTAATGGAGATACGCCCTTTTTTGTCCTAAGACTTTTTTTAGAGAATTTAAAGAGCTACAAAAAAGGATTCGAGTAAAATCGCTCTATCTCGCTTAGTTTCCGAGAAATTGACAAAATAGTGTTAAAGTATTAAAAATTGAAGCTTTAGTCAATTTTCTTAGTTTTCCGTTTTTTTTAATATTTCGGAAATCAGAAATCGGCAAAAAAAAATGCGCATTTTTAATTTTTGAATTTTTTTTATTTCTGTAATTTCCATCGAAAAAGTTTTAATTACTTTCTCAATGAAAACTTCGGATTTTTAAATTTTTCATTAGTTTGAAAATTAATTTTTTTTAAAACAATTTTGATTTCTATTGTAATTAAAAATTTGACTTATGAAATTTTATAATTCTTTTTCTTATTCGAAATTTTGATTCTTTCTTACTTATTAATTGATTGGAATAATTGATTTTATAATAAAATCAACGCTACTATGTTTAATCTTCCCAAATATAATCGTCTTTCAGACAAAAATTTTGAGTTGAGAGTGTTAACTAAATGTAACACAAATAAGAACTTATAATTTAATCCAATCTAAATGACGCTTATATGACATTTATAATTCAATTTAACTAATAAAAATGTTAATAAGTTTAATAAAGAAAATAATTATGAAATTCCATCAGTCAAATTTTAAATTACAATAGTAATCAAAATTGCTAAAAAAAAAAAATTAATTTTCAAACTAATGAAAAATTTAAAAATCCAAATTTTTCATTAAGAAAGTAATTAAAATTTTTTCGATGGAAATTACAGAAATAAAAAAAATTAAAAAATTAAAAATGCGAATTTTTTTTTTTTGCATTTTCTCTCTATTTAGATCATTTTAAGTATCTTCTATTAAAAAAATTACAATCGAAAATTCTGATTATTACATAGCTTCCATTCGAAAGCAAAAACAGTTGGAAACAGAAAATTGACTTATTTCACCTTTTCGATACGATTAAATGCGAATCAATTAACAGCTATTACAAGGAAAAGCGAAAAAAACAGGATTAATAAGGAAGTTATTATGAAACTGAATAGCATGATAATTCATGTAAATTGTGTCTCAGTTTCTGTTAAATTTAGAAGAGAGAAAAAAAAAACGTAAACTGAACCAGATCTTGACTATTAAATTAAAATATTTTAAATTCCATTTTTTAGTGTATGACAAATTTGAATATTCTGTACATACTTTGAGATTAATTATAGATCAACTATCTATAGATAACGAGAGCTGGAAAAAAGCGAATAGGAAATAAATCAGGCGAGGCGTGCTTTTTCATTGATAAATTTATGTGAATAAAATTCAGAAATTGATGACGAAGAATCAAGATTTTTTTTTTATATGAAGCGCAACAAAGGAAAAAAATCTGAAAAAATTTGAGAACAATATAAATATACTACTGCATTTTCTCAAATTTTTTCAGAATTTTTCGTAAAGATCTTCACTCCGAAAAAAAATATTTAGGTTTTTAAAAAAAATTTAATTTTTAATCCAAAAAAAAGTATGACGAAAAATCGTTTTTTTTTCAGAGTAAAAGGCAAAGAGAGCAAAAAATTTGAAAAAAATTGAGAACAGTGCAGACATACTGCAGCATGTTCCCAAATTTTTTCAGAATTTTTCGTGAAAGTTTTCACTCTGAAAAAAAAATTGTGCATCGAACAAAGTCATTTAAAAAAAATTCTTGATAACAAAGTTTTTTTTTCAAGGTCAAAGGCAAAAGAAGGAAAAAATCTGAAAAAATTAGATAACAATGTCGACATATTACAGCATTTTCTCAAATTTTTTCAGAATTTTCTGTGGAGATCTTCACCCAAAAAAAAAAACTGTGCACTAAAAGAAAAAACATTTAATTTTTAATTTTAAAAGAAATGTGACGAAGAATCAAGATTTTTTTTTTCAAAATCAAGGGCAAAGAAAGTAAAAAATTTGAAAAAATTCAACAACAATGCAGACATAATGCAGCATCTTCCCAATTTTTTTCCGAATTTTTCGAGAAGATCTTCCTCTCCAAAAAAGTTGTGCTCCAAAAAAAAAAAATTTAGGCAGATGAAAATTTTTTTTTTTCAAAAAATGATTTATCTCCAAAATAATTTTTTTTTTCAACTAAATTCCACAACTTCATTATTTTCTCATTCCTCACGAAGCTTGAATTTCATCTTCCATTTTTCGCTTCAACTTCTACTTTATTTTTTTCCTCCAAGACAAGTTTGAAGAAAAAAAAAAGGAGAAAAAAGTCAGAGATTCAATTTCTCTTGTAACGTTGGCTCACAGAATATCATATAAGGGATGCTAGTGTGTCAGTTTAAGTTGAGGCGTGTTTCTGTGCGTGGCTAACTCTCGTCTCTGGGTAACCCGTTAGTAAAGCCAAGAGTGAATATTCATAAACTCGACTTTCCCCCCCTCACCCTTTTCATCTCTTTGAATACAACATCACCTTCTTGGCTTAAATGCAGTCTTTCTGTACGGTATGTCAGGATCCTGGTGCCCTGAATAAATCTTTGCTGGAGCTTGAACAGACATAAATGCTCCTGAAGTACGATGGAACAACACGCTAATATTTTTATTTTTATTTAGAAGAAAAAAAAATTATTAAAAAAAAAAATTCGATTTAACTTTTTTTTTACCTTTTTTTCAAATTAAGTTTTTTCGATTTTTTTAAAATTTTTTCTTAAATTGATTTTTTTTCGATTTTCTTTTAAATCGAGTTCTTTCGATTTTTTTTTTCAAATCGAGTTTTTTCGATTTTTTTAAAATTCGATTTATTTTTTTATTTTTTTTTAAATCGAGTTTCTTTGATTTTTTTTTAAATTGAGTTTCTTCAATTTCTTTTCAAATTGAATTTTTTAGATTTTTTTTTAAAATCGAGTATTTTTTTATTTTTTTTCAATTTTTTTTTAAATCGAGTGTTTAAGATTTCAAATTTTTTTTTTCTTTTAATTCGAGTTTTTTGAGTTTTTTCAAATCGAGTTTTTTCGACTTTTTTCTTCACTTTTTTCTGAAAGTAGGTAACATGGGTCCACGACTGGTTGTACGAGCTTGTTAAGCGTTTACTCGCTTCTATAATTCATGAATTTGTGTTTTGAAGGGGAGGGGGGGGTGGGGATGTCAAGGAATTTTCATTGATAATTTAATTAATTTAAGAATTTATCAAAATTTAATTTTATTTCATCTTTATTTCAAGAATATCTCGGTGAATAATGGAGATACGCCCTTTTCGCCCAATAAAGGCTTTCTAGAGAATTTTAAGAGCTACAAAAAAGAATTCAACCAAAATCGCTCTATCTCGCTTAGTTTCCGACATATTGTCAAAACACAATGTTGAATTCAAAATTTTTTTTTTTCATTTTCCAAAATTTTTTCATTTTTTTTCAAAATATCTCGGAAATTAAGCGAGATAGAGCGATTTTACTGTAACCCTTTTTTGTAGCCCTTGAAATTCTCTACAAAACCTTCTTAGGACAAAAAGGGCGTATCTCCATTAGTTTCCAAGATATTCGCATTATCATAATTAATAATGATTAAAAAGATTTTTCTCAATTTTCTTAATTTTAATAAATTAATTAAATTAATAAATAAATTAAATTAATTGTTTTTTCTTCTGTTCAAGCAGTACTGCACTGAAAAACGAAACACCAGCAAGTGTCGATGCTGATGGATGGGAGTCTGCACTAGGTAATAATCCATATGGAAAATATGCGATAAAATTCGCCAAAAATATCAATTTTACAACATTAATTGTATCAATTATTGTATTTTTATGTTTTCTCTTCATAATATGCAAAATAACGTGTCCCCATGTTTTAGAAAACACTTGTAAGAGTCTTTCTCAAGCATTTAACTTGCCTTTATTCCATAAATTTGATATTACGAAGATATGGAAAGAGGTGAAGAAAAGATTTATGTGATAAAAACAACAAAAAAAAGACTAAAATTATGGAAAAAACTAATGTTTTATTTGATAAATTAAAGGGTCATTCATCAATATATATTGTGCATTGGTGCTCGAACTATGTAATCATTGTTGGGACAGATAACGATCAAACATTTCGTCAAAAGGATAATTTAATTAAAAACGAAAAAAAATTAATTCATTAAAAACAATATTTACAGTTTTTTTTTCACTTTTTGAGGATAACTCGGTAAATAATGGAGATACGCCCTTTTTACCCGAACACTTTTTTTTAGAGAATTTTAACAGCTAAAAAAAAGGATTCAAGTAAAATCGCCCTATCTCGCTTAGTTTCCGAGATATTGAGGGGATAATGTTGAAGTATTGAGAAATGAAGTAAAAAAAAAAATTAAAGTTTTTTAGTCAATTTTCTTTGTATTTTCGTTGTTTTAAGAATATCTCAGAAACTAAGCGAGATAGAGCGATATTATATCAATCCTTTTTTTCAGCTCTTGAAATTTTCTACAGAAAAGGATTCATGTGAAATTGCTCTATCTCGCTTAGTTTCCGAGATATTCATCAAAAATCACAATTGAATTCAGATAAATTCAATAAATGGTTAAAATTAATTGTTTTTTCTTCTAATTATCATTTATTAGAAATACGCAGTGATTCCCCAGTTGATTAATTAATTTATAAAAATGTAACACCCATAAAAATCGACGATTCCTTAAAATCTGATAAAATATGTTATACATAAATTAAATTTAAATAAAATGAACAAATTTTATTGAATAATGAATTTACGAAAAAATAAGAAAAAAATAAAAAAAATCAATAAATTTATAAATTACGAAATACATAAGACCGTCTTTTTCTTTTTCTTAATTTCTGCACAGGTAAGAGAAGACGAAAGCGTGGCAAGGGTGCGGTTATGGGAAATAGCAAGGAAGGTGAACCAGATGAAAAGAAACCATTCGGTGAGGCTACTTGGGAAAAATAAAAATTGAAAAAAAAAAATTATAAAAAAAAAATCATTGTCTTAGAAACAGAAGGGCGTAAGTGCCATGTATAAGCCTATGCTTACGCACTTACGTGGCTTTATTCCTTGGGAACAAAGTGGCGTAAGTTCTATGCTTATACATAGCACTTAGGGCACTTAATTTCGTAGAAACTAAGTGGCGTAAGTGCAATACTTGGAAATTTTAGAAAAAATATCTAAAATTCTAGAAAATAGCACTTACAGCACTTAATTTCCAAGGTGCAAAGTGGCGGTAGTGCTATATATATGTATAGCACTTACGCCCCTTTATTTCTTGGAAACAAAGTGGCGTAAGTGCAATACTTGAAAATTCTGAAAAAAAAAATCTAAAAAAAAAATTCTAAAATTCTAAAAAATAGCACTTACACCACTTAATTTCTAGGGCACAAAGTGGTTTAAGTGCCATGTACAAGCACAGCACTTACGCCACTTCTTTTCCTAAGAAATAAAGTGGTATAAGTGCTATTGCTTGAAAATTCGAGAGGAATAGAAAAAAAATATTAACAAATCTGAAAAATCTAAATAAAAAAAAATACAAAATAATTTCTAAAATTAATTAAAAAAAAAAAAAAAATTATAAAATTCTGGAAAACAGCACTTACGCCACTCTCTTTCTAAGACGATGACACTGAAAAAAAAAATATCTAGTGCCTGGCATTAGCGAACAATCGTTCAGGAGTAATTGTGATCGAGGAAAAATTTCAAAAATGTATGAAAAAAAAAAAAAAAAGAGAAAGAAAATTGTAATATTTTTGTTGAGAAATTTTGTGATCACTGTGAAGAATAAACGAATGTATAAAAATATTATTATTATCATTGTATTTACTCGAAATTCTAGTGTTTACATTTTTCCCTTATTTTTGTGTTTATTTTTTTTTTTTAATTGTAATTTGTGTTTATTCGATTGAATTTCGCGTCAGTATGAATGTGAGACTCTGGGTGTTAAGATTATTTGGATTATTGTATTTTAATTTTTGTGACAATTGTATTTTATTGTTGAATTTTTATGAATTATTGAAGGTTTATCGTTTTTTTATTTCTCTGGTAAAGTTCTCGTGAGTGAAAATTCAATTTTTTCGGTCTTTTTTTCTTTAAATATCTCGGAAACTAAGTGAGATAGAGCGATTTTGCTTGAATCCTTTTCTGTAGCTCTTGAAATTCTCTACAAAAAAATATTCTGGGTAAATCGCTCTATCTCGCTTAGTTTCCGAGATATTCATAACAAAATGAAAGACGAAGAGAATTGAAGAAAGTGAAACATTGAAAATTGTTAATAATCAAACATTTTTTTCGTACTGAAGACCTTCACCAAAAAATTTGAAAAAAATTGACAATAATGTACACTTACTCGTGCAAATTCTCAAATTTTTTCAAATTTTTCTGGTGAACCGCGTTTTAGTGAGTAATTTTCGTAGACGAATAGTTGAAATAAAACAGGAAAAATCAATTTTTTTTGGCTTTTTATTTACGTTTTGCTTCTATTTTTCGCGTTTATTCGGTTGAGTTTTGCATTAATTAATACAAAAATGTGAAACTCTGAGTGTAAAAAATTATTTTGCATTGTTGTATTATATATTTCAATTTTTGGTGACAATTGGATTTAATTGCAGAATTTTTATGAATTATTGAAGATTTATCGTTTTTTTTTTAGTAAAAAATTTCATGTTTTGTGATGAAAATTGTGTGAATATGTTGAGAAACATTTTGGAGCGTCAAAATGAGCGAAATCGTGGAATTAATGGAGCAGAAGGTGGAGCAAGTACTCCACTGCGTGGAAGTTACTCTGGACCGCCGAGGACGCGACTAACTTTTAAACAATCGAGGCTGGTGAGTGTTTTTTTTTTATTTTTATATCCAAGTAGTTCCGATAATCGATTTTTCCTCTTCAATTTTGGTCACTTTCGATAGAGTAGCATGAGGAGATTTTTTTAAAATTCACTTTACACCATGTTACCGGGACAAATTGAGCCAAAAATAATTTTTGAAAAAAATTAAATTAACATTAGAACTCCATAAGCGAGATTCAGTTTCAGTTTCACTGCAACAATTCATGGTAACAGATCTATTTTTTCCTTGTATAACTATATATATTCTTGTTCGTCAGAATGTCTATTAATTTTTCAAATCATAAAAAACGCCTGTTTCCGGACAAATAGCGACGATTAATCCAATTAATTACATGAAAACATTAATGGCGGGAAAATTGGTATTTAAAATCCGAGGATCCTCCAATGCCAGTCCTGGATGCTGGAACCGCGTAATTCAAATTCGGAACAATATTGGATATTTATAATATTATTTAATAACAATTTATTATCGTGGACATCGTTTTAATATCGGTAAAATGTTACAAAATCGGAATAATTAGAATAATTATGATAACTTAAAAGAAAAAGAAGGATTTCTTTAAAATAATTAAAAATTCTGACTTAATTTGTTGAGTATCGTTGGACATTTTTGGGATTTCTAAGGGCATTGCATTTTAATTTTAAACTCAAGGCACATGCCGCATAGAAACCCCATCTTTGCCTCAACGTATTTTCCTGAAAAAGCTCTGAAAAAAACACATTTTTCATAGTGACAACTGTAAATTACCATCAGCAAAATTGCAGGGTGAATTAATAGCAAAAAAACAGTGAATTCTTAATTACAAACATGTATAAAGTAAAAATAATCCGTTTTTCCCCTCTTTTCCTTTGAAAAAATAGCGAAAAATAAGTTTTATGGTCATGTATAGCACTTGCGCCCTTTTGTTCCTTAGGAACATTTTAGAAAAATTAAAAACAAAAAGAATAATCAAAAAATCGAGAAAAAAAATTCTAATAATTTTTCAAAATTCTAGTAAATATGCATTTGCGCCACTTTGTTTCTAAGGTGAGGATATTAATAATAATTATAATAATAATAATAATGATAATCATAATGATAATAATAATTGTCACATTAGGAAAAAAGTGGCTTAAGTGCTATGCTTGAAAGTTCTGAAAAATTTCGATAGTAACAAAATTAAATAAGAAAAAATCGAAAAAATTGAGTATTTAGGTAAAAGTATTTTCCTGAAAAGTTCTGAAAAAACACGTTCTTGATGGTGACAACTGTAAATTATCATCAACAAAATTGCAGGGGTGAATTAATAGGTAAAAACAGTGAATTCTTAATTACAAAACATGTATAAAGCAAAAATAATCCGTTTTTCTCCCCTTTTCCTCTGACAATTTTAATGAGAAAAAGGGGAGAGAATAAAAAAAGAGAAGATGCATCGTCATGCATATTGAGAAATGAAGATGTTTCTTGATGAATATGAGGGAATATGCATGTAATACTATGAACAATATAGAAAAAATCAATATTTCTTAAGAATTAAAAAAAAAAATTGAGATTAAAATGTCTTTTTTTAAAATTATATTAAATTCAATAGTGAAGAGGTAAAACAGGATAAATCGACTTATCTTTGAGGTCATTTTGAAAGAAATATCTCGGAAACTAAGCGAGATAAGGTGATATTACTCATCTGCATTTGTAGAGAATTTAAAGATTTATAAAAGAGTTTCAGGGCAAAATTGCTCTTTCTCGGTTATTTTCTAAGGTATTTTCAAAAAACTTAATGAGAAAAAGAGAGACTTATCTTGTTTTACCTCTCCACCACTGGATTTATTCCAATGTTTTTTAATTTATCATTAATTTTCTGAAGATATCTCGGAAACTAAGCGAGATAGAGTGATTTTGCCTGAATCATTTTTTGAAGCTCTTGAAATTTTCTAAGAAAAAAAGCTCAGAACAAAATCGCGATTTAAATCAATGATTTCTTTATAAATATTTAATTCAAGCATTAAAAAGCCACCAAAAACTTTGGACATAACTCCACAAATTTAAAGATTAAAATATGAAATAAATTTTAAACAAAAGTTTATAAAAATCTGAATCATCTCGTGAAATTTCAAGTTGATTGACCGTTTTTTGTATTGTCAAAAATAAATAGACAAGAAATAAAAATAAAACAGTGTCTTACGGGCCCAATGCAAGATTTTGCGTTTTTTAGGTCAGGCAAAAGATTAAAATCTGGAAAATGTCTTGAAAAAAAGGGGGAAAAAAAAACAAAAATTTACGATTCAATATGAAAATTATTGACTGTCTGATAACTTTGTAATAAATGATTGTTGTTGCTGCACAGGGAAAAGACGTGAATACACTAGTCAAATGTCATACTATTGGTCAAGTAATAAATGACAAATAATTAATATAATTCACCAATTCTTCTTCGAATTCGCTTTTAACACCAGAAAATACGTTTTTAATCATGACTATTAATTTTCGTGTTTTTTTTTCGTTCCTCTCTTACAACACACTCAACGACTAGCTCAACATCTAATCAAACTCCTTTAATTACAAGTACAACTCAAAAAAAATCCGTTTTTACCCCTTTTCCATTGAAAAATTTTAATGAGAAAAGAGATTTAAAAAAAAATCAAGATGCATCGTCACGCATGACTCCAATAGCTATAGCTACAGCCTATCGTAGAAAACAGTCAGGTAGATCGACTTGTAATTGACCGATAAACAATCGTCCATAGCCAATTCAGATCTTCTGGCTGTTTAAATTGGACGATAGTTTATCGTTCACCTTAGCATCTATTGTAGAAAATATATCATCGGTTTAGAAAAAAAAAGGCACAAGTGCCTATGCTTATACAGAGGACTTGCGCCCTTTTGATTCTAAGGCAATGCTATATACATATATATATATATCTATATATATATCGTCACCTTAGAATTAAAGGGGCGTAAGTGCCTATGCTTATACAAAGGACTTACGCCCTTTTGCTTTTAAGGTGATGATATATGTGTATATATATGTATATGTATATGCATATATATAGCTAAAACCCCACACACTGTGTGCTCTGTGTCTATCTGCTGTGTTTATTGTTATTATTTATTACTCGATTTGTATCACCTGGTGAGGCACTGAAAGGCACTGAAAGATACAGGAAGATGCTGGAAGGTACTGGAAGGAAGTGAGATAGTTGGAAATATTCTTGCATTTTTTTATCATCTATTCTATTTTATTTATGCTTCTTTTGCACTTTTTTTGCGCTTTTTTTATGTTTTTTTTATTGTTGTTAGTGCTATTCTCCACCCATCGAAGTTCCCTCACGCTTCCTTTACGATCGCTCGTTACTGCACTTTTTTTTTTTTTCATCTAGCTAAATTATTATTGAACGAGATATTCTATAGAAAACTGATCGATCCAGTCAATATACTGGAGAAAATAATTCATGAGGATGTGGAATAGTTTTTTTTTGTTTTTTTGGGAATTGAGGTTTAGGATTCAGATACGGGATGGATAGTGGAATTATCGAGGATTTTCCTTTGGATTTTTTTTTTTAATTTTCTCTGAATTTTTTATTGAATTTTCTTTGGATTTTCTTTTGAATTTTCTTTGGATTTATTTTTTTTGAATTTTCTTTGGATTTTTTGTGATTTTTTTTAGAATTTTTCAACGATTTTTCGAGGAAAAACGGTGAATATGGTGAAATTGATTTTTTTGGAAGAGAAGCCTCGAGGGAAAAATCTGAAAAAATTTGAGAATAATGGGGGTGTATTAGGGGGGGTTCATGAATTTTTTCAGATTTTTTGGGGGAGGAGTTGGGAGGGAAAATTGACTTTTTTGAGGAGAAAGTGGATGAGGGTATTTTTTTGGGAGAAAAAAAAATATTTCTGAAAGTAAGCGAGATAGGGCAATTTTGCATGAATCCTTTTTTGGAGCTCTTGAAATTCTCTAGAAATGAGAAAAAAGGATTGAGGCAAAATTGCGCAATCTCGCTTATTTTCCGAGACATTCTCAAAAAATAAGAGAGTAAGAAAATTGGAGAAAACGAAACACTTAAATTTTCAATAATAAAATAATATTTTTACGATTTTCAATCGCTATCGAAAAATCTGGAAAAATTTGACAATAGTGCAGACATATTAGTTCATATTTTCAAATTTTTTCAGAATTTTCCAATGAATGGCGTATGAGTAGAAAATTGTTCCAAACAGAAGAGTAAAAACAAGGAAAACTGATATTTTTATCTTTTTATGATAGGATCTCGGAAACTAAGCGAGATAGAGCGATTTTCAATGAAACCTTTTTTCTAGAGAATTTCAAGAGCTACAGAAAAGGATTCTTGCAAAATCGCTCTATCTCACTTCTTTTTCGAGATACTCTTGAAAAACGAAAGACAAAAAATTTTTTTGAAAATAAAAAAAACCAAAACCCTCAAATTTTCTCAAATCAATCCTTTTTTTCACCCCCAAGATCTCCCCCAAAAAATTGAAAAAATTTGACAACAACCCCTACCCACTATTCCATATTCTCAAATTTTTTCAGAATTTTCCACAAACCCCTTGACCCCCAAAAAAAATCCACTAGAAAAAATTCCCCTCAAATCAAATTCATCACAAATAAAATTCATCGAAAAAAAATTAGCAGAATGACCATTATAGTTCAAAATGCATTAAATAAATTTTTAAAAAACCATTAAATTCATTATCAATCCAAAATCTATTAAACCCCCTTATCACCCCGATAACGGAATTCTCTGTAACGAGAAATTTAATCAATTCGTTAATCCTCCCCGATTCTCCATTAATTTTGTGCAATAACATTTTTTTTTTGACACAACTAAGAATATATCCATGAGATGAAATAATTGCTTTTTGCTTAAGCACGAGATGATTTTCAACGCGTCCACAAAGAAGGCCATCGTCCTTGGAAGATTAATACCGATGAATTACGGTTTTAAACGCGATAGTAATGCTTTACCTCATCTATAAGAGAGATAAAGAAGTGGGGGGGGGGGGGGGGGGTGGGAGCATATTTTATACATATATATGTATAGTCAATTTTAAACCGCCGTGTTGCATATATTGAATCTCAGATAAGATATGGAAGCAAGAAAGGTTTTTGCAGTTAAAAGAAAAAAAAAAAAGAGAAAGAAAGAGAGAGAAAGAAGAATCTCAAAGGGGAACTCAATTAAATCGAATTGCATCAATGACTCGCAAATTTCGTCCGAGGAAATCGTAATTAAAAAAAATGAAAAACATTAAAAAAAATAATAAATAGATAAATGAATTGGAAATAATAACAATGATCAGGATAATTGTTGTTATTATTTTTTACTCTAGAAAATTGTGGAAAATTCGGAAATTTTTAAGAAAATATTGAAAAATTCAGAAAAATTCAAAAATAGGAAAAATTGATTTTTTAAAAATAACAACAATCATAACAATTATTATTATTATTTTTATTTGTGAAAATTGTGGGAAATTCTGGAAAATTTTCAAAAAATATTTAAAAATCCTAATGTTTTTTTAGGAAATATTGAAAAATTTAGAAAAATTCAAAAATAGGAAAAATTGATTTTTTGAAAATGATAACAATCATAATAATCATTGTTATTATTCTTATTCTAGAAAATTGTGGGAAATTCTGAAAAATTTTCAAAAAAATTTAAAAAATCCTAAAGTTTTTTTAGGAAATACTGAAAAATTCAGAAAAATTCTAAAAAAAGGAAAAATTGATTTTTTGAAAATAATAACAATCATAATAATCATTTTTATTATTTTTATTCTAGAAACTTCTTGAAAATTCTGGAAAATTCCAGAAAATGCTAAAAAATTCTGAAAAATTACGAAAAATAAAATTAAAAAAAAAAAAAATTTCATTATTATTATTATTCTAAAAATTTCTAAAAAAAAAGGAAAATTTCCGAAAATTCTAAAATGAGAAAAACTGATTTATACTAATAATCATAATAATAATTGTTATCCCCAATTTAATTTTTTTTATTCTGAAAATTAAATACCGAAAATCTTTTTTTCTTCTTCAATTTACAAATAAATTTATTATCTTTACTGTAATATTTAAAATAACATTTTAATCAATGGATATGTCTGTAAAATATAATAAATCGATTTGTCTTGAGAAACATATGTATTATCCACTGATCGAATCCTTAATTGCAGATTATTTAGCTACGAGGTAGCTGTGCTAATGTAAAAAAAAATGAGGGAGGAAGAAGATATGAGATTTCTTTTTTTTTCTTTTATTATGAAGAGAATTATTTTGTTTTTCTCTTTTTTTTTAGAGGCTTATCAGTGAGGGGATTTTTCTCCACTCGTTAACGGTGCCCTAATGATTATAGGTGGAGGGGTTAGAGGAAAAAAGGGGAGGGGGAGAAGGGAATGAGGAGGCAAATAGGTTGAAATTATGGGAATTGGAGTTTTTGCGATTGAAATGAGAAGAATTATGGGTTTGATGGTTCGAAAGGGAATATCTCGAGAAATAATGGAGATACGCCCGTTTTGCCCCAATATGATTTTGTAGAAAATTTTAAGAGCTACAAAAAAGGATTCGGGTGAAATCGCTCTATCTCGCTTAGTTTCCTAGATACTTTTCAAAAAAGATTGGTAAAAAAAATCCAATGCAATATTAAAAAATCTATTTTTTTTGTAGTTTTTTGAGAATATCTCGGAAACTACGCGAGATAGTGAAATTTTCATACAATTCTTTTTTATAGAGAATTTCAAGAGTTACAAAAAAGGAGTGATGTAAAATTGCTCTATCTCACTTAGTTTCAGAGATATTCTTGGGAAGAAGATTGGGAAAAATTTATCCAATCTAATAAAATAAAATAATCAGGAAAAATCGTTTTTTTTAAATAAAAAAAAAATCTCGATAGATTATGGAGTTACGTCTTTTTTGCCCGAATCTTTTTTTTAGCTCTTGAAATTCTCTACAAAAAAGGATTCAAATGAATTCCCGCTATCTCGCTTACTTTCCGAGATATTTATCCATTTCTTCAAATGAATAATGAAAAAGTGAAATTTCGCTGTTTCACCTCTTCACCCCTAAAATATTTCATTATTTCGATGTTTTCCTTGGAAAATAAGCGAGATAGAGCAATTTTACAAGAATACTTTTTCGTACAAAATTTCAAGAGCTACAAAAAAGGATTCGGGTGAAATCGCTCTATCTCGCTTAGTTTCCGAGATTCTGTAAAAAGTAAGAAAAAATGGACTTTTTCTTTCATAAAAGTCTTCTAAACTCCTCCAATTCTGTTATCTCCAACGTGAAATACGTAAATCTAAGTAGCAAGACTTACAAGAATATCATGTGAGCTCGTATGAATTGTAGATGTTGCTCTGAACAGTGTGGCTATATTATTTAACTCAATCAGATAATCCCGGAAAATCTGATTTGCAACAATGGAAGCTGGCTCTCTAGTGCGTGAAACTGTCCATTGATCCATGACGCAGAACTCGCTTCTTTTTTGTATATGGAAAATCCGTAATGTCCATTGAGAAATTCTTCGTTTGAACATATCACATTATACGTATCTTAGTCTTTTTTTATCTGCGTCTATATAAATAGAAAAAAAAAGATTTCGTATTTCATTAATTTCAGTACAAAAAAGATAAAAATAAAGAAAAATCAATTATTTTTCTCATCTTTCGTTAATTTTTTAAAGAATATGTTGGAAATTAATGGAGATACGCCCTTTTTGCCCCAATTTTTTTCTCATAGTTCTTCAAATTCTTTAAAAAAAAGGATTTAGGCAAAATCGCTCTATCTCGCTTAGTTTCCAAGATATAATTTTGTTTTTTTTAAAATAAAGCAACAGTAAAAAAATTGAAATTTTCATTAGTTTTCCTCAAATATTCCGGAAAATAAGCGAGATAGCGCGTTTTTGCACGAAACCTTTCTTTTAGAGAATTTTAAAAGCAAAAAAAAAGGATTTAGGTGAAATCGTTGTATCTCGCTTAGTTTCCAAGAGATTCCCAAAAAATGCAAAAAAAAAAATTTACCTCAAAATTTTCCGCTGTTTTTCTTTTTTTGGTATTTAAAAAAAAAAAAAAAACACTGATGAAGATCCTAAAAATAATAATAATAATAATAATAATAACACATGAGATGATATTAACCGTTACAAGTGCCTATTTATTCCTCCCTGATATCAAGTTCCGCCCTGACGTATACTTATATAATTAAAATAATAATAACAGTGTACCAGTACATTGTAACTATATCAAAGTAGAAGAAATAGCGGTGTATAGATGCAGCGAATGAGCCAATTTAAAAAAACAAAGTAAAAAATTACACATAAATATACTACACTGTACTAATTTCTCTTTACAAACTTGCAACTACTCGTTTTTCTATCTAAAAAATACAATTATCACTGAAGTACTGTGGATGCTGCTGCTATCAACTTGGGACTTAGCAGGCCAGTAGGATATTCACAGTAGCCGCCACAGGACCACTAAGGCCCAAATCGACAACAGTACAGTAACTCCTTTATCTGCTTCTTAAAAAAATCATTAAAAATCTTGACAACAACAGAAAAAATACAGTAATACAACAGAAAAATCATAATAAAAATTGAAATATTATGTGTGACTATTTGTAGTGTAAGAATGGCGTTTGTACAGAATATGTAACAAAATGGCGCCCATCCAAAATGAATTACAAAATGGCGCCTATCCAAAATTCATTACAAAATGGCGTTTACAGAGAATCCATAACAAAATGGCGCCCATCCGAAATGCATTACAAAATGGCGCCTATCCCAAATGCATTACAAAATGGCGCCTATCCAAAATTCATTACTAAATGGCGCCCGTCCAAAATGCATTACAAAATGGCGTCTATCCAAAATGCATTACAAAATGGCGTCCATCTAAAATCCATTACAAAATGGCGCCTATCCAAAATTCATTACAAAATGACGCCTATCCAAAATGCATTACAAAATGGCGCCCATCCAAAATTCATTACAAAATGGCGTTTACAGAGAATACATAACAAAATGGCGCCCATCCGAAATGCATTACAAAATGGCGCCTATCCCAAATGCATTACAAAATGGCGCCTATCCAAAATTCATTACTAAATGGCGCCCGTCCAAAATGCATTACAAAATGGCGCCTATCCAAGATGCATTACAAAATGGCGTCCATCTAAAATCCATTACAAAATGGCGCCTATCTAAAATTCATTACAAAATGACGCCCATCCAAAATGCATTACAAAATGGTGCCCATCCAAAATACATTACAAAATGGCGCCCGTCCAAAATGCATTACAAAATGGTGCCCATCCAAAATACATTACAAAATGGCGCCCGTCCAAAATGCATTACAAAATGGTGCCTATCCAAAATGCATTACAAAATGGCGCCTATCCAAAATGCATTACAAAATAGCGCCTATCCAAAATTCCTTACAAAATGGCGTCCATCTAAAATGCATTACAAAATGGCGCCTATCCAAAATTCATTACAAAATGGTGCCCATCCAAAATGCATTACAAAATGGCGCCTGTCTGAAATGCCCATTTGATTAAAAATTCCTTAAAATAATAGGAAATCATTGAAAAATCCTCTTATTTTTTCAGAAAAATTAAAAAATTAATTTTTCTTTTCCAAATTTATTTGAATTTCCATTTTACCCCCTCTTTCCCCAATACACACACACATCTAATCTCTAAAAATTTCTAAAATCTCTACAAATTGTTTAGAAATCCTTCAAATTGATAGGAAATCCTCCAAAATCTTCTCATTTTTTCAAAAAATCAGAAAATCACTCAATTCCCTTTGAATTCCGATTTTACCCCCTCTTTCCTCGATGCAGACACATCTCATCGCTAAAAATTGCCAAAATCTCTAAAAATTATTCAAAGATCCCCCAAAAATTGCTTAAAAAACCCTTACATTAATGGGAAATTGACAAAAAACTTCTCATTAAAAAAAAAAAAAATCTCTCAATTCCCTTTAAATCTCCATCTTACACTCCCCCCCCCCCCCCCCCCTTCCTCTCCTTCTCTCTCTTGGATGTACACACATCTACTCTCTAAAAATCCCAAAAATCCCTCAAAATTAATTGAAAATCCCTTTTAAGAAATAGGAAATTCCCAAAAAAATCCCCTTATTTTTTTGAAAAATCAATTTTTTTTTTTGTAAAAAATATTCATATTTTGTACAAAAAAACGGCGCCTCTTCCAAAAAATCTGAAAGAATCCAAAAAAAATCTCCACCACATCCCCATTGTACACAAATTTTTTCAAATTTCTCCCCTCAGGTCTTCACCCCCAAAAAAAATAAAAATCCACCAAAAATTAATGGAAAATCCCTTAAAAAAATGGGAATTTCCCAAAAAAATCCCATTATTTTTTTGCAAAAAATGAATTTTTTTTTTCTTTAATGCCATTTTAATCTTCATTTCACCCCCCCCCCCCCTTCTTCGCTTCCAAATGCACACATTCTTTATCTATTTGAACTTCCAGTTATTTTCTATACATAATGCGATAGTACTGGAGTTGCCTGATTCATATTGAAGATAGCCCCCAAAGAGAACTGGTCGGACTCAGTTGGCACGATTATGGTACTGTATCGTTTGCGATTATCAGAAGTTGGCTTTCAGGATATTTTCAACCGCCATATATATATATTACATATATATATATACACAGCTCTATAGATATTTTATTGTACTTGACACACAAAACGCACTTACGAGTCTCTCATACTCAATATCAAATGTTGAAATGTGTGTTTGTGTGTGTGTTCGTATTTATTTTATATATATATATATATATTGGTTTTTTTTCTTGCATGTGTTGTTGAGAATCGGGTACTTTACCAGCTGAAATCTCTGGCCAATGACATAAACATAAAATGTTAGCTTCACTATATCTCAATAGAGTTGTACGATAACGTACCTCAGTTGCTGTAATAAAGAGGTTACAGGTTTATTTCAAGAGTGTCTGTGGTAAATCCTTGAGCGATAATTCCCAGGATAATCTTGGAAATTTTAGATGACAGAGAAAATGCTTCAAGGAAGCTTTTCTACCTGCTGAAAAATTAATGGGGACATTTTTAGGAAAAAAAATCAGCGAATTTAGGATTTTTTTGTTGGAATATCCTATTTTTTATTCGTAAATATTTTTTTAAAAAGCCGCGGTTCTTTCAAAAATTCTGAAAAAATTCAGGAAGATGCTGCAGTATCACTACATTTTTGTCAAATTTTTTCAAATTTTTTGAAAAAGGCGCCTTTTATTTAAATAAAAATCTGCAATTACAGCAAAATGTTTTTTTTATCTTTAAATTTAAACTTAATTTTTGCAATATTTTTTTTTAAAAAGAGGCGCCTCTTTTTAAAAATCTGAAAAAATTCAGGGAGATGCTGCAGTATCCCTCCATTTTTGTCTAATTTTTTCAAATTTTTTGGAAAAGGCGCCTTTTTTTAAATAAAAATCTGCAATGCCAGCAAAATATTTTTTTTAATCTTTTAATTTAAACTTAATTTTAGAATATTTTTTTTAAAAAAGGGGCGCCTCTTTTTAAAAATCTGAAAAAATTCAGGAAGATGCTGCAGGACCACTACATTCTTGTCTAATTTTTTCAAATTTTTTGGAAGTGGCGCCTTTTTTTAAATAAAAATCTGCAATTACAGCAAAATGTTTTTTTAATCTTCAAGTTTAAACTTAATTTTATAATATTTTTTTTAAAAAAGGGGCGCTTTTTCCAAAAAATCTGAAAAAATTCAGGAAGATGCTGCATCATGTCCAAATTCTTCTCGAATTTTTTCAAATTTTTCCGTAAGGCTCTTCACATTGTAAAAAATGAAAATCGGCTGAAATTATAAGAATTTTGAACGAAAATAATTACTTTAATTAAAAAAAATGTAATTTCTGTAAAATCAATGATCGTAAGAATTTAATGAGCATTTCACGCAAATTCGTAATTTATCTCAAGTTCTGGCCTTTGAAGCGGTTTCAATAAATTGATGAATTTGATAAGAAATTTATGATTATGCGGAATTCAAAGGAATGCAGAATATTCAGGTTGAATAATTATGAAACTCACGGAAAAGCCGGAGTAGTGAAGCAGAAAAGCGAGATAAGTTGACTTATCTGCGTGCTTCACTATCGATTTATATTGCACAAACATGCAACTCATAAAGTATGAGTTGAGCACAACATTCCAGTTTTTTTTAATGAAAAAAAAAGAGAGGAATTTTGTGAAATTGATAGAAACTTGTGGAGAAGAGGTAAAATTCCATTTTTTTAGATCAGTTTTTTGATAATATCTTGAAAACTAATGGAGATACGATCGTTTTACGAGAATCCTTTTTTGTAGAGAATTTCAAGAGCTACAAAGAAAGATTCATGTAAAATTGTACTATCTCGTTTAGTTTCCAAGTTATTTTCAAAAAAACTTAAACAAAAAAAAAGAAATTATCACTTTTTTAATTCTCTAATATTTTTTTCGAAAAAGCGGCGTCTCTTCCAAAAAATCTGAAATAATTCAGAAAGATGCTGCAGTACCTTTCCATTTTTGTTAAATTTTTTCAAATTTTTCTGCAATACTCTTCACATTAAAAAAAAATAGAAATCTTCAATTTCAGCAGAATCAAGTTTAATCCTTGAAATTAATCTCATTTCTCTGAATTTTTTTTATAAAGAAGTGGCAGTTTTTCCAAAAAATCTGAAAAAATTCAGGAAGATGCTGCAGTACATCTCCATTTTTCTCAAATTTTTACAGATTTTTTTGCAATGCTCTTCATATTAAAAAAAAAAGAATCTGTATTTTCAACAGAATTAAGTTTGATCTTTAAACTTAAACTTAATTTTCTAATATTTTTTTTAAAGAAGCGGCATCTCTTCCAAAAAATCTGAAAAAATTCAGGAAGATGCTGCAGCACATCTCCACTCTTCTCAAATTTTTCCAGATTTTTCGGCAATGCTCTTCACGTTGAGAAAAATAGAAAAATCCACAATTTCATCAGAATTGAGTTAAATCTTCAAACTTGAATTTAATTCTCTAATATTTTTCTAAAAAAGCGGCATTTCTTCCAAAAAATCTGAAAAAATTCAGGAAGATGCTGCAACACATCTTCATTCTTCTCAAATTTTTTAGAATTTTTCTGCAACCATCTCCACATAAAAAAAAATGAAAAACAAAAATTCTAAAATCAATTTCAGCAGAATTAAGACTCAACATTCTTAGACTTAAACTTAATCCCCTAATATATTTTTAAAAAAGCGGCACCTCTTCAAAAAAATCTGAAAAAATTCAGGAAGATGCTGCAACGCGTCTCGATTCTTCTCAAATTTTTTCGAATTTTTCTGCAATATTCTTCACATAAAAAAAAATAAAAGTCCCCAATTTCAGGAGAATATCAGCAAAAAATCGACTTAAATTTCACCTTTTTTAAAAAATAATTTGCAGCCAATTTGCAGCATCTCAGATAAAATGTTCTTGATTATACGACGTGAATACGAATATTACCCTTCGATTGTCCGCAAAATGCAAACACGAGAACCAATCAGTAGTAATACACTGGGACGTTCAAAATTATTGGATATTTCCTGATAGTTGTATTGAATAGTAATGGCCAAGATAAGTTGGGAATTCAATCGTTTTGATAATAAAAATAATAAGTAAGTTGAGAATTAAAATTGCACTTCGTGCATGTATATTTTTAACCTGCCAAACTTGTTTTTCTCATTGCCTATGCAGGCAAACTTGAGGATATGCTCTATACAAAATGCAAATCAATTGGAAATGTTGCTAATTTTATGTGAAAATTTCCATTCATGCCCTACTACTTCCTGGAAATTACGGTATTCAAGAATTTTGATTTTAATAATGAGAATTTGATTTTAATTTATGACCATTTTCATTTTGTATCAAAATTTTTGAGTGTTTGTTTAAATTAATTTTAATTAAATTATTTTTAATTCTGTAGGAAAAAGGTAAAATATGAGATGATCGGTTTTGTGAGTAGTTTTTTGAGAATATCTCGGAAAATAAGCGAGATAGAGCAATTTTGCCAGGAATCTTTTTTGTAGCTTTTGAAATTTTCTACAAAAAAGGATTCTTCAAAAATTGCGCTATCTCGCTTATTTTCCGAGATATTCTCAAAAAATGTGAAACCTAAAAGACATTTCCATTTTTTGATTTTTTTTGAAAACTCGGCGCCTTTTCCAAAAAATTTGAAAAAATTCATGAAGATTATCTAGCATGTTTTCATTTCTTTCAAATTTTTTCAGATTTTTTTGCGGAGTTCTTCACATTGAAAAAAATCAAAATCTGCAATTTTCGGGGAATATCAGAAAAAAAATCGATTTATGTCTGATTTTTTTTTCAAAAATATCTTGGAAAATAAACGGGATAGAGCGAATTCACCTTCATCCTTCCTTACAGTGAATTTTAAGAGTTACAAAAGAGTTTTTGGGTAAAAAGGGTGTATCTCCATTAGTTTCCGATATATTTTCAAAAGAACGTAAAACAAAAAATAAACTTATCCCATTTTCAAATCTCAAATATTTTTTTAAAAAAGCGGCAGCTCTTCCAAAAAATCTGAAAAAATTCAGGAAGATGCTGAAGCACGTCTTCATTCTCCTCAAATTTTCCCAAATTTTTCCGCAATGCTCTTCACATTAAAAAAAAATAAAAATCGGGAATTTCATAAAAATCAAGTTTAATCTTCAAAAATAAACTTAATCCTCCAATACATTTTGTAAAAAAACGGCGCCTCTTCCAAAAAATCTGAAAAAATTCAGAAAAACTCTCCACCACCTCCCCATCCGACACAAATTTTTTCAAATTTCTCCTCCAAGCTCTTCACCCCAAAAAAAAAAAAAATCCCCTGAAATTCCACAATTTTACCTTAAAATGAATAAAAAATAGGAAAATAATAGAATTTCTCTCATTGCAGTTAACAAACTCTTTGCACTCGCAATTGACAGGTTCACCGAATCAATCGGCAAGTTATCCCACTTCTGAGCAGAAGGGGAAGGGAGGGGGATGACGTCACTAATCATTTTTGGTATAAAACTCCAGAAATCATGAAAAAAAAGCAGAATTTTTAATTCTTTTCAAATATCCCATGTTTAATTCTCGATTTTTTTTTTCAAAAAAGCTGCGGCTCTTTCAAAAAATCTGAAAAAATTCAGGAAGATGCTGCACCACCTCTACATTCTTCTCAAATTTTTTCAAATTTTTCCGTAACGTTCTTCACGTGAAAAAAAAATAAAAATCCCTAAAATCCCACAATTTTCTCCTCAAATTAAAAAAAAATAGAATTTCTCTCATTGCAATTGAAAAACTCTTTGCACTCGCAATTGACAGGTTCAACGAATCAATCTGCGAATTATCCCACTTCTGGACAGAAGGGGGAGGGGGGGGAGAAGAGATGACGTCACTAATCGTTTTTGGTATGGAAACCGGTAGCCTAACATGGGTGAGGCACGTTCAGAAACTCAGCGAAAAAAAAAGGCGAAAAAATGCAAAAAAAAAACTAAAAAAAAAAGAGGTAAAAGAGGCTAACTGAGAAGGTGAAAGCAGAAGGGATAAAAAAACGAAGTTTAAAAGAAAAAAAATACGATAAAAAATTGAGGGAGTGGAAGGATGTCATTAACATAACTGCGGATTCCCTGGGCGTTTATGCGCCTCGCTACTGCGTTTCTTGCTGTGCTTATTACCCGTTTTCACTGCATGCACACACTATCTTTCAGTGCACCAGTAACGTAGTTACCTATCGGCTTTACTTATGATAATGGCTAGATTCAAAACATTAAAGCAACACTGGAATTGTATATAAATGTATGGAAAATTGTCGTGTGTATAGTGTTGAGTCGTTAGGATAAAACTGGAAAAAAAAGAAAGGAAATTTCGATTATCTTACTGGACTTTTTTTTTTTGTACTTTTTACTTTTTATTATTTAAAATTGCAAGGGTATTGTGCAATGGATAGGCTGATGGCTTCTCGATTGCTGCAAAGTGGACAATAACTATGAGAATAATTTTACGCGGTTTTCGCGGTTGGATAAACGCTTATTTCGCGGATTTCACGTATTATTGGGAATTTTTGGATTTTTGAAAGGGATCTTGGTAAATAAGGGAGATAGGGCGATTTTTGTTGAATCCTTTTTTGTAGCGAATTCAAAGGGCTACAAAAAAGGATTCTTTGAAAATCACGCTATCTCGCTTAGTTTCCGAGATATTTTTGAAAAATGGACATATCTCAAAAAGTATCGATCAAATTCTCTTCGAATGAAGCTTAAAAAATAGAGTTCCTCGAGAGGAAGTTTTCCAGAAAATATGAAATTTTTCTATAAAACTGTTTTGCTGTAATTGAGACTTTTATGCACATACAGACATACACACACACACAGACATACGCTAGAAAAATCGTTTTCTCTTCATTTACATCATTCTAAGTATCTTCTATTAAGAAAATTATAATCGAAAATTCTGATGATGACATAGCTTTCATTCGAAAGCAAAAAAGCGGCGCCTCTTTTAAAAAATCTGAAAAAATTCAGGATGATGCTTCAATACATCCCCATTTTCGTCCAATTTTTTCAAATTTTTTTGTGACTCTCTTCATTTGGAAAAAAAATATCTAAAATTTCAGCAGAATTACGTTTAATTAAGTTTAAACATAGACTTAATTTTCTAATATTTTTTTTTAAAAACGGCGCCTTTCTCGAAAAATCTGAAAAAATTTAGGAAAATGGTTTAGCACGCCTACATTCTTCCTGAATTTTTTCAATTTTTTTCACAACGTTTTTCACACCGAAAGAAAAGTAAGAATTGGCAATTTCAGCAGAATATCAGAAAAAAATTGATTTAGGTTTTCCTTTTTTTTATTAAATATTTCGGAAACTAAGCGAGATAAGGCGAGTTGACTTCAATCTTTTTCTTGGAGCCCTTAAAATACTCTACAAAAAGTATTCCTCAAAAATTGCGTTATCTCGCTTAGTTTCCCCAAAATTCTTTGAAAAAAACTCAAAAAAAAGCTTCAACTATCCCCTTTTCAATTCTCTAATAAATTTAAAAAAAAACGGCGCCTCTCCCAAAAAATCTGAAAAAATTCAGGATGATGCTCCAGGACATCCCCATTTTCGTCCAATTTTTTCAATTTTTTTTGTGACACTCTTCATTTAGAAAAAAAAATCTCCAATTTCAACAGAATGACGTTTAATTAAGTTTAAACATAGACTCAATTTTCTAATATTTTTTAAAAAAAACGGCGCCTTTTTCAAAAAATCTGAAAAAATTCTGGAAGATCCTCCCTGACATCTCCAATTTCCCCAAATTTTTTCAAATTTTTCCCAACCCCCTCTCCCCCCGAAAAAAATACTTCCCCCCCGAAAAAACCCAAAAAAACTCCAAAAAAATTCCTAAAAAATTATCACCTCCTATTTCCCAGATATTTAATCCTCAGCCTAATAAAGTGTGACGCAAGCGCATACCTAAGGCGTCGAAATCCGCGCAGGAAAACTGCCCCCCTTTCCCCCCTCTTCATTTTCACGATTCACTCACTTTCCCGTCTTTTCTCGTGCCATTTGTAACAAAATTTTCATCTCAAATTCATCTCCACCTTCCCATATTCCTCCCCCAAAATCACGAGAATCACTGAGAAAATCACGTCACTGCATCCGCACGTTTTCCATCCAACTGCGAAAAAAAAGCTTAAGAGCGCACGATCACTCGCTTTTTTTTTATTTTTCATTTTTTATTTATTTTTATTTTTTTTTCAAATAAAACGAGAATTATTCGCGTTTTACGCGAATTATTGCACTCGCGGATTATTTCCTTCATGAGAACCGAAAAAACACGCGATTGAGAGGACGCGAGGGTGAACTTTGGAGAATAATGAAGAAAAAAGATGAAAAAAAAGGGGAGGGGGGGGGGTAATTGGTGAAAAAAATACGAGTAGTAGGGATGATGAGAAAAATCAATGATGGCAACCCTTTCTCGTCGTCTCTATGCAGTCGCCCCTTTTTTTTAAGAGGGGGGAGGGGAGGAGGGGGGAGGGAGGAAGGCACCCCTTGGGATGAATGTGCCTGGCCACACCCTTTCATTCATCCCCTTTTCGTTGGGCCTATGAGCTTTCCCAGTGCACTAACATGGCGGACGCAAAGAATTCTAGGGGCTTTTGTTTGATAATAACAATAAAAAGTGCTTAGAAAAGGCGGAGAGTACTGATTCCTTTTTGAGCCCTGGGGGAGGCTTGGATAGAGCCTGCAGTTGAGGGGCTTAGCAGATTTTTTTGAAGTTCTCTGAATTTTTTTTTTATGATTTTTGCTTCAGGACTTTTTGATTTGGATTTTTTTAGTTATTAGCTTTTTTTGAGAATATCTCAGAAAAAAGGGAGATACGCCCTTTTGGCTCTAAGAAGGTTTTCTAGAGAATTTCAAAAGCTACGAATAGCAAAAAATGGGACAAAATCCCTCTATCTCGCTTATTTTTCGAAATATTTGAGGGAAAACTAGATTTTTTTCTAATTTGAAATTAATAAATTCATTCGCAAGTTACAAAGAAAACTTCTCTTTTTAGAATTTTTTTTTTTTAATTTTTTTTCCTACGATTTTAGATTTTTAATAGTTTTTTTTAAAGGATATCTCGAAAAGTAATGGAGATACGCCCTTTTTTGCCCTAAAAATGCTTTTGAAGGAGATTTTGAGAGTTACATAAAAAAGATTGAAGTAAAACCGCTCTATCTCGATTATTTTCCGAGTAAACGAGTAAACGGTCCAATCCGTGACCACTCACCAGTGAATGACCGATAGACAGAATAATAATTATAGTAATTTTATAATTGAATTTAAACTTGTTATTCACTTGTATATGTAATCTTACATGTAATTATCATTATTTAATAACAAAAAATTGAAGTAATTCGTAGAATTATTATTTAAATAAATTGAAATTATACAGACAGTTCTGAGATTCTTAGGGAAATACTCATTTTGACCTGAAATCCGTGAAAACAAGGAATTGAGGAAACTGTGTATTTTTACAGTAATAGTTGATTTTGATATGGAACAAAAATTACTATTACCTGAATATTCAAAAAATGAGTGAAAAAAGTCAGTTTTTTGTCGTTTTTTTGAGAAAAAGAAATATCCCGGTAAATAACGGAGATACGCCTTGTTTTGCTCCAATTCTCTTCTGCAGTTCTTAAAATTCTGCAGAAAAAATGACTTCAATGAGAATGCTCTATCTCGTTAATTTTCCGAAATATTCTCAAATAAACAATAAATTCCTTTGCAAAAATCTATTTTTTGCTTCCGAATGGAAGCTATGTAATCATCAGAATTTTCGATTGTAATTTTTTTAATAGAAGATACTTAAAATGATCTAAATAGAGAGAAAATGATATTTTTAGTGCATGTCTGTGTGTGCATAAAAGTCTCAATTACAGCAAAACGGTATTATAGAAAAATTTCATATTTCGTGGAAAATTTGGAAAATGCCTGAAACATCAAACAGGCTCTCGGAAAATAAGCGAGATAGCGCAGTTTTCGTAGACACCTTTCTTTTGGAGAATTTTAAGAGCTACAAAAAAGGTTTCTACCAAAATTTTGCTATCTCGCTTAGTTTCCGAGAAGATTTAGATAATTGAATAAAATCGATTTATCTGAAAATTTCATAGTCGTAAAAATATTAGACTAAAAATGAAACAGGCTTTCGGAAAATAAGCGAGATAGTGTTGGAACTAGCAATAATACCGAGTTGATTCGTACACACATACACAGTCACACTTACACACACACATTCAATGTATACACTTGACCACAGGTATTGCCCAAATATCGTCAGTTCGTCTTAATAAACCGTACTCGGCAGACGTGCCTTAAACGTAGAATCATCTCTATATTCACTTCCAACCCATCGTATCCAACAGATAGCGCCATTTTTGTAGAGACCTTTCTTGTAGAAAATTTCAAGAGCTACAAAAAAGGTCTCTACAAATATTTCGCTATCTCGCTTAGTTTCCGAGAACATGTTGATGATGGGATGAAATTTGTCTGAAAATTTCCTAGTCGTAAAAATATTATTAATAAGAATTTTGTAGTCATTGCTTCCGAATGGAAGCTATGTAATGATCTAAATAGAAAGAAAATGATATTTTCAGCGTATGTCTGTGTGTGTGTATGTCTGTGTGTGCATAAAAGTCTCAATTACAGCAAAACAGTTTTATAGAAAAATTTCATATTTTGTGGAAAACTTCCTCTCGACGAAGTCTATTTTTTAAGCTTTATTTGAAGAGAATCCGATCGGTACTTTTTGAGATATGTCCATTTTTCGAAAATCAGTTTTTAATGGAATTTCTGGAAAGTATTGAACTGATGTTATTTATACTCATATATTATCTCGAGAATTGTATCAGTTAGATGCCTGTGAATTTTGAGCTTATTTGCATGATTAGTTCTCGAGTTATTGGCGTTTTAATGAATTTCTTCAAAATTTGATATTTTGATGATGGTTTGAAAAAAGTTGTATCACTTCCATTCGGAAGCATATTGCTAAAGTATCAGCAGAAAAAGCTATATCAATTGGAAAGCAATACTTTTATCCACTTGTTTGCTATTCGTCTTCCACCAAAAAAATCAGAAAATAATGGAGATACGCCCTTTCCTTTCTAATCCTCTTTTTTTGGTAAAAAATTTGAAAAGCTTCAAAAAAGGATTGGGATGAAAAGGGCGTATCTCCATTACTTTCTGATTTTTTAGATGAATTTTGAAAAAATCAGGATAATGAATTTTTTAAATGAAAAATTAGGAATAAGGGAATTTTTATTTTCAATTAATTATTGCATGAATTACGAAAAATCCTGGATTTTTGCAATTCATCTCAGATCCATTTCATCAGTGCATAATTTTTTGCCCCTGCGTATTTCAAATTGAGACGACTTGGAGACACTAGTTTTTGCAGGTGAAGGTATAATTAAGGCCTCCAGACACTGCAACTCCCCTCAAAGATTCTCACAATCCAGCGAGAAGAAGCCATTTACTGGAATTTAGAGAATGCCATCGTAATTCACACATTGCGTGAATAAAATTAAAAAAAACCAGATATCTCAAATTTTCATCTGCAAAAAATGCGGAATTTTCTTTTTATCGTCATTTTTCAATGAAACCCAATATTTTCACTACATTCCCCTCCCCCCCCCTTTTTTTCCACTTCTCCCCCCATTTTTACCTTTAAAAAACATTTTTTCCATCAAAATTCGTTTTCCCCTCACAAAATTAAAAAAAATCACTGCAATTTTTTTTTTTCGAAATTTTTAAAATAAAATTTTTTTATAAATTTTCGAATTTCCATTATTATTATTATTATTATTATTATTATTATTATTATTATTATTATTCATTTCTCAATGAAATTATTTTCTCCCCAAAAAAATGAAAATTGAGCAAAAAATATTCTGAATAAATTCTAAAGAAATCTAAAAAAATAAAATAAGGTAAAAAAAAGAAAAATTTTGAATTAATTTTCTTAATGTAATGATTACAATTAATTTGATGGCTATTTAATTTGATATTATTCAGCATCTCCATCACGATGCTTCTCACTTCACTCCCTCCTTTTTTTTTTAAATTAATTTTTCCCGCACGATCAATTAAGTCTTCAACTAGCGCCTACTAAAAGATTACTATTATTGTTATGCATTTCTAGCCAATAAAAAGGCGAACTCTGTGACCTCATCTACATGAATGAATGAATGAATGATTAATCAACTACCTGATCACGTCCATTTAGTCTGAATTTAAGAATGAAATTTTCTATCAATGGAAAAAAAATAAAAAAAAATTAAAAAAAAAAAAAAGTTAATTAAAAAAAAAAAGAAAAAAAATTAAATAAAAAGGAAAAAAATGAAAAAAAGTTAAATAAAAAAAAGAAAAAGAAGTTAAATAGAATAAATAAATAAAAAAAAAAAGTGCGATTAATTCAGAAGCACATGTTACAGCCATTCACCTCACTTTCTTATCTATTTTGTCTGTCTTTCAACTAATCTGCATCGAGTAAATTGCATCAAACCTGCTTCCTGCCTGTAAACAAAAGGCAAAACAGAAAGTATTATCGGGTGATGTGGTGGAAGCATGAGTCAAGTAATTACGTATAGTTATTAACATGTAACTACTTCGACTTCAGTAATTAAATTGTAATTTATTGGTGAAAAGATGAAATTTTAAGGGTGATTAGAAGGTAAAATCGGGAAAAAAAGTTGAATTTTTGTATAAAATCGTTAATAACAATTTATTCAAGATGAAATTCTCAAAATTGATTCAGTGAATCTGTAGAGAATTTAATGAAGAATAAAATGAGCCATAGAAACTAAAAAATGAGTAGAAAATGCCACTTATTCTGCTTTTCCTCTCCACAGCTGAATCAGGAGTTTTTAAAAAAAGGGCGGCTTCACTAAAAAATCTGAAAAAATTTGAGAATATTCTTCAGAATATCCGCATTATTGTAGAATTTTTTCAGATTTTTTCCTCAACTCCTTCAATCCAAAAAAAATCATCATTTCCCTCTAGAACAGGTTTTTTCTCTTATTAATAAAAAAATTCTGCGAGTCATGAATTTGTCATGAAGTGGAGTGTCTCAGGATTTTTTAAAAAAGACGCAGCATCCCCAAAAAATCTGAAAAAATTTGAAAACACTCTTCAACATGTCCACATCCTTGCAGAATTTTTTCAGATTTTTCCCTCAACTCCTTCAATCCAAAAAAAAATCATAATTTTCCCCCGAATGGCCTTTTTTTCTCTTATTAATAGAAAAAATCTGCGAGTCATGAAGTGGAATGTTTCAGGATTTAAAAAAAAGGTGCAGCTTCACTAAAAAATCTAAAAAAATTTGACAATATTCTTTAGAATGTCCACATTCTTACAGAATTTTTTCAGATTTTTCCCTCGACTCCTTCAATCCAAAAAAAAATCATCATTTCCTCCCAAATGGCCTTTTTTCTCTTATTAATAAAAAAATTTTGTGAGTCATAAAGTGGAATGTTTCAGGATTTAAAAAAAAGGAGCAGCTTCACTAAAAGATCTGAAAAAATTCAAGAATATGCCTCAGCATGTCCACATCCTTGCAGAATTTTTTCAGATTTTTTCCTCGACTCCTTCAACTCAAAAAAAAATCATCATTCCCCCCACACGAACTTTTTTTTCTCTTATTAATAAAATGATAAAAAAAATTCTGCGAGTCATGAATTTGTCATTAAGTGGATTGTCATGGTAACTTGCACAATATATATACAATGAAAAAGTCTACATGAACAAAAATGCAGTAATGCAGAATGAACTGCATAGTTCAAACGGCATTAAATAGAAAAAAAAATAAAAAAGGTAAATAAAAAATGCAGTAATCAGAAAAGTCACTCGAGTTTATGCGAAGAGGTGTGGCATTATCATAAACACTGAGGCATTTGGATCGAATGGTGACAGTGCAGTGGAAGAATTACAGTCTTTACAATGAAAATGAACTGTGTGTGGGTGATTATATATAATGCTGTGATTGGTCAAGCCTAGTTGTGATGCTAAGAAGGAAGAGTTCGTGATAGGAATTATATGGTGACACTTCTAATGTCTGAGAGGAAGAAAAGGGGAGGAAAGAGGAGGGGGAGGGGGGAGGGAAGAGAAGGAGGAGGGGGGGGGGTACATTGTACAAGTTGCCATGACACTCGATTTAATGCCAAATTCCTGATTTACTGATTTTTTTTTTCAAATTTTATTGATAAGAGAAAAAAAAAGGTCATGCAAGGGAAAATGATGAATTTTTTTTGGATTGAAGGAGTCGAGGAAAAAATCTGAAAAAATTCTACAATAATGTGGATATTCTGAAGAATATTCTCAAATTTTTTCAAATTTTTGAGTGAAACCGCCCTTTTTTTAAAAATCCTGACACTCCATTCCATGACGAATTCATGACTCGCAGAATTTTTTTATTAATAAAAAAAAAACCTGTTTTCGAAGGAAATGAGGATTTTTTTTGGATTGAAGGAGTCGAGGAAAAAATCTGAAAAAATTCTGCAAGGATGTGGATATGTTGAAGAGTGTCTCCAAATTTTTTCAGATTTTTTGGGGAAACTGCTCCTTTTTTAAAAAATCCTGGGACACTTCACTCTATAATTCGCAGAATTTTTTTATTGATAAGAGAAAAGAAACTTTTTTTGAGGGAAATGAGAATTTTTTTTGGATTGAAGGAGTCGAGGAAAAAATCTGAAAAAATTCTGCAAGGATGTGGATATTTTGAAGAATATTCTCAAATTTTTTCAAATTTTTGAGTGAAACCGCCCTTTTTTTAAAATTCCTGAGACACTCCATTCCATGACGAATTCATGACTCGCAGAATTTTTTTATTAATAAAAAAAAAACCTGTTTTCGAAGGAAATGAGGATTTTTTTTGGATTGAAAGAGTCGAGGAAAAAATCTGGAAAAATTCTACAATAATGTGGATATTCTGAAGAACATTCTCAAATTTTTTCAATTTTTTTAGTGAAACCGCCCTTTTTAAAAAAATCCTGATTTACTTATTGTGAGGGAAAACAGGATAAATACATTTTTTACATGAAAATTAACTGTGTGTGGGTGATTATATATAGTGCTGTGATTGGTTGAGTCTAGTCGTGATAGAAATGACATGATGACACTTGTAATGGTTTTTACTGATGCCCGAGAGGAAGAAAAAGAAGGGGGGAGGGGAGAGAAGATGTATTTATGATCCAGTATTTTCTCCACTCGTTTCTGGAGTTTATTCACAATTTTCTGACGCTTTAAATTAATGCATCTGTGGGTTTATATGAAAGAGAAAATTATGATCGAGTGGATCTATAAATAAATTCATCATTGAAGTGAAAAAACCACTTTTTTTCATGAAGTAGGAAACCCTTTTTTTCCTTTTTTTATGAAGTGGGAAAACGAGTAATTTTTCAGTTTTTTTTCCTTTTTTTAAGAATATCTCGGAAAGTAAGCGAGATAAGGCGATTTCGCTAGAATCCTTTTTTCTGGAGAATTTCAAGAGCTACAAAAAATGTTACCATAAAAAAATCGGTAAAGGGGGAGTAGAGCTCTGCCAACTAAAAGTATTTATTTTGAACATTTAGAGTCCGAATTTTTTGATCATTTTTTAGCCATAGCTAGTTTCAACTGTCGCATTGATTATAATAATATAAAAATTTAACTTTATTAAAGGGAAAATATGTTTTTTGAATATCATGCTTCGAGTTAAATAGCTCGAAGTGATTTCATTGTTTTCAACAAACCAATGAATAAATTTCAGCATTTTCAAGGTTTTATTTCTGAAATATAAGAGGAATAATAATTTAATTTAAATAGAGTAGAGTATCATTGTTTTGATTGAGTAGGGAGAGAGGGAACTTGATGAGAGGTGAAGAGACAACGAAATAATCGATATCTTCCTGACAAAGACAGTTGGTGTGAAAACACAATGATAAACAGAGACCAATGGTCTTAAGAAAACGGTAAATTTGGTAATTCAACCACATGAGCCTTTTCTAGGCCAGTTTGATTTTGGTTGTCTGCAGTGAAACATCAAAACTGTGTGTTTTGTATTAAAAGTTAGTTGCCACCACTGCGGGTATTTTTCCTTGGAAAATCCAGTTTTCAGATGAGTATTTCGAGTTTTCATTTAATCCGTATTAAATTTATTGAGTTTTTTTTCGCTTTGTTTTTTTTTCTTCTCGTTTCAATTTTATGATATTTTTTGATTGATATTGTTCCACGCGATGTGTACAAGTTATTGACTAAAGGAATAGGTACGCATTTTAATGCTCAATGTACTTGTTTTCTTACTAAGTTAAAAAATTAAAATTTTTAATGCTCAATGAAGGTGAGCGGTGTTTGAGTCAATAAATTTCTTCATCAAAATCCCGAGTGTCGCATAGGGTAGGTCGTGTTAGGTTTTTTGAGGCCTGTGCACCACTACGTCCCCGTCGTGGCCTTGGGTTACGCAAAACGTGGTGATAATTTCAATTACATTCAATGGTTGTTTTTTTTTCATTCTATTGGTTACCAACTTCCAGCAAAAGTTACATGTTTTTGGAAAAATTTAATTAGGATTATGTCTCTTAGCCTTGAAATCTTGTGACCGACCTTTGGTCAATCAAGATACACCACATTAAAACAAAAAAAGTCAAAAAAAATCCGGGGAAATTTAATTTGGTTTGGCAGAGTGAAACTACCCCATTACCAAAAAATCGCTATCTCGCTTAGTTTCCGAGATACTCTTCAGAAAAGAGTAAAAAAACGTTGATTTATCCGGTTTCGCCTCTTCAACACTTTTTTTTTTATTTAAAAGAAAAAAGTTAATCTTAATATATGCACATTTCGCTTGAAGTGTACTTCAATGTAATTTATCTCAACTTCAGAAAGAAGTCGATTTGAGAGACTAATAAATTTTATTAATCCGCACTTGCCTCAGGGAATTCGGGAAAAAGGGCGTATCTCCATTAATTTACGAAATTTATTGATGAAAAAGAAAGAATTCGGTGACAAAATAATTTTTCTTTAAAAGGCGGCTCCAATAAAAAATCTGAAAAAATTTGACAATGATGGGGATGTGTCAGAGCGTGTTCCTGAATTTTTTCAGATTTTTATCTGAAGATCTTCATTCCGAAAAAAATCTCGATTCATCATTATCATTGATTTTATCACTTTTTGCTTCCGAATGAAAAGCATTATATTTTTTAATAAAAGCTATATTAGTTGGAAAGCAATATTATCCACTTGCTTTTTGAGAATGTCATTATTTTTTTCTAGATCTTGAAATTTTCTATAAAAATGGATTAAAAGAGTGAAAAAAACGTGATTTATCTCGTTTTATCGCTTCAGCACTGAATTAATTTTTAAAAAATCATTAATCTTAATATATGCGTGTTTCGCTTGAAGTATACTTCAATGTAATCTATCTCAACTTCAAAGAGAAGTCGATTTATCAGTGATTAATCGAGTTTCTTAATATTCATTTCCTCAGGGAAATCGTGAAATAAAATAAACGTTTTTTTAATGATTTTTTTTTATCAAAAGTCGAAATTTCTAGTTTATTTTTTTGAGAATATCTCGAGAATGGTGAGGTTTATGAGAATTTTACAAGAGACCTTTTTTGTAGAGAATTCAATTTTCTAGAGAAAAGGTCTTGTGTGATTTTCCTCTAGACCCACTCGCCTCAAAGATATACCAATAATAATCAGAAATTAAAAATTCTCGTTAAAATTCTATTTTTTTCCAAATTCCGAAAAAATTGGAAAAAAAGGAGAAAATAATTTTAAAATAATTTAGAAAATTCTTAAAAAGCTCAAATATAGAAATAAAACTAATTTTTGAAATTTATGTGAGCAAAAAAAAATTTCCAGAGTTAAATTTGACAAAATTTCAGAAAAAAGTAAAAGAAATTTAGAAATTTTTTTTAAAAATAATTTTGAAAAAATTTAGAAAAATTCTTAAAAATCTCAAATATTGAAAAAAAATTTTTTTTTTAACTTTGAATGATTGAAGTGGACTTATCCAGTATAAAAGGACCTACAGACCAATTAACAATTGATGCTCAATAAATTTTTCTACATGTTAGGTTTCATTAATTGCGAAAATTCATTCGATGACACGATAAATCTCTTCTGCAACAAAAAAAAAATTATATAATTCATAAAGAAATATTCTTCATTCTCTTTTTTATTATGTAAAGACTCGAGAATCACTGTTAGGTAGCATAACACAGCTAGAATAAATTCCTAAGAGGTTGAAAGATAAAGGGGGGAAGTCGTGATCCTGAGTAAGCAAAGGGGCCTCAACATCCAGAAGATAGGCATCTTCATTCTACCCCGAATTAATAAATAATAATGCAATATATTGTAAAGGCAGTGCCTCAACACATTCTTCACTTCAACTGCAACTGGAGAGGCATGCTCTTGCACTCATATTCGCTGAGTAATATTTAATTATTATTTAATTATTAATGATTAATGATTAACGATTAATTATTGATTATTGATGAAATGAGAGATAAAAAAGGGATTTTCGTCTAAAAAAAATAATAATTTAATGGCTCATCTGTTTCGGGATGATAATGTGGAGAATTTCAAGAATTATAGGAAAGGATTAGTGTAAAAAGGGCGTATCTCCATTAATTGCCGAAATATTCTCTGCCCAATCTTAGATTAAAAATATCTCGGAAACTAAGCGAGATAGAGCGATTTTACTCGAGTTCTTATTTTTAGAAAATTTAATAAGCTACAAAAAAGGATTCTTGTGAAATCACCCTATCTCGCTTAGTTTCCGAGATATTCTCAAAAAACTATTGACAAAAAATATCGATTTTATCAATGAACAAATTTTCCGTATCAAAACATTTTTTCTCGAAACGGCAGCTTTCACGAAAAATCTGAAAAAATTTGACAATAATGTAGATATGTTAAAACATCATCTCGATTTTTTTCAGATTTTTTCCTGAAATCCTTCATCCCCAAAAAAATCGTACTTCATTATTATCATCAATATCATCTCCTTTTCTTGAAAATATCTCGGAAACTAAGCGAGATACGTCCTTTTCACCCCAATCCTTTTTTGTAGCTCTTAAAATCTTCTACAAAACCATCTCAAGGTAAAAAAGGCGTATCTCCATTAGTTTCCGAGATATTCTTAAAATGAGCGAAAAAAAAAATTTCATCCGCTTCTTTACCTTTTTTATATAAATAATTGAATCTATTTATATAAAAAAAAGGTAACTCGTTAATAATATTAATTCATTCATAGTCTCATCCGTTTCATAACGAACTCTTTATCTGCATGACTTTACCGAGAGTTTGTCAACCGTCCGGTTTTTCATCCTATCGAGAAATTCAATGAAAAAATAAAAAAAAATAATAATAATAATCAGAGAAATAATTCATACTGGTTACCGGTTTTGAGTGAATCCCTTTGCTCCCACCCCCTCTCTTCATCAAACTCTACAGTTATTAATTATGAAATTGCAGAAATATTGAGTGACATATCCAGCAGGTATCTCCTTATATAATGCCAGATAAAAAGGAAATTCTTCTTCCAGAGAAATTTAAGGAATGTTTGTGAGTTATTTGGAATTTCATATTTATGAAGATTCAGAAATTAATTATTTCATGGGAAAATTCATCTCAATTTTTTTATCGAGATTCTTTCGCAGTAATTTGATGGAATTTTTTTTTTTCAATTATGTTCTTCAATTATTTTGCTATTTAAGGTAGTTTGATGACTGCACGGATTTGAAGATTAAAATATGAAATCAATTTTGAATAAAAGTTTATACAAATCTGAATGATCTCGTGAAATTTCAAGTTGATTGACCGTTTTTGTATTGTCAAAAATAAATAGACAAGAAATAAAAATAACATAGTGTCTTACGGGCCCAATGCAAGATTTTGCGTTTTTTAGGTCAGGCAAAAGATTAAAATCTGGAAAATGTCTTGAAAAAAAAGGGGAAAAAAAAACAAAAATTTACGATTCAATATGAAAATTATTGACTGTCTGATAACTTTGTAATAAATGATTGTTGTTGCTGCACAGGGAAAAGACGTGAATACACTAGTCAAATGTCATACTATTGGTCAAGTAATAAATGACAAATAATTAATATAATTCACCAATTCTTCTTCGAATTCGCTTTTAACACCAGAAAATACGTTTTTAATCATGAATATTAATTTTTGGGTGGTTTTTTTTTCGTTCGTTTTTTACAACACACTCAATGACTAGTGTGGCATATTGTCGTCTTAGGAACAAAGGGGCGTAAGTGCTGTGTATGAAGATAGCACTTACGTCCCTTTAGTTCTAAGGCAACGATATGATCAAATTACTTTAACGGCGAAGAGGTAAAACTTGAGTTTTTTTAATTTTTTGAGTATTTTGCAGAAATTAATGGAGATACGCCCTTTTGGTTGCAATCCTTTATTTTGGAAGTTTTGCTACAAATTCTTTAGAAAAAAGAATCAAAGAAAAAAAAGGCGTATCTCCTTTAGTTTTCGTGATATTCTCAAAAAACTGATGAATTCATTTTTTTAAAACATTTTTTTAGAGAAAATCTCGGAAAGTAAGCGAGATAGAGCGATTCCATCTTGAAGGTTTTTTGTATAGCTCTTGAAATTCTCTAAAAAAAAAGAGAATTAATATGAAAAGGGCGTATTTCCATCAGCCATTTTATTATTACATCAAAATCCAATAAAATAAAATAAGTGGATAATAGTATTGCTTTCCAACTGATATAGTTTTTTCTGCTAATACTTTAGCAATATGCTTCCGAATGGAAGTGATACAACTTTTTTCAAACCATCATCAAAATATCAAATTTTGAAGAAATTCATTAAAACGCCAATAACTCGAGAACTAATCATGCAAATAAGCTGAAAATTCACAGGCATCTAACTGATATAACTCTCGAGATAATATATGAGTATAAATAACATCAGTTCAATACTTTCCAGAAATTCCATTAAAAACTGATTTTCGAAAAATGGAGATATCTCAAAAAGTATCGATCGGATTCTCTTCAAATAAAGCTTAAAAATAGACTTCGTCGAGAGGAAGTTTTCCAGAAAATATGAAATTTTTCTATAAAACCGTTTTGCTGTAATTGAGACTTTTATGCACATACAGACATACACAGACACACAGACATGCGCTGAAAATATCATTTTCTTTCTATTTAGATCATTACATAGCTTCCATTCGGAAGCAAAGACTACAAAATTCTTATTAATAATATTTTTACGACTAGGAAATTTTCAGACAAATTTCATCCCATCATCAACATGTTCTCGGAAACTAAGCGAGATAGCGAAATATTTGTTGAGACCTTTTTTGTAGCTCTTGAAATTTTCTACGAGAAAGGTCTTGACAAAAATGGCGCTATCTCGCTTATTTTCCGAAAGCCTGTTTCATTTCTAGTCTAATATTTTTACGACTATGAAATTTTCAGATAAATTGATTTTATTCAATTATCTAAATCTTCTCGGAAACTAAGCGAGATAGCGAAATTTTGGTGGAAACCTTTTTTGGAGCTCTTAAAATTCTCCAAAAGAAAGGTGTCTGCGAAAACTGCGCTATCTCGCTTATTTTCCGAGAGCCTGTTTGATGTTTCAGGCATTTTTCAAATTTTCCACAAAATATGAGATTTTTCTATAAAACCGTTTTGCTGTAATTGAGACTTTTATACACACACAGACATACACACACACACACACATGCGCTAAAAATATCATTTTCTCTCTATTTAGATCATTTCAAATATCTTCTATTGAAAAAATTACAATCGAAAATTCTGATGATTACACAACTCTAATTTGGAAGCAAAAGTGTAAAATAATCCAGAAAAGCCGAATTTCAATGATTTTCTGGAAAAATCCGTAAATACAGAGTAAATCTAAGAATCTGCGCATTATGATGGTATAACTGCACCCTCCACGGTACTCGGCAAATCGTTCGGTCAACGAAAATTACCGGAAGCCGTTAGAAAAAGGAGTGGTTTGAAGCAAAAAAAAAAAGAAAAAAATGATGACTACAGAGAACATCGATTCACTTGAAAATGAGTGGGTGCGGAAATTTTTCCAATATCACAAATTACTTTTCATTCCATTCTCCAGAATGTTGAAAAAAAAATTAAACGTTTCTACCCCTTCCTTGGGGTCATTTTGAGTGCCATTATGAAAAATAGTGTAATTTCAAAAAAATTCCAAAATTTTTTTTGTCAAAAATCCAAAAAAAATTTAAAAATTTAAAAATTCTGAAAAATCTCAAATATTAAAATAAAACTGACTTTTTTTCTCTCAATTACGTAAATTTATAATGGAATCAGTAAATTTGACATCGACCAACTGAATTTTTATATCGATTAATCGAAATTCTATCAATCGAATTTTAACATTGATCTATTGAAATTCGATTGATCGAATTTCAAAATCGATTAATCGAAATTTTGAAATTAATCGATCAGAAGTGCTACCTTTACTGAAATAATCTTTGTTCATTACAGAAATAATTGATTGAAAAAATCGAATTTCTACATCGATTAATTGAATGTTAAAATCGATTAATCGAAATTTTGAAAACAATCGATCAGGAGTGCTATCTCTACACAAATAATTTTTCCTCATTACAGAAATAATCGATCAAAAAAATCGAATTTTTATATCGATTAATCGAATGTTAAAATCGATCAATCGAAATTTTGAAATTAATCGATCAGAAGTGCTACCTCTACTGAAATAATTTCTCCTCATTACAGAAATAATTGTTCAAAAAAATCGAATTTTCATATCGATTAATCGAATGTTAAAATCGACTAATCGAATGTTAAAATCAATTAATCGAATTTTTGAAAATAAAAAGTTTCTCCTAATGAAGAGAACGTGAGTGTCACGAGATAATATTGTTCCTCCCCCCCCCCTCCCCCTTTTTTTTATTTCTCCTCCTTTTTCCTCCTCATCTAGTCCAATCCCGAAGACTTGAGGGATCAATGTCCAACATTTACTCAGCAACCAGAAAACTTTCTGCCATTGGCTGCGAGAAAAATATCAGCACGTGAATGCTCTTTCTCTCTCTCTTTCTCCTGACGTACAACGCTCGTCCAATTATCTCTTCTGCGTGTCGCATGTCCATCGTTAATTCCTGTCCTGTGTGAGAGACAGTTTAAAATCAAAGTACATTGACTAAGGTGGTGTATATACGAACCTTTTGCAGGGGAGAAGGAGGGGAGGGAGGGTGATTGATTTTCCAAAGCTCTTGGAGAAGACAGCATGTCGTTTTCTTCATTCCTACTGATTCGTCTTTTAACCCAATCGTCGTCGTCATCCCCCTTCCGCAAAATGTTTTGGGCCTAATTGGAGGTCTTGGCGAATGTCCAAATGGCAGCTCTCAGCTATATTCCAACTTCTGCTAATAGAAGAAGCCTGCAAAGAGAAATTCACTGATTTACTTGGAGATCGAAAAAAAAAAGTTTTTTTTAAATCATTTTTTTTTCAAAAAAGTGGGAAAAATCGAATTTTCAGATTTTTTTTTACTAAACTTTTTTTTAAAGAAAGGCGGCTTCTAGAAAAATTCTGAAAAAATTTGACGATAATATAGATATATCAAAGCGTATTCCTGAATTTTTTCAGATTTTTTACTGAAGGCCTTCGTCCCGAAAAAAATTCAGGTTCATCGTTACCATCAATATTGTCACTTTTTCTCGAAAATATCACGGTGAATAAGCGAGATACGCTTTTTTCACTTCCATCCTCTTTTTTAGCTCTCAAAATTCTCTACAAAATGATTCTCCTAAATTAAAAAGGGCGTATCTCCATCAATTTCCAAAATATTTCCAAAAAAGTGCAAACAAATGCAATTCTTAGATTTTTTTTGACTAAAATTTTTTTGAAAAAACCGCGGCTTCTAGAAAAATTCTGAAAAAAATTGACGAGTATATAGATATATTGGAGCGTCTTCCTGATTTTTTTCAGATTTTTCCGCAAAGGCCTTCACCCCGAAAAAAAATCCTATTCATTCAAAACATTGGTGGCTGTGTAGGGTGAGAGGGGCAGTGATTTCGTCAGTGTTCCAATCCCTGAACATGAAAAAATGACTTTTTAAATTCCTCATTAAAATTATTTTCAGAGAATTATGGAAAGTTGCGGATGTTCAAATATTATATTATCATCATTACATTTCATAGATATTTTTTTTATTCTTTATTTAATTAGTTTGAGAATTATTTTGAAAAAAGCGTTGCATTCTAGGAAATTCTGGCGACACAAGTTGGCCAGCACTTACGTGCGAGTGACAATTTTTCAATCATTTTTATTAATTTTAATGCCAATTATTGACCCAATTGTCGTATAAAAATGTAGCATTTGTGCGGGGTATAATTTCTCACCTATATCCAAAATTTCATCCAATTTGAAGAATTTTTCGAAAAGTTTCTTAAGCTTTTGTGAATTTCCCATAAGAACACATGTTAAACGATGGTTTTTAAAAAATTTATAACTTTCAAACCAGGTATGAAAAAAATCCAAAATTTTGCATACAGTTTCTTTATGAATTGGAGAACCTTGGAAAAAAATTTCATTGAATTCGTACATTTTTAAATTTTGATAAAATACCGGTAGAACATCCTTAAGCCAATCGTCGTCATCTCTTCAACAAGACACTGGCGTCTAATTGGTGGCATTGGTCAATGTCCGCTATTCTTGATGCTATTCTAACTTTTCTGCTAATAGAAAATGTCGGAAAGAGGAATTCACTGATTCACTTGAAGTTGAGTTTATCGGAAGAGTTCAATGGTGATAAGGTGCAGTCAATAAATATAGAGCTAATGGATCTGGAAGCCAACACACACAAACACACACAATGCGACACATGCGGAAGCTCATGTGAATTTAGAAAAAAAAAAAATAAAAAAATAAAAAGGAAAATTAAAAAGGTCAGAGCAAGGAATCATGGCTTGTAAAGGCTATCGCATTCATTACGTGTTATCTTGTGGTGGCTACTGCTGGAGAGGCTCAAGACCGTTTCTATACCGGCTTGAGGATTTTTACCTGGTTTTAATCGAAGGAGATCCAGAAGAGGAAATGAACTGTATGAAATACTTTTAGATTTTTAGATTTTTAGTTGCTGAGGAGTTTTGATCATTTTGGAAATTTGAAACGTCTTTTTTTTTAACATATTTTGGGAAATAATGGAGATACGCCCTTTTTTGCTCTGATCATTTCTTTTTTGTAGAGAATTTCAAGAATTGGTAAAAAAAAATTGAGACAAAATTTCGCTTGAACTAAAACATGCGAAATAGAATCCAATTTTTGACATCGATTAATCGAAATTCGACATCGATTAATCGAATTTTGACATCGATTAATCGAAGTTTGACATCGATCAATCGAAGTTTGACATCGATTAATCGAAATTTGACGTCGATCAATCGAAGTTTGACATCGATTAATCGAAATTTGACGTCGATCAATTGAATTCTGAAATCAATTAATCAAAATTTGACATCGATTAATCGATCTTTGAAATCGATTAATCGTAATTTGACATCGATTAATTGAAATTTGACATTGATTAATCGAATTTTGAAATAAATTAATGGCATTTTGGAATCGATTAATCGAATTATGAAATCGATTGATCGATTTTTTAAATCGATTGATCGATTTTTTAAATCGATTGTTCGATTTTTCAAATCGATTGTTCGATTTTTTAAATCGATTGATCGATTTTTTAAATCGATTAATCGAATTTTAAAATCGATTAGTCGAATTTTAAAATCGATTAATCGAATTTTAAAATCGATTAATCGAATTTTTAAATCGATTAATCGAATTTTGAAATCGATTAATCGAAATTCTAAAACTGATCGATTAGACGTTGAATTTCTTCAAACTAGAAGAGGCGAAACACAACTATCCAACGGAATGCGATATCTCGAATCCAATGCGATATATCGCATCGTTTAATCGATGATCGAAAATGATCGATCAGAAGATGCTATTTTTGAAGGAAAAACTGATGCAACCACGCATAGCGCGCTTTTAACGCTAAATATTCTATTTCACAAATCAAGAAAAACTTCAGCCTGAAAAGATTTTTTTTCAAAATGGCGGCTCATCGGAAAAATCTGAAAAAATTTGACAATAATGTAGACCTTTCAAAGCGTCTTCCTGATTTTTTTCAGATTTTTCCCTCAAAGCCTTCATTCCCAAAAAAAATCAGATCCATCATTATTATGAGTATTATCATTTTTTCTTGAAAATATCTCGGAGACTAAAGGAGATACGCCTCTTTCGCCCTGAAGTTACTGGTTTTTTTCTCGATTTAATTGCAATAATTCATCTTTTTTTTTCTCCTCCACTAAAAAAAAACAAAAAAACCGAATCTTTTGTTCTTTGATTCATTGTATTTGCAGAAGATACTCCGGGATGCAGCATCTCTTAGTGGTATGATACAAAACACGGTAGAGCTCTTGCAAAGGGCAGAACTGAGAAGAAAGAAGATAGATAAGTGGCTCGAGAAAGCGAACGCTTAAAGTTACGAGGCGAGTTAGTGGCGATATGATTACAACTGGCCAGCAGTTTGCTGTCCATAATAAAGCCAATGGAAAGTACACCAGGAAGCCCGATTGCGCGGCTTCACGACTTCCATTAACCCTGAATTCATATCAGATTTTTTTTTTTTTACAATTTTTTTATTTTTTTCTCGTTTTTATTTATTTTATTCGTTTTTTACTCTATCTGCGAATTCATTCAGGCTGGAGAAATAAATTTGAATATTTAATTCACGAGTACAAAATTCTCAGACACTTGATTTTTTTTCTTGTGCTTTTAATCGCTTTTGGATTAAAATTAGTGGGAATTAATCGGTGGAACTAGTAATTTGCGTGGAAACAGTCAGAATGTAGAGCAAGTGACCACGAAACATGGTTTCGAAGACTTTTTTGATGTTCACATGAAACTGGTCGTTTTGTTACGAGATTAACCGCAAATGTGAGAAAAGTTATTCGCGAATTGAAAAAAAAAAAAATTAAGTTAGTGTTTTTTTTTGGGTGTTTTTAGAAAAAAATTAATTCGATTCATCGAATTTTAAGATCGAAATTCGATTTATCGAATTTTGAGATCGATTCATCGAAATTCGATTAATTGACTTTTGAAATCGATTGCTCGAAGTTCGATAAATCGAATTTGAGATCGATTAATCGGATTTTGAGATCGATTCATCGCATTTTGAGATCGATTCATTGAAATTCGATTAATTGACTTTTGAAATCGATTGATCGAAGTTCGATAAATCGAATTTGAAATCGATTAATCGAATTTTGAGATCGATTTATCGAATTATGAGATCGATTCATTGAAATCCGATTAATTGACTTTTGAAATTGATTGATCGAAGTTCGATTCATCGAAGTTTAAGATCGATTGATCGAAATTCGATTAATCGAATTTGGAAATCGATTGATCGAAGTTCGATAAATCGAAAATTGAAATCGATTGATCGAAATTCGATTAATCGAATTTTAAGATCGACTGATCGAATTTCGATTAATCGAAATTGAAATCGATTGATCGAAATTTTGAAATTAAATTCAAATTCTTCTCCTAAAATCATGAAGAAAAATGGATTTTAAACACTTTTAAAAATAATCCCCCCCTCCCCCCCCCCCCCCCCCCCCATTTTAGTCTATATCGTTCACCAACAGTTTTCGATACAGTTTCAATATTTCACAATTGAATAAATACGCGCGAAAAAAAAATATACACCATCAACGTGGGAAGAGAGACAATGGTTTTGTATTATTGCACGTGTATTCAAAACAGTTGTTTTCAAGTTGTTTCCTCCCCCCCTCCCTTCCCCTCCCCCTATTTCTTCTTCCTCAATTGTAAGAATCTAGGAAGTCCATCTGTCTCAGCATCAAGAAGACAAGCAAGAAAAGAGATAGATATATATATATATAGCCCATGAGAAAAGTAATATATTCTCCCCTTAGAAACAAATAGGCGTAAGTGCTGTATATAAGCATATAGCACTTACGCCCTTTTATTTCTAAGGCTTTAAGATATCTTGAGTGTGCGAAAAATTTATTCGCCTTTTTTTTTTCTTTTAATCCTAAATTCTCATTTATTTTTTCTTTTTTCATGGAAAAATCAGTCGATTCTGGGAGGAATTAAATTATACTAACGGAAGTAAATACTGTCAACTAAAGAGGGGGGGGGGGTTGAGGGGGAGGGAGGGAGGGGAAAGAGGGGTCGTGGCTATGTGCTATCGCGAGAAGAGAAAAGACGCGGTTTATTTCATGGCATTCTTTGCTTAGGGACACCCACGTGTCATGGCCCTTTGACCTGTGTTCTATCGCAGCAAACCTCCTTTTAGCACCTACGCAAAAAATATTTTACTCTGAAGAAGAGAGAAACTTTTGAAAAAAAAAAAAAATGTTTAATAGTGTCTTTTAAATTTTATGGGACGAGGAGAAGTGATATTTGAGGTTGTTTCAGTAGTTTTAAAGTAGTTTGATCATATGTTGCACTAGTCGTTGAGTGTGTTGTAAGAGAGGAACGAAAAAAAAACACCCAAAAATTAATATTCATGATTAAAAACGTATTTTTTGGTGTTAAAAGCGAATTCGAAGGAGAATTGGTGAATTGTATTAATTATTTGTCATTTATTAATTGACCAATAGTATGACATTTGACTAGTGTATTCACGTCTTTTCCCTGTGCAGCAACAACAATCATTTATTACAAAGTTATCAGACAGTCAATAATTTTCATATTGAATCGTAAATTTTTGTTTTTTTTTCCTCCTTTTTTTCAAGACATTTTCCAGATTTTAATCTTTTGCCTGACCTAAAAAACGCAAAATCTTGCATTGGGCCCGTAAGACACTGTTTTATTTTTATTTCTTGTCTATTTATTTTTGACAATACAAAAAACGGTCAATCAACTTGAAATTTCACGAGATCATTCAGATTTCTATAAACTTTTATTCAAAATTTATTTCATATTTTAATCTTTAAATTCGTGTAATTATCAAATTACCTTAATTCAATAGAAGAAGAGGTAAAACAGAATAAAAGAATTTCAAGAGCTACAAAAGCCTCTTAGAACAAAAAGGGCGTATCTCCACTAAATTTCTTAGATATTCTCAAAAAATTGACAAAAAAACTGTTTCATTCCATTGAGTTCCTAAACATTTTCAAAAAATCATTGGAAAAAAAAAGATTTATCCTGTCTTTTAATGAATATCTCGGAAACTAAACGAGATAAAGCGATGTTGATAAAAATCCTTTTTTTTAAAGAGAATTCCAAGAGCTACAAAATCACCTCAGAACAAAAAAGGCGTATCTCCAGTAAATTTCTTAGATATTCTCAAAAAATTGTCAAAAAAACTGTTTTATCTTGCTTTTCGATGGATATCTCGGAAACTAAGTGAGATAGAGTGATTTTTCTAAAATCCATTTTTTGTAGAGAATTTCAAGAGTTACAAAACCATCTTAGGACAAAAAGGGCGTATCTCCAATAAATTTCCTCAATATTCTCAAAAAATTGACGAAAAAAGTCGATTTATTCTGTATTTTAATGAATATTTCGGAAACTAAACGAGATAGAGCAATTTTACTCAATTCAATTTTTATAGAAAATTTCAAGAGCTACAAAACCACCTCAGGGTAAAAAGGGCGTATCTCCATTATCTCCAAAGCTATCATTAAAAAAGCACTCACAAAAAAAAAGGGTTCTTGATTGATTGTATTATGAAGTATCCATCAGCATCTTCACACTCAATTTTTTTCCCTAATTAAAATACGAAGTGGTAGATAATTAGTTGAACGTTGAAGTGGTACATTACACTTCATTCACACGTTTTTTGCCTTTTAAATCAATTTAAAAAAAAAAAATTAGAAATTTATGATCTACTGCATTCGCCATTTGATTTGACAAGTTCACTTTGAGTGTCAGTCACTAGTAGTTTCTTTAAATAAAAATAAATAAAAATAAATAAAAAGAGTATTAATTTTCTTTTCCTGTTCAAGTCATCCTCACGTCAATTCAACTACTCTCTCGATACCAACTTACTCACATCTTCTACATTTGTTACTTTTTTTTTTTTTTTCTTCTTTTTTTTAATTTTATTGTAGTTGATGCGTTTTGCTTCTTCTCTTCCGTATCGTGTAGTTACGATCGATGTCCAGGGCTAATCTCTGGCCTGTCCTCCTGTCTGTCCATTTCCACCATTCGATGACCGACCGAAGAGGTGGGTTAGCGTGAGAAATCAAGACTTTTTTGTAACAATCTTCATGTGAGGAGATATATATATATATATAAATTGTGTATGTGGAGAGAGACTAAGGAGGACATATACAACGAGAGAAAACCAAGTAGACCGGACCAGGTGCCTCTCTCTGATCTGTATCAATGATTCTGTCTACATGGATTCATTCCAATGTCTCAATTATCAATGAGTATTTCAAATAATTATTACTTTTTTTTTAATTGTTGGATTTTTAGAAACTTTCTCACGAATTTTCATAATTTTTTTTTTAAGAATCTTTTTTTGTCGTTTTTTCAATTAAAAAAATGTCTTTGGAAGCTCATGGAGATACGCCCTTTTTTGGCTTGAGATGGTTTTGTAGAGAATTTTAAGAGGTGTAAACAAGGATTCGTGTAAAATCGCTCTATCTCACTTAATTTCCGAGATATTTGAAAAAAAAATTTAAAATTCATCAAAATTTTTTTTTTTTTTTTTTTTTTTTTTCGAATCTCTTGGAAACTAATGGAGACACATCTTGTTTAGTCTTACGACGTTTTTTCAGAGAATTTCAAGAGTTTTAAGAGAGGATTAAGGCAAAATCGCTCCATCTCGCTTAATTTGCGAGATATTTTAAAAAAATGAAGAAATTAATTGAAAATTTTTTTTTTTGGAATGAGTTTTTTCCAATATTTCAGAAACTAGTGGAGATACGCCTTTTTTTGCTTCGAGAGATTTTTTTTTAATTTTAAGAGCCACAAAAAGTTATGGAGCAAAATCGCCCCATCTCGCTTAAATTCCAAAATATTTTCAAAAAATGAAAAAAATTTAGTAAAAAAGATTTATTCATAAGTCATTTTTTTTTAAATCAGTAATTTCGTGGAAATATCTCGAAAACTAAGCGAGATAAATATTTAAGAGCTACAAAGATGAATAAAAGCAAAAATCGCTCTATCTCACTTAATTTCCAACATATTTTCAAAACTAATAAATTCATCAAAAACATATTTTTTTTGAATATCTTAGAAAACTATGGAGATACGCCTTTTTTACTCCAATTCTAAGTGCAAAAAAGACATACTTCAAGATTTACAATTTTTTTTTGACTTTTAAGCAGTTTATCTCGAAAACTAATTGAGATACGCCCTTCTCATTATAATCCTTAGGACAAAAAGGGCGTATCTCTATTTCCACCATAAACTGCTTCAAAGTTCCCTAAAAATCCTAAATCTTATTTTTATTAATTTATATTAATTTATTACGTTCGAACTAGGTTTAAGAACCAATTAAAAATTTGACACAAGTCGTATGGGATATTTAGCAATAACATATTAATTTTTCAGAATTTTTTCATTTGAACGCATTTACTGACCAATCACCTTAAAGTATATACTTTAATTTAAGGAAGTTCATCCGGTATGGGATTTAATAGTACGAAAAATTATCACGACTAGCGTAGTGGTTATACGACTAACGTAGTCGTAACCTGTACAGCTGCTATGTACTAGAAATTCTTGTTCGTCGATCATAATTGTTTTTTTTTGTAAAAAATCGAATTTATAGAAATAATTTTTTTGAAGATCAAATAGAGAAAGGTCAATTCAGCACATTTTCAACTAGTTTTGTATGATTTAATGTGCAAGCATAGCATACATTGCGTTATTCGGAAAGCATTCTTATTGATTTCAAAAAGCGCGCGGTTCTGACGTCACTGTCATGCGAGTAAGACAGAGGTTAACTTCCCAAAAATCAGCATTTTTCGAGACGAATTAATTTATTCTTAAATCACCAAGTATCTAATGCATTTGAGAAAGCTCTTAAACTGTTCTTTACATATTTATTCATCCATTATGGAAGTTTCTCCCCAAAAAACCTGTTAATTGCCACAAATTTCATGTTTATAGACGAAAACCCATAAGGGACCGTGTTAATTGAAAAATCTTTATTTATTAATTTCTCCCGAATAAGATATCCGAAGAGTTTGAAATTTAAACAAGTGACTTTTTAGATTTTCAGAAGTATATTCAAATTTTCTCATAATTATTGGTCTGTTAATTCAGTTACCGGATGAACTCCCTTAACTGTCCAATATTGGACAATCACAGAACCATACCGGTTCCTGTCTCGACTCTTTATTATTTAATCAACCAGTCTCAATTTGTGTTTATCCCACCACCATCAACATTATCCGCCTCCAATAACCCCCCCCCCCCCCCCCCTGAGAATAAGCCTCATGTTTTAAATCTATCTGCATATCAGCTACCTTATACACACAATTTTATTAATGACTAGTTAATGATAAACCATTGACACTGACCGGCTCAAACAAAAAAAAAAGGGCAAAAGAAAAAAAACCATATAAATGATAAACTCTAATCTGATTAAAAATCCTTTCCCGGATTCCGCGAATATTTCAAATGCTATCAAAAAAAAATCCATATATCCCAGGAATTTATAACAAAATAAAAAAAAAAATTTAGTTAATGAATTCTCATAAACCTATCCAATTAGATTAATTAATTCACCTCATCGAAGAAAAAAAAACAAGAAAAATCTAACAAATTAAATAAATATTTAATTTCTATTTCTATTTATCGTTGCGCGTGGATAATTTCAGTACACACATTAAAACGACGCATCGTGATTAATTGTCCGGGATATTTCTCACGCGCCTAGGACTACTCGTTAAACATTCACCATGCAAAAGAGCGAGATATACTAAATTTATTTGCAGCAATTAGGAGTAACGTTATATATATATATATATATGTATATGTATATGTATTAACGTTTGGAATACATATCGGCTTGTAAGCCTACCATATCGCGCGAATATCGATTCAGGGCCTCATGATCCGGAATAACCAGGACTCGTGTAACTGCCGGTGGCTCTCTCAACCCGTACTGTCTTGTGCCTGAGTTTATTCACTTTTTGTGTGTGTGTCTCTTTCTTTATCTTTCTCTCTCTTTCGCGTTCACGAGCAGCAAACACGCGGTATGTAGATCGTTCTAGATCACTGACGATCGAGAAACTTCACTGGAGTCTTCAAACTCGATCGTGAGAGTCCATCCATTCGCTTGAATTGACCGTATTTTACCGGAATTTGTCAATACTAGTTGATAAAAATGTTTTTTTAATGATTATTTGGGTCGTGCGGGGTTATTTGAAGTTATTGGAGTTTTGATGATTTGTTGGTTAGTTGAGAAATGAGGATTTAGGGGTTTTTTAGGATTTTTGGAAGGATTTTTTTAGGGGTTTGGCGCGAACGCCATCTGTTGGAGGAGGGGAGAGACTGAATTTGGTGTTTTGAAGAATGGGGAGCAATAGGGATGGGGAGGACTGGGATGAGGCTATTATTTTGGTTGAGAGATGGCGTTGATGGTTATAATTAGGGTCGAGACATTGGTGTACGGTTGGATCTAAGCTGAAGTTGACCATAGATCAAACACATTTTAAATGGCTATTAATGTCGAAATGACTTTTATAAACGTTAAACTGACTTTATAAACGTCGATTAAAGATGTTCTACCGGTATTTCATCAAAATTTAAAAATGTACGAATTCAATGAAATTTTTTTCCAAGGTTCTCCAATTCATAAAGAAACCGTATGCAAAATTTTGGATTTTTTTCATATCTGGTTTAAAAGTTATAAATTTTTTAAAAATCATCGTTCAACATGTGTTCTTATGGGAAATTCACAAAAGCTTAAGAAACTTTTCGAAAAATTCTTCAAATTGGATGAAATTTTGGATTTAGGTGAGAAATTAACCCCCGCACAAACGCTACATTTTTATACGACGATTGGGTCAATAATTGGCATTAAAATTAATAAAAATGATTGAAAAATTGTCACTCGCACGTAAGTGCTGCCAACTTGTGTCGCCAGAATTTCCTAGAATGCAACGCTTTTTTCAAAATAATTCTCAAACTAATTAAATAAAGAATAAAAAAAATATCTGTGAAATGTAATGATGATAATATAATATTTGAACACCCGCAGCGTTCCATAATTCCCTGAAGATAATTTTAATGAGGAATTAAAAAACTCATTTTTTCATGTTCAGGGATTGGAACACTGACGAAATCACTGCCCCTCTCATGGACGCACAGCCCTCGCTTACAGGTATGGTAATACCTGTAGAACATCCTTAAAAGAATTCATGTTTCTCGATAATTTGAAGAATTAGTCAACATTTGGATATTATTATTCATCTTGAGTTATAATCGTGATGAGTTCCCTTAAAAGTTCCCCTCGAAGTTCCCCAGAGAATTCCTCTTAGAACCCTTCTAAGTGTTCATCTGAAAGTTCCCCAAAAAGTTTCTCTGAATGTTTTCAACGTTCATACAGTCAGTTTGACGTTTATAAATATCAGTTTAACATCAATAATCATTTAGAATGTGTTAGATCTATAGTAAATTTCAGCCCAGATCAAACCGTACACCAACGTTCCGCTTCTAGTTATAATTTAATGTTTGACTTGAAGATACATTCTCATCAGTTTTTAGAAATGAAGATTTATGAACGGATAATTGATGAAAAATCTAGAAAAATCAGAAAAATGTGACAAAAAACTGGTGAAAATCTGGTGAACAAATAGACAAATCCGGAAAAATTGTGAAATTTGGGGAGAATCAGAAAAATCTACACAGATTCTGGGAAAAACATGGAAAAATGCTAAAAAAACTAGGAAGTACGAGGAAAATCAGAAAAAAGTGGAGGAAAGGATGGGGACGAATTTAGAAAAATTCGGAAAAGCTGGCAAATCCGGAGGAAATTAAGAAAAATGCGGAAATATTTTAGGGGAAAATCATTAAAAATCTAGATTTTTTCTAGAAAAATACGAAAAATCTGAGAAAAATTCGGAAATATGTCGAAAAAATCGTGGAAAATGCGGAAAATCAGCAAAACTAGAGAAATCCAAAAAAAAATTAGAAAAATTCCGAAAAATGTTGAATTGTAATTTCCTTAAATCTTACGCTCATCCCTTCGTCAAACCCATGAAATCGTTTTCACTATTTTTCATTCCTCTCGAATTCAATTCATCTGATTGAGAGGTCAGATCTCTTCTCAATCTGTCATGCCCATGGAAATTAATCAAAAAGTGAAATTAATGAGGACGTCATCTCTTCGATCTATTCCTGCAGTCCATTACTCATATTCAAGACACTTATCTCGACAGGAAACAAATAACTACTGAAAAATGAAGAATGACGACTCGAAAAATTATTTTATTTCAAAGTGAAAGGCTCTGAGGAAAAATCTGAAAAAATTTGAGAATTTTTCTGACATATTAAAGCATTTTCAGGAATTTTTTTCACATTTTTTTATTAAATTCTTCACTGAAAAAAAAAATAAAATTGTGAAAAAAGCGAAGTTAAGTGATTGTACTTGATAAAATCATTGGCTTAGAGTCAAAGGGGCGTAAGTCCTGTGTATAAGCATAGCACTTACGCCCTTTTGTTTCTAAGCCAATGAAATAATTGAATTTTCTTTAAAAAAAATGATTATTCCATTTTTGTAAAAAATAAAAAATGAAGAATGACTCAAAAAATTATTTTATTTTCAAATGAAATCCTCTTCGGAAAAATCTGAAAAAATTTGAAAATGTTTCTGACATATTGAAGCATCTTCAGGAATTTTTTCACATTTCTTTATTAAGGCCTTCTTTGAGAAAAAAATTGGAATTGTGGAAAAAACGCAAAGTTGAGTGATTGCACTTAATAAAAAAATTTAAAAAATTAAATTCTTCTTTAAAAAAAACATGATTATCTCATTTTTTAAAAATTCTCCGAGTCTTCTTCCATAAACAGTTTAATTGGACAATGGTAGGAATCGGCATACTGTCTTTCTACCCATATTCGGTGACTCCTTAAGGCTGTGTGCGATTCACCGGTTTGCCAATTGTAATTTCAAATTCGTTCGGTTTTATACCCGTGAGAGTTTTGTGCACAGGAGCAAGGGGTAAAAAGAGAAATAGAGAGAGAGAGAGATTTAAACTTCCAACTAAAATATCGACATTCATGGGGAGAAGCAGATGTGTCAATGGATCAAATTTATTTCTCGAAAAAAGAAGAAAAATGAGGAAAATTCAAATAATTAAAAAACCGATTTTTTTCGGAATTTATTTTTTCGAATATTTGAAAAGTAATGGAGATACGCCCTTTTTGCTCGAAGACGTTTTTGTAGAGAATTTCAAGAGTGACAAAAAAATAAGAGGGCAGAATCACCTGATTTTGTTCAATTTCCGAGATATTCTTCTAAAAACTGAGAAATTCGTTAAAAAATGTCGTTTTTTCATTTTTCCTTTGGAATATCTCGGAAACTAAAGGAGATACGCCCTTTTTGCAAGAAAAATTGTTTTTTTTGGAGAATGTCAAGAGTTACAAGAAATAATGCAGCAGAATTACTCTATCTCGTTTAATTTTCGAGATATTCTCAACAAAAAAAATAAGAAATTTTTTGAGAAACTTCTTTTTATGGAATTAATTTTTTCGAATATTTTAGAAACTAATGGAGATACGCCCTTTTTGCCCTAAAACGGTTTTGCTGAGAATTTCAAGAGTGCCATCAAAAAAATAAAGGCACAAAATTACCCCATCTCGCTTAATTCCCGAGATATTTTTAAAAACCTAGGAAATTCATGCAAAGATAGATTTTAACTTAAAATTATTAGGATTTATTAATTTAAGGATAATTGGGAGGTAAAATCGGAAAAAAAGTTCATTTTTCGTATAAAATCGTTAATAACAATTCATACAAGATGAAATTCTCAAATCTGATTCAGTGAATCTGTGAAGAATGTAATGAGGAATAAAATAAGACCCAGAAACAAAAAATTAATTGAAAATTGAAAAATTTTCACTATTTTTTACATTTCTTGTAATTTTTCAAGATTTAAAGAAATGTAAAAAATGATGAAAATTTTTCAATTTTCAATTAATTTTTTGTTTCAAATTTGTTTCACTTTTACTGAAATTTCAGATAATCTAGTCATTGAAATATCAACTGAATCATTGATTTTCAAATAATTTCATCGGTATATCAATGAAATTTGTAAATTTGAGTTTAATTGATTCTTAAAAAATCGGTAAAATCAGGAAAATTCAAGAAAAAATTAAAAATTTGCGTAATTTTGGTCCTAAGTATTCATATTCAGTTGAAAAATCCAAGTAATTTGTAAAATTTTCGTCTCACTTCAACTTAAAACTCATAGATTCCTTTGAATTTCCTCTGAAACTCAAATTTTCGTAATCATTATTTAATTAAAAAAAAAAAAATTCAATATCACGTTCATTAAATTGAAAATTTTCATTAAATTGTCTATGAAATGTCAATTTTTTTAATTAACAGTGTAAAATCAGACTAATAAATCGGTCGAATTAAATTAAATCGAACAATTAAAATATCGACATTCATGAGACGAAGCAGATGTTTTAATGGATCAAATCCATTTCTCAAAAAAAGAAGAAAAATTAAAAAAAAAAAATCATAGAAAAAAACATTAAAAAATCAAGTGCTGAAGCATTGCGCTCAAGTCGCACCTCTAATCACTTCCTTTTCATTATTTTCTTTTGCATTGCAGTGTAGATAGAACAGCCGCACTACTACCTACCCTCTATTCTCTCTGCTGGAGTCTGGACTCGATCGAGATAAAATCTCCGTCTAATCCTATTCCGCGTGCCATTAGACCGCAGAAGATTCTGCGATGTGAAGCGATAACGATTCCATTGCCAAGTGACTCGAGATGGTCACTTTGTAACGGACATGGAATTTATTATTTTCACCATTCATTGAAAAAATGGAGATGATTTTTTTTTTTCAATTAAAAAATGAATAGAAAAAAAATCCATCCACTTTATTTTTGAAAAAATTAAAAAAAAAATTTCACTTTTTTTTCTCATTTTTTCTCAAATTTTTTTGGAAATACATGGAGATACGCCCTTTTTTCTCTGATCTATTACTTTAGCTCTTGAAATTGTTTAGAAAAAGAGATTTCCGTCAAAGAAAAACAGCAAAAAAGAAATAATGTTAATTAAATTCTTAAATTAATTAAAATTAATGGAAAATATGTACGAGAGGTGTAAATGTTTCGAATTTTGTAAAATTATTCAGCATCAATGGGCAATTCTGATTGCTCGTTTTATAATCGTTTGACTAGGTCTTAACAGGCGCAGGAGCAAGCATCTCAGGCAATTACTCAGGAACTTGGTTCTTACTGCTTCGTATATGGAATGAGAGAATGAAGAGGAAAAAAAAGAAAGAAGAGGGAAGAGTGAGTGCTTCACTGCTTCGTTTCTCTCTCTCTCTCTCTCGTGTTTTCCCTCTTTGTCTTTCTTTCTTGGTCTCTCTCTTTCGTTTTCCCTCTTTCTCTCTCTCTTGGTGTTGGTCTCTCTTTTTCTCTCTCTTTTCTCCTTTCTGTCTTTTTCTTTCTCTCTTTATCTTTTCCTCTCTTTTTTTGCTTTCCTCTCTCTCTCTCTTGGCCTCTCTCTTCCCTTCTCTCTTTTTTCTCTCTCTTTTCCTTCCTCTATTTTTTTTTCTCTCTCTTTCTGTTTTCCTCTCTTTCTCTCTCTTTTTCTTTCCCTCTCTTTCTCTTTTTCTTCTCTTTTTCTCTCTTTTCCTCTCTCTCTCTTTTTCTTTCTCTCTCTCTTCTTCTTTCTCTCTCTTTCTCTTTTCCTCTCTTTCTCTCTCTTTTCCTTTCTCTCTCTTTCTCTTTCTCTCTCTCTTCTTCTTTCTCTCTTTCTCTTTTCCTCTCTTTCTCTTTCTCTCTCTTTTTCTTTCTCTCTCTCTTCTTCTTTCTCTCTCTCTTCTTCTTTCTCTCTCTTTTCCTTTCTCTCTCTTTCTCTTTCTCTCTCTATTTCTTTCTCTCCTTTCTCTCTTTTCCTCGCTCTCTCCTTCTTTTATTCTCTCTTTTTTTCTTTCTCTTTTTCTCTCTTTTCCTCTCTTTCTCTTTTTCTCTCCTCTCTCTCCCTCTCTTTTTCTTTCTCTCCTCTCTCTCGCTCTCTCTCTTTTCCTGTCTCTCTCCTTCTCTTTTTCTCCCTTTTTCTCTCCTCTCTCTCTCTCTTATCCTTTCTTTCTCTTTCTCTTTATCTCTCTTTTCTTTTTTCTCTCTCGCTCTTTTCCTTTTTCTCTTTTTCTTCTTTTTCTCTTTTTCTTTTTTTTTTCTCTTTTTCTCTGTTGGTCTTGATAAAGTGGCAGTGACTGGAGAAGCGAGTATATACACTTACCAGTACCCATTTTCCTTTACTTCATCTTTCTCTCTACTTCTTCATCTTCAACTGGTTTAAAATGTTTATTTCTGTCTCTTTTTGAGTTAACCACTATCGGATGTATCTTTTCCATCGGATGGACACCGATGATCGATTGCCAAGATTCCGTATCGATGACACGGAATAATCATAGTCAGATGTTGAAATCTCGAAGTCCATTGGGAGCTCAGAGACACTTTTGATGGGTGAGTTTTAATCGATCTTTGCAGGATCGATTTGTTTCGGAGGATTTTAAGAAACTCGATTAATCGATTTTTCAATTCTTTTTTTTTAGGAAAATCGATTTTTTTTTAATGAGAAAAAAAATGGAAAATAGGATTTTTTTTAGAATTTCATTTGACGAGATATGCGATATATCGAACTTGGTGCGAGATATCGCATCGATTAATCGATTTTTCGATTTTTTGGGGGAAAATCGTATTTATTTTTTTTTGTGAGAAAAAAAATGAGAACTAGGATTTTTTTTTGGAATTTAATCTGACGAGATCTGCGATATATCGAAGTCGATTTGAGACATCGCATCGATTAATCGATTTTTCGATTTATTTTTTTGGAAAAATCGTATCTATTTTTTTAAGTGAGAAAAAAAATGAGAAGTAGAATTTTTTTTTGGAATTTAATTTGGCGAGATATGCGATATATCGAATTCAATTCGAGATATCGAATCGATTAATCGATTTTTTCTTTTCGATTTTTTTTCTTGAAATTAAATCGTTTTTTGCAGAAAATTTCCAGAACTACTAAAAAAAATTTGGAGGAAAAATTGTTTTTTTTTTTCAAAAAGTGTTAAAAAAAATCAAAATTTGATGAAAAAATTTCTTTGAAAAATTCTTTAATAATTCCATATTTTATGATTTTCTTTTTGTTTTTTTTTTCATGCACTTTCTATGCCTAAGAATTCCACTTCGCCAATTGTCATGCAAATTAATATTTTTATTGACTTTTTATTGCCATCAAAGTATTTTGTGGCTTCTCTTAAAATAATTTTCTTTTATTGCTTTTGACATTTTGCCACCGACTCCATAGGAGCCCCCAAACGTGTTCGTTAATGAGTTTTCAAGCCCAAGAAATAACGAAAAGACTCAATTCCAAAGATTCTCACAACTCATCACCATTCAGGTGTCCATTGAAACCCATGTAATCGTCTGAGGATTAAATTTTTTTAGTGTTTCGATTAAAATTTTATTTCTTCTTTATGTGAAATGAAGAAATTTGAGTTTTGCAGTTTTATATATATATATATATAATAAAAATCATGAGAAACTCAGATGCAAAATATTTGAGATATGATTTTTCTGATGATTTCATTGAGAAGCTGAGAAAATTTGCGTTGAAAAATGTCAAAATTTATTTTTATAATTTTTTAAAAATTCGATTTTTTCAGGGAAAAATCAGGAAAAATTGAAAAATTTCACTTTTTTGGGGATATCTTCGGTTCTATTGGTCGCAGCGACTTGGGACCGATCTTAAATGAAAGTTGAGATCATTTGCCATTAATTTATGTGGTTTAAAAAAAAAATTATCGATTTTTGAAGATCATATGATGGAAAAACTGATTTTTCATAAAATGAGCTATAAGTCATTGGAAAATCGATAAAAAAAATTTAGAACCACATGAATCGATGGGAAATGATCTCACCTTTCATTTGAGATCGGTCCCAGGTTGCTGCGACAAATAGAACCGGAGATATCCTCGAAAAAGTGAAATTTTTCAATTTTTCTCGATTTTTCCCTGAAAAATTAGAATTTTCAAAAAATTCAAAAAAAAAAAATTCTAACACATGTTTTTCATCGCAAATTTCCTCAACTTTTCGATGGAATCGTTAAAAAAATTCCATCTCAATCCCTTTCAGAGGGATTGAGAATCCACTGTATCATTTTAATCGAAAGCTTTAAAAAAATTTACTTTTTCCTGCAATAAAAAGAGTGTTAATCAAGATTTGAATGGGACGAGAGCTGTATCTTCTTCTCATTTCTTCAATGGAAACTCATTAGTGGCATTTGGCATTCTGATAAAGCCATGAAAAAAAGTGGCAACACGAACTGTAAAATAAATTTATGCAATCGACAAAATCAATTACCTACACACATTTAATTTTTTTTTTTTTTTTAATTAATATTCATTATTTTCTGATTTTTCTGAAGCAAAGTAATTTATTTTTTCTTGAAAATGGAAAAAAAATGCAATCTTCAAAAAAAAAAATTTTTTAGTTTTTGTAAATTCAATTTCAATGAATGGGAGGAAAATATAGACGCCTTAGAAGTAAAGGGGCGTAAGTGCTGTGTCTATGCATAACACTTACGCCCCTTTGTTTCTAAGGCAACGATATATATGAATGATTCATCTTTTTGGAGATTTTTTGCTTGATTTGTAAAAAATACATTGATTTGAAAGGGGAAAGGGTGGATTAAAGGCAGTTTCCTGGAAAATTATGAAAAAATTCCTGAAGATGTTGTCACATGTTCCCACTATTCCTGAATTTTTTCAGATTTTTTGGTAAAGGCGTTCATCTTGAAAAAAATCCTGATTCATTGAAAAAGCCTGAAAATTCGAAGAATATTGAATTTAACATAATTTCCAAATGAATTATTGATTATCCCCTGAGGAGAGGTTAAATAATAGGCATCTTGCTGGAAAAATCTGAAAAAATTCCTGATGATGCTCTCACATGTTTTAACTTTTCCTGAATTTTTTCAGATTTTTACATGAAGGCCTTCACTCCCTAAAAAATCCTCAATCATTGAAAAAATCCAAAGAATGCAGAATATCGAATTCAGCACAATTTCCAAATGAATTATTAATTCCCTGAGGAAAAACTAAATACTAGGCATCTCCCCGAAATAATATGAAAAAATTCCTGAAGATGGTTCCACATCTTTTCATTTTCCCTGAATTTTTTCAGATTTTTCTCAAAAGCCTTCACCTCCCAAAAAAATCTTCATCCATTAAAAAAACCCAAAAATTGAAGAATATCGAATTCAGCATAATAATAGGCATGTCCCCAAAAAAATCTGAAAAAATTCCTGAAGATGGTCCTATATATCTTCACCATCTCAGAATTTTTCAGATTTTTCCGTAAAGCCCTTTACCCAGAAAAAAATCATAATTTATTGCAAAAACCCAAAGATTGAAGAATATCGAATTCAACATAATTTCCAAATGAATTAATTTCCTGAGAAAAGGCTAAATAATAGGCATCTCCCCGAAATAATCTGAAAAAATTCCTGAAGATGGTTCCACATATCTTCACCATCCCTGAATTTTTTCAGATTTTTCCGTAAAGCCCTTTACCCAGAAAAAAATCATCATTTATTAAAAAAACCCGAAAATTGAAGAATATCGAATTCGACACTTTTTCCCAAATTAATTATTAATTCCCTGAGACAAATCTAAATAATAGGCATCTCTTCGAAAATTTTTGAAAAAATTCCTAAAGATGGTCCTATATATCTTCACCATCTCTGAATTTTTTCAGATTTTTCCGTAAAGCTCTTCACCCCCAAAAATCTTCATCCATTGACAAAAACCTAAAAATTGAAGAATATCGAATTCAACACAATTTCATTATTACCCCAATAAACAAAATGTTTATCAGCAATACAAGTTCAATAATCCGAAGACAATACGAACAATTAATCTCTGTTACTACGGATGTTTCACCTCAGGGAGTCTCGGGACTTGGCTCAACGCATAATTTTATAAGTGATGTGTACACGAGACGTGAAAAATGATCGATGATGCTGAGGTAATGCGTAAACGTAGTAGAAAGCCGCTGATTCGTTAACTGTTGAGGAAGAATCGGTGGACATCAGTGGGAGGTCTGACTAACGATGTTCAATTATAAACAAAATCTGTACTTATGCTTTTATTCTCATATTCTCTTGCAAAAGAAAATCAATCAATGAGTCCATAACAGGGATTCCCCTTGCGTTGAAGGGAAAAAAAAGGAGAGAAGATGAGGAAAAAAAAGAGTCTGAAAATAATTATTGGAATCATTAATCAATTTTATTCGAAACAACGAAGGAAATTTTTTCTAAAAAAACGAAAAAAGGAATTAAAAATCTAAAAAAAATTGGGAAGGGTGGAGACATGCTGGACCACTTTCTCAAATTTTTTCAGATTTTTTCGAGCATTTTTTCATTCAGGCACTTAAAAATCGTTTAAAAAAACGATTTTTTTGCTCATTTTTAATATTTTAATTTTTTTGTTTTGAACTGGATTTTTTTTTGGAGTGAAGATTTTTATGGAAAAATTTGAAAAAATTAGACAATAATAGAGACATACTGGACCACTTTCTCAAATTTTTTCAGATTTTTTTGCCCATTTTTTCATTCAGGCACTTAAAAATCGTTAAAAAACAATTTTTCGCTCATTTTTAATATTCTAATTTTTTTGTTTTGAACTGGAATTTTTTTTTGAGTGAAGATTTTTATAGAAAAATTTGAAAAAATTAGACAATAATGGAGACATGCTGGACCACTTTCTCAAATTTTTTCAGATTTTTTCGAGAATTTTTTCATTCAGGCACTTAAAAATCGTTAAAAAACAATTTTTTGCTCATTTTTAATATTTTAATTTTTTGGTTTGGAACTGGATTTTTTTTTAGAGTGAAGATCTTTATGAAAAAATTTAAAAAAATTACACAACAATATAGATATACTGAAGCTACTTCTCAAATTTTTTCAGATTTTTTTATGAAAGTCTTCCTAAAAAAAAAAAAAATTTCTCTTTGAAAAAGTGAAATTTTAACTTTTTTTTGGTTTTCCTTCTCTTAGGAAGATTGTGGAAACTAAGCGAGATAGAGCGAGATTTGGCTCTAATCTCTTTTTGTAGCTCCCAAAACTCTTTATAAAACCATCTTAGAACAAAAAGGGCGTATCTCCATTATTTGCTAAAATATTCTCCAAAAAAAAAGAAAAATCACAAAAAAATCGACTCATTTTTTCTTTAAAAAAATTCTTTTAAATTCCAAAAAAAAGGCAAAAAATGACTCAAAATTGATTTTTCAAGCTCTGATTGTTATATGTTAAAGATAGAAAAATCTGTTCTGAATATTTTGGAATTTACCATATTCTCATATTTTGAAAAAAAAAATATATATATATATATATTTTCAATTTTCTTGAAATAAAGATGACAGTAAAGTTCTGCACATGTACCTCTTCACCCACCCAAAACCCTCTTAAGGTCGATTTTTTGTTGAAGTTAGCCTGTAACTCTTGGCCATACTATCATGGAACAATGGTGCAATGCCCATGGTGCACACATTCCATGGTGGGTAAGTTCGCGCCCGTGTTTTCTCGCATGTCAGTTTAATGAACACGCCCGTGGCCCACCCAGTTTACACGAGACTTCTTCTAACCGAGAGAGAGAGAGAGGTTCATAGGGGGGGAAAAATATAAACTAGTACCTATTGTCTACTTGACTTACGGTAGTTTAACTCGGTTAAAAATACCTCAAGTTCATTTTCAAGAACACGAAAACGTACTATTATTCCGTGAATTCAAGAGAGATTTTACCATTTTTAATAAATACATTGTTTGACCTGGGAGAAGAGGGGGTAGATAATAGGCGGTTGGCTGGAAAAATCTGAAAAAATTCTGGAAGATGGTCCGATAGGTCTCCAATGTGCCTGAATTTTTTCAGATTTTTTAGTAGAAGCGTTCAGCCTGAAAAAAATCCTAATTTATTGAGAAAACCTGAAAATTGGGAAATGTCGAATTTAAGACAATTTTTGAATGAATTAGTAATTTCGTGAGGAGAAGGGGAAATTATAGGCACTTGCATGAAAAAATCTGAAAAAATTCTGGAAGATGGTCCGATAGGTCTCCAATGTGCCTGAATTTTTTCAGATTTTTCGGTAGAAGCGTTCAGCCTGAAAAAAAATCTCGATTTATTGAAGAAACCTGAAAATTGGGAAATGTCGAATTTAAGACAATTTTTGAATGAATTAGTAATTTCGTGAGGAGAAGGGGAAATCATAGGCACTTTCAGGGGAAAATCTGAAAAAATTCCTGAAGATGGTCCAATAGGTCTTCGATGTGCCTGAATTTTTTCAGATTTTTTGGTAGAAGCGTTCAGCCTGAAAAAAACCCTGATTCATTGAAAAAACCTGAAAATTGACAAATGTCGAATTTAACACAATTTTTAAAAAATTATTAATTTTGTGAGGAGAAAGGGAAATTATAGGCACTTCCACGGAAAAATCTGGAAAAATTCCTGAAGATGCTCTAATATATCCCCACTATACCTGAATTTTTTCAGGTTTTTCTGCGAAGGCCTTCGGCCTGAAAAAAATCCTTATTGTATGAATTAGAGAGGTTACTTTTTTATTTTTTTTAAAAAACGTTGTTTGATCTGAAAGAGGAGAGGGTAGATTATAGGCATTTCCCTGGAAAAATCTGAAAAAATTCAGGTATAGTGAGGGCATGTTGGAGCATCTTCAGGAATTTTTTCAGATTTTTCCGTGAAGGTTATCGTCCCGAAAAAATTCTCATTGTATAAATTGGAGAGATTTTTCGTTTCATTTTTGAAAGATACATTGACCCGAGAAAGGAGAGGGTAAATAATAGGCACCTTTTTGGAAAAATCTGAAAAAATTCCTGAAAATGCTTCAGCATCCCCCCAATACCCCTGAATTTTTTCCGATTTTTTCTCGAAACCCTTCACCCCTCAAAAAATCCTCAAATTCCGAGAATATCGTAATTCAACGAAATTTCTGCAGAAAATAATTAATTCCCTGGAGAAAAAGATAAATAATAGGCATTTTCAAAAAAAAATCTGAAAAAATTCCTGAAAATGCTCCAGCATCACCCCTCCATCCCTGAATTTTTTCAGATTTTTCCTCGCAACCCTTCCCCCCTAAAAAAATCCCCATAACTCAAAAACCCCCTAAAAATCACCGAATATCGAAATTCAACGCAAATTCCCCCCTGAATTATTGATTCATTTCCAATAAATAAAATCTTTATCAGCATGTAGCATTGGGTACGTGATGCCCCTCGATTTTGTACTGGAAAATACGTAGGAGAATGAATTGCCAGTCACCCAGGGGCACAAACGAGAAATTGAGAGTTTTAAAGGAATTACAAGAAAAAAAAAAAGAAACATTAAAAAAAAAAGAAGTAAATAAAAATGTTAAAAAGGGAGGTTTGAAGATGCCTGTACCCCAGAAATTCCCTGTCTCCTCCGGCTCCAACTCATGGACGGTTGAAGGCGAACGTGTAATCTCGGTTAAACTGCACGCGAGCCTTGCCCAGGATTGATTCTCGGCATTGGCCCGCTTCATAAATCCGCTCCTGACTCTATCTCTCTCTCTCTCAACTCTTATCGACAATTTTTTATCTCGTCCCGTTATTCTTACGTCTCTAGTCTCTTCTTTATTGTAGTTTTGTCTTCTTATTCTCTCTTTTTTTTCGTTTTTTTTTCTTATTCATTCTCTTTTTTTTAAATTTTTTTTTCTTATTCATTCTCTTTTTTTTTCTTTTTTTTTCTTATTTATTCTCTTTTTTTCAATTTTTTTTTTCTTATTTATTCCCTTTTTTTTTCGTTTTTTTTTCTTATTTATTCTCTTTTGTTCTGTCTTTCTTTTTGAAAAGTGCCTGTGTGTGTATTGATTATCCACTGAAATATGAATGTTTGAATTCACTGTAATTGGTAGATGTTGGCAATTTTGAATTGATGGGCAATTAGCTGAGATTATTGTCTCCAATAGTGCCTGATTTATTTCCTACTCGATTATAGAGAAGGGTATTTTTTTTTTAATAAGATGAATATTTTCTTTCAATAATGAGAAAATTTTTTTTTGGGGGAAATTGGCAGTTTTTTTGAGAATTTCTTGGAAATTGATGGAGATACGCCCTTTTTGCACGAAACTTGGTTTGGAGCTCTTGGAATTGTTTATGGGAATGATTTGGGGTGAAACTGATCTATCTCGTTTAGTTGCCGATATATATATGTTCTTTGGAAACAAATGATTACGGGTTGAATTGTAAAAATTCGGTGATCTGAGAGGGGAGACTGGGTAAATAATAGGCACGTTTTCGGAAAAATCTGAAAAAATTCAGGATGATGCTTTGATATGTCCTCGATATTCCTGAATTTTTTCAGATTTTTTATTGACGGTGTTCAGCCTGAAAAAATTCTGATTTGTTGGAAAAACGTGAAAATTGAAGAATATCGAATTTAATACAATTTTTAAATTAATGGTTGATTTTCTGAGGAGAGAGTAAATAATAGGCAACTATTCGGAAAAATCTGAAAAATTCCTGAAGATGGTCCAATATATTTCCGATATCCCTGAATTTTTTCAGATTTTTTACTAGAAGCATTCATCCTGAAAAAAATCCTCATTAACTGAAAAAACCTAAAAATTGAAGAATACTGAATTTAACAAAACTTCCAAAGAAATTATTCATTTTCTGAGTAAAGAGTAAATAATAGGCACCTTCCCGGAAAAATCTGAGGAAATTTCTGGAGATGGTCCAGTACATCTCCAATATCCCTGAATTTTTTCAGATTTTTCATTAGAGGCCTTCAATAAAAAAAAAATCCTTAATCAATTAAAAAAAAATAAAAATCTAAGAATATCAAATTCAACGTAATTTAAAAATAAATAATTCATTTCCAAAGTAGACAATAAATAATAGGCACGTCCCTGAAAAAATCTAAAAAAAATTCCTGAAGATGGTCCACCATATCTCCAATGTCCCTGAATTTTTTCAGATTTTTTATTAAAGACCTTCAATCCAAAAAAAATGCTCATTAATTTAGAAAACCTGAAAATTGATGAATATCGAATTTAATACAATTTCCAAATGAATTATTGATTTCCTAAGAATATGATAAATAATAGGCACCTCCGTAGAAAAATCTGAAAAAATTCGTGAAGATGGTCCACCATATCCCCAACATCCCTGAATTTTTCCAGATTTTTCATTAGAGGCCTTCAATCCAAAAAAAATCCTTAAGTAATTAAAAAACCCCAAAAATCTCAGAATACCAAATTCATCGTAATTTCAAAATAAATAATTAATTCCCAAAGTAGACAATAAATAATAGGCACCTCCCCAAAAAAATCTGAAAAAAATCCCGAAAATGGTCCACCATATCCCCAATATCCCCGAATTTTTTCAGATTTTTCATTAAAAACCTCCAATCCAAAAAAAATCCTTGACTAATTAAAAAACCCCAAAAATCTCAGAATACCAAATTCAACGTAATTTCAAAATAAATTATTAATTTCCTAAAAAAACCATAAATAATAGGCACCTCCCCAAAAAAATCTGAAAAAATTCCCGGAGATGGTCCACCCCACCCCCCTCCCTCTCCATTTTTTTCCCGATTTTTCCCTCCCCAATTCCTATAATTCCGTTCATTAAAAAAAAAGGATTAAATGTTTTCCTTTAAATCCCCTCGACTTACATTGGATAGTCGTTCGTTTAAATTCGTCACACCACCGACTCGAATATCCATCCCTGGAATAGCCATGTATCCCAATAATTATGACAAACTCCGTCTCGGCTGTCTGCCATCACCCCCCCCCCCCCCCCCCCTCCATCCCACTAATTTCACAAAGTTGAAGCTGGAAGGCACGTTTTCTAAGAGGATTACCGAGGACATTTCGCACTTCCTTGCAATTGGGTAGCATGTAGCATGTATCACGCACACAGAAGAAAATTCACGCCAACCTCGCCTCGTGTCGCATTTATTTTTGCAACTTGAAAAAAAAAAAAAAAAAAAAAAATTCTTCATATGATACATGAAAACCTATCCTCTCTCATGTTTAACTGTTGGCTATATATATATATATATACATATTTGATGATATACACGAATGAAAATTGCATGAGATTGGTAATGCACTTTCTTGGAGGCAACATGAGTACAGGCAACATTGCTGCTCATATATATCTATATATATAGATATATATTATAAATAGCACGTGGCAGTTGCTGCACATTTCTGAGCTATGGAGGATTGATAGATAGCTCGGAGGGAATGAGAGGAGGAGGACATTGAATTTATCGTTATTTTAAAACTTAAGGAGAAACAATATATTTCCTTTTTTTTGAAGGGGGGGGGGGGGGGGGGGGGGGGAGATATGTTTCAACTGTATTTTGATTTTCTCGCTGTCATGAGGAAAATATATATTTCATTTATTCATGTATATATTATGATTTTGTTGGTATAAAAAGGGCGAAAAAATGTGGAATTGAATGGGATTTTGATTTTTTTTTGGGTGAAGGATATTAGGAAAAAAATTGAAAAAATTTGATGATTATCGAGATGTTTTGGAAAATTTTCACAATTTTTTTCAGATTTTTTTGAACAACTGCCTTTCTTTTAAAAAAGAAAATCAATGAATGCAATAATTTCAGAAAAAAATCAGCAAAAAGTTTGTGTAAAGAAGTAGGATTTTTTTTCGAAATGAAGGACTTGAGATAAAAAATTGAAAAAATTTGATAGTAATCTAGACATTTCGAACCATTTTCATGATTTTTTTCAGATTTTTTTGAAGAACTGCCTTTCTTTTAAAAAAGAAAATCAATAAATACAATAATTTCAGAAAAAAATCTGAAAAAAGTTTGTGGAAAGGAGTAGGATTTTTTTTCGAGATGAAGGACTTGAGATAAAAAATTGAAAAAATTTGATAGTAATCTAGACATTATGAACCATTTTCATGATTTTTTTCAGATTTTTTCAAAGAACTGCCTTTTTTTAAAAAAAGAAAATCAATAAATACAATAATTTTTGAGAAAAATCAGCAAAAAATTTGCAGAAAGAAATAGGATTTTTTTTCAAAATGAAGGACTTGAGATAAAAAATTGAAAAAATTTGATAGTAATCTAGACATTTTGAAACATTTTCATGATTTTTTTCAGATTTTTTAGTCCAACTGCCTTTTTTTTAAAAAAGAAAATCAATACAATAATCCCAGAAAAAAAAATCAGCAGAAAATTTGCAAAAAAAACTGGAATTTTTTTTTTCCAGAGTGAAGGATTTGTGAAAAAAAATTGAGAAAATTTGATAATAATCTAGACATCCTGAACCATTTTCACAATTTATTTCATATTTTTCTATCAAGCTGCCTTTCTTTTAAAAAGGAAATCAATACAGTAATAATAGTAATTACGATTATGTGAATTTTTATATGACTATAACAAGTATTTCCTTCTAACTTCTCTGATATATCCCCTGAAAATAATCTTTTCCAATTCCTCCCATTCCATTTCCTGTCCTTCCTTGCTTTTTGTTTAATTATAATTCATTTTTCTTCTCTCACTTCGCTCCTCAATTCCCCCTTTGGCTGAACACGGTGAGAAAGCGAGGGATAATTATCATGGAATACCATGGGTCCGGATAAAAGCAGGTACAATTGTACGTACGTGCTTCTCCTTACGTTTTCTTGTCAACACTTGAGGCTATATGTGTCTGCTCCATTGCTCACGTCACGAAAGAAATGGAGGAGATGAAATAAAATTCAATTGTGGATTAATTAAAATGTTGGATGTGTGCAGGATATGCTGTCAAGTTTTATTTCTGAAGGGAAAATTGAGGATTTCAGAGATCTTAGAGGTATTTTTTTTAAATATATATATACTTAGAGGCATTCAGCCTGCAAAAAAACCTGAAAAATTGAGGATATTAAATTTAACAAAACTTCCAAATTAATGATTAATTTCCTGAGGAAACAGTAAATAATAGGCACTTTGTTCGAAAAATTTGAAAAAATTCCTGAAGATGCTTCAACATGTCTCCAATATGCCTGAATTTTTTCAGATTTTTCGTTAGAGGCGTTCTGCCTGAAAAAATTCTGATTCATTGAAAAAACCTGAAAATTGAAGAATGTCGAATTTAAAAAAAATTCTAAATGAATTATTGATTTTTTGAGGAAACAGTAAATAATAGGCAATTCTTTGGAAAAATTTGAAAAAATTCCTGAAGATGCTTTAGCATGTTGCCGATATTCCTGAATTTTTTCAGATTTTTTATTAGAGGCGCGAAAAAATTCTAATTCATTGGAAAAACCTGGAAAATTGAGGAATATTAAATTTAACAAAATTTACAAATTAATGATTAATTTCCTGAAGAAACGGTAAATAATAAGCACTTTTTTGGAAAAATTTGAAAAAATTCCTGAAGATGCTTCAATACCTCTCCAATATTCCTGAATTTTTTCAGATTTTTTATTAGAGGCGTTCAGCCTGAAAAATTCTAATTCATTGAAAGAACCTGAAAATTGCAGAATGTCGAATTTAAAGCAATTCCCAAATTAATGATTCATTTCATGAGGAGAAAGTAAATAATAGGCACTTTTTCGAAAAAATTTGAAAAAATTCCTGAAAATGCTTCAGTACCTCTCCAATATTCCTGAATTTTTTCAGATTTTTTATTAGAGACCTTTAGCCTGAAAAATTCTGATTCATTGAAAAAACCTGAAAAAGGAAAAATTTCGAATTTAACAAAATTTCCAAATAAATTATTAATTTTCTGAGGAAACAATAAATAATAGGCACCTTTCCGGAAAAATCTGGAAAAATTCCTGGAAATGGTCCACTATGTCTCCACTATCCCCAAATTTTTTCAGATTTTTCCATAGAGCCCTTCAGCCTGCAAAAAATCCTCAATAAATAACTTGTCAAGATTTTTCCTCAAATTATCACAAAATGAAATGGTATTTTTTTTTAAATAAACATTTTTCAAAAAAAAATTATTGAAAAAATTCGATGATAATCTGGACATCCTGGAGCACTTTCACAATTTTTTTCAGAATTTTTTGTGAAAGTGCCTTTCTTCCACAAAAAGCGTATCTCCATCAATTCCTGAGATATTCTCCTTTTTTTTTCTTAAATCGACAGGAAAAATTTCATAGTGAAATGGATTTTTTTTCAGAGTGAACAATTCCTCCAAAAAAATTGAAAAAATTTGATGATAATCTAGACATCCTGCAGCACTTCTCCAATTTTTTTCAGATTTTTTTGTGCAAGTGCCTTTTTTCTAGAAATGAAAATCATCCCCTTATCTCTCATAAACCCCCAAAATCATTTTTTAAAAAATTTCCAAGGACTCCAGCATAAAATGCACCTCCTCTGAATAACGCCAGCGGTATAACTGCGCGTGAATCTCTAGTTGTAGATAGTTATCACCGTATGCACTAAAATAAGCGATCGCTAATTAGTCGATTATAAATGTTCCTATAATCGCTCCATATTATCGTTCAGAAAATCGTGCAGTCGGCGGAATGTGCCCTGGAATGTGCGCTTGAAGCTGCTTCTTCTAATACCGCTACGTAGTGCAGCCAATACCCTCGGTATTTTTCATCAAGCACCTTTTGAGATGCTGGATGGTGGTGGGGATACTCTCAAAAGGCAGTGAATCAGCTGTGTTTGTCCGTGAATCAGCTGACGGGTTAAAAGTAGTCTGATCATCGCGGTATTGTCACCTTAGAAACAAAGGGGCGTAAGTGTTGTGTATGAGAATAGCACTTTCGCCCCTTTGGTTTTAAGGTGACGATATATAGTGATGGGCGATTTTGGATCGATCTTGGTAGGATCAAATTTTTTTCTTGATAATCGATTGTTTTTTTCGAAAATCAATTTTTTCTTCTTGAAAATCGATTTTTTCTTCTTGAAAATCGATTCATTTTTCATGGAAATTGATTTTTTTTCTAGGAATTGATTTTTTTTCTCGAAAATCGATTTTTTTCTTGAAAATCGATTTTTTTTCTTGAAAATCGATTTTTTTTCTTGAAAATCGATTTTTTTTCTTGAAAATCGATTCATTTTTCACGAAAATCAATTTATTTTTTGAAAATCGATTTTTTTTCTTGAAAATCGATATTTTCCTTAGAAATCGATTTTTTTCCTTGAAAATCGATTCTTTTCCTTGAAAATCGATTTTTTTCCTTGAATCGATTTTTTCTCTAGAAAATGGATTTTTTACTCTGGAAAATCGATTTATTTTTCTTAAAAAACGATTTTTTCTTGAAAATCGATTTTTTTGAGGGATTTTAAGAAATTCGATTAATCGATTTTTCCATTTTTTTTGTTGGAAATATCGTATTGATTTTTAAAAAAATGAAAAAAATGGGTTTTTACTTCGACGAAAAGTGGGGAAACGGAACTATCGAATGATATGCGATATCTCGAACTCAATGCGAAATATCGAATCGATTGATCGATTTTTGGAAATGATCGATCGGAAGTTGATGTGATATTGTTGTTTTCCCCCTTAAATTTTGTGAATTTCGACATCGATTATTCAAATTTTGATATCGACTAATCGAATTTTGACATCGATTAATCGAAATTGTGAAACTGATCGATTAGACATTGATTCCCTTAAACGGAAAGAGGTGAAATGGAACAATCGAATGGAATACGATATCTCGAATTTAATGCGAGATATCGCATCGATTAATCGAATATTTGAAATTAATCGATCACAAGCTGAGGTAATATTGTTTTAGAATTCTATTCATTCATTAATCGATTCATCGATTCTCTCACTTTGATTTTTTTTCTTCAAAAAATCGATTCTTAAAAAATCGCATTTTCTAAAGATCGATCCTTCGAGAATCGATTCTTTTTCGTGGATCACCCATCACTAATCATATGTTGCACTAGTCATTAAGTGTATTGTAAGAAACGAACGAGAAAAAAAACACCCAACAATTAATATTCATGATTAAAAACGTATTTTCTGGTATTAAAAGCGAATTCGAAGAAAAATTGGTGAATTATATTAATTATTTGTCATTTATTACTTGACCAATAGTATGCCATTTGACTAGTGTATTCACGTCTTTTCCCTGTGCAGCAACAACAATCATTTATTACAAAGTTATCAGACAGTCAATAATTTTCATATTGAATCGTAAATTTTTGTTTTTTTTTCCCCTTTTTTTCAAGACATTTTCCAGATTTTAATCTTTTGCCTGACCTAAAAAGCGCAAAATCTTGCATTGGGCCCGTAAGACACTGTGTTATTTTTATTTCTTGTCTATTTATTTTTGACAATACAAAAAACGGTCAATCAACTTGAAATTTCACGAGATCATTCAGATTTCTATAAACTTTAATTTAAAATTTATTTCATATTTTAATCTTTAAATTCTTAGAAGTTATCGGGCTTTGGCAATCTCCACTATCTCCTCTCAAAAAGGAGCTCATACCAAGTATTCTTCTTCCGTGAGGGCGGGGGCATTTAAATGGCTCTGAAGCAGTTAGCATCATTCGCCAATGGCCAAAGGGGCAAGACGAAAGCCAAGGTCGTAGCCATACTTATAACAACACGTGCGTCTTTTTTACACGACACAATTCCTACTTCGTATTCTTCGGAATTCAGGTCTTTTAATGCTCTGTTGTTGTGTTCTTCCTGCCATTTGGCTTCTCGGCAAATTAATGAGGGGAGGAGGCTTTGTTTGCTTTACAATGTTAATGGCTGTGGGTATTGCTCATTGTGGTATGAGGGAGACGAGAAAGAGGGAGAAATTATAGGGGAATTGAGTAAATCTCTTCATTTGCCTTTTTTGCTTCCGAATGAAAGCATTGTAATCATGATTTTTTTCGAATTTGAGATTTCATCGGAATATGACTACAAATGATCGGAAATGTCGAAAAATGATATTTTTCAAGAAATGTCTGTATGTATGTATATATGTATGTTTGCATGTTTGGATCCCCTATGGGAATAAAATATGAATGAAATATATATTGGCATAAAATGTCTCATAAAAAATGCAAATATAAAAAATATATTTTTTTCATATTTACATATTGTCATTTTCAATATGTTTTTTTTCATATGCTGAGATATATTTTTAATATATTTTATATTTTTAATATATTTTTTTATATATTCTAAGATATATTTTTAATATATTTTATATCTATTCTAAATACATAAAATATATACAAAAATCGGCCAAAAGTTGTACATTGAAAATATATTTTTCATATAGATTTTTTATATCCCAATTTTTTATTGATTTTCATTCATTTCAATGCCAATCATCGATTTAATCATCGAATAAAAAGATAACGTTTATCTGTCGAGTAATCTTCAATCCATATCCGGAGTTTGATTGAATTTTGACAATTATTCGAAAAATTTCATATGATTTTAAGAATGTCCCATAAAAACTATAATTAACCACGTTTTTTAAAAAATCATAACTTCCTTACGCGGTATGAAAAAAAAATCAAGATTTTTTATACAGGTTCCTGATCTTTTGAAGAATCTCACAAAAAAATCATTACATTCTTATCATTTTTCAATCTCTCAAAAAAACCTGTAGAACATCCTCAATTTTTAATCTTATTAACACGATTTTTTCGCCCGAAACTCAGCTGTTCAGCTTTTATGCATATTTACAAAGACAGCGTCATGAATTCTTTTTTTGGAAAAAATTGAATAAAAAACAGGAATTACGTATTTTGTTTGAACATCATACGATAACAATCGATGCAAATATTCGGCCGTTAAAATATTTTTATAATTAAAAAACCAAAAGTGAATTTTCAATGTTTGCTTTATGAGAGTATAAAGTCATGATCGTTGGAAGTATCATTATATCAGATTGATTTTGAATTTAAAGTCAAGATTTTATACTTTTCATTTATAAAATTAAAGTTTGTTGTAAAAAATTTTTTTTAAAAATGAAGTTTCAAATTATTTTTGGTGTATTCGTTTTGAGCTTGATTTTCACCTCAGGAGCTGCTCAATGCAATAGATCTGACGGAGCAAAGGTAAAAATCAGAGATTTATCATTTATAAACAAAAAAAAATCAAATATTTCCATTAAACATAGGATATCTCACTATTTTGTTTTTTTTCGAAAATATCCTGGAGTTTTTTTTCTTAATTTAAGAAATACAAAAAAAGGAATTTGGACAAAAAAAAACGTAATTCTATTATTTTCCGGGATATTGTCAAAATACAAATGAAAATGAATGATTTTTTCGGATTTATCTCTTCACTCACGATTTTTTTTACCATTTCAGTGCGATGCTCCTGAACAATGTGCCAATATGTTTTGTAACAGGAATGCCATATGTGAGACGTGTAAGTGAAAATAGCTAAGTCCTTCACAAGAAAGAGTGATAATAATGATTATTTCTTAAAAATTTGATTTTATCGACTGTGTATGGATTATTTATTATTTATTATTTTGTATACTGTTAGAAAAAAAATGAAAATTTCATAGACAATTCAATGGGAATTTTCATAAACGTGATATTGAATTTTTTTTCAATGGAAAGATGATTATGAAAATTTGTGAGTTTCAGAGGAAATTCAAAGGAATTCATGGGTCTTAAAGAGAATTAAGACAAAAATTCTACAACTTTCTTGAATTTTCATTTTTTTTCTGAATTTTCCTATTTTTACTAAATTTTAAAAAAACAATTAAACTGAAATCTACATGTTAAGGATGTTTTATAGGTACTTTTGAGAAATTAAAAAAAAAATGAGAATGTCATGATTTTTTTTCGAGATTCTTCAAAGTATCAGGAACCTGTATGAAAAATTTTAATTTTTTTTCATACCACGTAAGGAAGTTATAATTTTTTAAAAAAACGTGGTTAAACATTTTTCTTATGGGACATTCTTAAAATCGTACGAAACTTTTTGAATAATTTTCAAAATTATTTGATCACCATCTCTACCACATAATATGAGTTTCAATTCCTATTTAAGTTCCGCTGAAATTCTCATGAACAAATTAGTTCTCACGCTGGCAACACTTTTGTCCCGAAAATGAGCTCCCCAGGAAAACTTGATTGATTCTGACTAATTCGAGGGTGTAGAATCCGAATTTGTTGGTTATCTTGTCCTCCGATTTGCCTTTCTAATTGTTATTAACAATTTAATTGTTTAAACCGTCATAGCGTATAAGCTAGAGGGTTTACAAAGAAATACTTCAAACAAAAGTTGTTCGTTTTTTCAAAATAAAGAGATTGGTTTTTTTTTTCGTCACGATAACTTCATTTTTGACCGAGTTACGGCTGAATAACCGTTCAAATAGACCGTTGATGAGATTTGGCGCGCGAGCGAGATAGCGAGGAGAGTCTAAACGAGGTTCTACCCTCACACGGTAGTTCAAGAAAGCAACATAAGTTTTTTATTTTTTTGATCAGTAAAAACCCGACGAAAATTAACTATTTTAATTATAAAAAATACATGTTATTTCGCTTCTTTTATTAATTGATTTTTTTAATAATAGAAGTATTAAAAATATTCAAGTAGTGGAATGGCGGCTGCGTGCAAACTTCAAATTCTTGGATGTCAATTTTCGATTATTGTGCTTTGTTCCTCAAAAATATTAATAAATTCTTCTACCAATGTTAAGAATCTGTTAGCAACAAATTATTGCATTTGAAAAGAAAAAATTACGGAATAGAAACATATCGGTATACATTGATATATATTCGATCAGCTGATGCATGCAGCATAGCCAGGCCCTCTATCGTTTCCGGCGCCATGACGTGTTTACTACAAATAAATTTTTTTGTATTGCGTTTCTTGAGCTCATTTGGCCGGTGAGGTGGGTCCGAAAGAATATCATTCAATTCTATACATATTCAATTATATCATATTAATTTTTAGTAGGAAAATATCTGTTAGATCTATAAAAAAAAATACAAAACGTCGCCAATAGAGTGGTTCTGTCATAAGGGCTCTCTATAAGCATGTGAAATTACTCATTTTTACTATTTTTTTTCTCGATAACTAGACGATCAATGCATTAATCATTCAACTAAAACGTGTATGATATATTTGTTTGTAACCTTAAAAAATTTCATGCAAAAATATCAAAAAATTTAAATTCACTCTTGAGAAGGGTAGAACCTCCTTAACGCGCCGTTGGAACGGTTATTCAGCCGTAACTCGGTCAAAAATGAAGTTATCGTGACGAAAAAAAGCCAATCTCTTTATTTTGAAAAGACGAACAACTTTTGTTTGAAGTATTTCTTTGTAAGCCCTCTAGCTCATGCGTTATGACGGTTTAAACAATTAAATTGTTAATAACAATTAGAAAGGCGAATCGGAGGACAAGATAACCAACAAATTCGGATTCTACACCCTCGAATTAGTCAGAATCAATCAAGTTTTCTTGGGGAGCTCATTTTCGGGACAAAAGTGTTGCCAGCGTGAAAACTAAATGCTTGTAAGCCCGAAATTGTCGTTAAAGTGATGTCGTGAAATGATAAATAATTATTTCTTCTCTTTTCTTAGCTCCAAATTTTAATCCTACGTCTTCCTGCGGCAATTCGTGTAAACCTGGAGAATTCTGCGTGGTCAGAGAAGTGTCTAAACTTATTAATAACAAGCTTGTTCCTTCGAGAGTGTTCACCTGTACGAAACCACGTTTTATCCAGTGTCTGGGCAGTCAACTACTGGGAGTGAGAGCTGATGCTAAAATAAACACCGATATTTTAAACCTAACATTAGATGCCACTCTATAGTCATCGAAAAAGGCCAAAATCTGATCACTTTTTTTCTGAGGCTATTGATAATGGGATTGAGTTCCTTTTTCAGGGTTTATTGAACACTTATTGAAGTATGTTGAAGGATTTGTGTCCATTTTTAGTTTCTTTTTTCAATAAAAAATGAATAATCTTAACGTAATGAAGATATTGTTACGTCCTAAGGGTACATTAGTCCATTATTTTATTATTTCTAAGTGTTGAATGATTTTACCGATATTTGGGGTTCAATAGAACTTTTGTGGAGAATTATGAGAACTACAACAAAGAATCAGAACAGAGTGATTTTGCTTTTATTTTTTTCGTGGATTTTGACATTCTCTACAAAAAAATGACATGTAACTGATGAAATTCTCTGCAAAAAGGGCGTATCTCCATTAGTTTCTGAGATATTCATCGAGATGAATGACAGAAAAAATTGTTTTATATTTTTTTTAAATTCTATCTCCAGCTGCTCAGCTGCCACATCAATTGATTGAACAAAATTGCATTTTACTTTAGACATTTTCATTCATCCAGGCACTTTATCTTCTCCTCTTCCTCTCCCATTCTTCAATTTCATAAATATATTTCCATTTTTCTTCTTTCTCTTTAGCTTCCCTCTTTCCTGTATCATCCCTCCTTTTTCAATGTCATTTTACTCTTCTTTACAGCTTATCCTCAGCTTCTTTATCTTTCTGCTATTCTCAATGCACTGACCGACCGGTCTGTCGAGTTTTGTAACACAGCATGCTGGAAAAATTATCCTGTCTTCTCAAGTAGTCTCTACCATTTATTCGATACCACCCTCCTCCTCCCCCTCCCTTCACAACCCCTCCCGCACTTTTTCAAATTGAAAAATTCTCATTTTTAAATTGATAAAAAATTAATTTATTTCAATATTTAATTCAATGAGTTTTGTAATAATTTTGATGCTTTCGAGAGATAAAATTTTGCTTTTTTAATTTTTTTTTCTGTTAGTTCTGTGGATAATGAATTTTCGAGGAAACTCATGGGGGAATTCATGGAAATTTTGCACTATTTAAAAGCCATGGGAATCTTTTTTTTGGTTAATAGGTCTAACCTTTTTATTCATAATATAGATATAAAATTCAAGAAATAATGATTTAAGTTAAATCCATCCATACATAAATAGTGATAATCTATTGGAATCCATTCTTTTTCTTGCATCTTGAATCAACTGGGAATAAAATGAGATTTTGAAATTTTGACAGCTGTCATTTAAATTATATTCAAATTGAAGGAATTCACGTGGTAACGCACAAAACTGCGCCTGCGTCTTAGGGAGACGCCACAATGGACGCAAACGTACGCAATTGGTGTCCTTTTTTGAGGTTATTTGACTAATTTAAACTGTTAATGATAAATTCCAAATCATCAGACGATTTTTTCTTCTAAAAACAGAAAATGTATGAAGGGTCTAGGAAAATATTTCTCCACATAAATTTCTCGAAAAAAATTTCTCGGAAAAAATTTCTCTGAAGAAAATTTTTCCAAAAAACTTTAGACTTTGTATGTGTTGAAAATCAATTTTCTGACAGAGAATTTTTTTTTTTGAGAAATATATTCCGAGAAATTTTATCCGAGAAATTTATGAACCTATAGAAACTAAATTTGAAGACATACATCCATAAGATAACGTCAACAATTCATTTGGGCCCATTTTTGTTCACGTAAGCAGGGATCATGTGACAGATATCACTTTCGATGATCTGCAGATCTTCGAATCTCAACCAGTTTTTCGTGCAAGCTTTGGGATTCCTGTTTATGATTTGGAATTCATCATGGACAGTTCAAAATAGCCAAATAACTTCATAAAAGGACGCATCAATTGCATACATTCATTAAGGATGTTCTACCGGTATTTTATCAAAATTAAAAAATGTACGAATTCAATGAAATTTTTTTCCAAGGTTCTTCAATTCATAAAGAAACTGTATGTAAAATTTTGGATTTTTTTCATACCTGGTTTGAAAGTTATAAATTTTTTAAAAACCATCGTTTAACATGTGTTCTTATGGGAAATTCACAGAAGCTTAAGAAACTTTTCGAAAAATTCTTCAAATTGGATGAAATTTTGGATATAGGTGAGAAATTACCCGCCGCACAAACGCTACATTTTTATACGACGATTGGGTCAATAATTGGCATTAAAATTAATAAAAATGATTGAAAAATTGTCACTCGCACGTAAGTGCTGCCAACTTGTGTCGCCAGAATTTCCTAGAATGCAACGCTTTTTTCAAAACAATTCTCAAACTAATTAAATAAAGAATAAAAAAAATATCTATGAAATGTAATGATAATAATATAATATTTGAACACCCGCAGAGTTCCATAATTCCCTGAAAATAATTTTAATGAGGAATTTAAAAACTCATTTTTTCATGTTCAGGGATTGGAACACTGACGAAATCACTGCCCCTCTCATGGACGCACAGCCCCCGCTTATAATACCTGTAGAACATCCTTAAGGTGCGCTGCGCACACAATTTATGTTGCATTACGTTTGCGTTCATTGTGGTGTCTCCCTTATGTAGCATGGTCCTGACAGCTCGTGCACGAGTGATTTTGTGCCAAACTGAACGCACACATTGCTGAGCGGGTGAACTTGAGGGAAATATCCAATTAATTTTCAAGCACGAGGGGTATTCAAGGAATTATTTTTTTAAATTCTCATTTTAGCGAATGAGTGCACGGATTTGACATTTTCGTAGGATAAAGTGGGTTGGAATTTGTCAAAAAACTTTTTGTTTGCTGCTGATAAGCTATAGCTTGATGTCAAATCCCTTGCTCGAAATTGCTTCCTATTGATCGAAATCGTGATTAAAAAAATAATCAGAAAAATTCTATTTCTCCAAAAAAAACTCTTTTTCTTCCAAATTTTCATATGATTCAAAAAAATTCCAATGATTTTTTTTTTGCGGAAATTTTGATCGATCAATGGAATATCAAAGAATTTCCACTAATGCTCTCATTCCCAATGCTCAAAACTGCTCTATCTCATTCAGTTACCGTCATATTCTACCTCAAAATAAACACACAAAACATAGGCTACTTAAATTAAATGAGTACCTCTCTAGTCCACCAATTTATTTATACCCATTTTCTGATAATGAGTCTCTCTCTCTCTCTCTCTCTCTATCTCCTCCTTTTCAAAGCCCTTCTTTTCATATCTGATACTTAATTTCCGTTTCTACAGATCTCTTCCTCCTTCATCCAGGCTTCATGTCACGTATTTCTCGAATGGAAACGGTCGATAAGGCGTGGTAAAACGGGTTGAGTGTGTGCTTCAAGACGGTTCGCGTGTCTTGTGCTGTATAAAAGACTTGAGATATTCTTTTTTTTTTTTTAATTTTTTTTCTTTATTTTCTGGACTATGTATATCGTTGCCTTAGAATCAAAAAGGCGTAAGTGTTATTTTCAGTACACAGTACTTACGCCTTTTTGTTTCTGAGGTGGTGATATATATATATGCATGGAGAGGTGCTCCAAGGAAGAACAGAACACAGAAGATACGTACCAAGAAGAGGAGGGGGAGGGGGGGGGGGGGGAGGGAGACCCTCCGCCCATCTTTTCCAAAAGGCATCAAACCCGATGGCAGATAGGAAGAAACGAGGAAACAGACTTCTGTGGGGAATTTTGTAATTGGGTGGTAATTAATTGAATAATTAATGATGGACTCTTATGAAACACACAGACAGACAGACACAGGATGAGTGGCTTTTTTTATGTCGGTTTTTTTGAATTGAGGATATGGAAACTGATGGAGATAGGATGTTTTTTCTTTGGTTTTAAGTAGTTTGATTAGATGTTGCACTAGTCGTTGAGTGTGTTGTAAGAGAGGAACGAAAAAAAAACACGAAAATTAATATTCATGATTAAAAACGTATTTTCTGGTGTTAAAAGCGAATTCGAAGGAGAATTGGTGAATTGTATTAATTATTTGTAATTTATTACTTGACCAATAGTATGACATTTGACTAGTGTATTCACGTTTTTTCCCTGTGCAGCAACAACAATCATTTATTACAAAGTTATCAGACAGTCAATAATTTTCATATTGAATCGTAAATTTTTGTTTTTTTTTCCCCTTTTTTTTCATGACATTTTCCAGATTTTAATCTTTTGCCTGACCTAAAAAACGCAAAATCTTGCATTAGGCCCGTAAGACACTGTGTTATTTTTATTTCTTGTCTATTTATTTTTGACAATACAGAAAACGGTCAATCAACTTGAAATTTCACGAGATCATTCAGATTTCTATAAACTTTTATTCAAAATTTATTTCTTATTTTAATCTTTAAATTTTTTTCAGTGATCAAATTACCTTGAGACGTTTTTGTAGAGAATTCCAAAGGCTGCAAGAAGAGATTCCGGAACAATCGTTTTGGCTGCATTATTTCCGAGATATTCTGAAAAAAAATGAGTAATTTCAAAAAAAACTGAAAAAAAGGATCAATAATACGATTTTTTTCTGACAATTTTTGAAAATATCTTGAAAACTAATGGAGATACGCCCTTCTTGCAGTTCTTGAAATTTTCATCAATAAAGCTTTTAAAATCGCTCTATCTCGCTTGGTTTCCAGGATATTCTCAAAAAAAATCAGTTAAAGATTAATTTAAAAAGGCAATAATTCGATTTTTCCTGTCGTTTTCAACAGATATCTTGGAAATTAATGGAGATACGCCCTTTTTACCCAAAACTACTTTTCTAACTCTCGAAAATCTCTCAAAAAAATAAAAAATATCAAAAACGCTCTATCTCGCATGGTTTCCAAAATATTCATTTAAAAAAAACGAGGAAAAAATCCACTAAAAAAATGCAAAAATTCCATATTTTCTATGATTTTTTCCCAAATATCTCGGAAACTAATGGAGATACGCCCTTTTACCTCAACCCCTTTCTCAAATCCTTAAAATTCTCAACAAAAACGTCTCAGAATAAAAAAGGACTATATATATGAGTATCTAGCTATATCTAAAGCTATAAGTATCTCCATTTTAATTTCCAAAAAATTAAATTCCGCATAATTTTTCTAAAAAAGTCGATTTTTTTTCTCTCTTTTATCTCTTTAATCCTCAAAAATTCCTGAATTCGCAAAAAATTCCCCCTCCCCCCCCCCCCGCCCACAAATACGATTCATTCATTCATTTCGTGTGATCTCAGTAATGATTACTTTTGTTCATTAATTTTTTCAACTCGTTTCCCTTTTCTTTTTTCTCTCTTTTCTTCTCTTTTCTCGTGCGTGAAGGGGTTTTTATCCTTCGACAAAGACGTTTTGTCTCGGTGACAAATTTATGTTCTCGTTAGCTTAATTTTTTTTTTCAAAAAACCTGTACGTCCCTTTTTTTTTCTCTCTTTCCTTTTTGCTTATTCTTCACTGGTTGGAGAACTCTGCAAATACAACATTACTAAGCATGATACAAAATTATCTGGATACTGTCGTAAACTTTCTGCTAACGAGTAAAACGGAGAGGCGCACATACTCACACAATCCTTAAATGGAACAGCGAGTGAAGTTGACTTTGTAAGTTTCTATGAGGTGAGGAGAGTGGGAGGGGGGAGAGGGGGGGGGGGGAGGGAGATGTTGAAGTGGGCGTTTTGGGGATGGAAATATGATGGAATTAATGAATTTGAGATAATTTCTGTTAAGGGGGGGGTAGGGTATTTAATTTTTTTTTTCTCGATTTTTTGAAAAATTTTGAGGTGAAAGTACCATATTTCAGGAATATTCTGTGAAAATTTCAAGTCGATCCGAGAAAAATTGACGGTAATACAGCATTTTTAGTATGAGTGGTTTAGAATCGAGCTCAAATCAAAACTACGCTTCCAAGCAAAGAAGGTCGCGTTGGCCAATGACAAGAGTGGCAACGTATTCTGGACACCTCTGATGATAGTTTCATATTGTGCGGACGTGGAATTGACGACTCTATGTAAGTAAAAAGTTTAAATTTCAAAATTTAAGTTCAAACTTCAAATCGATTTTCCCACAACTTGCTTTTTAAAAGTCGGTGGACACTCTCACTCAGAATCTACTGAACCGATCGATTTGATTTTTTGCACACCCTTTTAAAACATATCCAGCGAGGTAACGCTGTCGAGTTTTTTCATTTTTTTTAATTTTTAGTATTTTTTATAGGAGCTTGAATGTTGGTTTTTTAGTCGAAAATCGGGTTTTTGACTTTAAAGTGCAATCAAAAATCCAAAAATGTGGAAAAAAAAATTTTCTCGACAGGGTTACCTGGGTAATCTTATAAACAAACGGAATCACTTCGCTTTTTTCGTTTTAGATGATCCAGTCTTGAGTTCCGCTGTCCACCGCAAAACGCTTTTTTTCCGAGGCGCCTCACAAGAGTTGCTCCCACTGGCTCAAATCTTTATATTTTTCCACGAAAATTTCACAGAGTCTTCTTGAAATGTGACTTAAGAATACCCCATGGGAACAACATCATTCATATTAACTGTTTCGTCAATAAAAATTCATAAAAATATGCCTTTTTTTGACCGAATTAACCCTACCCCCCCCTTAATTACTCATTTTTTTGATGAACGATTTCCGAGGAAAAATCGATTTTTTGAGAATCGATTTTTTGAGAATCGATTTTTTGAGAATCGATTTTTTAAGAATCGATTTTTTGAGAATCGATTTTTTGAGGATCGATTTTTTGAAGAGGAAAAAAATCGAAGTGGAAAAATCGATGAATTGATTCATAAAGAAATAGAATAAAAAATGGAATATCATTTCAGCTTCCAATCGATCAATTTCACATATTCGATTAATCGATGCGATATCTCGAATCGAGTTCGATATATCGCATTACATTCGATGGTTTCATTTCACTGGTTGGAGCTTGAGGGGATTTTTCTTCTAAAACAAGAATTTTCGATTAATCGTTTTATGAAAATCGATTAATCGATTCGATATCTCGAATTGAATTCGAGATATCGCAAAACTCGCAGTTTAAGGGAAAATGCTATTTTTCATTTTTCCCTTTTTTCATGAAACAAATCAATTCCATTTTTCCAAAAAAGAATCGAAAAATCAATTAATCGAGTTTATTAAAATCGCCTGAAAAAATCGAATTCCAAGGAAAAATAATCGATCTTGGAAAAGTCCTATGTCCAAGATCATTATTTCATAAAAAAAAACTCGATAAAATTTTTCAAAAAAACCAATCGAAAAATCAATTAATCGATTTTTTTTAAATCGCCTGAAAAAACTAATTTTTGAGAAAAAAAAATCGATTTTGCATAAATTGATTCAAAATCCCTCATCACTATAAAAAAAATCTATTCCTCCGAATAAAACCTTTTTTCTCCAATTTTTCATTTTATTCAAAAAAGTCCAATTAATTTCTTTTTTTTTGTGGAAATTCCGCCGAGAAAATTCGATCGATCAATCAATTATTGAAGAATTTCAGCAATTGCTCTTATTTCCAATGCGCATTCCCCCGTTTTTCAACGGATCTGGTGATAAATTCAAGAAATTCAAGAAATTCTTCATTCTTGAGGTACTTCACCAAGAAAATGAAGAGAATGAGGTCCAAGAGTTCGGACAAAAGCAAATAAATAGATTGAAGTTGATGTTAATATTAATTCAACGATGAAATGCTTCAATAAGCTGTTTGTGCAACCGGCAGAAGGCCTCTGAGGCATAACCTGATGTGGCGATGAGAAATGAACACTAATGATGATCGATGGACTGTGTAACCTGTGAGGATAATGAACTCATCATCTTCCAACAGCAAATACAAAAGCACTGGGATCCATACGATGGGGGGATTCAATTTAATGAAAATTTATCTGGGAATTTATAAATTTATCACTTGCAGTCTTCTCAGTATATAAATTTTCGATTTGATGAAGCTTATTCAGCCTTCAGTATTAATTTAGTGTCTCGTGATTAATTCAGTGGAGAAATCGAAATAGGCAGAGTTCTTTTTTTTTTACCAGTTTCTTGAGAATATCTCGGAGAGTAAGCAAGATATACAGAGAAAAATGTTTTCTTAATTTAAGAATGTGCAGTTCACTTAAATTAAGTGATTTTTCTCACTTAAATCAAGTGACTTTTCTCACTTAAATCAAGTAACTTTTTCTTTCTTAATTTGAGAAAGTAAAAGTCACTTAAATTAAGTAACTTTCTCACTTAAATCAAGTGACTTTTTCTTTCTTAATTTAAGAAAGTAAAAGTCACTTAAATAAGTGATTTTTCTCACTTAAATCAAGTAACTTTTTCTTTCTTAATTTAAGAAAGTAAAAGTCACTTAAATTAAGTGACTTTCTCACTTAAATCAAGTGAGTTTTCTCACTTAAATCAAGTGACTTTTCTCACTTAAATTAAGTGACTTTTCTCACTTAAATCAAGTGACTTTTTCTTTCCTAATTTAAGAAAGTAAAACTCACTCAAATCAAGTGACTTTTCTCACTTAAATCAAGTAACTTTTTCTTTCTTAATTCAAGAAAGTAAAAGTCACTTAAATCAAGTGATTTTTTCTTTCTTAATTTAAGAAAGTAAAACTCACTCAAATCAAGTGAGTTTTCTCACTTAAATCAAGTAACTTTTTCTTTCTTAATTTAAGAAAGTAAAAGTCACTTAAATTAAGTGACTTTCTCACTTAAATCAAGTGAGTTTTCTCACTTAAATCAAGTGACTTTTCTCACTTAAATTAAGTGACTTTTCTCACTTAAATCAAGTGACTTTTTCTTTCTTAATTTAAGAAAGTAAAACTCACTCAAATCAAGTGACTTTTCTCACTTAAATCAAGTGACTTTTCTCACTTAAATCAAGTAACTTTTTCTTTCTTAATTTAAGAAAGTAAAAGTCACTTAAATTAAGTGACTGTCTCACTTAAATCAAGTGACTTTTCTCACTTAAATCAAGTGACTTTTCTCACTTAAATTAAGTGACTTTTCTCACTTAAATTAAGTGACTTTTCTCACTTAAATCAAGTGACTTTTTCTTTCTTAATTCAAGTGACCTGCACATTCTTAAATTAAGTGACTGCACATTCTTAAATGAAGAAAACATTTTTCTCGGTGTAGAGCGATTTTGCTGGAATCATTCTTGAAATTCTCTGCAAAAAGGAGATTAGGTCAAAAAAGACGTATCTCCATTAATATTAGAGAAACTTTTGCTGATGGGAGATTTTAAATCGATTTTTGCAAGATCGATTTTTTTTCTCAAAATTTTAATTTTAAATTCTTCAGATTTTAATAAATTAAATTAATCGATTTTTTCCCCCTTCAAATTAGAACATGGCAAAACACAATCGAATTATCGATCATTATGGAGTTCGATCGATCGAAATTCGATTAATCGAACTTTAACCTCGATTAATCGAAATGTGCTTTCGATTAATCAAAATTTAACACTGATTAATCGATATTAAAATTCAATTAATCAATGTTAAATTATTAAAATTCGATTAATCAAAATTTAACATCGATTAATCGAAATTCGACATCGATTAATCAAAATTTAACATTGATTAATCGATATTGAAATTCGATTAATCAATGTTAAATTATTAAAATTCGATTAATCGAACTTTAACATCGATTAATCGAAATGTGCTATCGATTAATCAAAATTCAACATTGATTAATCGATATTAAAATTCGATTAATCAATGTTAAATTATTAAAATTCGATTAATCAAAATTTAACATCGATTAATCGAAATTTGACATCCATTAATCGAAATTTGACATCTATTAATCGAATTTCGACATATCTTGATCGAAATTTTTGAAACTGATCGATTGGACATCGATTTCCTTTGAACGGAAAGAGGTGAATCGAAATAATCGAATGAAATGCGATATCTCGAATTCAATGTAAAATAACGCATCGATTAATCGATACTTGAAATTGATCGAGCGAAAGTTGAGGTGAAATTTTTTTTATTCTATTCATTTTTATATCGATTCATCATTTTTCTCACTTCCCACATGAAAGAATTTACATTATGACTTCAACTTTATTTTATTTTTCAAAAGGACTTTAATTTTCTTGAAAAATACTGGTTTTCGTCGTTTTCCAGTGATGATAATTCATCTACACAATTTTTTTCCCTCAAAATTGATTTTTGTGTTTTCCTTACGATTTCAAAAATTTGCAAAATTCATTTTTTTAATAAAAAAAAAATTAAATTCTTTTAAAAAAATTGATTTTAGAATTTTTTATTCTATTCACGAATTGAAAAATTTACAAACTTCATTTTTTTAATTGAAAAAAATGCAAATCTTTTCAAAGATTGATTAAAATCGATTCTTTAATTTTTCATTTTTCTAACTAATTGAAAAATTTGCAAATTTCATTTTTTCAATAAAAAAATAAAATTCTTCAACAAAATTGAAAAAAAACGATTTTGTTATATTTGATTTTTCTTACGAATTCAAAAATTTTCAAACTTCATTTTTTTCAACAAAAAAAAATTCAATTCTTCTCAAAAATTATTTTGCAAGATAATTTAATTCCAAAAAAGTGGATTTCTCCACTTTCAGCATTTTAATTGCGAAAATACATGAAAAAATTTACATTATGACTTCAACTTTATTTTATTTTTCAAAAAGACTTTAATTTCCCTGAAAAACACTTGTTTCCGTCATTTTCCCACTGATAATAATTTATCCAAACCATTTTTTTTTCCCCTTCTCAAAATTACAGTTCATCAAGCAAATTATTCGCATTTAATGCGTAAAATCAAGGAGAAAATATGACTGTTCTGCAACATTGAAGATTTTCATCGAGACTATAAAGTGTCGGAAGTGGAATCATTAAAGCTTACGATGCTATTGAGTGGCCGACAGTTTGTGGCACAAGTTGAGGCTAAACGTGTCGCGGAATAGCACCATAATAACCATCGAATTATCATAGAAATTATTGCCAAGATCCGGGTGACTTTGCTTAACTGATTCTATTTTATACTTTTATTATTATTATTATAACATTTATTATAAGAGTAAACTTGTTGCTTCAAGCTGTATTGTCAAGGATTTTTAAAAAATAATTTGTACTTTTTAGAATTCAAAAAATGTCAAATTTTTTATTTTTCTTAAATTTTTTTTATTTTTAAATTTATTTGCGTAAAAAAAAGGGGAAATGAATAATTTTTTTTAATTTCGTTTTTTTGAGAACATTTTGGAAATTAAGCGAGATAGAGCGATTTCTGTTATTTTATCACGATATTTTTAAAAAATTACAGAAAAAATTGATTTTTCAATAATTTGACTTTTTTAATGAATTTATTAGTTTTTTTTGAGAATATCTTGGAAAATAAACGAGATAGAGCGATTTTATTTTAATCCTTTTTTGTGAAGAATTTTGAGAGCTAAAAAATGAGATTGGGATGAAAAGGGCGTATCTCCATTAGTTTCCGAGATTTTTCTTTAAAAAAGGCAGAAAAATTGATAAAATTTGATTTTTTAATTTTCTCATTTTTCTCATAAATTCAAAATTCGTCAAAATTAAGTGTTTTTAATAAAAAAAATACAATTCTTGAAAAAAAAATTAAAAAATCGATTTTTTAATATTTCTCTTCTTACGAATTCAAAAATGTATGAATTTTATTTTTTTAATGAAAAAAAATACAATTCTTCGAAAAAAAAATTGAAAAAATCGATTTTTTGATTTTTTATTTTTCTCACAAATTCAAAAATTTCCAAATTTCATTTGCTTTTTATAAAAAAAATACAATTTTTCAAACAAAATTGGAAAAAATCGATTTTTTGATTTTTTATTTTCTTCACGAATTCAAAAATTTCCAAATTTCATTTGCTTTTAATTAAAAAAAATACAATTCGCAAAAAAAAATTGAAAAAAATCGATTTTTCAATTTTTTATTTTTTTCGCGAAATCAAAAATTTTCAAATTTTATTTGGTTTTACTAAAAAAAATTTTAAAAAACGCAATTACGAATGCTACAATCGTCATTTGATCAGCTGAGATGTAAAAAAATGAAAAAAAAAAAAGTATTTCACAACTTGACATGTACAAAAGAGAAGTCCTTAAAGGAGGTTAATGGAAAGTCGTTAAGGTGATTCAGTTGGGGTACTGTATAACCATGGACCGAAACGTCTTTATCGTGAAGTACGATCGTGTGTATGGTGTAGGAAGTGGTAAAAAACGCTGAGAACGCGTCCCTTGACAAATTAAAATAGCATACCCCCCGTTGGAGCATTGCTCTCCCGCTGACTTCCATTACACTGTATTTCAATTGCTCCCACTCCTTTTTTTTTTCTCTATTGAATTTCGAGAGAAACTTTAGATTGTGAAATTCATTAATTTTCCTGCATTCTTTGTAGTTCAATTTATCTTCTTTTTTTTTTAATATAAATGAGAATTTCGAGGCCATTTGTCGGGAGAAAACGGCATTTTATTAACAATATTTATTAATTCATAATTATAAAAAATTGAAAAAAATTTTGATGAAAGTGAAAAACTAAAAAAAAAAAATAAATTTAATAGCGAAAAAATTATACTTTTTTTTAATCTTTTCTTGATAATATCTTGGAAACTAAGCGAGATAGAGCAATTTTGAATGAATGCTTTTTTGTGGCTCTTGAAATTCTCTACAAAAAAGGATTCTTGAGAAATTGCTCTATCTCGCCTAATTTCCGAGATATTTTTAAAAATAAGAAAAATTGTCTCGAAATGAGTCAAAAAAAATTTTTACACGTTTTTTAAGTGTACGAGTGCAGAAATGGGCAAAAAAATCTGAAAAAAATTGAGAAAGTGCTGGAACATGTCTCCATCATTGCCTAATTTTTTTAAATTTTTCTATGAAGGTTTTTAAAAAATTCATTAAAAAAATCGATTTAAAAAAATTGATTTCTCTTTTTTTGATAATTGAACCGATTTTTTTTCGAATTGAAGGAGTTTTTCGAAAATTCTGAAAAAATTCAGGAAAAGACTTCAACATATATATATTATTGTGGAATTTTTTCAGATTTTTCGAAAAAGGCCTTGGCTCAAAAAAAAAAGAACAAGCTCATGTTGAAAAAAAAATTCTGATTAAATTTTTCAAAATTCATCAGAATTAAAGAAAATACTCTATTTAAAGGCATGAAGTAATGCAAACACATTTTTTCGAGGTGTCACGATTGAAAAGAGAGAACAGAATCCCGATTTAATTAACTCCTCAAGGTGGAAATCACAGAGGATCTAAGGAAATCCGTGAAAGAAGTAGCTGAGCCTTAATTAAGCAGAATTGTCTTTAAGCGGTAGAAAACCGGTCCATTCACGAATGGCGCTAATCATCCAGTTCCACAATTTCCCCTTGCATCCGATTTTTATAAGTACTTTGATCATATGTTGCACTAGTCGTTGAGTGTGTTGTAAGAAACGAACGAAAAAAAACCACCCAAAAATTAATATTCATGATTAAAAACGTATTTTCTGGTGTTAAAAGCGAATTCGAAAGAGAATTGGTGAATTGTATTAATTATTTGTCATTTATTACTTGACCAATAGTATGACATTTGACTAGTGTATTCACGCCTTTTCCCTGTGCAGCAACAACAATCATTTATTACAAAGTTATCAGACAGTCAATAATTTTCATATTGAATCGTAATTTTTTGTTTTTTTTTCCCTTTTTTTTCAAGACATTTTCCAAATTTTAATCTTTTGCCTGACCTAAAAAAACGCAAAATCTTGCATTGGACCCGTAAGACACTGTGTTATTTTTATTTCTTGTCTATTTATTTTTGACAATACAAAAATGGTCAATCAACTTGAAATTTCACGAGATCATTCAGATTTCTATAAACTTTGATCCAAGTATCGGTAAAAAAAAATTTGGATTCTTAATTTTTTTATTTTTTTTATTTCTGTAATTTCCATCGGAAAATTTTAATTACTTTTTTAATACAAAATTTCGGATTTTTAAATTTTTCCCGTCTTTTTCCCAGTGATAATAATTTATCTACACCATTTTTCACCCTCACAATTGATTTTTGTGTTTTTCTCGCGAAATCTAAAATTTGCAAAGTTCATTTTTTTAATAAAAATTAGATGAAATTGTTTTGAAAAAATTTTAAAAAATTTATTTTTTAATTTTGCATTTTTTTCACACACTGAAAATTTTACAAACTTCATTCTTTTAATTAAAAAAAATGAAATTCTTTTCAAAAATTGATTAAAATCGATTCTTTAATTTTTTATTTTTCTAACTAATTAAAAAATTCGCAAACTTCATTTCTTCAATGAAGAAATAAAATTCTTCAACAAAATTGAAAAAAAAGGATTTTGTAATATTTGATTTTTCTTACGGATTCAAAAATTTTCAAACTTCATTTCTTTTAATAAAAAAAATATAATTCTTTTCAAAAGTTAAATTTCTTTTTTCAAATTTTTTAATTTTTTTAATTTCTGTAATTTCCATCGAAAAAATTTTAAATACTTTTTTAATAGAAATTAAATTATAATAAAATAAATGTTTAATTTTGAAATGTTTTTAATCAGTGCACAAAACGTAAATCACATTTATTAAATTATTGGCGTACTTATTTTCCAAATATATCAATAATCGATAAAATTTCAACATTTAAGTATAACATTTATAATTCAATTTAACTAATAAAAATTTTAATAAGTTTAATAAAGAAAATTATTATGAAATTCCATCAGTCAAATTTTAAATTACAATATTAATCAAAATTGTTAAAAAAAAAATTAATTTTTAGACTAATGAAAAATTTAAAAATCCAAATTTTTTATTAAAAGAGTAATTCAAATTTTTTCGATGGAAATTACAGAAATAAAAAAAATTAAAATTGCGATTTTTTTTTGCCGATTTTTGCTTTTATTTGAAATTTATTTCATATTTTAATCTTTAAATTTGTGGAGTTGACTTAAAAAAAAAAAAGAGCTTTTTCCTGCCGCCAAACACATGACGGGCATTTAAAGGGAGAAAAAAACTTCGAGAATACGTGAGTAAATCGACAATGTAGCTCTCAGAACCCTTAAGGAATGGGCAACTTTTGATCGGTTAGGCTAGAAGATGGGAAAAGTACGTGGAAGTTAAAGTGTCTGGAAACCCAAACTCGTTCTTATACGCATTACTAACTTCACTCCTTCTTAACGAGGACATCCACGCCAATTCCTTAATTCCTACGTTTTTTATTCAATCAAAATAGGGAATTCCTCTTTTTTGTATGTCTTCGAAGAATTTTCGTTTGAATTTCAAAAAAGTGGACTTTTTTCATGTTTTTTTGAGAATATCTCGGAAATTAAGGGAGATAGAGCTTTTTTTTGCTTCAATCCTCCTTCGCAGTTCTCGAAATTCTCTAAAAAAAAAGAAACAGCTCAGAAGAAAAAGGGCGTATCTCCCTTACTTTCCGAATATTTTCAGAAAATTCCAAAAAAAAAATTAGATTTTTATTCCCGTTTCTCCTTTGAAATTAAGTGGAGGGAGAGTTTAGATGGCAGGACACCATTTCTGTAATTGGTTTGGGCTCGAGGGGCTGGAGGGGGAAGGGAAGGGAAAGGGGGGGAGAGTCCTGAATGTGACGAATCGGAGGGACTTTCTCAGGTCGAAGGGGGAGAGGTTTCTAACATTTTTCAGAGCATTTGAGGCACGCCCAGTCCCAAAAACACCCCCCTCCCCCCCTCCAGATTTTTTGAAAAGACTCGCCCCCTCCCCTCTTCCCCCTTCTTTCACCGAATTATCAAGCAGTGTAGCCAATTTGGGGGTTTTTGAAGTGGGATAAATTATTTTATGAATAAAATCAATTACTTTTCATGAAAATAATTAAAATAATTTACTACAACGAGGAAAAACACATTCAAGCAAAAATGATGATTTTATTTGCTTATAGTAGTGCCTCGACTGCGTATTCGTTAATATTTAACAAATGCGAATTTTTCAAAAAAAATTTTATCATAATTTATTTGTTTAAGAAATTCCGAAAGATTGCCAGTCTGTTAATTTTATGATCATCTAAATCCGTGATTTCGTCAGTGTTCCAATCCCTGAACATGAAAAAATGAATTTCTTAATTAATTAACTATGAATTATTAAAAATTGCATTTTTTGAACGGCGATGAATCGTAAGTGACGTCAAAATACCAAATGATTCGGCAGCGCTGTCTAGCGTGAGTTGAGAGAACTCGAATATCAGTGCTAAACAATCCATACGCATCCCCAAATCAACTTTAAAGATGTTTTGCGAAGATGCTTTCGTCTACTTCAGACATTATGTGAATAATAAAACTTCATAAGCAAAATTCTAATGATTCTTTATATCCACTACATAACCTCTGCATCATACAGAGTATAAGCGTTGACCAATCACATTGGAGCTGGAGCGCCAGCTAATGATACTTTTCGAAACTATACGGTATATCGACGTCACTTCCGCTTTCTGGCTGTTTGAAATTTATTCATTTTCAAAGTGAAAAAAAACATGAACAAACATTTTCAATTATTATTATTTTTTTTATATACTCAACTAATCCTAATAAATCAATTGCAGTGGAAAAAAAAATTAAAAATTAAATATGCAAGTTCCCTATTATTCTACTTTTTCCTCCTATTGTGTCCACTTAGGATTATGGATTAGACAAATCATGAAATTATGCTGCATGTACAATAATCATTGTACGACTGCCAACACTGCTAGGAGTAAAAACAATCAAGTATTGTCGTCAATACTGTTATCAAGAATACATTTGCAATCGAATGATCATTTTTTCCCCTGAATTTTTACTTGTCGGTATATTCCAATGCAGAAGAGAGTAGAACAAAACGGAAGAAAGGCATGATAGACGTATGAGAGAATAAAGAGTCAAAGGAGATCAGAGCAATGGTGGCGTTTGTGTCCACGATCAGAGGTGATTTCATAAAGGAGACCGCCGTGACGGAAGATGTTGTAGGACAAGTCCTCTCTACCAGCTGGGTGGCCTGTCGTGTGTGTATATGCGACACAGGGACCCTCCCCTCGTGTCGTTCCCCTCAATGGCTCAACAAGCCATTGCTTCTCCCTTTTTTTTAACCCTGTAGTCCTCCCCTCGTGATAGAATAGACACACCCCTTTATCGACTTTTTTTTCCTCTAAATGCCCAAGGAATTGGATAGAAGTTTTTTTATTATTATTATTATTATGGATGGAATTTATTCGAAACGATAAAATTGAGGGGAAAACAAGAGTCGATTTTTTTGGGTCTTTTTTTTTGAAAATATCTTGGAAAATAATGGAGATACGCCCTTTTTGTCCTAAGCTTCTCTTGTAAATCTTGGAATTCTTTCCAAAAAAGGACTTAAAAGGGAGTATTTTGCTTTTGGATGCTCGCTTCGCTTTTAAATAATACTTTGCTCTGTTTAAGGATATCCAAGTAGTTCTGATGATGTATTCTTTGTTTTCAATTTTGGTCACTTTCGATAGAGTAGCATGAGGAGATTTTTTTAAAATTTACTTTACACCATGTTACCGGGACAAATTGAGGCAAAAATAATTTTTCAAAAAAATTAAATTAACATTAGAACTCCATAAGCGAGATTCAGTTTCAGTTTCACTGCAACAATTCATGGTAACAGATCTATTTTTTCCTTGTATAACTATATATATTCTTGTTCGTCAGAATGTCTATTAATTTTTCAAATCATAAAAAACGCCTGTTACCGGACAAATAGCGACGATTAATCCAATTAATTGCATGAAAACATGAATGGCGGGAAAATTGGTATTTAAAATCCGAGGATCCTCCAATGCCAGTCCTAGATGCTGGAACCGCGTAATTCAAATTCGGAACAATATTGGATATTTATAATATTATTTAATAACAATTTATTATCGTGGAAATCGTTTTAATATCGTTAAAATGTTACAAAATCGAAATAATTATAATTTTCATGATAATTTAGAAAAAAAAGTAGATTATTTGGACCTGCTACTTGGATTTCCTTAATCATGACAGTATTTTTAATTTATTGCGACATCAATTAGTCAAATTTTGAACGTCAAACGTCATTTCAAATCTCTTTAGTCTAATTCATTATGAATAAAATAAATCTCGAAGAACAATGCAGCCTCCAAGGTCAATACCCTCTTCTTGCAATCGAGTTTAAACACCAGGTTCTCGAGTTCCAGTTTGATGAAATATCGCCTCGGAAGAAGAACTCAAGTCTGGGACCCATAAACAACTGTTTATAGCTAGTATTTGACCAGACAAACGTTGAAGACCCTGATAGCCTGATGAAATAGCACCAGGAAAATTCTTCCGGTCTCTGTCAGCTTGTGGGTGTGTTATATCACACTAATTGATCACTTGGTCTACCATCAATTCAATTGAATACATTTTTCAGGGTAAAAAGAACTCATCTCGCTTGGTTTCCAAGGAATTCTCAAAAAAAAAATAGAATTTTCGAAAATGAGCTAAAAATTATTTTCAAACGTTTTTTAAGTGCAGGAGTGAATAAGTGCATGAAAAATTCTGAAAAAATTTGAGAACATGCTTCAGTATATATATATTGTTGCTGAATTTTTTCAATTTTTTTTATCAATATCTTCACTCATAAAAAAAATCCCTTAATTTTAAATTAGATCTATGACATTGATTTCACTATTTTGTCATCATTTTTTTGAAAATACCTCGGAAACTTAGCGAGATACGGCATTTAAGCTTCATTTCTTTTTTCCAGCTCTTAAAATTCTCTACAAAACAAATTTAGAGAAAAAAAGGCGTATCTCCGTTAATTTCCAAGATATTCTTAAAAAAACGAAAAAAATCGATTTAAAAAAAGCTAATAATTTTTCTCAAAAGTTTTTTAAGTGCACGAGTAGAGGAGAATCCGGAAAATTCTGAAAAAATTTGAGAACATGCTTCAGTATATATATATTGTTGCTGAATTTTTTCAAATTTTTCCATGAAGATCTTCACTAAAAAAAAATACCCCTCACCTTAAATTTCATCTTTTTTTCAATTTAATTGGAAAAAAAAATGAAAATAAATTTAATTTTTAATTTAATTAAAATTGCATTAATTTGATCGATGAAATAGCGAATACTAGAAGAATTCTTTTGATTCCTGTCAACTCGTGGGTGTGTATATGATATCACTACTAATTAATCACTCGATATCCCATGAATTCAATTGGATAACATTCCACTAGGAATTTTTCTTTTCCAACAAAAAAGAATATATTTTATTTTTCACCAATAATTATTTCAATAAATTCTTCATGAAGTACATAAGTTTCGTGCAAGATATATATGTTTTTTGAGACTGCCAATTAGCGGAGGCTCGTTGAGTTATATCCGAGCGATTTATACATCCTTCATCGGGTTTGTGAACAGTGGAAAAACGAGGGGGGGTAAAAAGTGGAGGAATAAATGTGAAGAGACATTGCGTTGGATTATTATTTTTCCTCTTTTCAACTAGTTCATCGAGAAAAATCATTTGTTTCAATTTTACTGCAGATTTTCTTCAACTTGATTCATTCGGGAGCTTGTTTTTATGGGGGAGAAAGGGGGGGGGGGAGGAGGGGAATGATGGGAAATTTTTTAGTAGTGATTTTCTATTAGGATTGTTATTATTACTATTATTATTATTTTTATTAGTTGGACCATTTTTGTGGGAATGAGAACCTGATTTTTTTTAGGGCTGAAGACCTTTAGGAAAAAAATTGAAAAAATTTGACGATGATCGGGATGTTTCAAAGCAGCTTCAGGAATTTTTTTTGGATTTTTCGGAGAAGTATTTCTCTTTGGAAAAAATTCTGAGTCATTTTATTTGGATAATTGAAGAGACCTGAAGGGAAAAATGAAAGATGATTTTTTTTCGGGGGGAAGGGGCTCATGAAAAAATCTGAAAAAATTCAGGAAGATGCTCTAGGATGTCTAGATGGTTGTGTAATTTTTTCAAATTTTTCGGTTGAGAGATTGAGTTTAAAAAAAAAAATCTTGGTTAATTTCGCTTCAAAAACTCGATTTTTAAAGAAAAAAATCGCAAAAAAAGGGAAAATAGGGGAGATAATGGAGATACGCCCTTTTTACCCAAGAACCTTTTTAGAAGCTCTTGAAATCGTTTACAAAATAACCTCAGGACCAAAAGGGCGTATCTCCATTAGTTTCCAAAATATTCATAAAAAAAGATTGACAAAAAAATCGAATTTGAGAAATAAATCAAAATAAGTCAATTTTTTTTTTACTTTTTCCTCAAATATTTCGGAAGGTAAACGAGATAAGGCGATTTTTTCTGAATCCTTGTTTGTACCTCTTGAAAATTCTCTACAAAACCACTTTAGAACAAAAAGGGCGTATCTCCATTATTTTCCAAGACTTCAAAAAAAAAAAAAATTTACAACAAAATCGAATTCAAGAAATAAAATAAAATAAGTCAATTTTTTTGGTCTTTTTCCTTAAATATCTCGGAAAGTAAACGAGATAGAGCGATTTTACATGAATCCTCTCTCGAAGCTCTTAAAATTCTCTTAAAAACCGCTTTAGGATAAAAAGGGCGTATCTCCATTATTTTCCAAGATATTCTTAATCTTAAGATAAAATTAACAAAAAAAATTGTGATTTTCCTGTTTTTCTTTTTTTTCTTTTCTGAAATATCATAATTTAGTATCAATAAACTTGATACAAGGCAATTTTAAACGAGTCAATGTTATTCACCTCAACAATGCGACAAATCTCAAAAATCCCCTCGGGCACGAGTCACTCCTATTTCATCACGAGTGATGTGAACAATCTTTGTGGCACAAGAAAAAAAGCAAAAACCTTTCAGCACGAATGAAAAAAAGAGGAAAAAAAAAACGAGAGGAATGCACATACGGTTGTGGGGGAAAGAAGAAGTTTGAGAGTAGGAAAAAAAAATAAAAGGCACGAGCCACCTGCTCAAGTACGACCGTACAAGGCCGCCGATCTGGATCTCAAGATCTCTCAAGACCTCGCCGACTCTTCAACCTTATAAGAGTCACTCGTCTCGAGTCCAAGAGTCTGAAAACACAAAATATAACTCGGAAAATCTGTTTTGATTAGTGATAGGGGATCTCCGGAAAAAAATCGATTTTCCAAAGGATCGATCGATAGAAACTGGGATTTTTTAAGAATAGATTTTTTCAGGAAACAACAAATCGATTCTTGAAGAATCGATTTATAGAAATTGGAATTATTTTCGAATCGATTTTTTTAAGCATAAAAAATCGATTCTCGAAGAATCGATCTATAGGAACTGGAATTTTTCGAGAATCGATTTTTTCAAAGAAACAAAAAATCGATTCTTGAAGAATCGATTTGCAGAACCTGGGATTTTTTAAGAATCGATCTTTTAAAGAAACAACAAAATCGATTCTCGAAGAATCGATCTATAGGAATTGGGATTTTTCGAAAATCGATTTTTTGAGGAAAAAGGAATCGATTCTCGAAGAATCGATCTATAGAAACTGGGATTTTTCGAGAATCGATTATTTCAGGAAAAAAAATCGAAGTGAAAAAATCAATGAGTCGATTTGATGAATAAATGAAATTTTGAAAAACAATATTATTTCAATTTGTGATCGATCGATTTTGAATGTTCGATTAATCAATGCGATATCTCGCATTGAGTTCGAGATATCGCATTCTTTTCGATAGCTTGATTTCACCGCTTTTAGTTTGAGGGGATCAATGTCCAATTGATCAGTCTGGAAATTTCGATTAATCGATGTCAAATTCCGATTAATCGATATAAAATTTCTATTAATTGATGTTAAAATTCGATTAATCGATATCAAATTTCGATTAATTTATGTCAAAATTCGATTCCGCTTCGCCTGTTTTAGATGAAAGGGAAAGGGAAAAAAACAATATCACGTCAGTTTCCGATTGATCATTTTCAAAAATCGATTGATCGATGCGATATTATGTCTGAGTAAAAGACTTCCCAAAAAAATCTGAAAAATTTTCTGAAGATGCTCCAATATACATAAATCATCGCCTAATTTCTCCAAATGTCCCCATTAAGATCTTCATTCCAAAAAAAATCCCAGTTCAAAAACCAGAAAAAAAACATTTTAAAAAATTCAATAATGTCCTTCAAAAGTTATTTGAGTGCCTGAGTGCAAGACAATTCCAAAAAATCTGAAAAAATTCCAACAAATGCTCCAGTAAACCTCCATTATTGCCCAATTTTTTCAATTTTTTCCACAAAGATCTTAACTTCATAAAAAAATTCCAGTTCGTTTGAAATTTCATTTTTCATCATTATTGCTCAAATATCTCGGAAACTAAGCGAGATATGACTTTTTTTATTTGAATCCTTTCCTGCAGCCTTTCAAATTTTCTCAACAACGAAATCACCTTAGGACAAGAAAGAGCGTATCTCCATTATTTACAGAGATATTCTCAAAAATTTCCAGAAATTTTTCATTTTTAGTTAATTATTGTATTCATTTCCATGATTTTAATGACTGCTCTTTGTTATGTCACGGGATATTGGAAAAATAAGTAAAAAATACTAATTCATTGTCAATTCACGACATTTCGCTCATAATTTAAGCTTCGTCAGGCTCTTGACATTGATAATATGTTGTCAAATTAAAATTAAGCAAATTCATGATAAAACCAATAATTTGCAATTAATTATTGCTAATAACTTTTTATTTAATTAAAAAATCAGAACAGAGCAAAGATTACGAGCAAAAAGGGCGTATCTCCATTAGTTTCCAAGATATTAAAGAAAATACAAAAAACACGATTTTTTTACCACCTCGAAACTCAATGTTTTTGCTTCCGAATGGAAGCTATATAATCATCAGAATTTTCGATTGTAATTTTTTTAATAGAAGATATTTAAAATGATCTAAATAGAGAGAAAATGATATTTTCAGCGCATGTCTGTGTGTATGTGTGTATGTCTGTGTGTGCATAAAGGTATCAATTACAGCAAAACGGTTTTATAGAAAAATTTCATATTTTGTGGAAAATTTGGAAAATGCCTGAAACATCAAACAGGCTCTCGGAAAATAAGCGAGATAGCGCAATTTCCCTAGATACCTTTCTTTTAGAGAATTTCAAGAGCTACAAAAAAGGTTTCAACAAAAATTTCGCTATCTCGCTTAATTTCCGAAAAGATTTAGATAATTGAATAAAATCGATTTATCTGAAAATTTCATAGTCGTAAAAATATTAGACTAAAAATGAAACAGGCTTTCGGAAAATAAGCGAGATAGTGCCATTTTTGTAGAGACGTTTCTTGTAGAAAATTTCAAGAGCTACAAAAAAGGTCTCTACAAATATTTCGCTATCTCGCTTAGTTTCCGAGAACATGTTGATGATGGGATGAAATTTGTCTGAAAATTTCCTAGTCGTAAAAATATTATTAATAAGAATTTTGTAGTCTTTGCTTCCGAATGGAAGCTATGTAATGATCTAAATAGAGAGAAAATGATGTTTTCAGCGCATGTCTGTGTGTATGTGTGTATATCTGTGTGTGCATAAAAGTCTCATTTACAGCAAAACGGTTTTATAGAAAAATTTCATATTTTTTGGAAAACTTCCTCTCGACGAAGTCTATTTTTTAAGCTTTATTTGAAGAGAATCCGATCGATACTTTTTGAGATAAGTCCATTTTTCGAAAATCAGTTTTTAATGGAATTTCTGGAAAGTATTGAACTGATGTTATTTATACTCATTTATTATCTCGAGAGTTGTATCAGTTAGATGCCTGTGAATTTTGAGCTTATTTGCATGATTAGTTCTCGAGTTATTGGCGTTTCAATGAATTCCTTCAAAATTTGATATTTCGATGATGATTTGAAAAAAGTTGAATCACTTCCATTCGGAAGCATATTGTTAAAGTATTAGCAGAAAAAGCTATATCAGTTGGAAAGCAATACTATCATCCACTTGTTTTATTCTAAAAAAAAATGATTTTGAATTCTTCTAACGACATGAAAAACCAATAAATTCTCATTAACTCCTTCTCCTCATGAATTTCGAAATACCAACAAAACGCCTTAAATCATATTCTATTCACTCATGAATGCACATCTCCAATTAAAGGAGAACGTGGATATATTGCACTCGTCTTTTCACACTGTTATGCCCTGCATAACACTGAGAAAAACCGCGATTCACCATGCACTCTCTCTCTCTCTTTCTCTTTCTCTTTCTTTCTTTCTTCTCACTGGCTATATATATATATGTGTTTGTCTGTGTCTCTGTGTGTCCCCTCTCAATCTTTTTCCCCAACAATTTTAAACTTCATACTACGTATAATCCTGTTAGAAATATCCTGTCTCTTTTCGTTTACCTCAATGCGTGCAAGCATCTTGACTGTGCGAAAAAAATAAAAAACCAGGATAGATCTCAAGACGAGATCGTGTTTGCTTTGCCAGTGTACCGCACGCCGACTCGTTAGATCGTACAGTTGTGATTTTGAAAAAAAAAAAAAAAAAAAAAAGAAAGGACTTTTCTGTCTTTCTAAACTCATTTCACACGCACTTGAAAAAAAAAATTGAAAGGATATCATTCTGCCTTTTTTTTTCTTCACCCTCATGAATTTCATTGATTCTCTTCAATTGAAAAAAGGAAAAAGGTTAATAATGTCTTTATTTTCTAGTATCATTATTATTATTTTTGTTAGCTTTTTATGTGATAATTTTTTTTTAATTGATATTTTTTGTCGATTTTTTTTATCGATCTTTTCTTGATACCTTGGAAACTAATGAAAATGCACACTTTTGATCCTCGAATAAGACTTGAAGATTGAATTACTCTATCTCGCTTAGTTTCCAGATTTTCTCAAAAAAAAAAATTAAAAATCTCTTTTTTTTTTTTATAAATATCTAAAAAATGCATGGAGATACGCCCTTTTTCCTCTAATCCTTCCTTTTCTTGAAAAAAAATTGAAAATGTCTTTTTTCTTAAAAATCTAAAAAATTCATGGAGATATGCCCTTTTCACTCTAATCTTTCCTTGCAGCTCTCTAAATTCTCTATAAAAAAAGTATTCATAAAAAATCGCCTTATCTCTCTTATTTTCCCAGAATATTCGAAAAAAATCATCACTTTTTCATATAAATTTCTTTCTATAATTTAAAAGCCTCTGAAAAAAGCAAAAATTCCACCCTTTTAAATTCTCCTCGAATCCACAAGAAATGATTGTAATGTAATAGAAACTTTTCATTACCCTTTCATCAGGAAAAAGGAATGAAAAATATAAATCCCCAAGTGTCAGTCAACATGTTTCAGTAAAATTCTTCAGTCTTCCCCATCAATTCATCACTAACGTTTCATGCCATGTGTTTTTCCCCCCATCAAAAGAAACTCACTCGTCCCTATTTTTTTTCTTCTTCTTTTTTTTTGCTCGAGATAACCTTGAATGAAATTTTCAAGTTAAAATAAGTAATCGATATCACTTGGCCTCGCACTTTCCATCTTCAATGGAAAATAAGATATCCTCGGTGAATTCAATTTTCTCCCTATCTATAGGCCTTCATCTTATATATATATGTATATATATTGTAAACCTAGAGTGAAAAAGACGTAAAAAAGAAGAAAATGTGCAGAATTTACGCCCTTTTCACTCCATGACGACGATATATATATATGTGCTCACTTTAGAGGCAAAGGGGCGTAAGTGCCATTTTTATTCATTGCACTTACGCCATTTTGTTTATAAGATGACGATATAAAGGGATCACTTTCCGTTTTGGTGTGATTTGGTCAACAAGTGTTTTTTTTGTCGTTGCAAAAATTCTGAAAATTTTAATACATCAATTTTAAGTTAATTAGAAGGAATTAACATTTGGAGGTTAATCAACAAAACTCTGGTAAGCGTGTGAATTTTCTTGGCGTAATTAATAAATTTTTGTTAGCGTCATTTAACGACGCCGGTGACTGCCATTTGTCGGATTTTTCGTGGCAAGGTATATATATCTTCTTTATCTATACATATATATAGGGGAGACCGGGGCAAAATGGGGTACTTTAAAGCACCTGCCCCCGTAACCCATTTTGCCCCGGTCTCCCCTATATATATACATAGAGAAGATCGCGGCAAAATGGACCTCCAAGGCAAAAGCATTAAACATTTTTTTTCGGAGTGAAGGACTTCCTGAAAAAATCTGAAAAAATTTGAGAAGGTGCCACAATATATCTATATTGTTGGTGAATTTTTTCAGATTTTTCAGAGAAGCCGCCGTTCTTTAAAAAAATGTCGAATCAATTTATATGGCTGGTCCATTTTGCCCCGGTCTCCTCTATATATATATAAAAGGCCTTTATATATATATATGTATATAAGACCCCTTTATATGTATATTTATATATAAAAAGCCTTCACATATATATATATCTATAAAAGGCCTTTATATATATATATCTGTATATAAAAGGCGTCTTTTGTATGCGAGATCGATTTTGCGCATTTCACCGAGTAAGGAAGAGAAGAGGATAACGCCGACGTCGTAAGATCTCCGCAGTATCCCCATTGGTGAAACACAAGCAAGACCCAGTGGAGATACGTTTCAATTTAGAAATTGAATAAACATCCGATCTAATGGCACTGCGGATCTATAAATCCAATTCTCCGATTACGTCGTATACTCGCGTATTTTCATTATTCTTTTAAGCCTCCCTTCCCCCTCCTCCCCTCCCTCCCCCTCCCCCTTCTTCCCTCTTGCCGTCTCTCTTCCCTGCCCCTCTGTGTTTGCTCATGCACTTCTCTTTTCCGTAAAACTGTTGGAGGATTATACAATGTTATATATAACGCGCAAAGTTGAGTCCTCTTCGCTACTTTCACGCGGATCCGTGAGAACCAGAACTTCAGTGGATGTGAATATTTTGCGGGAGAATAAAAAAGGGGAGTTTTTTTGGTAATGGGGGGATTGGGGTGGGGGGTAGGAGGGATTTTGGGGAGTGTGGAGGGGGGGGGGGGGAGTTCAATGGGGTTTTGGAGAGGGGGGGGGGGGGGGGGAGTTCAACGAGGTGTTTGAGGGGGGGGGGAGGGGGGAATTGGGGAAGTCTAGGGAATTTAGGGAGTTTTTTTAGGAAAAAGGGGGAGGGGGGGGGGGGATTTTGAAGGAAAGGAATGGAGATACGCCCTTTTTGGGGCGAGACTTTTTTTTTGTTGGAAATTTTGAGAGATGCAAGGGATTGAGGCAACATTGTTATCTCACTTAGTTTTTGAGGAATAATTGAAGAAAAAAATGGAAAAATGGACTCATTTTTATTTAATTTTCTCGATTTTTTTTCCTTTTAATATCGCAGGATCTGATGGAAAAACGTCTTTTTTTTGGTCTCATTGGTTTTTGTGGAGAATTTCGAGAATTTCAAAGGGAAATTAGGGGAAAAAGGGCGTATCTCCATTAGTTTCGGAGATATTCTCAAAAAAAATCATCAAAAATCTCTTTCCTGATAATCTCTGATAATTTTCGTTTTTCACCTGTTCTAAATAACAGAATCACTATTAAGGTAGTTTGATCATATGTTGAACTAGTCATTGAGTGTGTTGTAAGAAACGAACGAAAAAAAACCACCCAAAAATTAATATTCATGATTAAAAACGTATTTTCTGGTGTTAAAAGCGAATTCGAAGAAGAATTGGTGAATTATATTAATTATTTGTCATTTATTACTTGACCAATAGTATGCCATTTGACTAGTGTATTCACGTTTTTTCCCTGTGCAGCAACAACAATCATTTATTACAAAGTTATCAGACAGTCAATAATTTTCATATTGAATCGTAAATTTTTTTTTTTTTTTTCCCTTTTTTTTCAAGACATTTTCCAGATTCTAATCTTTTGCCTGACCTAAAAAACGCAAAATCTTGCATCGAGCCCGTAAGACACTGTGTTATTTTTATTTCTTGTCTATTTATTTTTGACAATACAAAAAACGGTCAATCAACTTGAAATTTCACGAGATCATTCAGATTTTTATAAACTTTAATTTAAAATTTATTTCATATTTTAATCTTTAAATTCGTGTAGTTATCGAAACTACCTTAATTTCATAATTTCCATTTTTCCTCAGCTCTAAATAACAGAATCTCCATTAATTCTAAAAACGTCTTCTCAACTTTCGCCCAAAGAAATTCCGTGAGAACCCGAACTTTTCGAGAATACAAAAAATTCTTCAACTAACAAAAAAAAAAAAAAAAAGCAGAATAAAGAAAAACATTGAAAATAAAATGATTTTTCCAGTTTGTACTGGAATGGATAAAATACGAGATTACGAGATAGTTTTTACCTCGCGGCTGAAAATATACATATATATATACCGTGAAAAGGCAGAGGATATGATACTGTGTGGGCGCGCTTTAAAGGCAACGATGAGAGAGTCCTCGTTTCTCCCCCCAATCCTCCCCCCCCCTCCCTCCTCCCTCTTTCTATCACAAAGTTTTATTTTTTATTTTTAGTAAAATCGTAAATTTAATGCATTTGTCTATACAACATATCGTTGCCTTAGAAACAAAGGGGCGTAAGTGCCATGTTTAAACACAGGACTTACGCCCCTTTGTTTCTAAGGCAACGATATGTGTACAACCGCTTTTCTTTGTACGTGCTCGCATGGATTTGGAGCTAAAACAAACTTCGAGTATTTGTATGCACTAAATATATATATATATATAGATATTTTTTACATACAATATATGGAGCGCATGTGAGTCATGTGTGGATAGCAATAAATTAAGATCTAAGCGTAATTTTTTAAAGATAATTGTGATTTTTCTTTAGTTTTTTTAAGAATTTCTCAAATTTAAATCAATTTTTTTTTCTTAATTTTTTTAGAAATATATTAGAAAATAATAGAAATACGCCCTTTTTGCTCTTGGAAAATGATGGAGATACGCCCCTTTGTCTCTAAGCTTGTTTCGTAGCGAATTTCACAAGCTACAAAAATTGATTCGGGTGAAAAGGGCGTATCTCTATTAATTTCGAGATATTTGAAAAAAATGACCAAAAAGTGAAATTAATCTAATAAATTAAATTCAAAATAAACTGGAATTTTTTTTTTAATGAACACTTCTATTGAAAAATTTAAAAAAATTAGGTAATAATGAGGGCATATCGCAGCATTTTATGGAATTTTTTTAAATTTTTTCATGCAGTTGTTCATTAAGGCACTTAAAAAAGTTTGAAAATGTTTATTTTTTAATTTTTTGATTTTTTGAGAATATTCAGGGCACTGGATTTTTTTTTTAATTGAAGGTCTTCATGTGAAAATTTGAAAAAATTCGGTGATAATGAGGGCATATCGCAGCATCTCGTGGAATTTTTTCAGATTTTTTTTTGCAGTTTTTTTATTCATGTACTTAAGGATGTTCTACCGGTATTTTATCAAAATTAAAAAATGTACGAATTTAATGAAATTTTTTTCCAAGCTTCTCCAATTCATAAAGAAACCGTATGCAAAATTTTGGATTTTTTTCATACCTGGTTTGAAAGTTATAAATTTTTTAAAAACCATCGTTTAACATGTGTTCTTATGGGAAATTCACAAAAGCTTAAGAAACTTTTCGAAAAATTCTTCAAATTGGATGAAATTTTGGATATAGGTGAGAAATTAACCCCCGCACAAACGCTCCATTTTTATACGACGATTGGGTCAATAATTGGCATTAAAATTAATAAAAATGATTGAAAAATTGTCACTCGCACGTAAGTGCTGCCAACTTGTGTCGCCAGAATTTCCTAGAATGCAACGCTTTTTTCAAAATAATTCTCAAACTAATTAAATAAAGAATAAAAAAAATATCTATGAAATGTAATGATAATAATACAATATTTGAACACCCGCAGCTTTCCATAATTCCCTGAAAATAATTTTAATGAGGAATTTAAAAACTCATTTTTTCATGTTCAGGGATTGGAACACTGACGAAATCACTGCCCCTCTCATGGACGCACAGCCTCCGCTTACAATACCTGTAGAACATCCTTAAGAAACTTTTGAAAACGGTCATTTTTTTGATCATGCTGGAAAATCAAAGCAATGCCCCTCCCCCCCCCCCCCCCCCTCCTCATCTTTAATGGAGCATTCTTCATTGCAGCCCTCCAGTATCCACATTTTCTGGATCAAACGCAGTCGTGTTCTCTCCATTCCTCTTTTTTCCTCCAATTTGTACCTCTTTCCACCGTTTCAATCATCTTTTTTTTTTTTTTTGGTTTATTCATCCATTCGTTGTAGATAGTGCGCGGGAGGAAAATTGCATATTCATGGAGCATGACTATAACTACATGTCTTACGAGTTATCATTGGTGCGCAATGCTTCTTGGGTGGCTTCATGGCACCCCAGGGGGTGCCGCTTGAATCCTCACCTCCTCCTTGGCCCCATTTACCTTTTCATTCGAGCGCGTAATAAGAGACGCTTGATGTATTCTAATGGAATATCACAAATCACTTCCGTTTTTATCCTATTTTTCGATTAAAATTATTATTTTTTTTCTTTCCTTTTTTTTACTATATTTCTCGACTGTTTCAATTGAACTTATCTGAACTATTAAAATTAAATGGAATGAGAGTATCATCGACTATTGGAATTTTTATGGAAAAATTTGATTGGAATTTTTTTTTTTTAATTAAAATTTTTTTTTATTGGAATTTTTTTTTTTTGATTGGAAAAATTTGTTTTATTTTTTTTTCATCATTCGGAATGAAATATCTCGGAAAGTAATGGAGATACGCCTTTTTTTTCCCAGATTTCTTTTTTTTATGGTCATGAACTTTCATTCCGAACTGTTCGAGGGCAAAAAGGGCGTATCTCCATTTTTTTTGGAGATAATCTCAAAAAAATTGATGATAATTATTTTTTTTTTGCATTATTACTCATTTTTCCATGTTTTTTGGAATTTATTGTTTTTTAAATTAGCCGCGGCTTCTCTGAAAAATCTGAAAAAATTTGAGAATGTGTTTCGGTATGTTTACGTAATTATCAAATTTTTTCAGATTTTTCAATGAACGTGCTCCTTTTTTAAAAAAAAATCAGCTCCAAAAAACTTGCAAAAATCACTAGAAACGCAATTTTTTTAAATTAATCATCAGTTTTTTGAGAATGTCTCGGAAATTAATGGAGATACGCCTTTTCTGTTCCAATCCTCGTTTGTAGCTCTGAAAATTCTCTACAAAACCTTCTCAACACAAAAAGGGCGTATCTCCATTTTTTCGGAAACGATCCCAAAAACCTGACGACAACCAAAAAAATTGCATTATTCGTAATTTTTGCACATTTTTTTAAGCTTTTTTTCGTAAAATAGGTGCAGTTTCACCAAAAAATCTGAAAAAATTTGGTAATAACGCAGACACACTAGTCAACATTCTCAAATTTTTTCAGATTTTTCCTTACACCCCTTCACTCAAAAAAAAATTCTTCATCTTCCTAAAATCTTAATTTTTGGAGGTGACTAAAAATGACAATGACTGGAATCACCAGAAGAAAAGAGAATTACTCTAGTAATTCAATTTAAAGTATAAAGAATGTTATTGTCTTCAGCAATTGGCAATGCATACGTCAATATTTCCCCTATACAATTGCCTTTAAATCAGCCACCTTTCAATTGCTCCAGTGGAGATTGGAACTCATTGTTTTGATGCAGTTGATCAGTAAAAGAAAAGAAAAAACAAAAAAAAAAAAGAAATAGCAAGACTCGAGATAAAACGTGAATACAAAGAAATGTGTGCAGCTGTCCACTGGTTTTTGCGCCTTTTGCTGTCAAATTTGCCTTCGTCAGAGGCTTTTTTTCCCTTTTTTTTTTAATCATTGGACTTTAATGACAATTGGAGTAAAAGTCTTTTTTTCCTTTAATTCAGTCGGTAAAATAAAATTATTTCCAGTAAATTTGAATAAATAGTGCAGTTCTTTGCAGATAAATGAGGTGAATAATTAAAATACATCCGGAATCCTGGATTGGATGTCTGATGACATTGTTGGGGGCCTTGGAGCGTGGCGCGTATTTTACATTCGTTATAAATCACGATGATTTTCCGAGGAAAATAATATTTGTTATGGGTGGTAGAAGTGGCACAAGGATCACGGATATGTCACAGTAATTGAACAATTATTTCTATTGCTCTTAATAGATTGTGGGAGAAATGCGGATTAAGTGGAGGTGTGGTGCAAAATGGACTGGATTTTTTTTTTAGGTGAAAGTCTTCATGGAAAAATTTGAAAAAATTAAGGGATGATGGGGACATGTTGCAGCATCTTCTGGAATTTTTTCAGATTTTTAAGTGCAGTTGCTCATTCGTGCACTTAAAAAACGTTTGAAAACGATTATTTTCTGATTTTTTGGTTTTTGGGAATATTTAGGGAATTGGATTTTTTTTTAAATGAAGGTGTTTATGGAAAAATTTGAAAAAATTAGGGGATGACGGGGACGTGTTGGAGCATCTTCTTGAATTTTTTCAGATTTTTAAGTGCAGTTGCTCATTTGTGCACTTAAAAAACGTTTGAAAACTATTATTTTTTCATTTTTTGGTTTTTTGGCAATATTTAGGGAATTTGATTTTTTTTAAATGAAGATGTTTATGGAAAAATTTGAAAAAATTAGAGGATGATGAGAACATGTTGCAGCATCTTCTGGAATTTTTTCAGATTTTTAAGTGCAGTTGCTCATTTGTGCACTTAAAAAAAGTTTGAAAACGATCATTTTCTTATTTTTTGGTTTTTTGAGAATATTTCCGGGAATCGGATTTTTTTTTGAGTGAAGATCTCTATGAAAAAATTTGAAAAAATTAGACAACAATATCAACATGTTTCACCATCATCTCAAATTTTTTCAGATTTTTTCGTGCAGTCCTCCTCTCATGCACTTAAAAACCGTTTTCAAAAAATTATTAACTAATTTTTCAACAATTTAATCTATTTATTTTTGAACCGGGATTTTTTAACCAATGAAGATCTCCATGAAAAAATTTGAAAAAATTAGACAACAATCTCGACATATTCTCATCTTCTCAAATTTTTTCAAATTTTTCCTTTCGCTCCTCTCTCCATGCACTTAAAAAACGTTTGAAAAAAAAACGATTCGCTATTTTTTTTTATTTTCAAGAATATCTCGGAAACTAAGCGAGATAGAGCGATTTCCCCTCCACCCTTTTATTTCGAGAATTTCAAGAGCTAAAAAACTTTTTCAGTGCAAAAAGGGCGTATCTCCATTACTCTCCGAGATATCTTCAAAAAAATGCAAAAAAAAATGAAATTTTCTCATTTTTTTTAGCAAAAAAAAAAGTGGAATTAATATAATAGACGAAATTTCCGATTCAAAACTGCAAAAAAATCTTCAGTAATGCACAGGCATGAATTGTGTAATTGAATGAGCCACCCAGGCAGTGGTGAAGAACATCTCTAGAGAGAAAGAGAGAGAAAGAGAGTCTCTTTTCTCTTCCTAGGCGTCTATTCTTACAACCGACACCTCGATTATCGATGGAATCTCACGAGACTTGGGGGCACCCTGAAGGCCTATAGTTTCTCGCATATATAGGCCTTATATATACCCTTCCTACAGTTGGAAATGAAGAAAAGGACTGTACGTAGAGCACGTAGCGTAACGTTAATGAACAACGTCCAGGCGTTTCGACACGTTCGGAGTTGTCTGCCCGGTTTTCTAAACGCGGAACCAGAGCATCTAGGATCACCATCGGTTCCCTTTTATCTCACTTTTCTGCATTGGTCACGCTCTTTGTATCACTCTCTTGTGGAAATGGAGATTATTCTATAAATGGAGAGAGAGAGAGAGGAATTTCCGGAAATTCATTGGTATTCTCGATTTATCTCGCTTATTTTCCGAAAATATTTCAGAAAGGGAAAAAAAGGGATTTATCAATAAATTAATTTTTTTAATGAATTTATTGAAAAAAATCGTTAAAAAAGTGAAAAAAAAAGTAAAAAAAAAAAAAAAAATTTGTTAAAAAAAAAAAGAAAAAAAATTTCTAATTTAAATTATTCAATAATAAAGAATATGTTAATTGAAAATAAATTTTTCGAATGAATCACTCACCACAAAAAACCGACTTTCACACAGAATAATTACAATCCTTTAATTGAAAAAATATCTAAAAAAAAAAAAATCATTTAACTTGAAGTTCAAGGCGTGTAATTATTGAGACATTAGATGAAGTGCGAGTATGGGAATACACCGGAGAAATACGTGAAAGGAGAAATTGACAAGAGCAAAAGAAAAAACAAAAGGAAGATAACAAATAAAAACGAGAGAGAAGAACTTGTAAAAGATTTTTAGATGAAAAAAAAAAGAAATAAATAAAAATAAAAGGAAAAGTGCGTGGGTGTACCGGTCTTCCTGCGTGTTGTCGTCGTGTCGTTCTTACGCAGTACGACAGGTCCTGCGGGATGTGGGCCGTGTCTCAAAGACTCTTCTTCTTATATATATACGTGGGCGAAAAACGTCATGCCATTCCAAGAGACTATTATTCCCATGAATTTTCCAGTGAATTTTTTCCAAATTAATTTTTTTTAATGAATTTTTTTTTTTTTCTTTGATAATATCTCGAGAAATAGTGGAGATACGCCCTTTTTGCCCTGAAAAGGTTTTGTGGAGAATTTTAAGGGCTACAAAAAAGATTTCGGGTGAAATCGCGTTATCTCGCTTAGTTTCCGTGATATTTTTGAAAAATTACAATTTTTGTTTTAAAATAATTTTTTTAATTTTTTTATATTTAAAAAAATAACAGAGAAATTAATTTTGGAACTCTTTGAATTTTTTACGAAAAGGATTTTATTAAATCGCTCTATCTCGCTTAATTTCCGTAATATTTTCGAAAATTTACATTTTTTTTTTTACATAATTTTTTAATTTTTTTAAATAACTGAAAAACTGATTTCGAAAATCTTCGAATTTTCTACAAAAAAAATTAAAATAAAATCGCTCTATCTCGATTATTTCCCAAAATGTTTTCCAAAAAGTGAAAAGAAAACGATTTATCAATAAAAAAAATTAAAAAAAAATTAGAATTAAAATTGAAAAATTAAAATTAAAAAATTGTTATTTTTATAGAAATATTTTGGAAATTAAGCGAGATCGAGCGATTTTGCTTTAATTTTTTTTTTTTAATTCTTAGAAATCTCTAAAAAACCTTTTTCGAGCCAAAAGGGCGTATCTCCATTATTTTCTGAGACATTCTCTCAAAAATAACTGAAAAATATCGATTTCTTCCGTTTTACGATTTTTCAATAATTTCAAACAATAGTTTTTTTTTTTATTTAAATCAATAATTCATCGAAAATGATAACAATGAAGTATTCGCGTAATCCCGTAATTCATGAAGGAAAAACAACGTATAATATTGCATGAAATTCAAATAATACCCATTCTCTCATGGTAGCCAGATGAAATACCTATTGTTTAGATATCGCATCTTTCTCTTGAGGACTATGGGAAAAAACTTGGTAATTTCACTTTTGTAGGAAAAAAAAAAATTTCGGCATTGTCCCTCAATTTTTTATCGGAAAATTATTTTTCTTTGTTGATTGATTCGAAAAGGAATGGATTAACGTAACAGTAGTTGCTTGTTTGGAGTTTTTGAGGAGAGGGAAAAGGGGGGGGGGGGGGAGAAAAAGACAATTCAGTAGCGAAGAGATAAAATGAAAGATAAATTCATTTTTTGCACTTTTTTGGAGGAAATTTTGGAAAAAAATGGAAATACGCCCTTTTTTGCCCTTCTTTTAAGGAAATTTCAAGAGCTACAAAAAAGGATGAGAACAAAAAGGGCGCATCTCCACCATTTTTCGACATATTTTCTGAATTAAAAAAAGGACTCTTCTTTTTTTATCTCTTTATTACTGAATTATTACTTGAAATTCATCTGCAAATAACTGAACTGCGTCATCTTTCAACTTCTCCATCAATAAATCGTAATCGTCACATAAAAAAACTGTTCTACCCCCACATTTCTCTCGCCCAACACTCTCGTAACTCCAGAATTACGCGAAATTAACTCTCAACTTCATGCAGACACTCCAAATCACTCTCTTCTAAGAACTTCAACTGTATAATTTTCCCAAATGAAAAAAAAAAAAAAAAAACTATAAAAATTGTTACCCACTCGTTAAAAAAGAAAACTTCACAATGTCTATCCTCATTCAGAAATTTTTTCCTAACAACTCTGGGTGATTTTCTGAGCACCAGTTGCATCATCTGGTGCTCAAGAGTATCAAGATAGAGTCATTATTACTCGACCTGACAAAAAACATCATCTAGAAGTTGTCTCGTGCTTCTGATGCGGTCCTTATCAGGGATACATGATGATTGCCCGATGTCGATGTCTACGAGCGATAAAACGCCGGAGTTGAGTTAATAGAAAATTCAATTTTTTTAATTTTTTTTTTTGAAAATATCTCAGAAACTAATGGAGATACGCCCTTTTGCTCTAAAAAGTTTTTTCAGCTCTTAAAATTCTCTACGAAAAAAAAAAATTCTTCAGAAAATTATGCAGAAGACTTAAATTTTTTTCTATTCTCTAAAAACACAAGGATTGGGCGAAAATCGCTCTATCTCGCTTAGTTTCCAAGATTTTTGAAAAAAGAGTGAATAAAAAAAGAGATTCATTGAGAAAACAATGTTTTTTTTCTTGTAATATTTTTACTTTTAATAATTTCATTTCAAATGTTTTCTGGTTAAATATAATAAAGAAAATCAAAATCTCACAAATATATTTTAGGAATGATATTGAAGCTGAATATGACTGAATGCCTGAGCAGGTACACAATTATAAAAAAGAAAAAAGAGACAAATAATTCCATTGAATCCATCGACATTCTTTCTACACAACAATAGATAAAATCTAAAAGTTCATTTAAAAAAATTATTTTCGTTTGTAAATTTACTCGTAAAAAACTCGTCTGGCTACATATTTTTCACATATACATCCTTTTTCATTCAATTATTGTCTTTCAATGTTCATTTAATCATCACCGAATTCACTTTGTCAATGCTCACTTGATTTTTTACTTATCTCAAGGCTTATGTTGCAATTTTGCTCTTCTCTATCTTTTTTTTTTTTTTAAATCCATTCCACATCATTTAATCGATTCCATATCATTTTTTGCGAAAATGATTGGGCCATCGATCAAACAGGGATTTGAAAACTCGTAATTCGCTAATTTTTTAGAATTTTATATTTTTGTTAAATATCTCGAAAACTATTGCATATATATTGCATTGAAAAAATCATTTTTAGCTGAAAATGTTTGGTAACACGGGGTGAAATTGATCTTAAAAAAATCTCCTCATACTCCTCTATGAGTAGGGCCGAGACGTTGGTGTAAGGTTTGATCTAGGCTGAAGTTACCTATAAATACATGAAACCCATTTTAAATGGTTATTAATGCCAAATTGATATTTATAAACATTGAACTGACTTCATAAACGTTAAAGAATTTGTGTTTCCCAATAATTTAAAGAATTGGTCAACATTTGAATATTATTATTATTGAATATGAGCGCCAAATTACTGATAAATCTGTTGTATCGATTTGTGATATTAATTCATAATGTAGTAGATTAGTTGAGCACATCTCACTCCCTGTTTCTCACTCTCATAGCAATAACACATTGTTTGACTTCAAAATTCAATCTGCGTTTGTTCATCAATTATAAACGCATCACACTACTTTATTATAATATGAACATTTATTAAACATAATTCTTGCTGTCTATTAATATATTTTTCTGGTGCTACCACAATTATTAAACGATAATTCAACAAACAAATTTAACAATTATTCATCGTGATGAGTTACTCTACGAGTTCCCTGAAAAGTTCCTCTGAAAGTTCTCCTCAAAGTTCCTCTGGAAGTTCCCCTAAAAGTTCCTTCGGAAATCCCCTTAAAAGTTCCTCTGGAAGTTCTTTTCGAAGTTCCTCTAAAAGTTCCCCTAAAAGTTCTTCTGGAAGTTCCCCTAAAAGTTCCTTTGGAAGTTCCTTTAGAAGTTCCTCTGGAAGTTACCCTAAAAGTTCCTCCGAAAGTTCCTCTAGAAGTTCCCTAAAGAGTTTTGAACGCTCACAAAGTCACTTTGACGTTTATAAATGTCAGTTTAATAAAATTCATAATCATTCAGAATGTGTTTGATTCAGAGGCAATTTCAGGCTAGATCAAACCGTACACCAACTTCTCAGCCCTAATGAAATCATGAGTGACAAAAATTGAGGAGAAAAAAATTATCATCTGAACTACTTTGATCTCCTCAAATATCTCGAACTTCGATAAAATCTCGCAATGTATTTTTTTAGAAAAGCGAATAGAAATTGATGAAAAAAACAATGGATTCTCTGCTATCCTTGCCCTTTCTCCTCGACTCTAGTCCATAAAATACACAATCTGAAATAAATTCAGAGCAAAAGAGAAAAAAATAAAAAAAATGATTCAAGAGAGAAAGAAAGAAAGACAGAATGTAATGGAGGCGTAACGGCAGCTGCTTGTTATCACGCGAAACGTCTCTTCGTCGGAGGGGTGGGGGGGGGGGGGGGGGGGGGAGGAGAAAAAGCGCCGAAGGTAGGAAGAGGTAGTTTCAGATAGCTGTAGCTATTGCTTCTCTCTATGTGCCATAGAAAGAAGAAGACAGTGGGCACTTCTTTCTTCCTCTACATTGCGAATATAAGAATAAGAGAAAGATGGAATGACGCCTCCTTAAAAGTTATTGCGCGCTAGAGTGGATAACCTACGATCTAAATTGCCAGCCGACCGGCCGGTGTGGTTTCAATGGACGCTGTACCAACTGTAACGAATGTTAGGAGGCACTATTCCCCCTTTTCCCCCTCTTTCTCTCTTCTTTTCTGATGCACTGGAGAAATGAGAGAGAAACTGCGAAAAAAAGGGGGAGATCGTCGTTTTCACGGCTTCTCAATTTCTCTTTTAAGAGCAGAAAAAAAAATCGGCTCGATTTATTTTTTTATTTTTTTTGGAATGGGGCAAAATGGTTTAGAATTTCTTTTTGAAGGTTTTCAGGAAATTTTTTAAGAAAAAAATTCAATAATTTTAAGAAAATTTGATTTTTTTTTCTTTGAGGGGGAATTTTGGGGGAAATGATGGAGATACGCCCTTTTTGCCTTGCAAATTTTTTTTGAGAGATTTGTAAATGGATTGAGAGGAAAAAGGCGTATCTCCATTATTTTTCGAGATCATTTCCAAAAATTGCAAAAAAAAGTCAAATTATAAATTTTTATTTTTTTTCAAAAATTATTTATTTTTCTAAGAATATCTCGAAAACTAAGCGAGATAGAGTAATTTTGTACGAATTCATGTTTGGAGCTCTTAAAATTCTCTACAAAAAAGGTTTCGTGTAAAAAGGGCGTATCTCCTTCAGTTTCCGAGATATCCTCAATAAAAGATCAGCAAAAAGGGGACTTAACAGAATTTTTTTTTGTCTCAACTATTTTTTACTTTTTTTCTCCGCATTTTTTTTCCAACCTTGTGAAATTATGAAGAATTATCCCAGCTTCTACCAATAACTCTTGGAATGTCGATAGTTCAATAACGCGAAAACGACCACTCTCGGGCGATCACTCTCTCCTCCTCCCCCCTCCCCCCTCCTTGTTCTTCAATAATGCTTTGTTTTATGTCCAAACAAATGGTAAACCGTACAATCTTCAACTGGAGAACAAGAAGAAAAAGAAGAAAAAAGAAAAAAAAAGAAGTGCATTCCATGTTGAATATTCGGTTTTAGTTTCAAACTGCAGCAGTTCTCCTGAAGTTTGCTTCAGAGTACTTCAATTGCGCAAGTCTCTTTTTTAAATTGAGCTGTTGGATTTTTCACGTGAATTACGAAATTTAATTTAAATTATTGATTAAAAAAAATAAGATAAAGTTCTAATAAAATTAGGAAAAAAGGCAATTAAAATTTGAAAAAATTCGATATAAAATCATCGAATTTCTTCAAATTTGAATAATTTTTTCTCCTAATTTCATTGAAATTTTATCTTATTTTTTAAAATTTATTTTCCCTCAATTTTTCAATTTTTTTGTCTTTTTTTGAATTAATTCAGAATAATTTAATCATTGGGAATAGAATATCTCGGAAATTAATGGACATACGCCCTTTTTGCCCTTCAGACTTTTTATAAAGTATTTCAAGTGCTATAAAAAAGGATTAGTGTAAAAGAAAGGCGTATCTCCATCATTTTAATGATGAAAAAAATGGATTTATTGATTTTTTGAGAATATCTAAAAAATTCTATGAGATACGCCCTTTTCATTCTAATCCTTCCTTTTAAATAGAGAATTTCAAGAGCAGCAAAAAAAATTATGGTAAAAAAATAATAATAAAATTAGCACAAATCTGAGAATTTTTTGGATTTTATAAAAAAAAAACAAATTATTATAAAAACAATATTGAAAAAATTCACATTTTTCGTTTCTTGAAATTTTTTAAATGCCCATATTTTTTGTTTTTTAAGATGATTCGTTCATAAAAAAATCAAAAATATAAAACTTGTAAGACGTCTGATATTTCCAGTATTTTTTAGCAAAAAGGGCATATTTCAATTATTTTTCAGGATATTTACAAAAAAAAATGATAAAAAAAGGGAATAAATCGAGTCTCTCTGCAATTTATGAAAACTTTCATCGGATTTTCATTTTTTTATTTTTTTTTTCATCGGATTTTATCATCTCCACTTTTGCACAACGTCCAAAGGGGTATTTAAGCCAAGCGACACCGTTCAGAACTGTCGCCGGTCGTTCCTGCTTCATCACAGGCACAGATTGATGCAGGAAAATAATTTCTGTCGTTATCGATAGAAAAAAAAAATTAAAAAAAATTGGAGTTATCCGGTTTGTCTATGAAAACTATTAGAAATTACAGGCGATCTTTGGTATCGAAACTTCTCTTTTAATGAGTACTTGTATTACTAAGTTTTCCTGTACGTGTTATTATGTTATTATTTTTAATATTGGATAATTTTTTGTTGCGAAGATTTTCTCGTTCTGATGTTACAACTATTAATTAATTGAATTTTCAATGGACAATTTGAACTAGTGGAAAACATTGATGCCTTTTTTTTTGCAACAAATTGATGAATTGGAAATTTTTTTTAGTGAAAATTTGTAATTTTCAGGAAATGAGAAAAATTGAGAAAAAAAAATTTAGATTTTTTTTGTCATTTTTTTAAAGAATATCTCGGAATTTAAGTGAGATAGAGCAATTTTACATCAATCCTTTTTTGGAGCTCTCAAAATTCACTACAAAAACATCCTAAGACAAAGAAAGAAAATAAATAATAATAATAATAAAAATAATTAATAAATAATAAATATTTTCTCCATTAGTTTTTAGAATTTTCCAATTTTACTTCTTTATTCTTAATTTTTTCTTCAAAACTCCCATCAAAACCTTCCCAATTCCCAAATACACGAAATCAAAATCATTATCCCTTAATTAAAATCATCCCTTCATCATCAAATCATCTCTCCACATTCCTTCTCAATTCCCAAAACCAAATAATCTGAATTACTCACCGTCTCTTCACGCATTGAAGTCTCCACACTCTCAACTCCCAAATCAACTCACCACTTCACACATCACAACTCGTCTCACAAAACGCATAATTTCCCTCAAAAAACTCTCCCCCCCTTCCCCCTCCCCCAGAAAAAAACCAACAATTTCATAAATTTCCAATTTTTCCCCCAAAAAATCATTAAATTACGCATGCGCCTCTTTTTCCCGCTTCAAACCCATTCAATTACCGGTTTCGCGTCACATTCATGCAAATCTCCCTCCCCTCCTCCTCATCCCCCCCAAAATAATCATCCCCCCCTTTTTTTGATACAATTTCAAAATCTCTGCACAAAAAAACACAATTTTTTTTCCACAATTTTTTTAAATTAAATTTTTTTTGAGTCTTCACAATTTTTTTTTCTTCCTCTTCTTCTTATCTTTTGATAAAAATTCTCATCTCACGTGAAATGTTCATCAAGATACATATATAGATGCATCTCGTGTGAAGAGGAGCAAGCGACTGTAGATAGACTGTAAAGTGAAGAGTGCAAGTCCCGAAGAGATTTTACGTTCCACTTCTCCTCAAAACTTCACACTACCCCTTTTTTCCCCTCCCCCCTCCTCTCCCCTCCCCCTCCTTTTTTTCCCCAATCAAAAAGAGTAAATTCCATTTTTTGTGTTTTCAATTGTTGCACGAGGTCAACTGTAAAAACAAGTATCTTAACTTAAAATATCATTCCGAAAAAAAAACATCTTAAATTGAAAAAAATATCTTAAAACTGTCATTCATTAACAAAAGTGGCCCCAAAGTGGTTCAAAAGTCTACGAAAAATATCGCAATTTTAAACACTTGTTTTTTACAGTGTAAACGAACACACCACCTTCCATTGGAAGGTGCCACGCGAGACTAAAGGGTCCTCCCAAGGATCTCTGGTAAAGAATGACAGAGGTCGCGTGTGCTAACCCCCCACCACTTTTCTCAACTCGTTCTTACTTTGATCCTTTTTTTTTTTTCGTTTCATTTTTTTCAAGTTGCTTCTTCTCGAGCTCTTTATCCCCACTCCCTCGAGTGTAAAACGCGGCGATGATTTTCGTGAACGGAATTAATGGGGGAAAATATTTTCGTGGATTCGGAGGGACAGAGAGAGGAGACACTCGTTTTAGTGCCGATACTAAAGGAGGAAATACGAGAAATCGAGTGAGTTTGAGGATAAACTTGAAGGCAGTTAAGGAGAGCATAAGTCTGTACTGTGCCAGTCCCCCGCAGACTAGAATGGGGGAGGGGGGGGGGAGTTCGGTCCAGCCTCCTAGCTTTCATTATCAACCAATCATCTGCGTTCTAACGCACTCGGAAAAATTGGAGGGGGGGGGGGATTTCCGTGTTGATGTCGGATTTTTTAAATAATTTTTTTAAAAGGATTTCCATCAATAGTGGACTTACGCCCTTTTTTCCTAACATTTTTGTAGAGAATTTCGAGGACTAAAAAAAAATCAGAGCAAAATCGCTTTATCTCGCTTAGTTTCCAAGATATTTTGAAAAAAATAATCTGAATAAAATCGCTCTATCTCACTTAGTTTCCGAAATATCTTGAAAAAACAAATTTTTCTTCTACTTTAGTCGATTTTTTGCAAAAATCACTAATTTTCTCCTCTCTCCCCTCATTCCCCCATTTTTAAAAGTATTTTTCAGTGAAAAATATAGTGATACACTAAAAAAAAATAAACTAAGAAAAAAAAAATTTGTTGTAAGAAAATTTAGTCAGTTAAAAAAAAATTTACTTCACTCCAGAAAATTTAAATATCTATAGATCTATATATATTGAAATTTTCTGGAGTGAAGCAAATTTCTATATAAAAATTGTGAAGGAAAATTTTGTTAAAAGTCAATTTTCTTGCTACAAGAATTTTTTTTCTCAGTGTAGGGATGACCCAGAGACTTGAACGCTCGAGCAGAAACGCAGTCTCATATTCCCGCGAGAAAAACAATAAAAATAAAGCTAAAAAAAATAAAGGTACACTATAAGAACACACGGAGGGGTTTTATCGAGCGTCACAGACACGATATTATATTGCGATTAGTATAAACCCGTTTTCACCTCAGTACAGTCACATTACAATAACAAATATACCAATTCATTAGTCCATTGGCCTTTTTTTTTTTTTTACTACGAAACGCTAATTGTAATTTACACTGTCTCGATAAATTTCAATTCGTTATATTGAACAACAGGCGTTATAAATATTGACAAATAATTTTATTAACCGATAGATTTAACGAAACAACTAGGAATATACAACACTAATTGACATCCAATTATACGGAAATACTTTGGATATTAATGTAACTATGCACGAATTTTAACGATCTTCATGCAAAATAATTCACATTTTATGGATGAATAAAATATAGATGATATATATATACAATATAATTGAAATATGTTGAAAATATATATTTTCATTGGAATATATCAAAATATATAATATTTAAATAAATAAGATTGAATTAATAACATAATTTTAGTTGAGAAGGACAGATCTTGATTGTATTGCTATAAATATTATCGGAAAAAATGGTTACATGCTCTACAGCACAACTTCAATTCAACACACAAATTCAACACATGTACAATTCCCTCGAAAATATTTCAACACACGTAAAATTACTCACATGTCTGTACAGCACAACATCAATTCAACACAAATTTAATAAGCACAAATTAAGGAAAATTGGGTTGGTAGAAAAGAAAAAAGAGGACGTATTTGTAAGCCACGATACTCTATCGAAACATGGAATTTTCATGATGCAGTCCTGAATGATGATCCACGTACAAATAATGCTGTAGAGGGATGACATTTTGGATTTGCGAGTAGATTGCAGATGGCACATTCACAATTGGGGAAATTCATAAATGTATTGAAAAATGAACAGTCAGTAACAGAAGGATTGATTGAACAATTCATTGCAGCAAGGCAAATTGAAAAAAGAAGAAGAAAAAAATACCAAGATTACGACGAAAAATTGAAAAAAATAGTACAGAATTTTGATGCAACAAATGATATTATTGAATACCTCCGTGGCCATGCACATAATGTGAAAATATGAAGAAAAAAAGTTTTGAATCATTTTAATTGTCTCGTAATTGATTAATGCATTATATAATTGTATCCTGTTGTCTGGGAGATATCGCACTGAATTATGTTGTATTTAAATAATTTATTTTTTAATTTTTTTTTTGAATCTTTGCTAAATTTGATTGTGTTGAAATGAACTTATGCAGAAATTAAATATGATGAAATGAACTTGTGTTGTATTTGATTGTGTTGAATTTGTATGTTGAATTGTATGTATGTTGAATTGACGTTGTGCAGTGAAGACGTACCACCTAATATTTCAATACCAATATATTGAAATGATTGGGTGACTTTAAATTATTATATATATTTTAATATATAAATATATATTTTCACTAAATTTCATCCAAATTTAACTCATAATTTTCCTTAATTTATAGAATATAAATTATTTCCCCCTGGGATTACATTAAATGACATGAATTTTTTGTCTCTCCATGCCAAAACTGACGACTAAAAATCCATAATTCATAAAATGTATTGACCAAAAAAAAAAAAAGCAAATTCCCCTGCAAAAGTCATTGACATAATTCAATAAACGAAAATAAAATAATGACAAAAGATTAAACTGAAAGATCTACTTTGTTTTATTTTTATTTATTTATTTATTTATTTATTTTTCTTTTTTTTAATTTTCTCTCTACGTAAAGTATCTGAGCGATTTAAATGCATTAAAAGGTCGTGGACGAGATTCTTTGGAGTCCGATGAGAAGGCAGAGATATACCCGCTGGAGGCGAGATTAATCCGGTTGAGCGGACATGCGATGGACAATGTTCCTTCTTCTTCTTCTTCTTCTTCTTCTTCTCTTCTTCTTCTTCTGCGGTCAAGAGTGAAAAAGGCATATACAGAAGAGACACATACACACAAACACACACACATGTACACATACACACATACATATATACGTGATGTGGAGAGAAAGAGAGATGTGAGGATTGGAAAACGTCCGATAATACCAGGTGATATCGTTTGACCCGGGACGTTATGTTCGAAAATAGAAGGCAAAATATATACTTGACTTAGAATCAAAGGGGCGTAAGTCCTATGGATAAGTATGGGACTTACGCCCTTTTGTTTCTAAGGTGACGATATTCTCTATCGCAGAAGAGAAAAAGAGGGAGAGAGAAGGGGGGGGGGGAGGGATGAGGAAGAGAGAGAGGGAGGGGGAGGAAGAGAGGGGGGGGGGGAGTACGATTGTACGAGAAAGATGAACGTCTTGGCGTCACCAAATCAGGATAGAGATAGATCATCGCGAGGCTTTAACTTAGGGTAGAGAGGACGAATGGTCGTTACTGCGTTGTCGCGTTCACCTTTTCCTTGTGGGGATTTCGATTTCTTTTTTTTTCTTTTTTTTTTGTTTTTTTTTTTTCATTCATTCTTTTTTGCCTGGAGTCTTCTTTCTGCTGCTCTTTCGCCTTGCTACACTGATGCCAGGGACGGCGAGTATGCTGGATGGAATGTTGTGGGGAATTTTCTAAAATGGAACGAGTGTTGGGGGAAGGGGGGGGGAGGAAGAGGCACGAGTTTGGCAGATTTTTTTTTGGATTTTTGGGGGAAAAATAGGCAGTTCTGCCCTTTTGATTCTGGGGTAATTATGGTTATGAGGTGATTTTAGGGCTTTTTTGGGGGGAATTTTGAGGATTTTGAGGGTCAGAAGGTTTTTGTGAAATTGGAAAAGTGAATTTTTGAGGGGGTTTTTTTTTTTTTTTTGAGAAAATCTTGGAAAATAATGGAGATACGCCCTTTTTTTGATATGGAATGGTTTTGTAGAGAATTTTTAAGGGCTACGAGAAGATTTTTGCGAAATTGCGGAGCTCTCACTTTTTTTTTTTGTGAATATATCTTGGAAATTAAGCGAGATAAAGCGTTTTTCCCACTTTTTTTTGCCCGTGAAATTTTCTGGAGAATTTTGAGAGTTAGGAAAATGGTTTGAGATGAAAAAGGGCGTATCTCCATTAGTTTTCAAGTTTTTCTTAAAAAAATGAACTCGAACTAATGGAAATACGTCCTTTTCACTCTGAAATCCTTGAAATTTCAAGAGGTACAAAAAAATTCGTGCAAAATTTACTCTATCTCACTTAATTTCAGAGAAATTTTGGAAAAGACTCAGATTAAATTTTGGAAAAAAAATTTATAAATTTTGGAAAAAAAAATTTTTTCTTTATTCATTTTTTGAAAATATCTTGGAAATTGAGCGAGATAGAACAATTTTGCTCTTTTCTGTAGCTCTTGAAATTCTTTCTTTTGTAGCTCTAAGGAATTTCAAGAGCTACAAAAAAAAATAAAGACAAAATGGCTCGATCTCACTTAGTTTCCGCGATATTTTCAAAAAAAATACGTTTTTCTCCATTTTTTTCCCCTAAATATCTCAGAAATCAAGCGAGATCCTTTTTTTTAGCTCTTAAAATTCTTCAAAAAATTTCAAGAGCGGATTTTTCTGAAGAAAAAAAGGATTTTCTTGAAAAAAATGTATTTTTTTGTCTCAAGAGCACAAAAAAAAAATTAAAACAAAATCGCTCTATCTCACTTAATTTCCAAGAAAAAAAAAAACTTTCTTTTTTATTCGTTTTTCTTAAATATCTCGGAAATTAAGCGAGATAGAGCGATTTTGTTCAAGTCCTTTTTTTCGTAACTCTTAAAATTCTTTAGGAAATTTGCAGAAGTTACAAAAATGAATGAAGCTAAAAAGGGCGTATCTCCATTAGTTTCCATTAAACAAAAAAAAATTTTCTTTTTTTTTCAAGAAATTCCTTATTTTTTTTTTTTTTTCATAAAAACCTGTTATAAAAATGCAATTGCCTCCATAAACCTAAACTAGCTACTTTCATGATACTCAACAAAACGAAATTCACACGATAATTGGTCAATTTACACACCATCAATTCACACAACAAAGTGCAAAAATGATTCTTCAATTCAATCTTAAATCCCAAAAATACCTTCAAGAATATGTGAAAATTACCCCAATTCCAATACATTATCATCATAATCATAATTATGAAATAAAAATGTATATATCATGGGTGTACATCAGCATTGATCACTAACAAAAGGTCACAAATTATCCTCAATAACTAAGATGTTTTCATCTTCTATACATTGAAGTACAAATCAAGAGCCATAAAACGGCTGCTAATAAACAGCCATTGAACGGAGCAAACCTTCAACGTCATCCACCTATAATTTTCAACATTAATAGTAAATTCCATGGGAAATTTTCCATTTCAATCTGCAAATTGAGACGGATGAAAAAAAAAAATTCAATAAACAGGATTTTGAAATTTCAAAAGAATGTTCGATTATTGAGGAATTTATATTGAGAAAAAAACATAATTAACTTGAATTTCTCAATTTTTTTAATTAGAGAAAATGAAGAATTCAAGTTTTTTAACTTCAATGGAATTTTTTCATTAAAGAAAATTAAAATTTTTTAATTTAAAAAATTCTTTTTTTTCTAATTAAAAGAATAAAAATTTTTAAATTAAGAAATTTATTTTTTTTAATCAAAAAATTCATTTTTCTATTAAAAAAATAAAATTTTTTGAATTAAGAAAATTCACTTTTATTAATTCTAAAAATTCATTTTTTTAAATTAAAATAGATGAATTTTTTGAATTAAAGAAAGTGAATTTTTTTAATTGAAAAAATGAATTTCTATATTTAAAAAAATTTATTTTTTTAATTAGGAAAAAAGAATTTTTTTATTAAAGAATTTTAATTTCATTTAATGAAAAAACTTCTCACTTTTCATTTTTTCTAATTAAAAAAATAAATTTTTTTATATTAAGAAATTCATTTTTTTAAATTAAAAAATTCTTTTTTTCAATTCAAACAATTCATCCTTTTTAATTCAAAAAATAAATGAAAAAAGATGAATTTTTTTAATTAGAAAAATCCATTTTTCTTTAATTAAAAAAATTCATTTTTTTTTTAATTTTCACGAAATTTCATCAAAAAATAAGTTTTTTCTCGTTTTTTGAGAATATCTCGGAAACTAAGTGAGATAGAGCAATTCTCCAAGACTCCTTTTTTGTAGCCCTTGAAATTCTCTAAAAGTCTGTCTTCGGACACAAAATCGCTCTATCTCGCTTAGTTTCTAAGCCATTCTTAATAAAAAGATCATTAAAAAAATCGAGTTTTTTTTTCTCGTCTCAAATCAATTTTTTTTTTTTTTTTTCACAAAAAATAAAACATTTAGTCGAGGAGACAGTAAGATCAGGTGTGCAAATCTGGTCCTCAGGTGGTTCAGACTCTTTCCGAGTACCCGATCGCCCACACGAACCATGTGCAGAGCTCTCCTGGTTGAGACTGCTCTCGCCTACAACTCTTGAAGCTCCAGATTTATCATCGGTTGTAGTCCAAGTACCTTCAGTTAAGTCGGCATGTCAAAATTCCTAGTGGAATGAAAAAAAAAAAAAAAACAGAAAACATTGATAAGAGTCATTCAACATACGTATTAGCCGTAATTTATGAGCTCAATAAATTTATGTGAAACATTTGCCTTTTTTTTCCCATAATTTATCAATAAAACTTCATTTTTCCATTTTTTTTCCTTTTTTACAGAAAATAAACAAGTTTTTTTTCAAATTAATTTATGATTTCAAAATCAAAAGGGCATAAGTCCAATTTTTTTAATTTTTAGTAACAAATGGGCATTCATTTTATTATTATAAAAAGGGCATAAGTGCTGGAAATACCTTTTCCTTTTTCTCGCGTAATTTATTAATAAAACTTAATTTTCCCATTTTTTAATTTTTTTACAAAAAACGATTTTTTTTTCAATTAATTTATTATTTTAGAATTAAAAGGGCATAAGTCCCCTTTTTTCTTCTTTTAAGAAACAAATAGGCGTATGTCCATGTTATTATTATAAAAAGGGCATAAGTGCTGGAGTTACGCCCTTTTACCACTAATGCCAAAATTTCCATAAAATAGGAAAAAAATTGATTTTAAATGTTTAAAAATTGAAAAAATTCAATAAAAATAATTTCTAAAAAGAAAAATGCTCTCGAAAACATTAATGAGAGCTCAATGAATTTATAAAAAACATTTCCCCCTTTTTTTCCCCCATAATTCATCAATAAGAGTTCATTTCTTCTTCTTTAAAAAAAAATTTACAAAAAAAAAGAAGAAAAAAAATCTTTTTTTTTTTCTCTATTAATTTACAATTTCACAATAAAAATGGCATAAGTCCCATTTTTCGTATCCTGAGAAACAAAAGGGCGTAAGTCCTCATCATTATGATGTAAAGAGCGTAAGTACTGGAGATACGCCTTTTTACCACCCAAAATTTCCCTAAATTAGAAAAAAAAAAAAAATTTAAATTTCGAAAAAATGACAAAAAATTGAATAAAAATCGTAAAAAAATTTCGAAAAACTAAAAAATTGTGTGTTTTAAAAGCACAATTATCTTTCGACCCGTGATGAAAGTACTTTCAGGGCATCCGGGGCAAAATCAGTGACAATGCATAAAGCGTCCCCTGACCCAATGGAGACCCATTGCGTAGAATAAGGTGATGGCCTAAAAGAAGAAAGAAAGAAAGAGAAAAAAAAAATTTGAAAATTAAAGAGAATAAAGAATATACGCGCGTTGTCCACACGACATTAGTGCGTGTGTGCGATTGTCATCTGCGTCTCATACCTTGACCGGTCCAACTTCCCAACTACATCATACACGTATATATATGCGTATTCATACGTGTTTTTATATAGTTGTGTATATATAGCCACCGTCCACTTTTGCTCCTGTACCGTGGGAAGAAGCGACTGGTCATTCTGTCCTGTCATTCAGTGACATTGTCTTGTACTGAGCCAGCTTAAAAGCGAGAACCATTAAGTTTAAGGTGATACTCATGAGTGCCTGTCAGTTTAGACAGGTTCAAGAAGACGATGTTATAATAATTGAATTGAGAAAAAAATTGAAATCAATGATATCTCATATTTTTGAGAATGCAAATTTTTTTGGGGGTGAAGTAGTTTTTGAAAAAATCTGAAAAAATTTGAGAAGGTGGTGTAGTATGTTCGGATTATGCCTGAATTTTTTCAGATTTTTTGGAGTCACCGCCGTTTTGGGAAAAATGCGCAAAGAGATGGATCTCCAAGAATTTTAGAAATAAAAATAAAATTGAAATCAATGATATTCCTTGATTTGGGTGAATCGCGATTTTTTTGGGGGTGAAGCGCTTTTTTGAAAAATCTGAAAAAATTTGAGAAGGTGTTCTAGCACTTCCAGATCAACCCTGAATTTTTTCAGATTTTTTGGACTTACCGCCGTTTTGGGAGAAACGCGCGAAAAGTCCGGATCTTCAAGAATTTTAGAAATAAAAATTAAATTGAGAAAAAAATTGGGATTAATGATATTTCTTGGTTTGAGTTAATCGTGATTTTTTTGGGGTTGAAGGAGTTTCTGAAAAAATCTGAAAAAATTTGAGAAAGTGGTCCAGCATGTTCGGATTATCCCTGAATTTTTTCAGATTTTTTGGAGTCACCGCCGTTTTGTAAATAAAAATTGAATTGTAAAAAAATTGAAATCGATAATATTTCTTACGTTTCATGATTGAAATTTTTTTTGGATTTAAAAAACTTCTTTGAAAAATCTGAAAAAATTTGAGAAAGTGGTCCAGCCCATCCAGATTATCCCTGAATTTTTTCAGATTTTTGCCAGCCACCGCCGTTTTGCAAAAAATGCGCAAAGGTACGAATCCCCAAGAATTCTGAAGATTCACTCAAAATGACGTTTCCTCTGCAGAATTACCCTCGGAAAACCGCTAAATGCGTGTTTTTTTCATTCACTCCATGTCTAGCAGAGAGCAGAGGTGAATATGAAACAAGAGAAATTAAAATCCCCAGTCCAAGAAATAGGGACGAAGGGGTTATAACCCTTTGGCACCTTGCGAAGGAATCAGGTTGAGCCCGTGAGCGAAAGAAACTGGTTCAGCCTTTGCTGGGGGTCCTTTCCCTATCCTATGAGAAAGTCTCCAGTTATGATTCTTCATCCAATATCCCCCACATAATTGTGCAAAGGAGAATCTCAACCCCTGGGATTCCCATCGGGATTCAAAAGTCCATCAGCTCCATGCAAATTACGTATTTCTTGCAGGATTCGTGTGGAAGAGTGGTGGATTTATTGGCTTTGGGCTTAACCCTCTCCTGAGAAAATTCATGTGAATTCAGCAGAAATGAAAAATTTTGAATTAAATTTCTATTATTTCTGGACAATGACCTCATGGAGATGACAAGAAAAAGGGGCAAGGGTGTAAAAATTATTTTTTTATGGAGAATATTGAATAAAAATGTGGTTTTCTTCGTTCCAAATAAAAAAAACTGCATTTTTTCCAAAAATTCCCTATTTAAAAAAAAATAATAATTCATTAGTAAAAAAATAAAGAAAGAGAATTTCATTTTTTTGCAGTTTTTTTTAAGAATTTCTTCGAAACTAATGGAGATACGTCTTCTGCATCCTAGGACAGTTTTAAATCGACCTATCTCGTTTATTTTCCGAGATATTCTCAAAAAACGGATGAATTCCTTTAAAAACGTTCATTAATAAGTCAATTTTTGATATCGGTCATTTTTTTCAAATATCTCGGAAACTAAGCGAGATAGAGCGATTTTGCTTTCACCCTTATTTGTAGAGAATTTTAAGAGCTACAAAAAAGGATTGAAGTAAAATCGCCCTATCTCGCTTAATTTCCGAGATATTCTCAAACAACTATTGACAGAAAATATAATTTTGATTTATTTCTCAAAAAAATTAAATTTCTGGTGTTAAAATATTTTTTTAAAGAGGCGGCTGTTATAAAAAATCTGAAAATTTTTTACAATGGTATATATATATCAAAACATAATCCCGAATTTTTTCAGATTTTTCCCTAAAGCCCTTCCCCCCAAAATATTTCCAAAAACCTAGAAAAATCCATCAAAAAAATTAATTCATCGATAAATTGATTTTTTAATCAGCAATTTTTTGAAAATATCTCGGAAACTAAGCGAGATAGAGCGATTTCACCTCAATCCTTATTTGTAGAAAATTTCAAGATCTACAAAAAAGGATTCCACCTAAAAGGGCGTATCTCCATTATCTTCAAAGATATTCTCAAAAAACTTCCCCCAAAGTTCAATTTCCCCAAATTTTAATTCACCCCTTCTCATTTACGAGCACAAAAACCTCTTTTTTCTTCAAAACAAAGAATTAAACCGCGCATTGGCAATGATTCACATAGAGGCCATTTTTCTGTGCAGACAAAAAGCCCTGAAATTATTGCCAGTTCTCTTCTTTCTTAGGACTCGTTTCCCAATAAATACAGAAATTAATTTTATTACGGATGGGAGAACGAGGGCGAATGGAGGTGAAGGGAGAGACAGAAAAATTCTCGAAGAAAAGGAATAAAGAGAAAATTAGAATGAGTGGAGAGAGGTCGAAAGCCGGTACATATGCAAAACAAACATGTAGTCCTGTTGGGATGAATCTAGTTAACGAAAAATGTTTTTTTTTCCCTTTTTATTATCATTATTATTATTATCATTATGATCAGGTCATTCATGGGACCCTCAGCATCAGCATCCAGAGCCAAATTTCGGTTTCATCAGACGAATTTCTGTCCCCTCCATTTTTTATTGCTCTTCTGAATCATTTTTTATAATAAACGTACATTAATTTAAAAAAATATAAATTTCTTGATTTAAAAAAAAAAAAAATTTTTTTTAACAAAAAATGATTCAATTTTTTTTAATCAAGTTTTTTAACAAAAAAAATTATATTGTTGCTTTAGAAACAAAGGGGCGTAAGTGTTATGCTTATGCACAGTACTTACGCCCTTTTGTTTCTAAGGTGACAATATATATATATATTATTTTTAATTTGTCGAGTTTTTATCGAATTTTTTTTTTTTATTAATTTAAAAAAAAAAATTCCTTTTTTTTTTAATTTTTTCAGAATTTCTTCAGTGAATTGATTCAATTGATGATAATACGGAGATGAACGATATATTTATAAAGAAAAAAAAATTGTGTTGGTGTCTCGTCCCATCCATCAAAGCCCCCCGAGGTCAGAAAGGGCAGATGTTCGTTGGGGGTCTGGGATTTTGTGAGAGAAAGAGAGAAAGAGAGAGAATAAAAAATAGAAATAGGGGACGGAACAGTGGTAAATATTGTTCAACCCTTGATCCTACGGGGTAGTGCATAATGCCCTCGCCTTGGTCGGACGTACCGCCATCGCTGTTTTTTTTATTTCTTTGAAAGCTGTTTTACTGTCTGCAAAAATCATGTGAAAGAAAGAATTTTCAAATTTAGGGATGAATTATTCCTGGGGTTAATGACATTTGCCCCTTTGGACTCTGAAATTGAAGGATATGGGATGTTTTGATGAAGAGGTTAAAGATGGATTTTTGATAAAAAATTCGTTGAAAAAATGAGCATAATTTCCTGGAAATTGTTGAAAAATAATTCAAAACCATATGAATTGATGGAATATAATCTCATCTTTCTCTTGGTCATCGAGTTTTTGTGCTACAAAAAACTAAGCCAGAGATATCTTAAAAAGACTGAAAATTCCCAAAAATCCAAAGATTTACCCTTTACTTTAATACCCTTACCCTTTACTTTAAATTCTTGACCAAATCCGTCCAATTGTCAAAAAATTAACTTCGATACGAACATACATACAATTCAACATACAAATTCAACACAATCAAATACAACACAAGTTCGTTTCATCATATTTAATTTCTGCACAAGTTCATTTCAACACAAACAAATTTAACAAAGATTTAAAAAGAAAATTAAAAAATAAATTATTTAAATACAACATAATTCAGTGCGATATCTCCCAGACAACAGGATACAATTATATAATGCATCAATCAATTACGAGACAATTAAAATGATTCAAAACTTTTTTTCTTCATATTTTCACATTATGTGCATGGCCACGGAGGTATTCAATAATATCATTTGTTGCATCAAAATTCTGTACTATTTTTTTCAATTTTGCGTCATAATCTTGGTATTTTTTTCTTCTTCTTTTTTCAATTTGCCTTGCTGCAATGAATTGTTCAATCAATCCTTCTGTTACTGACTGTTCATTTTTCAATACATTTATGAATTTCCCCAATTGTGAATGTGCCATTTGCAATCTACTCGCAAATCCAAAATGCCATCCCTCTACAGCATTATTTGTACGTGGATCATCATGCAGGACTGCATCATGAAAATTCCATGTTTCGATAGAGTATCGTGGCTTACAAATACGTCCTCTTTTTTCTTTTCTACCAACCCAATTTTCCTTAATTTGTGCTTATTAAATTTGTGTTGAATTGATGTTGTGCTGTACAGACATGTGAGTAATTTTACGTGTGTTGAAATATTTTCGAGTGAATTGTACATGTGTTTAATTTGTGTGTTGAATTGACGTTGTGCTGTAAAGACATGTAACCAGCAAGATTCTCCACATAAAGAAGGAGCTTCCAGAGATAGCAAAACCTGAAATGCGTAATTTTAGAGAATTCAATTGATTTTATTGATTTCAAGTGATTCCGATTTCGAAATGCAGAAATTATCTGACTTTAGTAATTTCATTAATTTCAATGACTTTACTTGATTTTAAATTGACTTCATCATGGTGTGGCGTCATGACTTCAGGAATGACTTGCCCCTCGCTTCGATACATGTTTTTTTATCAAAAATTGCCTCAGCTTTTCAGCGAAATCATCAAAAATATTCTATCTCAATTACCCTCATCAATTCGAACCAATTTTCATGATAAAGAACACTAAATTCCAACAAAAATCTCACCCCTGATCTCCATTTTGTTCCGCCTCCCCTTATTCATCGAAGAGCCAATAGCGAAACTCCTCCGCCGCATCATAGAGTTCCATCCCAAACGAATTCATGTTCAATCAACAAAATATTTCTTCATATCAGCGATTTTCTCGAATTATCTTAAAAGATGTTCATCTACTTTTTTTAAATTTTTTTATTTTGTTCAACGTTGGCTCATTCATGATGTACTAAGGGACATGCTAATCAGCGACGGGGGTTCATGGTGCCTCTATGAACAGAGCATACACTGAGGGAAAAAAATATTTACTAGGAACGTTATATAGTTCATGTCAATCGAGAATTTGATTGCCAGTGGTTTTTTTCTGTTTAAACAATTTATGTCTTAGACGAATCTTGTATTTATTTGGGATGAATTCCAATACATTCACATTAAAAATACGATAAGTTTTTTAGGGAGTAATTTCCGACCAATACATTGCGGTTTTGAGTCAAACTGGACTATATTTGGACTAAAAATTCATGTTTCGTTCAAATACATTATTATTTGACAAAAACATCACGAGAAAATAGAATAGAATAGTTTATTTCCACTGTATAGTTTTACACTTTTTACAGATGTCTTCCTTTTTTATATGCGTTGTACATTTTTTTTTTTAGTTAAACTATTTAAATATACAAGTGACCTTTCTGTTGCAGAAATTTCTGTGGTGCCCGCACATTATACTCTTATATATTTAACTTAATATCTAAATCTAATACTATTTATTATTTGGTTTGAAGCCCATGCTCAGTTCCTTTACAGCTCTATCTCTCTTTCTTTCCTTTTTTTTTTTACATTTTTTACAAATAATTCTACATTCCACCTTTTCATTTTTACAGTTTGGCTCCACCTCCTTTCTCTGAGTGAATATTTGCACTTCTTCCGTTCTGCCTTCATTTTTTGCTCTCAATCTCTTTTTTCCGGGCTACTTTTTCAAATTTCCTGAAGTAATTGCACAGTATTTCAATAGGCTCGCCATCCAATGCGTTCAATATTTTTTGTCTGATGAGCTCGGCATTGTCCACCTCTCCCAGCCAGTTCTGGATCTCTTCTACCAGATTCTGATCCAGCAGTGAAGATGCTCCACCACATTTTACCATGTGTTCAAGAGTTTCCTCTTGGGCTTCACAGAGTCTACATCTTATGTCTCTGTGCCCCTTGTGATGGGTTCTCTCCACGTTGCCCAACCTCAGCCGTGCCCATTCTTCTTTGACGGTGCCTTTAAGTTCCTTCCGGTTCCAGTATGCTGCTCCTTCTGGTTGAATGGATAGCGTTCTGTAGTGTGGGCAATATCTGGAGACCTCAATTTTGCCATAATCCCTCTGGATCTCTTGGTCAGCTTTAGTTTGCCAGTTGCTAGCCAGCTTGCTTGGTAGGCTGTCCCCGTCCCTCTTATGCCAGATGTTCTGGAGCGTTGTGCCATCACCCACTTCCTCCAGGGTTTTCTTCATCGCGATCCCCATTTTCGTGGGGTTGCCATTCAGAACATGCCGGACTTCTTCTCTGAGGCACTTTTTTGGCCATCTTTCATCCTCCATCTCCAATATTTCCAGCATGTAACGGTATGCTCTCGACACTCCCTCGACCTCTATACTTCTCCTTCCAGCCTCAAGCCTCCAAAGATAACTAGGAGTATTGGGTGCCAATCCCATGGCCATTTTGGTGAAACGGCCTTGGACCCGAAGGAATTCTTCACTTCCCGCCCATCCCCACAGTTCGACTCCATACAGACAGCCTGACTTTGCTAGCGTGTCCATCACGTATAACCTTTTCCTGAGAGTGGAGATCCTGGCTCTGGTCAATACTCCCCAAGCTGCATTTGTTGCTAGTCTTGCTTTTGTTGCCATTCGCTTCAAGTGCTTGCTGTGGGTTCCACTTGAGGAGAAAGAATATCCTAGATATTTGAACTCTTTTACATCTTCAAGGTCTTGTCCGCACAGTTTCCATCTCTCCCCTTTTGCCAGCTTCCCTCCTTTCCTAAAGATCATCATTTTGGATTTGACAGCACTGATGTTCATGCGGTTTTTTTCAGCCCATTCCTCCGTTGCCTGCAGCATGTGCCCCATAACATCACGAGAAAATATTAATGGCAATTATAATCAAGATTGAATCAATTCAGGAGGAGATTTGGACAAATAATTGTTTATTTATCATCATCAATTTGTGAAATTTAGCAACGAAAAATGAGTAATGATCTGATGTAATTTCGAAATGAAAAAAATTGAGATTGAGAGAAATAAATATTTATTTCTCTCAATTAAATTCGAATATAATAAAGAAGGAGTTTTGGCTCAAAATTATTTTTATGCCTAGAAAATATTTTTTCCCCTCAGTGTATTTAAGAATATTACACTGCATGGACATCAAAATTTGTGCTTTAAAGCCAAGAAATGTTGAAATGATATCCATTGAGTCGTCAAAAACAATGAATTTCTTTTGTTGCGTTTTTCTTGACTCAAAATGTTCACTTCAACTCGGCTTATGATGCTGAGTTTGATAGAACGATAATTTGCAAATCTCGATTTTCATTAAATCAGCTATAAAAAACGATATTTCGAAGAAATATTTATTTAGTTGGTACATAAACTTCTTTTTCTGTTCATTAACTTATAATCTATTCTTATCACTAGTTCTTTGTGCTTGGCAGCTTCTTTATTCCCAAAAAAATATACACTGAAAACAAAAAGTGGTAAAAACTATCAAAAATTGATGCCATTGGTTCTTAGCAAATATTTTTTTTTAATAATTAAAAAAGCTGTTGAATTCAGTCAATTCGACTAATTGATCAGTTATAATGAACTGAATTCAGTAAATTTAACAGCTTTTTAAAATTATTTCAAACAAATATTTGCTAAGGATTAATAGCATCAATATTTGATAGTTTTTACCACTTTTTTTCCCTCAATATTTGTAACAATATTCGTTCTGCGTTCATGTTGCATCAATTTACCGTCAAACATTAGGAATAGAATAGAATAGAATTTATTTCTTTAGATGTTACAATTTTTGTTTTACATCGGTGTATCAAGCCTTCTCCCAGTCTCTTCTTTCAAATTAACTCAAATTACTTATTATTTTTATTTTTATTTACATTTATACATGTTTACCTATATATATATATTAATATAAATATAAATATAAATATGAGTATTTGCACTTGTGTCGCGTCATCGCGTTTTTTGTGTAATTCTTCAGAGAGTCTTTTTTATACTACAGCGTCATTTTTTTAGCTCTATGTTCACTAATCTAATATCAGTCTTTTGACTATCACTGCAGTATTTGGTTTCACCTTCTCCCCCTTCTTCTCCCCACTGCCACCTTCTTATTGCTTCAGTCTCATTCATTCTTCCACTCTCCTTTTTCTCTCTTTTCTTGCCTCCCCTGTTTTTCTCAATATCGTTTCTATCGAACATTAGGATTATAAATATGTTCAACTACTGAAATCAATTATTTCCAAAATTTTTAGGAACCAGTACCAGTTTATTCCTTGCCGCCACCAGTTCCGAAGCAGATTCAAGCACTTCCGAAGAAATTCTATTTTCGAAGTGGCCAGAATAATCCTGGTCAATCAGACAGATTCATTCCAGTTAGACGGGGACAAAATTTTGAATTAGCCAAGTACAATTTGATGAAGGGAGATGCAGAGAGTGAAATCGATGCTGCTAGCAATTACCTCGATATTGTTAGTCAGGTAAGTGTTATCATCGGAAACAACGCATTAAATTTTTATTTCGCTCAATTTCCGAGATATTTTCTAAAAAATTACAGAATTATAAATAAGTACAAAATCGCTCTATCTCACTTAGTTTCCAAGATATTTTCGAAAAATTGACTGAAAAAATCGAATTATGAATAATTCTTTTCTTTTTTTTTCTCATGATCTCATCACTTTTTTTTTAATATTTCGGAAAATAAGTGAGATAGAGCGATTTCGCCTTAATCCTTTGGATTATTCGTCAAAAAAAAAAAAAAATTTTCATTAGTTTTTAAAATTCTATAGAAAAAAGCCTCCGTCTTAAAAGGGCGTATCTCCTCTTAATATTCAAGATATTTTACAGAAAACAGTAAAAAAAAAGGAATAAATCGAGTTATCCTGTTTTACCTCTTTACTACTGAAATCCATTATCCTATTAAATGCTGGTAGCACATCGTCACTGATGCATTGAACAAGAATTAGCATACGAAATCATCCTTAATTCATAAAGAACATTCAGCCTTCCTCACACGCAGCTAGAATACCAAAACATTTAATAAAAAAAAAATAAAAAATAATAAATACACAATTTTAATTTATTCCTGTTTATTTTTGTATCATCATGAAGACTCGTTCTTCTTGCCAGTTTTCTCATAATCGCTGATGGTACGAATATAGTACACTGACGTCTGAATATATATACCAGGACAACATTGGAGAACGTCTTTTGCCTTTCTGCCTGTGAGAGAGAAAGACGATTTACGAGCGTAATCGCCTAACACGTTGACCATGGTCGTGTTTGGTGAAGTTCAACTTTTGCAAAAGCAGAAGAGTTAATGCTGGAAAATAGTTAAAGAATTTTCAATCGTTAGGCAATGAATGTTTCGAGTGTCTATGTTAATTTGATGCTTAAAATTATTGGATTTAATTTAGAGTGCAAGATAATTTTTTTTTTTTTTTGTATATTATGAGGGGAAATGAGGGGAAATGGTTGAGATGGGATTTTTCTGATGATTTCATTGAAAAGCTGAGGGAATTTGCGTTTAAAAACAGTGGTCAAAATTTTTTTTTGAGAAATTTTGGAAAATTCGAATTTTTTAGGGGAAATTGGGAAATTTCAGGGTTTTGAGGATTTCTTCGGTTCTATTGGTTGGATCGTGAAAATTCCGAATGGAGGTGGAAGATGAGATCATTTGCCATTGATTCATGAGGTTTTGAATGGAAAATATCGATTTTTAAGGGAGTTTTGGGCAGTTTTATGAAAATCTGTTTTTGCGGTATAAAGTAGCTTAATAATCGAGATTTTTTTTTCAAAACCACATGAATCGATGGCAAATGATCTCACCTTTCACCTCCATTCGGAATTTTTACGCTACGACCAATAGAACCAGAGGAATCCTCGAAAAACTGAAATTTTTCAATAATCGACGAGTGAACTCCTTCGATTTCGCCCCGAAAAATTAGAATTTTCTAAAAAATTCCGAAAAATCTATTTTGACACATGATTTCCACCGGAAATTTCCTCAGCTTTTCAATGAAAACCTCAAAAAAATTCCATCTCAACCCCTTTCATCAGAATCCCCATTTTCCCCCACTTTTCCCCATATTAATTTTCTTTCTCGTTCATTTCAGTGGTGAATAATCATTCTTCTCTGAAGAATATCCCGGAAACTAAGCGAGATAGCGCAATTTAGCTAGAATCCTTTTTTGTAGAGAATTTTAAGAGCCACAAAAAAGGTTTCTACAAAAATTTCTCTATCTCGCTTAGTTTCCGAGAGATCTTCAAAAATCTTCAATTTTTCAAAAAAAAAATTCAAATTTTCGAAAAAAATCCCGAAAAATCAATTTAAGGACATGTTTTTCACCGGAAATTTCCTCAGCTTTTCAATGGAATCATCAAAAAAATTCCATCTCAATCCCTTCCACAAAATCCTCACGCCCCCCCTCCCCCACACTTTTCCAGAAAAATTTTAAGGAATTCTTTTCAAATAAAAAAAAATTTCTTTTATTAAAAACCTCCACAAAAAAACCTAATGGCTCGAACTTCTGATTTTTATTTCAGATAAATTCACTCGAGTCAATTTGGAGAAAACGTATAATGATGAGCGCTTTTAAGAGGCATGATATTATATTGGGTGCTGGCAATCAAAAAATCTTGAATATGGGAATGAAAAGAATGGAAAGATATGGTGAATTGAATGAATGGAGAAGAGGTACACGTGATAGTGTTGTTGATGAGTATCAAGAGAGTATTTGGAAGGTGAAACCTAGAAATAGGCCATTGCTTGGTGAACATCATCAGAAGATCAAGATTCCGAATAGATCCAGAGTAGCATGTGAGATTATTTTTCATCTTTGACGCCTTGAAAAACAAAGGGGCGTAAGTGTTATGCTTACAGACAGCACTTACGCCCTTTTGTCTCTGAAGAGACGATTTATTTGGGAGATATGAGAGTGAAGGGTTTTTCTTTTGTATCGAAAGTTTCAGGGATTGAGGCATTTAATGGATGATTATGCAATCGATTGTTCATTGAATTTGGGTCATTTGATGGAGTTGGAATAGTTTCAATCTTTTTTTTTCATGTTAATCAACATTTTTTTCATTTTTGACATTAATTTTGTAGCAAAAAGGTGAAAATCCGAATTTTTTCCGGTTTTTTTCAGGATATTTCGGAGATTAAGTGAGATAAGGCGATTTTGTGCCTATCATTACAGGAAATTTCAAGAGCTGAATGGGGGAGGAAGGGAAAGTCGCCTTATCTCGTTTACTTTCCGAGATTTCTTCAAAAATCCAAAAAAGGACAGAAAACATAAAATTACTGATGAACCAATTTTTTTAAATGAATTTATTCGTTTATTTAAAAAAACAAAATCTATTCGTTTTTGAGAATATCTCAGAAACTAAGCGAGATAAAGTAAAATCGCTCTATCTCGCTTAATTTCCGAGAGATATTCTCAACAAATTTATTGAAATTTTTTTTTTCATTTTTCAATAATTCAATTTTTTTGATGAATTTTTTAATTTTTCTTTAGTAATATTTTAGAAACTAATGGAGATACGCCTTTTTCACTCTAATCTTTTTTGTTGCCTCTGAAAATTCTCTGGAAGGAATAGGAAAGAATTATGTCGTGGAAACTAAGCGATTATCTCGCTTAGTTTCCACGACATCCTAAAAAATCAAATAAAAATTAAGAAATTTTTTTTTTAACTTTTCTAAATTATTTTTATACTTTTATAAATTATTTTTATATTTTTCCAATTTTGTTAAAAATTCCTACTGAATTTTCAGATCGTGGTGCTATTGATTGGAGCTCCAAAGACTGCATCGTAGCCCAAGTAAACTATGATCTTCATTTTTTCACAATGACCGAGGCCAAAAAGGCACACATCAGTATTTCCGTTGAATCCTCGTACTCAGGATCACGTACAATCCGTTGCTTGAAATGGAATCAAGCTGGTGATAAAATTGTCATGTACTCGAGAAGCCTGACAATTTGTGTCTTTGATGTACCATCATCTAAGGTTCTCTGGAGCGAGGAGTGCGTCTGTGATAACTGCGAAATTATGTGCATGAGCTGGAGCATGAATGATGATGAAATTGTTGTGTAAGTTCAGCTTTTTTTCATTTTTTCTTCTTTTCTCTTCATAAAAAATCTCCTTCCCTCAATTATCCAATTCTCCACTCGCATCTGAAAATATTGAAATCACATGGCCTTAATTTTCTTCAATTAAAAATGAAATTTCAAACGTCAATCCGTCTCAACTGTGATAAATGCCTTTTTAATAACAGCGAAGAGGTAAAACAGGATTAATCAATTTTCCTTGATTCTTGTTTTTTGAGAATTTCTTGGAAACTAATGGAGATACGCCCTTCTTATTCTCATTCTCTTTTGCAGCTCTCGGAATTCTTTACATAAGTATTTCAAGACCAAAAAAAGGCATATTTCCTATAATTTCCGATATTCTCAAAAAACTGAACAACCAAAAATTGCCAAATTTTCCTTGATTTACCTATTTACTACCAAATAAGATCAAAATATCATTAAAATTCAGGGGATGTACCGAAGGAAAACTCTGTCTATTCCGAAGCCGAGGGCTCGCCCGTAACCGCCTAATAGAGCAGGTCCAGTCGCACAAGGGTCCACTTCTAACCCTAGCAGTTTCCACAAATAATCGTTACTTGGCGACCACAGGAATCGACAAAGTTGTCAAAATTTACCTCTTTCCAGCTATGCTTCTCTACTTGGAAATAGGCTACTATGATGCACCACAAGTATGTTCACATTCATGTTCTATCCTTCATCATCCTGAAACAGGAATTTTTCTATTTTTATTATTATCATTCTAATTGTTCATACACTTTCAGAAAAAAATGGAAATTTCATAGACAATTTGATGGGAATTTTCATAAACGTGATATTGAATTTTTTTTTTAAATGGGATGATGATTATGAAATCTGTGAGTTTCGGAAGAAATTCGAATGAATCTATGAGTCTTAACCCCTCAAGTACGGGGCCTCAGCGAGCCAAACTGTCCTAGCGGCCGGGCGCCTTGTAACATGTGAAATCAGAAGTTTGAAAAAAAAAGCAAATTTCTCAAAAATTAATTAGTTGAAATCGAATTAATCGTTTTTTGCATATCAAACTTGAATCATCCATCTTCACGAAGCATTTTGCAAAATCCAAAAATCTTGAAAATTGTAAGAGATATTGAAATTTTTATGCAGTGGGGTGAGGGTCTCTATGACATAGAGACCCCGGCCGGTGGGACAGGCACGAGGGTCCATATACGTATATGGAGCCCGTACTTGAGGGGTTAAGTAGAATCCAGACGACAAAAATGTAACATAATCTCAAATATTACGTTACACTATACATTTACAAATAAATGAACAGATTGGACGAAACACGATGACACAATAACTGAAAGATTCTTTCACATTCTATGAATTTTCTTGTTCGACTCCTTTTTTGGATCGACTCTTTTTTTTTTCTATTTTCCTGAAATAGAAATAAATTTTTCGATTAATTGGACGATTTTTTTTTTCAATGTTTGCAAAAAGGCATTTGCTTGGCACCCTTGGGAATCTGGTACACTGTGCATTGGCGGTGGACAGGGCGATGGCTCGTTGTCCCTCTGGGACATGCGTAGGCAGGAGTCCCTTGGTTACAAACGTGTGGCCTTCGTGGGCCACGTGAAGAACATGAAATGGAACAAGATCAGTGGAGAACTCGTTGTACAGTGGTACTATTGGGAGGGCGACAAGCGTTTTGTCACTGTACCTGTACTTGCTAGTTGGGATCGAGTTGTTGATGTGGCACAGTGGGATTCTACACGCTATGGTGACAATGTTGCTAATATCATATGGAATCCAGATCACACGAAAATTGGTTTGTTATATATTTTTTTATTAAGATAATATTTTAGCGAACGTTCTATAAAATGGGAGGTTAGTTTCCGATTAGTAGGAAACTTGCATATTTATTTTTTATTTCTTTTTCTTACAGGGGACAGTTTTTGAAATGAGAAAATCATGTTTCGTTTTTTTTATTACTTAATTAATTAACTATGAATTATTAAAAATTGCATTTTTTGAACGGTGATGAATCGGAAGTGACGTCAAAATACCAAATGATTCGGCAGCGCTGTCTAGCGTGAGTTGAGAGAACTCGAATATCAGTGATAAACAATCCATACGCATCCCCAAATCAACTTTAAAGATGTTTTGCAAAGATGCTTTCGTCTACTTCAGACATTATGTGAATAATAAAACTTCATAAGCAAAATTCTAATGATTCTTTATATCCACTACATAACCTCTGCATCATACAGAGTATAAGCGTTGACCAATCACATTGGAGCTGGAGCGCCAGCTAATGATACTTTTCGAAACTATATGGTATATCGACGTCACTTCCGCTTTCTGGCTGTTTGAAATTTATTCATTTTCAAAGTGAAAAAAAACATAAACAAACAATTTCAATTATTATTATTTTTTTTTATATACTCAACTCATCCTAATAAATCAATTGCAGTAGGAAAAAAAATAAAAAATTAAATATGCAGCTTATATAGAATATTTGTATAGAAATCTGCATGATTTTTTAATGAATTTGTTACTGTTATGCTAAATTTTCAGGGATTCAAGTGATGAATGCTATTCTAATTTGGAATTTCTTTGCTTATCAAGAGTCAGAGTGGCGGACTAAGTCGAACGAAGAAGCGAAGAAAAAGTTCACGGCAAGTATAAGCAGTTGCTTAAACAAATGTTGTATTCGTTGAATATAAAAATGATATTGTAATAGTGAAGAGGTGAAATAATTTATTTTTAAAATTTTTGAGAATATCCTGAAAATTCAATAAGATAGAGCAATTGTACTCGAATCCAGGACAGAATTGCTTTATCTCACGTATTTTCTAAGAGATTTTCGTGAAAATTGATGATATGAAAATTCATCTTTTTGTTATGGTTTTATCAATTTTTCATTTCAGAAAATGTCAGAAACTAATGGAGATACGCCCTTTTGGCCCTGATTCCGAGGGGCAAGGGCGTATCTCGATTACTATCCGAGATATTCTTAAAAAAAAAACTGGTAAAAAAAATATTTATCCGGTTTTACCTCTTCGCGACTGTTATTGTTCCTTGATTATTATCTTTTAACTCCAATGTTACATTTCAAATAAATAATTACAGTGTATTTCCCATGAAGACAGCTTGAATACCCCAGAGTATCTTCCTCGATTATTTTTTTTCCTCTTCCACTGCAGACAGGTACTTCCCGATAATAAAAAAAAAAAACGTCAAAGATACTATTACAGTGAGAATAGACCACAGATGATGACTTTAACGATCGATTATTCTAGTTACACTTATAGCACCTCATCTGGTATGAATTAATGCAGCTTTATGGACAACAGGAAAAGGCAACTCTTATTCAGACTACTAATCCATTCGATATAATCTGATACCTCACTCCACTTTTTCATTAATTGCATAATTGAGTAGTACAAACCACTGGAATAAAGCCTCCATGTGTATTTTCTCTGCAGCTTGTGAAATCGCCCATTTAAATTCATCCTGAGATTTCTCAGACTCTTTTTTTCCATTGACTTCGGATACTGCTGAGTCCTCGAGTCATCTTCATTTGAGATACGACTCTGCAGCAAAAAAAAAAAATCTCACAATTGCAGAATTTATCCCCCATTGAATAGAACAAAATAATACACTTTTTTTTTCTTCTTTTATTACTGTTTAAATAAGCAGTAATAAATTATGTTTTATGCTTTTGAAGATGTATTTACTTGAATTACTTGGGAGATAGAATTTTTAAGACCATGAAACTTTATCCTCATTGAAATTGAACATTATGAAAGACATTTTATCTCTTTCATTTGCACTTATTTCTCGATGTAATTGAATTTTCTCATATTACTCATAAATCATTCCTTTTTTTTTCTTTCATTATGAAAATTAATTATCTCATTACAATTTAGAGAAATATGACAAGTTCTTGTTGAATAAATAAATAAAGTATGAGATAATTATCATCGATATACAAATTCATAAAGGCGTATCGCCAGGATTTACATTTTTTTGCTATTAATTATTTTATTTATTTATTTATTGATTTAAATAAATGAATATTTGAAGAATTTTGAAGAAATTTACAGCAAATTTTAAGAATTATTAGTGAAAGGTGGCCGTAATTGTTGAAGATACGCCTTTTCTATATCGATAATCGGACACACGCCCTTTTGTCACGATAAAGGCGATTGTAAGCTAACGTTTCAAATTCCTGTCACTGCTCACTGGGGCCCTGCATTATCGACCGATGATCTCAACTGACCTCTGACCTTTTCAACTGGTCACTCGAGGCGCCACATGATTGACGAGTGTCCTGACACGCTCTCTTCAATTGATTTATCGTATTAAATCAAGACACCTGCCATTTTTAATTATTATGTTCGTTCTCACTCTTTTCGAGGACCTCAGTGCATGCACAGCATAATAATTTTCTTCGGAATTTATTAACCGTTTGGCTCATTATTCATTATCATTAGTTCAATTAACTAATCGAACTCATTTTGAACTGTTCAAATTGTCCGTTAAAAGATGACAATATTTCTGATATCAGTTTCTTATTCATTGACAGTTTATTTTGTTGATCAAAGTAACGTTGAACGAAAGCCGCGTGTGAGTGCTTCTACAGTAACCTCCACGCTCCTCATCAAAATCCGATCATATCTCATCAATCTCAATTGAATTATCGCAGAATCAGGTATCTCATGAAATATTCAGGTCCTTCGAGCCGGGTTCACGATATATTTTTCAATTTTTCTTCTTTTTTCATCGGTTTTCCTCTAATTTTCGGGGAGCGTGATTCACCGGCCGTTTTTGGCAGGGATGCTCATCTCCAATTTTTATCGGACTTCGGAAAATTCAAATTTGATCATTGTCGCTCAACTTGGAGTTCCTCAGGCGGGCTTACCCGCGAAATTCAAATTGACAATAGGAGCCAACTTAGAATTTCGGCTTCATTTCAAACGTCGACGTCTCGAATCAACAGAGGGCATGCTGCGAAACTTTTTGAAGATGTCTTGACACATTTTCGATTTTTTTCCAAAATTTTGACTTTTTTTTTGTATCAACACTAAACGACGCTGCTTCTTTGATTTCAACTGATCTTCTTCACTGGAACAGCGCGAGAAATAGTTTTCATTCATTTTTCAAGTTTGTTTCGATTGTTTTTTGGAAATCTCAACAATTGAGAAAAAAATGGATAATGAGGTCGTTATCGATCATCGATATTCTCACTCAGCCTATATAGAGAAGATGTATGATATTGATGAAGTAGCAACTGCTGCGTTAGGAGTAGCTGCGCTACAATCAAAATTGGTATCTGCTTGATGAAACTGGAATGCTCAACGGAATCCCAAAGGATCGGCGGTTCTTCAATTTCTACTCGGACTTTGTCAAGGAATATGAAAATTTGAATTACATTAGGCTCGTGGATAGTCATTCAGTTAGAAGCGCATGAGAATGGGCCGGTAACCACTTGTTGTTCTGACGAGATGACCTCGGCATATGATGCACTAGCATCAGGAGGGTTGAAGGTCTCCAATGAGCTTCAAGCTGGTTGGTCTGAAAAAAACGATATCTCGTCAACCATTCCGAAACATAAAATGAAAATTCACCGAAAAATCAGAGATAATTCAACCCTTAACATATATTTTTTCGAGATTTCTTAAGAGTTGTAAAAGTTGTGATTCGGCCATTTGTTTATTAAGTTTGTTATTAAAAAATAGAAATATCAACTTTCAACTTCCGGACTAAATTTTATTGCAAACTATCTCTATTTATCGAGAGAAAAGTCTTCTATATTTTTTTCCATAAAGCTAATATTAAAGGAGATATGAGCATCCAAAGTGACACAGAAATGATCACATGTGCCTTTTTTCCAAAATCAAAAATGATCATAATTTCGACAATAAATTTCTTTTTCTTTCTCAAAAAATCACTCCTGATAACCATGTCAACAACATATTCAAGAATAAACAAAAAAAAATACGACTCGGGAAGTAAGTGAAATAGCGTGAAGTGTCTCATTTATCCAATTATCTAAATTAACTGATTAATGACAAACATATTCATATAAAAATATTTAATCCACATTCAAGGGTTTTGAAAATATCCATTCTCTTTTTTTATGAATCCACCGCGCAGTATCGTAGTGAACGGTATCCGGAAACGAATTCGTTTTAAGTTTGTCATGAGTCTGATAAGACTAGATTCCGAAAAGACCTTCAATTCTTTTTATCATTTTCTTGGACACATAAATTCACTAGAACCAATGTGCGAACTTCTAAACATATAATGTCGTCCCCTCTTTCATAATAACTATTCTCGTGGAGATTAGAGTACTATATAACGAGAAGAAACGTGAATACCTTTCCCTAAGTTCTTCGAAGAAAACATTATTGTGCTTCAAATCCAGAAAGTTGGAGAAGACAATTGATATCCCGATATTCAAGAATCATTCCTCCAGAAAGTTTCATACCATGAAATTTCTTCTAATATCAGCACTGCTGATTATGGTCATCATGCCTATGAATAGTAAGTAGATATCGACATAATTTGGAGACGACATCTGAGGAATCGTTTGTTCATTAGATTCAATTAGTCTGGCAGTATACAATGGAAATCAGGTAACAGGAAATGAGTTCAAGTGGGTGGTCAGAATAGCCACGAGACGGAGTGAGAAGAGATTCGTGTGTACTGGTTCTATTATCAGTGAATTTCATATTCTCACGGCAGCTCATTGTCTCAAAAATGTTAAATCAGAAGATATCAATATTATAGCTGGTACCGTTTCGTTAAGCAATCACCTTGGGGTCGAACACCGTGTGGCAAAAATTAGACAACATGAATTGTATGGAAAAGAGTTTGTGAGCCTTCGAGGATCTCGCTATGACGAGACAGACTTTGCATCTAGCGATATAGCTGTATTGACTGTAAGTCATTCATTGTGTTATGTCCGAAAAAAAATTGAACATCATTGCTTATGAATAAGGCCGGGAAGTTTGGTCTCGGTTTTGATCAGACTGAACTTAGCGTCATAGAATAATATATGTTTCCATTTAGAAATCAGTAGTGAAGTGGTAAACCAGGTTAAGTCATACAGGATCACCATATATTTTAACCTGGTTTACCACTTCACTACTGAAATGTTAAAGTAACATTTCCGAATTCGTGTGGCGTTTTTAACGTGAGAATTTATATTTTGAGTACGTGGAAAAACGATTTAATATTTTGTCAGAGCGTGATAGAGGAATTATTAGATACTTCTAGAGGAATTTTGGAAAATGTGAGTTATTGATATTTACACGCTTAAAATAGAATATGTATCAATGATGCATTCGCGATGCATCAACTACACACAAGCGACAATAACTCACACTCTCCAAAATTTAGCCAGAAGTATTTTTCCTTCTTCCCGCTCTGACAGAATATCCAAATTCACATACTTAATATACAAATTCTCACTTCGAAAACTTCGCACACACTCAGAAATATCACTTTGAGATTTCTGAATGAAAACAAATATCATCCTATACCACTAGGTTCAGCCTGGTCAAAACCGAGACCGTACTCCCCGGCCCTACTAATGAATCTCTTCTATTGTAATGACAGTTGGCAACTCCACTAACATTTGGAGAAAATATCGGAAAAATTTCATTACCAAATCGTGAGCTAGATCATTCACAACGTCCACTTTGTGAAGCGGCTGGCTGGGGTCGTGACGCCACGGGAAGAACAGTAAGATCTTACTATGGACTCCTTTGAGAATGGGAATTGAAACGGACTTTCGGGATCCGTTCTGCCGAGTTCGCTACAGGACAATGTGTGCCCTAAATCCAAATCGTAACATGTCCTTAACTGCGGTAGGATGCTAATATTTATCAGCGGAATTATATTTATCGCATATTGATGAGCGAATTTTTTAGGGTGACAGTGGTGCAGGTTTACAGTGCAACGGTGTTATAACTGCACTACATGTGGCAGGTAGTAGCAACCCTAATGTCGAAGGGCTGTTCCAGAGTGTCTTTCATCATCTACCGTTCATATACAAAGTCATGAACGAGGACGGAGACACTACTACAACCACTACAGCTTCCACAATTAGCAAGCCAAGGCGATCCAATCGCGGCACATGTATTTGTCTGTAAAGAGTTTTCGTTGCGATTCCATCTAAAATTTTCTGCAGCACAAAATTTTGAGTAAAATAGTAGAGAATGGGTGAAATATAATCGTCCGGCTGTACTGGCTGAGATTTTCCCTACAAAAATTTCCCCCCAGTCTTAGGCAAATACGGTACAGGTCAGAATAATAATAATGTGAAAAATTTAATTACGTACTATTGCTGCATATTTGTAACACTATATCTCTGTGTCTTGCTTCTTCATCAATAAATCAGTTAGTTCCCTTCACAAACTATGAGTTAATTTCGAAATTATTGAAATTCCTAGGATTTCTGGTAAATTCTTCAAGAAAAAAATCAAAATTTCCGTATCACAAGTATTTTTCTCGCAACACCCGATGTCTATCAAAGCGTACAGTGCTCGCCATGATTATTTCATCCAGTTGGTAAGATGAGTTTCATTGCTGACAGCTCCACATATTTCAATGAAGTACTCGTGTCCCAGTACGCTACATGCAAGACTGAGCACTCTGATCCCATGAATCGCGAGAATATTATCTTATCTGACTTTGATATGTGTACATGCTTCGCACTTGTCCTCTATGACAATTGTGATAGTTCTCATGTCAAATTATGAGTCAATTACTTAGGTTTTCTTTAGATACAGCCGTGGACTGTGCAGTACATTAGGAAAAATGAATACGTGAGTAAAATATACGATTTCAAATGGTACGCGTTGGGGACAATACGAAACCGTTCACGGGAATTTTTATAGTTCTATGGTTGTTGCTATATCCAATGTCTAATTCTGGAGAATGAATCCTCAGATGGAAACTGATTGTTCGATGACTGCAACTATATTTCTGATAGTCAACGATCTTAAATCGTCATCCAGCCTAATGCTCAGCAGCTTCCGATTCCTTAGCATAAATTCAGTAAGTTCTTTCTCTGCAGTTCACGGAATTTGATGTAATTGTTCGTTCACTTGTAATATCACTAGTAGTTTTTCGACAGCAGATGCTAATACCAGTAGTCCTTGACTAGCTGTTTTAATCGTTTCCAAATTATAACGGTTACCAGCAATGAATGATAATATAGGTGCGATGAATTCTCTATAAGTGTGTCAATTATCGAAGATGGTTCTTTCAATATGTTTCCCAATTCTAGTGAGAGAACTTAGAATAAATCCAAGCTTATTAGCATAAATGTAGGATTCATTACTCTGCATACTGATGAATTCAATGAAATATTGTCATTTTGGTAGGATATATGATAATTTTACATCTCTCCATATAATATTGGGTACGCACTTCTTTCCATCTTTTGCACACTAAAATTAATGAGATTATGGAATGAACAACAGTTTAATGGGTAGGAATATTTTGTTCCCATTCATTTCAGGAAGTAGAATTTGTAGTCAACGCCCTCAGTTTATTTACCACTAAAGGTGTCCCCTGTCATGGCTGTCCGGGGCCACTTGCCAATACCTTCTCCTATCATACCTTATGAAAGAGGACTGACAGCAGCGACACCACTAACCACACGGACGAGAGAAGAAGGTATAAGTGGAGAAGGCAGGAAAGCCCGCGTGAACCGGAAGTCAGAGGAAATATCCAAACGATGGAGAGGCAGCAAGAAGCAAAATGGATAGTGAGAATGGCTCATAGGGGGCAGCTAGTATTCACAGTGATGGAGGAGAGAGAGAGAGAGAATGATAAAATGCAGGGCCAGAGAGGTGGAGAATGAAGGTGAAAATTAAGAGAGAGAATGCAAAGATACAAGAAGGAAGAGTTAGAGAATGAGAAGCCGGGATTGAAGATCAGGATGGTGAGACTGGATTTGGTGAGTTGGCTGACAGGAGTTGCTGATCGCTAGAGGAACTTTGGCTAATTCCTCCATTGCGAGACAGAAAATAGAGGAAAGCTGGCTAAAATACAGAATAACTGAGCATATGGATAAATTTAATGCAAATATGTAAGTAAGTCAAGTAAAAAGATGTGTTGGGAGGACGCATGGAAAACCGATATGAAACGAAAATTGTAACATCTCAGAAAAATAAATTCTATTCTATTCCTTAGGACCAAATTGCACCATATTACTCAATTCCCGCGATATTCTCCTATAAAAGAATATCACGGATTTCTTCCACGTGGGTCACGAATTGAGAATAAATCGTCAACTTGCGACGTTAGAAATAAAATTGTGATAACGTGAAAAATATTCACATAATTTTTCATTATCTTCATACAAAAAAAATGATTCCAACTGTTCAAAATGCGGAAATATTTCAGGCCATATCAGTAGATAACCATTTGATCTTGGCTTATGCCAAGATATAAGCCAAATTTGCAGGTGCTATCTCCATTACTTCGGTAGTTATTGTGGGTACAATATTTCTCATGAAAAACGTTAATAATCAAAATTGCTTAAAAACCAAGTACCGGAAAAATCTAGAAAAATTGACACCGTTAGCTAATAGTTTGTCAAGTATTATGGTTCAATCTGGGCGAAGTCGGTTCGAGGAATTTTTTTTTCTAAATGACAAAAATTGATTATATCTCAGAAGCTATCGTACCGATTTCAATCAAAAAGGTCTAAAAAAAGAGTTATCGTAAAAAATATACCGTCAAAATATGAGATTGCTAGTTTCAACTTTTACCGTTCTAACGGAAACATGTTCAAAATTACAAATATTGTCACATCCATAAAAACCCACACAAATATTTTTTTCTGAATCCGATTTTTGGACTGATAAAATCATTTTCGATCATTCCTAGCTAAAAAATACAGGTTAGAAATTTTGACGAAAGTGAGATTGCCATTTGGAAGTGAAAACAATGATAATACATGGGAAATATTCAGATTCAAAAAAAAAAAAATATTCCATTTTTAACGCTCTACACGTACGCATTCTCTGCTCAAGATCATTTGAAACATAATACTATTGTCATGAAAACAATTAGTCAGGTAATTCTAAGAAAGTAGATGATCCTAACGCAATCGTTTCATAACTCCAAAAATGATTCTTTTTCTTTTCGAATATTTAAAAAGTTGATAAAACAAAAAGTCAAGCAAATATACGATTTGTGATTTCTCGACACGTCACGTTAGCTATAGCTTCACAGATATAATCATTTAGTACTTCCACAATGTTTGCATCAGTATGAAAACGTAAACGACTGACTAATACTCAGCAGTTGATAACCAGCATTACTAGAAACCACATCGAGATTATTATTTTTTTTTGATTTCTCAAAATGATGAATCTACTATTCTCCATTCTCTCCTGTGTAGTCATCCACAATGGTAATTACTTTCTCGTGAATTTTTTTTCATTCCCACTCTTTTTCACCGTCAATTAATTGAAATTCGATTCATAGTAAACGGAAAATGTGAAGGCAGAATCAACAAATATGCTGCAGCTATATTCTACGATCGTTCGTTCATTTGTGGTGGTTCAATTGTTAATCCGAGCTACATTCTGACAGCAGGACATTGTCTCTCTGATAGAGACGTGGCTAAATTCGACGTGCTAGTTGGATTTGATCGAATAACAATTTCATCCTCACCACTGTATGCAGCAGAAAAAGTGCACATTCATCCTTTATTGTCAAGACCCTTCCCCAATGGCAATCTTGTAAAAAATGACATTGGTCTTATCAAGGCAAGTTACTTATCTATGATCTTCTTATTTTTGCTAATATTTTTCTCTTTGTGCAATTAGCTCCAGGTGGCCCTGACTTTTAGCAGCACTGTTCAATCAATTCCATTAGCAATTGATTCAGGTCCTGAATATCGCCTCTCATGTAAGCAAGTTGTGTATAGACGGGATGAGAGGAACAGGAACGAATGGGCATTGGAATTACGTTCGATAAAGGTAGTCGTAACGACACTGGAAGACTGCAGAAAATTTTATCTTGGTCAACTTTTTGAAAATCAAATGTGCGCTTTGGATCTCAATGCCACGAGCAATCCTCCAGCGGTGAGACTTTTTTTTCATCCTTTTCATTGATTGGAAATTGATATATAGTTGTATTATCCATCATTTCTTCTTTCAATTTAGGGTGATAGTGGATCTCCTACCGTTTGTAATGGAAAACTATTCGGTGTACTCAGTAGTGGCATCACTATTTCTGAGCTGATTGGTCCAGCAAAAATATTTATGGTAGATCCATATCTACATTGGATTGCGAATATTATTATTCCAAGAGAGTAGAATCATACCTATCCTCATTTTCAATAACAATCAAATCTCTATTGAAATTCATTGGAATTATGCATTTTTTAAAAACATTATCAAATGTAATCAAGTGTATTCTATTCAAGAAGAAGATATGAATAAAGTTCTATTGATTATACTGTTCTTGCATTCGTATAGTGTCTTCTGATCTTAACTAAACACCCAATTGTATTTCCCAAAACTTCCTAAAAAACCAGGCTCCTTGACTTCTTCCCTTGGATTGATACCTTCTGGGTATATTCATATCCAAACAAAATCTTCATCCGATTAGAATTGAAGATAGTACATGTTTTATGCTCGAGAGACTTCTGCACAGATAGTGCATGAAACATGGACCAAAAGTTCTTCATTCACAGTTGAATTTTTATCTGTGTAACTGGATTTCTTACCATAAGATATTTCAAGATACATTTTTCATTCTTCTTCTTCGTTGTGCAGCGACTAGGTCGTAGCTGGCCTTTAGCAGCCATATTATACAGCCAACTTCATATATATTTTTGATAAAATAATTTTCTGGGTTAAAATTATTCAATGTCTTCTTGGATTTGATATCAATTGTTATTCCTAAACTCCATCAAAATTACTCATTCCATTTATATACGCCTGACGCTCATGGATTACGGGATCTATTATGCTTTTCTCGATTCTTCTCTCTTGCTTCTTAATGTAAGTTTTGTTTCCATCAAAATTTTCGGTTTGTATGTTCTAGCACTGAATGACCTAAAATTATCTGGGTAGTCCAAGAATAGCATTTAGAAAAAATATCAGTGTGCATATGGGTGGGACGGATTCAAATTTGAGTACATAAATTTCCCTGATGAATCGGGCGATTGCATATCAATTACAAAACGATCAGACAGTCGATTTTGTCATGAAATGTTTAAATATTTTGTTCGAGATCATTCGAAATATAATACTATTGTCATGAGAACAATAACTTAGGTAATTTTGAAAAAGCAGATAATCCTAACGCTTTTTTTTATCACTTCAAAACTGAGTTAGCTTCTGTTCAAATATTTGAACAGTTGATAAAACATGAGGTGAGGTAAATATGTGACACATGATTCCTCGACACGTCACGATAGCTACAATTTTATAGATATATTTATTTAGTACTTCCTCAGTATTTCCGTCAATATAAAAACCAAAACGACCGACCATTTCTGAAAAGTCGACATCCAGCAGTAATAGAACCCACTTCGAGAGTAATTTTTTCTTTTTTGGATTTTTCAAAATGACCAAACTACTATTCTTTATCCTCTTCTATGTAGTCATCGGCAATGGTAATTTCTTTCCTGTGAATTTTTTCATCCCTACTGTTTTCCACACTTAATTAATTGAAATTCGATTAATAGTAAACGGGGAGGTCTTTGGACAGGCAGCAAGCGCAAATAGCCACAAATATCCTGCAGCTATATTTTACGATGATTCGTTCACGTGTACTGGTACGATTATTAATCCAAGCTACATACTGACAGCAGGACACTGTCTCTATGATAGAAACGAGACTAAGTTCCTTGTGATAGTTGGGTATGATCGAATAACGACTTCAAGCTCACCACGGTATCGAGTAGAAAGAGTACACACTCAAATATCAAGACCCTTCTCCAATAATGATCTTGTACAAAATGACATTGGTCTTATGAAGGCAAGCTACTTCACTATAATCCACTTATTTTTGCTCATATTCCACTATTTTGCAATTAGCTTCAGGTGGCGCTGACTTTTGGCAGTACTGTTCGATCAATTCCATTAGCAACTGCTTCAGGTCCTGAATATCGTCTCTGTTGTAAAAATCTTGTATATAGACGGGATGAGACGAGCGGGCAATGGGCAATGAACTTACGCTCGTCAAGGGTAGTTGTAACTACACGAGAGGACTGTGAAGGCTTTTATTCTGCTCGACTTTTTGAGAATTCAATGTGTATGTTGAATGTGTATAAGACGAGAAATCCTCCAGCGGTGAGACTGGTTTTTTTTTCATTCATATTATTATTGATTGAAAATTGATATAGTTGCATTATCCATCACTTTTTCTTTCAATTTAGGGTGACAGTGGATCTCCTACTGTTTGTAACGAACAAGTATTCGGTATACTCAGTAGTGGTCTCACTGGTACTGCGGTACGTGGTCCAGCAATAATATTGATGGTGGCTCCTTATCTGCAATGGATTGATAGTATTGTGAATCCTCTCAGAAATTTACAATAATATGATGTTTGCAATAATCTAAAGCATACCTAATTCTCAATTACACTCAAATCTTCATTGAACTTCATTGGAATTATGAGTTTCCCAAGAACATTTTCAAATGTATTCAAGTGTATTTTGTTAAAAAAAAAAAAAAAGATATAAATAAAGCTCTAATGAATATACTGTTTTTGGGTTCGTATAATTTCTTTCGATCTTAACTAAGCACCGAATTTCATTCCCCAAACGCACTTCTCACTTCTTCCTCTCATTTTTGTCTGCTGTAAAGGGGTGATGCCTATTCTTTCATTTGCATATTTTTTAGCAAAAGGTGTACATATGGCGTGGAGAGAAAATCATTATTTCAATTATTTTATTCAATTTGGTTCACCTTTTCAAGATTTATTTCCGTATCGATAATAAATTCCTAGAATTTTCTATCGCTGTATTTTTTTGCAAGTCGTAAAATCGTGTAGAAAATAAAAAGACAATCTCAAATGTGAGGAACTTGTCATTGAATCTTATCGTAGAATTTCACAAGTTTTTTCCACAGAATACTTTTCATTGAATATCGAAATTAAGGAAGTCAACATTATTTTTTTGAAGAAAATTGATCAATGACTCTTAATAGCATATATTTTTTTCAGCAAAAGGTGTAAATTATTGCGTAGAGAAACAATTATTATTTATTCAATTATTTCGTACAATTTTATCTATCTTTTCAGATTTATTTCCGTATTGATGATAAGTCTTTGAAATTTTCTATGACTGCATTTTTTGTAAATCGTTAAACACGTGTAGAAAATAAAAAGACAATCTCAAATGTGAGGAACTTGACTTTGAAACTTATTGTAGGATTTTTCGAGTTTTTTCCACAGAATATTCTTTATTTAATATTGAAATTAAGCAAGTCAACATAATTTTTTTGAAAAAAAAATCATTCGATGTATTCTAGAATTGAAAAAGAATTGAGGGGGAAAATAAATATAGAGGGTTGAAAAATTCCAAAAAATTCTTTTTTTTTTCTAACGCAACTACTGGACTAATTGTTTTGAAATTTGTAGGGTATTTTATAGTACATTAGAAGATATGAGAAACATTTTCTTGAATCAACTATAAGTATATGAGTAGTCTGCAGCAAATTATCGCTGAATAAATTTTCGAAATTTGCGGCAGCGATAAAAACAAACTGTTCATCCAATTCAATCTCCTCAATGAATAATAATTGTTTCTTTACGCAATAATTTACACCTTTTCTTAAAAAATATATGCAAATGAAAATCATGGATCAATTTTTTTTGAAGTGAAACTTCTTTGCGAAGGGTACCAACTTTTTTCTCGCGTCACAAAACGAGTGAAAGGTTTTGAGGGGAACGTGATAGTGGAGTAGTGGGGAAAAAGTAGAAGCAAGAAAGAGGAGAGTGCGTTGGTGGCGATGCCACTCTAGCATATGCTTTAGTGGTGGAGAGGGAAGACGGCAGAAGGGGGGGGGGGGGGGGGTAGGTTCTTCGCCTAGAGTGCTACATACATACTGTTTTCTTATTTTTTTCTTTTTTCTTTTCAATACATGGAGAGAAAAATATGGGAATTTTTCTAAATGATTTTTTAAAAAATTACCATGCCGCTCCATAAACGGGTTACGATTCGCTTCTTAGCCGGAAAATTGTCATTCAAAGGAGGAGTTTTCATGAAACACGACCAGAAAATTTCCATGCTCCACATCATAATTTTTGCTTTTTATTTCTTAAGAAAATTGTCATTTTACACTTGGCTTTGGATTGAAATATCTCGAAAACTACTCAAAAGTTATCGAGACATGCTGCAAATGAAATTTAGAGGGAAGATTAACGAATAAAATAGGCAAAACTCCGTTTTTCTACGACTCGTAGAAGATATCAATTTTTCAATGAAAAATTCAGAAAGGACGTCCAAGCACCCATTTATTTGCTATCGGGTCTCGTCCATTGTTTCTGAACTACTCATTAAAAAGTTGATATCTCGGAAACTACTGGTCGTAGAAAAACGGCGTTCTGCTTATTTTATTCGTCAATCTTCCCTCTGAATTTCATTCACAGCATGTCTCGATGAATTTTGCATAGTTTTCGAGATACAGTACAACCCCGCTATTTGCAACTTTTTTACCCCGCAGTTTGCAGCTTTAGCCCCACCTACTAGCCCCCACTACTTTCTACCAGAGATTGAGAGCACATACATCACTTTCATGTGTTAAAGAGGTTATTTTCAAATATTATTTTTTTTCCAGCTGTCTATTTAAACGATATTCAATCTTGATATAAATTCAAATGATTCATTCCTTGTTTTTCTGGAATTTTGAATGCGCATATTTATTACTTTCATGATACAGATCCAAACTACAGGAGATACAAGAAACTAATTCCGACAAAAAATACCTCTCTAATTGATTGAAGCCAATCCCATATTTATTCTATTTCATCCATTCAAAGATGGGAATATAATATATATTCACGGATGGAATAACATTCAAATTCGTGGCGGGCTACTTCCTCCTTCTCTTTATTCTTATTGGCTATATGTCCATGACGCATCGCTCTCCACGTTTACCGGCGACGCAACCGGGGAAGTTAAATGTCTGTGGTGGGGACTGAAAGGAGTTGAGGGGCCAGTTGCAAATAGTGGGGTTCTGATGTCGAGATGAGTTGCAAATAGCGAGGTTGTACTGTATTTCAATGCAAAGCCAAGTGTAAAATGACCAATGGCTCATGTATCGAAAACAGTCGAAGGTACCCGTTTATGCCCCTTCGTCTACCATATTATGAGGCTGGCATGAGAAAAATTGGGAAGTGAACGTGTAAAGATTCTGAGTTGCTGCGTAAAATTTCTAAGTGCCAGGAGAAATTGTCATTGGATGGATGGAGAATTCCTCTTCAATTGTCAAGGAGGAAGGCATTCGCCAATATTTCCATGATGCCGCTTCATAATTAATGTGACACTTTTTCCCAAAAAGTGAATTGGTCCATGCATTCATTCCTGACAAAAGGACATTTTCACCATTTGTAGACTCATAAGATGTTCCCGGCATGTATTTCCCATCTGTTTTATGGAGCTGAGCGTCATGATTTTCTCGAGAATTTTCTCTCCGTGTAGTTTTTTGAGAATACTCGGAATCTAAGGGAGATAGTGCGATTTTGCCTGAATTTTTTTTTTTTGTAAAAAATTGTAAAAGCTAAAAAAAAAGATTAAGGCAAATGGGCATATCTCCATTAGATTTTGATATATATTCTCAAGGAAAAACAATTATCTAGATAATTTGCAAAGATACGTCCTTCTTATAATCATAATTTAAACATGCGCCCTTTTGTTATTTAAAAACAATGGCACTTATGTTCTCTTGACTCCAGCGAAATTTCGCATTAAGTAATCCATATTTGAAAATTATCGATCAAAAGTTGATTTTTCTTTTATAACATCAAGATGTGTGAAAATAGAGATTCTTTTTTTTTTTTTTTAAATTAATTTTTTTGACAAAATTAATGCAGGTGCACATAGCGTGGCTTTTAATTGCTAGTAAAGAATTAGTACGAGTGAATCTTCATAGAATAGTTAGTGTTGCCTGTCGCCATGATGAATGCAACGAGATAGTGAGAAGCTATATTACACTTGGACATACTATGTGTCTTACTTCTGTCTCTTTTACAACCAAAGAATGTACTTCCAGTGTTGGATAAATAGGCACTTGGGTGTACAGCAAAAGGTTTAAACTATAACGCTATGGCAAGTTGAATAGAGTAAAAGGTATGACAGGATTGGCTGCTGTACATTATTTAACGAGGATGAATATCCCCAGGGGTTAAAATTCTTCATTTCTAATTGCCAACTGTACACTTCACATGGGATTCAGATTTCAATGAGACGTTGTAATGTGCCTTGGAGCTCCATAAAATCTTTCCTTCCCCATTACTTTGTAATTTCTTTGCTTTCATTCCTTTTTTTTTTTTTTTTTTTTTTTTTTTCTGTACACATTGAGTGTACGAGGGTTATAAATCAATATTCAGGGTTAACCAAGTAATTTTCTACTCATTGGTGGTGCATGAAAGAGAGTGACGCCAGTTTGCAAATGGGTTAAAGCAAATTAATAGACTCGTTTTGTGAGTGGGAGTTGGTAGCTTGGACAACGTTTAAAATATTTGTTTGAATATTATGATTTTTTTTGGCTCATTTTGAGAAATCGTAAATTCATGGTAAACGTTCAAACATTTCACGAGTCTTTGATGACTTGAGCTCTTTTCTTTTCTGCACATTCATGCTTCAAATTGTTTTTTTTCCCCCTTTTTTTTTGCTCTCACTGAGCTTGTTTTTCTTAGTTTATTACTCTGCAGATAATATCTATCAATAATTAGTTGAATTTAACGAGAATCATGTATGTTGATAATTTTCTATGGTAATTACACTTTTTTTTTTTTTGCTGTAAATAAAAATCATTATTACAGGAATATTTGCTATTTTTATGGGGAAAATAAATCATTTTTAATTGAATATCTGGAGAAATAATGGAGATACGCCCTTTTTATGCAAATTCTCTTTTTTGTAGAAGATTTTAAAAGCTGCAATACAGAATTAAAGTAAAAAGGGCGTATCTCCATTTTTTCAGAATTTTAATTTAAAAATTTCTTAAAAATATTTTAGAAATAAAGCGAAATAGAGCAATTTTGGCCGAATGCTTTATTTTAATTTTGGAATTTGCTACAAAAAAGGGATTTGAGTAAAAAAGGGCGTATCTCCATTAGTTTCTAAGATTTTGTGAAAAAAAAACTATTAAAAAAAAAAAATTATTTTATTTTTATAAAATAATAATTTTCAATTTAAAGAAATCCATTCAGAAACACTCACCTGATTTTTTTTTAAATTCATAGAAGTAAACTTGCATTTCCGTTCATTCCTGTTTCTTTCCTATTTCATTGTGCAATTGGCTTATGTGAAGGACGCTGAGAAAACACTTGGTTCTTTCATTTCACTCGATAACCTCATCTTTCATCATTATTCTCGATCAAAGAATATATATATATATATATATATATGTATATTCACATTTCTTAACCGCAGAGTTCAATATTCCTTGAGATTCGATATCAATTTTCATCGTTTGAATCAATTCTGAGAGAGAGATATATCTTCCAGTAACAGTTGATTTATAAAAAATCAGAGATATGCAGCATACATGAATGTCGATTACTCCAACTACTTTTTTTTTTTTTTATGGAATTCTTAACGATTTTCAAAGTATTCAAATTATTTTTTGAGATACGCCTTTTTGTGGTTTAAATGAATATGAGTAATATAAAGGCGTATGTACAGGAGATATGCACTTTTATCATTATTATTGATTTTACACGAATTCAAAAAAAAATTCAGAATCAAAAGAAAAATTGAAAAATTGAAAAATTAAGATTTTGATGAAATATTGAAAGAATCATGAAATAAAATAAAATCCCATTATTTTTAAAGAAGATCCCTTCTTTTCCGTCTTTTTCAATGAAATATGACATTAAGAAAATAAAAATTATCAAACACTGAAAGAATAATAAAATAAATAAAATTAATAAAATTTCATTGATCAAAAAAATGAATAAAATCTCATTAATCAAATGCGTTTTGGAGTTACGCCACTTTTTAGTCGAAAAAAGTGACAATTGTACCCTTTTAACTCTAGGATACTTATTTATATTCTTGAATTAAAGATAATTTTTTTTTCTCTCCTTTTAATGAAATTTAACATCAAAGTATTGAAATTTTCAAATACTGAATAAAATAATGAAAAATTATCTTAGGTCGTTATTAGAGATCGGCAAAAAAAAAATTCGCATTTTTAATTTTTTTTATTTCTGTAATTTCCATCGAAAAAATTTTAATCACTTTCTCAATGAAAAATTTGGATTTTTAAATTTTTCATTAGTTTGAAAATTAATTTTTTTTAAAACAATTTTGATTATTATTGTAATTTAAAATTTGACTGATGGAATTTCATAATTATTTTCTTTATTAAACTTATTAACATTTTTATTAGTTAAATTGAATTATAAATGTCATATAATCGTCATTTAGATTGGATTAAATTATAAGTTCTTATTTGTGTTACATTTAGTTAAAACTCTCAACTCAAAATTTTTGTCTGAAAGACGTTTATATTTGGGAAGATTAAACATAGTAGCGTTGATTTTATTATAAAATTAATTATTCCAATCAATTAATAAGTAAGAAAGAATCAAAATTTCGAATAAGAAAAAGAATTATAAAATTTCATCAGTCAAATTTTTAATTACAATAGTACTCAAAATTGTTAAAAAAAAAAAATTAATTTTCAAACTACTGAAAAATTTAAAAATCCAAATTTTTCATTAAGAAAGTAATTAAAATTTTTTCGATGAAAATCACAGAAATAAAAAAAATTAAAAAATTAAAAATGCGAATTTATTTTTTGCCGATCTCTGGTCATTATTTTAACATGAACCCCGATAAATATGAAATATTCATTGTCTCTATCACCAACCACAATATTTCCCAGAAATCATTGAATTCTCGATAAAAGATGGTGAAATGCCAGTAGAATAGCCTCTTCTACATTTTCCATCCGACAACAGTAAAAGCGGTAGGTGAAATAAAAGGTCTATACCTATTCTGCTGTTCGGTGTGAAATACAAGCTGCGACATTGCCGGCAATACAGTGGCATGTTTACGAGTATACGCAAAGAGGATAGAAAAAAGTGTGGTCAAGGCGTTCATATGCCCAGTGTCTAGAGTACCTTTTTGCAAGAAAACTGCAGAGAAAACTTTTCATTCCTTCAATAAAGAAAAAAAAACAAGATTCAAAGTAAGAAATGTGAATTCACGAAGTCTAGTTGTTAGGCACTCACAATCAGTAATGATGATCATCATTCTGTTAATCGCCTCTGGCAGAATAGAATAATGAAATTGAACTGCATGATTGAATTAACAATTGTTCATGATTCCAGGGCTCTTTTGTTCGATATACACCCATTTACTTTGGAGCTGAAACATTAAATTAAATTTTTATCTTTATCTTTTCTTTTTTTTTTCTGGCTTTTCTCTTCTGCTTGTGTGGATGTATGTGTGTGTGTGTGTGTACCTCTTGCGCTACTAATAAGTAACAACGGACCACCTGGCCGAAGACAATAATTACCCTGGCCATTAACGGCGTGCCAAGAAGGTATCCTGCCGGCATTCTCTGTACTTCAATCCTTCTTCCTTCTCTCTCTCTCTCTCTCTATCTTCCTTTCTTTTTACCCCTTTTTTTTACCTCTCTCTTTCTTTATTTTTCTTTCCTACTTTCATCTGTATGGATAATTCCTCTTCTTTATATTCATTCAACGGGGGATATTCCACTTTTGCACTTTTATTCTGCAGCTTCGAGGAGGAGGAACATGTGGCAGTACACTTGACGCGAAATCTGGGATTTTTGAATTATGGGAAATTGCATGTGATTTTGAAAATCTCTGGAAATTTGGGGGAAATTCTCTGGGTTTTTTTGGAATTTCAGGAAATTTTAGGGGAATTTCCGAAGATTTTGAAATTCTGGGAAATTTATGGGAAATTCCTTGAGATTTTGAAATTCTGGGAAATTCCCTGAGATTTGGAAATTCCAAGGAATTTATGGGAAATTCCCTGAGATTTTGAAATTCTGGAAAATTTATAGGAAATTCCTTGAGATTCTGAAATTCTGGGAAATTTATGGAAAATTCCCTGAGATTTTGAAATTTTGGGAAATTTATGGAAAATTTCCTGAGATTTTGAAATTTCAGGGAATTTATGTGAAATTCCCTGAGTTTTTGAAATTCCAGGGAATTTATAGGAGGTTTTGGAAAATCAAAAAATGGGAAAAATGGAATTTCGAAGAACTGTGAGGAAGGGGGGAGTTGAACGAAGGTTGTGGGAGTTCTGGAATTTCAAATTCTGGAAAATCTCTAAAAATTCGAAAATGGAAGAAACATTTACTATTTTTTTGCCACGAACCGTGTAAAAAATCATGTTTTTTTTGGCTCTTTCCGAAAATGTCCACTATTTTATCATCCTTGCTTATATCAAGAATCGTATGATATGCGCTATAGCTACAGTAGTAAAAAATATGTGCTCGAAATTTCATGAGGATCGGTTCAGTAGTTTCGAAGATTTTATCAACAAGCTGTCAAAAAACGTTGTTTCAAGAAAAACGCATTTAAAGGTTTTTTAAATGAAAAATCGCAGAAAATATTACTTGTGCTCAATCAGCGATATCTGCACCACAAAGTATGCCTCCTACTTGGTCATAATGTTCATTCGCATCTAAAATAGCGAATTTCAAAAAAAAAAAAAAAAATTTAATTGTAAAGGGAGAAGACCTCTTAATGTTGCAACCAATAATTCGACTCTACTAGCTATTACGCGCTTTTGCCTCCAATTGAAAGCTATATTTATCACAGGATAAGGAAAAAAGGGTTTCGAAAACCTCCAGCCCTATCTCCAGCCAATAGGGAAATTGCATATTTTTTTTAAATTTTTTTTTCTCACCGGGGACTGTTTTTGAAATGAGAAAATCATGTTTTGTTTTTCTTTAATTACTCAATTAATAAACTATGAATTATTAAAAATTGCATTTTTTGAACGGCGATGAATCGGAAGTGACGTCAAAATACCAAATGATTCGGCAGCGCTGTCTAGCGTGAGTTGAGAGAACTCGAATATCAGTGCTAAACAATCCATACGCATCCCCAAATCAACTTTAAAGATGTTTTGCAAAGATGCTTTCGTCTACTTCAGACATTATGTGAATAATAAAACTTCATAAGCAAAATTCTAATGATTCTTTATATCCACTACCTAACCTCTGCATCATACAGAGTATAAGCGTTGACCAATCACATTGGAGCTGGAGCGCCAGCTAATGATACTTTTCGAAACTATATGGTATATCGACGTCACTTCCGCTTTCTGGCTGTTTGAAATTTATTCATTTTCAAAGTGAAAAAAACATGAACAAACATTTTCAATTATTATTATTATTTTTTTATATACTCAAGTAATCCTAATAAATCAATTGCAGTGGAAAAAAAAATTAAAAATTAAATATGGCGAGTTCCCTATTCCCTCATCACTGACTAAAAAAAAGCAAAAAAAGGAATTATGAGTAATGAAGTGACTCTTCATTCTCCCCAACAAGGAGAAATTGAAGTCACTAAAGAACGTAATTTCAGTATCTCTCTTCATTTCCTATCTTCACTTTTTCTTCTTCAACATTTGGCTGATGAAAAGAGGCTAGTACTTAATATACATAGCTCGAAAGATATCATTGCCTCAGAAAGAAAGGGGCGTAACTGTTCTAGATAAGTATAGCACTCACGCCCCTTTGATTCTGAGCCAACGATATTATATCCTGCACGGTCGCTCTTCAACAAAAAAGAGAGTAAAAAAAAACACAGAGGGAGGAGTACTTGCGCGCAATCTTCTACGGTTATTAAGACGTTTTCAACTGAAATATGACGTTCAACGAGAATAATTGCAGTGAGTAGCCTGCAAGACTCTGTGAATTGTGATTTATCGTCTCAGGCGAATGAAAATACGGATGAAATCTTCTAGAAGCAAAAAAAAAACAAAAAAAAAAATCTTCTAACGCAACGTGAACATTATTTTTTTTGTATTTTCATTGGATTATTGAGCGAATTATTGTTGAAAGACGTTTCAATGAATAATTTCACGATATTTTTTATGGTTATTATTATTATTGAGTTCTTAAATTTTCTACTGTTTTTGATTCAGTAATGAAAATGTCAATTTTTTTACTGAGAATATGAAGGAAACTAATGGAGATACGCCCTTTTTTGTCTGAATGCATTTTTTGTAGCTCTTGGAATTTTTCATGAAAATTAATTGGGGTAAAAAAGGCGTATCTTCATTAATTTCTGAAATATTTGAAAAAAAACTGATAAATTCATTGAAAAAATGGATTTGACGATGATTCGATTTTTTTTCAGTTTTTTTGAGAATATGTCGAAAAATAAGCGAGATAGAGCGATTTTGCTTGGAACTTGCTTTGGTAGCTCTTAAAATTAGGTCTACTATAAAAAATTAAGGTAAAAAGGGCGTATCTTCATTGTTTTCGAAGATATTCTCAAAAAACTGAAGAAAATATCAGTATAAGAGGTAAAAAAAGATGAATTGATGTTTTCTTCGGGATTTTAAGAAGATCTCGGAAACTAAGCGAGATAAAGCGATTTTGCCTTGATTCTCAGGATAAAAAAGGCGTATTTCCATTAATTTCCGAGATATTCTCAGAAAATTAATGAATTCATTAAAAAAAAAGACTTATACTGCAGTTTTTTGAAAATATCACAGAAACTAAGCGAGATAGGGAAATTTTAGCTGAATTCTCATTTGTAGCCCTCGAAATTCTCTACAAAAGAGGTTAGAAGCAAAATCACTCTATCTCTCTTAGTTTCCGAGATATTCTATTAAAAATGATCAAAAAAATAAGTCGATTCCTCCAGTTTTACCTTTTTACTACCGAAATCAATAACAATAATCATAATAATTAATAGTTTCACCTTTTTTTTAATAATTCACATTTTTTTGAGACATTCTAAAAATAATTTTGAAAATCTGCACTAGAATGCGTTTTTATCGATTGAAATAATCGTCAGTACAATTAAATTCCAGGAATGGCGCCACTTGTCGATGCACAAGTGCACGAGCACACTTACCTTCCTCAGTCAGTAAAGAAGAGCAGCAACAATTCTACGCGCAACTCCATATCACTGATCGGATGGTAATAAAATTAAATTCAATTTTATATAAATTGGATTTTTTTAAAATTAAATTCATTCAAGATTGTTATTTAACTTCTATATATCGTCACCTTAGAGTTAAAGGGGCGTAAGTGCTATGTATAAGAATAGTACTTACGCCCCTTTGTTTCTAAGGCGACGATATATATCATAAGCAACATATATTTCTCTCTTTATTTTGTTATTGAGTATTTCACTTTTACTGCTTTTATTTTTTTTTTGCCTTAATTATTGCAATAAAAGAATGATTATGATGTTTTTTTTTACGTTTTCCTGTAATGACCAGTGTATGAATTTTAATTAAAAGTTTTCCTTGGGTTTTAAAAACTGAAATCTATATTTTGAGGTAGTATCCCAGCCAACTCGAGTACAGTTAAATCCTTATTTTTTTGATGCCGTATCAAAGATGATGTTTTTTTACATTTTTCTGAATTTTTTCATAATTTTTGACCGTGCAGTTTATGAGATATGAATTATCAAAGTTACTGGAAATAGCGATAGTGGGGATGAAACGCCCTAAATCGGACGGAAATAACGAAATTACTAAAGAACCACAGGGTTGACCCATTATTTAAGAACTATTGGCGAAGAGAACAGCATTTTAACTAAATAATATAAGAAAAAAATATTCAATTCACCGTATAGTTATTGAGAAATTTTAATTAGAAGGTAGTCGTAACTACTTGCTTCTCTCTCTCTCTATCTCATGCATGTGATCAAGAAAAATCTGGAAAAAATTGAGAAAATGCCACAATATGTCTGCATTATTGTTGAATTTTTTCAGATTTTTTCTGGATGAACTTGTCTCTGGAAAAAATTCTGGGAAAAAATGAATTTAATAAAGAGAAATTTTTGAAAAATGAATAATGATTTTTTTTCGGAGTGAAGGACTTCATGAAAAAATCTGAAAAAAATTCGAGAGATGGTCTTGCATATCTACATTGTTGTTGAATTTTTTCAGATTTTTTAGTATAGCTGCCTTTCCAGGAGAAATTCCGGAAGATAATAGATTCAGCAAAATGATTATCTCCAATTTTTGAGGAAATTAGTAACGTAAAAAAATTCCCGAAAAAAAAGTTATATTCACAAGCCGAAGATATGACTTTTGAGTAGTTTAATCACTTTTTCAAGTAAATTGAGGCATTTTTCCCCGAATCATCAGTAATTAATCGAAAATTAACCTAAAAATCCTCATTTTTTCTGTTTTATCGACAGTACTGTGGTACACAACCTTAATAAAGTAAAGTAAAATAAAAAATTTATTACAAAATCGACATTTATCATATTTCTTTATTTGTAATTCAGCAATAGCCATGTTCCCTACCATTCATGGATACCAAACGAATCAGTACAAGTCCCATGAGATGAGTTCACGTGCAATAACATAATTAGTTGCCAATCAATCCGTTTATTGCATTTACGATGGAATTTTCAATGTATAAAAAATTTGTACGGAATTTAAGTCAGAAAATTGTATCATAAGACCTCTGTATTTCTTTCCCACAGTTCTCTTGGGCCTTTTTTTTACTCTCAATTTCACCTCAAATGCTGTTGTATTTATTACATATTTTTTTTTTTAAAGATAATGATTTCTTTCGGATGAAAAAAATTAATTTTAACAGAAAAAATAGGGTTTTTCTTCAGAATATGTCGGAAAGTAATGGAGATACGCCCTTTTGGTCCTAAAATGGCTGTGTAGAGTGCAAAATCGCTTTATCTCTCTTAATTTCCGAGAAATTCTCTAAAAAAAATTTAAAAAAAAAGCAATTTTCATGAAATATTCCGGAAATTTCATGAAATATTCCTGAAAAAAATCGTGGAAACTGAGCGAGATAGAGCGATCTCGCCCAAATCTTTTTTTTTTTATTTCAAGAGCTAGAAGGAACGGCTGAGAATAAAAAGGGCGTATCTCCCTTAATTTCCGAGATATTCTCCAAAAAATGAAAAAAAAAAGTGTCAAAAAAAATATTGAATTATATAACATTTTATTTTTAAATTGCCAAAATAATCCTTCCGCATCGAAAAATTTTAATATTCCCCTTATCTTGAGACTCTTATCCAACAGATCTATTACAGAATATCCATAAATCGTTGAGACATCCCGCCTGTCTAAGAGTATCCTAGAGATGAAACGATGCGAGAAAATAGGAAGACCATGATCATTCGTTAACGAGGCAATCAAAATGTCCAATGCAAAAGTATCTCGAGGCTCTGGCGATCTTACTTCACTAACTTCTCTTTTTTTTTTCTTTTTTTTTTTAGTTTAGTTTTATTCTCAAGATATTCTCTCGTCTGGTACTGACAGACGAGCCTGAGACACCTCACTCGCCTCTCGATATTACTCAACCGCAGTTTCCAGGGACTATCTAGATGATGTTACATACAATTCACTCCAATTCGGTCCAAATGCTTGGATTTAAGGCAACAAAAAAGTGGTGAATGTTAAAATTCAGAGGAGAATACGCTGGTGGATGAATGAAATTTAATTAGCATCAATTTTGATGAAATTCAATGATTCAAAAATCAATTTTCAGGATTAAAAAGAAGATTAAAAGATTTTTTTTTTATTAAAAAAAATTTTAACAATTTTTTTTAATTAAAAAAAAATAAAAATAACTTTTTTTTCATGAAAAAAAATTGAAAGAATTCTCTTTCAATTAAAAAAAGATTGAATTTTTTTCAATCGAATGAGAGATTGGATTTTTTTTTTACGAAAAAAAAATTGTATTTTTTTTTAATTTAATGAAAAATTGTATTTTTTTTCTAATCGAATGAAAAATTGAACGGAAAAATTGAGAAAATCAAAAAAATTTAGGGTTTTCTTTTTTTCGATGAAAAAAATTAGAAATTGGTATTAAAACCCAATTTAAATAGTTTAGGATTAATTTTCCACTGGATTTAGAGAGATTGATTGAGGAAAAGAGATGAAATTATTAGTGGAGAGCCTCGATTCGATCTCCAATCCAAATAGGGAGTTTTTATGGGTTAAATAGATCGGAGAAAGTCACTCGCCAGTTGAGAATAAAAGACATGCGGGTGTGCGAATACATGCAAAAAATGGAACAGGTAATTTTTTATTGTTTTGTAATGACAGGTCTTAATCTGAATTTTATTATGAATCACGCTATTTGCATAATGCACACAAAAGTCACGCAAAGTATAATATACCAAAAATATGATTCAAATTTAATTTAAATTACTGCATGGAGGGCAGATGTGAGAGTATATACTGAGCGAGCAACTTATCGGTAGAGCGCCCAACGCGACATCGGAAAATCCTGGGTTCGACTCCCGGTGCAGGACTATCCAATTTTTTCTGGAATTATTTTGAAATATATTGTGCAAATAGCCAAATCCTTCTTTTTATCAGTTTCACTCGATAAAATAATACGAAATAATTAACACTTTTTCCACTACACTTCAAAGTTATTGCATCACATCACAGTATTAACAGATCGACACCTCTTTTCTATAACATCAATGAATCATCATATTTGAGAAAATCAAAATCAATCTTGCGGTTCACACATTAAAAAATATTTGATCAAGGAAAGACCTTTAATTGGTAAACTGAATAGTTTATGAATATTTGCCAAAAAATCGAATAGTATACAACTGTTCAAGTATGCTCAATGATGATCGATTTTTTAAGGAATCCCATATTTTGCCCACAAGATTTCCAGGAAAAAGACGACAGTAGCGAGCCCTAGACCACACGCTAAAACTTGGAAAGCAAATTCCAACTTATAAAGTCTGACGGGCTTATACTGTGCTGAGGACCACTCAGCTTCCATCTCTCGACGTTTCTGTGTTAGTTCATACGAATCACGCATTTTCCAAAAGTCAATTATACCTGATTCAACTAGGCTCATAATTGCTTTATTGAAACGTTCTTGGAGAGGCCAATCGGGGCGATATTTGAAATTTTCAAATTCTTCGTTCAATATTTCTTTGACGATTTCCAGAGGGAGAAGAGGATAATACATTTCATAGTCGTTTTTCTCAATTCCGCATACATGACGAGTACTATTGAGTACGTAATTTATACAGTCATCGAATCCTACTCTTTTGAAAGTACATTTTGAACATCTCGCCATAGCAAATGATTCTGTCCCAGAAGTCCACATATGATACTTCAATTTTACCAATTCATCGATTGTTTCAACTGCACCAGATCGTTCTTGTTTAGTCAGAAATGCTGCTATCTGTCCCTGAAATACCCCATTGCTGATAATCATGAAGATTAACATTGTTGTGAAGTAAATGCGAAACCAATGACTTCGGGCATCTGTGTGAATAGATGTGTAGGTCAGTAATCGTACAATATCCAGCATTGCCAAGAAAAGACTACGGTTCTTAATTGTCAGAATCAAAGATAAAACAAGCAGAGCTATGCCTGCTGCGATTAAGACTGGAGAGCTCCACATGTGAAGGATTTTCTGTAAAGTTGATAACTCTGGGCTCAATTTTACTACAGCAATCATTTGACTCCATTTATGAGGGGAAGAAAATGCTAATCCCGGATACGAAGTGAGAGTAGTTGAAGATCCAGTAATGTCGAATATTCCTGTACGGAAAGATTCAAAAAACTCATCATCATCTGTTTCGATTTGAAAACGGCCACGTACGTGGAATGACCTCATTATCAACTTCAAGATTCTGAAGTCCAGGTGCTGAAGATCAAAATTCATCCTGTACCTATTCTCCCCAATTTGCACATAGTCGTCTTCGAACATCTTGGTCAGTACTTTGATTTTGTGAGCAGTCAAAATTTTGGTTTTGTCGTAATTCAAATTCACACATGATACATCTGAAAGATGAATGATTATTTTAAATTTTTAATTTTGAAATTTTTCATTATTTCATTACGTAAGCTCCTTTTTAAGGAAGTTCATCCGGTATGGGATTTAGTAGTACGAAAAACTATCACGACTAGGGTAGTAGTTATACGACTAACGTAGTCGTAACCTCTACAGCTGTTATATACTAGAAATGCTTCTTCGTCGATCATAATTGTTCTTTTGTAAAAAATCGAATTTATAGAAATAATTGTTTTGAAGATCAAATAGAAAAAGGTCAATTCAGCACATTTTCAGCTAGTTTTGTATAATTAAATGTGCAAGCATAGCATACATTGCGTTGTTCGGAAAGCATTCTTATTGATTTCAAAAAGCGCGGTTCTGACGTCACTGTCACGCGAGTAAGACAGAGGTTAACTTCCCGAAAATCAGCATTTTTCGAGACAAATTAATTTATTCTAAAATCATCAAGTATCTAATGGATTTGAGAAAGCTCTCAAACTGTTTTTTACACATTTATTCATCCATTATGGAAGTTTCCCCCCTAAAAACCTGTTAATTGTCACCAATTTCATGTTTATAGATGAAAACCCATAAGGGACCGTGTTAATTGAAGAATATTTATTTATTAATTTTTCCCGAACAAGATATTCAGAGAGTTTGAAATTTTAACAGCTGACTTTTTAGATTTTCAGAAGTATATGGAAATTTTTTCATAATTATTGGTCTATTAATTCAGTTACCAAATGAACTCCCTTAAGAATCCGAAATTATTCATTTATTTATTTGGAAGAATCTACTTGCATTACGACTGAATATTCGTTACTCTAGGATGTATGACTTATGAAATTATCCAATATAAAAGATTCTGGAAATATTGAAGTACTTACTCGGATCAAAGACTTGATGAAAGACATTCAGATCATTCCGATTTTCCAGTCTCTTCCATGGATGCGGTGCGTAATTTGCCATCGGATTCAATGTATATAATGCCGTTGCATCCATCGATTCAGCACAAACGTATACTGCATTGAGAATATTCATCATCCAGGTTATTTCCAAAACTCTTCCGAAATCTTCACATGTTCTCGTATTCTTAGCAACAATGAAGAATCGCGCCATATGATTCCACCATCTCGTTCTCCCCAATAACCGCAAGTCTCTCTCCAAAGTTTCTGGGGATTCCAGAATCAATAGGATTTTGCTTGATTTTAATGGAACTGCACCAATCGGGGCGATGGCTTGATCCGTTGGTGAAGAAAACGCATGATGATTCAATCGAACAATTGATGATCCATCAATCAACTCGTTGAAATTTCCAAAAATAACGATTGACTCAGTCAAATCGTCATTTGGATAGCAGGATTCTAGTATCGATTTCTAGAATATAAAATCAAAACAAAATGTTTAAAAATTTCTGTATCTAATTTGATTTTTCACTAACATTGAGGGGCTTTCTTCTCTTTTATTCGCAAAGATTGTACAATCTATCATGGTATGAATATATTTTCAATGAAATACGAACCACTGTCTTTTCATTCTGAGAGGAAGGATTGAATTCCCATGGTTTTCCCAGTCCCTCTGCTCCAGCAATCACAAGAAGGAGTAGCACTCCCTTCAATAGCATCATGTCCATCCTTCTCTGGAGGATCTTCACTGCGAGTGTCTAACCATTCTCAACCATCGCCATAATACTAACATTATTCACATTTCCACTCCCAGTTAAATACATTTACTAGCATTCAAAATTACAGGTTTATTTCGAAAAAATCAATTCTATTTTCTATATTATTAGTTGTTCATCAAGATAGTAAATACCACTCTCCATGGAAACATCGAAAAACATTGAAAAAAAAAACATTTCAAAGCAAAAATTAGGATATCAAGTAATGACAAAGTGAGGAGGCTTTTGCGTTTTATTCTCCTATTTGGAAAAGTAGAAGTTTCAGAAATAAATTATTCATGTTCAGTAAAAATTCTAGTTTCGATACATTGAAGTACTGTTTTGAGGCCATTATGTTCGAAAGTGTGCGTGTGTTTCCTAGCAACATTTCAATGCACAAGTTATAAACACATATTTATTCGCAGTTATATATGGTTTACAATTGTCCTATATGCTGTTGAATAATATTCATGACCTTGAATATGGCACGAAACTCCGCACTAGCAAGTGATAAAAAAATCTGGACTAAATTATTCCTAGGAGCTTTCATATCGATCACAATGAGTGATTTCTTCCTCGAAATCATTGATTTAGCCTTTTTTGGATTCCGAACTTTCATGCCTGGAGTGGAAATTATGATCTGGAGGGATTTTTCATGAAACATCCGAGAGGTAGTGAGACTAGACCACTATAGGTGACGTTTCCCAACCATATGGCCATAGTATATGTATTTCTTCTGTGAAATCACTCGTTTTGCCTTTTTTGGATCCCGAACTTCCATGCTTGAAGTGGAAACTATGATCCGGGGTGATTTTTTATGGAACCTCCGATGGATATGAGGACTAGACCACTGTAGGTGACGTTTCTGATCCGTAGAACCTCATTATATCGGATATAGGCCATTTCCTTCCTCTTTTTCCAATTTTCTCCCTTAAAATCACTCAATTTAACTTTTTTTTTATGGAAAAAAAATTGAAAGAATTCTCTTTCAATTAAAAAAAGATTGAATTTTCTTCAATCGAATGAGAGATTGGATTTTTTTTTAACGAATAAAGTTTTTTTTTCTTTGTAATTTAATGAAAAATTGTATTTTTTTTTTCTAATCAAATGAAAAATTGAACGGAAAAATTGAGGAAATCGAAAAAATTGAGTTTTCTTTTTTTTCGATGAAAAAACTCAAAAATTGATATAAAAGCCCAATTTAAATGGATTAGGATTAATTCCCCCTTGATTTAGAGAGATTGATTGGGGAAAAGAGATGAAATTATTGGTGTAGAGCCTCGGTTCGATCTCCAATCCAAATAGGGAGTTTTTATGGGTTAAATAGATCGGAGAAAGTCACTCGCCAGTTGAGAATCAAAGACATGCGGGTGTGCGAATACATGCAAAAAATAGAACAGGTAATTTTTTATTGTTTTGTAATGACAGGTCTTAATCTGAATTTTATTATGAATCACGCTATTTGCATAATGCACACAAAAGTCACGCAAAGTATAATATACCAAAAATATGATTCAAATTTAATTTAAATTACTGCATGAGGGGCAGAGGTGAGGGTATATACTGAGCGAGCGATTTATCGGTAGAGCGCACAACGCGAGATCGGAAAATCCTGGGTTCGACTCCCGGTGCAGGACTATCCAATTTTTTCTGGAATTGTTTTGAAATGTATTGTGCAAATAGCCAAATTCTTCTTTTTATCAGTTTCACTCGATAAAATAATACGAAATAATTAACACTTTTTCCACTACACTTGAAAGTTATCGCATCACATCACAATATGAACAGATCGACACCTCTTTTCTATGAGATAATTGAATAATCATAGTTGAGAAAACCGAAATCAATCTTGCGGTTCACACATTAAAAAATATTTGATCAAGGAAAGACTTTTAATTGGTGAACTGAATAGTTTATGAATATTTGCCAAAAAATCGAATAGTATACAACTGTTCAAGTATGCTCAATGATGATCGATTTTTTAAGGAATCCCATATTTTGCCCACAAGATTTCCAGGAAAAAGACGACAGTAGCGAGCCCTAGACCACACGCTAAAACTTGGAAAGCAAATTTCAACTTATAAAGTCTGACGGGTTTATACTGTGCTGAGGACCACTCAGCTTCCATCTCTCGACGTTTCTGTGTTAGTTCATACGAATCACGCATTTTCCAAAAATCAATTATACCTGATTCAACTAGGCTCATAATTGCTTCATTGAAACGTTCTTGGAGAGGCCAGTCAGGGCGATATTTGAAATTTTCAAATTCTTCGTTCAATATTTCTTTGACGATTTCCAGAGGGAGAAGAGGATAATGCGTTTCATAGTCGTTTTTCTCAATTCCACATACATGACGAGTACTATTGAGTACGTAATTTATACAGTCATCGAGTCCTACTCTTTTGAAAGGACATTTTGAACATCTCGCCATAGCAAATGATTCTGTCCCGGAACTCCACATATGATACTTCAATTTTACCAATTCATCGATTGTTTCAACTGCACCAGATCGTTCTTGTTTAGTCAAAAATGCTGCTATCTGCCCCTGAAATACCCCATTGCTGATAATCATGAAGATTAACATTGTTGTGAAGTAAATGCGAAACCAATGACTTCGGGCATTTGTGTGAATAGATGTGTAGGTCAGTAATCGTACAATATCCAGCATTGCCAAGAAAAGACTACGGTTCTTCATTGTGAGAATCAAAAATAAAACAAACAGAGCTATGCCTGCTGCAATTAAGACTGGAGAACTCCACATGTGAAGGATTTTCTGTAAAGTTGATAGCTCTGGGCTCAATTTTACTACAGCAATCATTTGACTCCATTTATGAGGGAAAGAAAATGCTAATCCCGGATATGAAGTGAGAGTAGTTGTAGATCCAGTAATGTCGGATATTCCTGTACGTAAAGATTCAAAAAACTCATCATCATCTGTTTCGATTTGAAAACTGCAACGTACGTGGAATGACCTCATTATCAACTTCAAGATTCGGAAGTCCAGGTGCTGAAGATCAAAATTCATCCTGTACCTATTCTCCCCAATTTGCACATAGTCGTCTTCGAACATCCTGGTCAGTACTTTGATTTTGTGAGCAGTCAAAATTTTGGTTTTGTCGTAATTCAAATTCACACATGATACATCTGAAAGATGAACAATTATTTTAGATTTGGAAATTTTTCATTATTTCATTACGTAAGCTCCTTTTTAAGGAAGTTCATCTGGTATGGGATTTAGTAGTACGAAAAACTATCACGACTAGGGTAGTGGTTATACGACTAACGTAGTCGTAACCTCTACAGCTGTTATATACTAGAAATGCTTCTTCGTCGATCATAATTGTTCTTTTGTAAAAAATCTAATTTATAGAAATAATAGAAAAAGGTCAATTCAGCACATTTTCAGCTAGTTTTGTATAATTAAATGTGCAAGCATAGCATACATTGCGTTGTTCGGAAAGCATTCTTATTGATTTCAAAAAGCGCGGTTCTGACGTCACTGTCATGCGAGTAAGACAGAGGTTAACTTCCCGAAAATCAGCATTTTTCGAGACAAATTAATTTATTCTAAAATCATCAAGTATCTAATGGATTTGAGAAAGCTCTCAAACTGTTTTTTACACATTTATTCATCCATTATGGAAGTTTCCCCCCTAAAAACCTGTTAATTGTCACCAATTTCATGTTTATAGACGAAAACCCATAAGGGACCGTGTTAATTGAAGAATATTTATTTATTAATTTTTCCCGAACAAGATATCCGAAGAGTTTGAAATTTTAACAGGTCACTTTTTAGATTTTCAGAAGTATATTGAAATTTTTTCATAATTATTGGTCTATTAATTCAGTTACCGAATGAACTTCCTTGAGAATTCGAAATTATTCATTTATTTATTTGAAAGAATCTACTTGCATTATGACTCAATATTCGTTACTCTAGGATGTATGACTTATGAAATTATCCAATATAAAAGATTCTGGAAATATTGAAGTACTTACTCGGATCAAAGACTTGATGAAAGACATTCAGATCATTCCGATTTTCTAGTCTCTTCCATGGATGCGGTGCGTAATTTGCCATCGGATTCAATGTATATAATGTCGTTGCATCCATCGATTCAGCACAAACGTATACTGCATTGAGAATATTCATCATCCAGGTTATTTCAAAAACTCTTCCGAAATCTTCACATGTTCTCGTATTCTTAGCAACAATGAAGAATCGCGCCATATGATTCCACCATCTCGTTCTCCCCAATAACCGCAAGTCTCTCTCCAAAGTTTCTGGGGATTCCAGAATCAATAGGATTTTGCTTGATTTTAATGGAACTGCACCAATCGGAGCGATGTCTTGATCCGTTGGTGAAGAAAACGCATGATGATTCAATCGAACAATTGATGATCCATCAATCAACTCGTTGAAATTTCCAAAAATAACGATTGACTCAGTCAAATCGTCATTTGGATAGCAGGATTCTAGTATCGTTTTCTGGAATATAGAATCAAAACAAAATGTTTGAAAATTTTCGTATCTAATGTGATTTTTCACTAACATTGAGGATCTTTCTTATTTTTTATTCGCAAAGATTGTACAATCTTTCATGGTATGAATATATTTTCAATGAAATACGAACCACTGTCTTTTCATTCTGAGAGAAAGAATTGAATTCCCCTGGTTTTCCACGTCCCTCTACTCCAGCAATCACAAGAAGGAGTAGCACTCCCTTCAATAGCATCACGTCCATCCTTCTCTGGAGGATCTTCACTGCGAGTGTCGAACCATTCTCAACCAGCTCCATAATACTGACATTATTCGCATTTCCACTCTCAGTTAAATACTTCAACTAGCATTCAAAATTACAGGTTTTTTCGAAAAAATCAATTCTATTTTTTATATTATTAGTTGCTCATCAAGATAGTATATACCACTCTCCATGGAAACATCGAAAAACATTATAAAAAAAAACATATCAAAGCAAAAATCAGGATATCAAGTAATGACAGAGTGAATAGGATTTTGCGTTTTATTCTCCTAATTCGAAAAGTAGAAGTTTCCGAAATAAATTATTCATGTTCAGTAAAAATTCTAGTTTCGATACATTGAAGTGCTGTTTTGAGGCAGTCATATTCGAAAGTGTGCGTGTGTTTCCTAGCAACATTTCAATGCACAAGTTATAAACACATATTTATTCGCAGTTATATATCCTCTTGATTCACAATTGTCCTATATACTGTTAAATCATATTCTATGACCTTGAATATGGCACGAAACTCCGCACTAGCAAATGATGAAAAAAATCTGGACTAAATTATTCATAGGAGCTTTCATATCGATCACAATGAGTGATATCTTCCTCGAAATCACTCATTTTGCCTTTTTTGGATTCCGAACTTTCATGCCTGGAGTGGGAATTATGATCCGGGGTGATTTTTTATTGAACGTCCGATGGATATGGAGACTAGACGACTGTAGATGACGTTTCTGATCCGTAGAACCTCATTATATCGGATATAGGCCATTCCCTTCCTCTTTTCTCAATTTTCTCCCTTAAAATCACTTAATTTACCTTCTTTGGCGTCCGAACTTCCATGTGTGACGTAGAAGTTATGATCTGAGGTGGTTTTTCATAGAACATGCGATGGTTATGGAGACTAGATGACTGTGGGTGACGTTTCTCAAGTTTAGAACCTTATTATATCGAATATAGAGCTTTCCTGCTCTTTTGCTTCCGAATGGAAGCTTTGTTTCCGCAACTTTTTTTGAAATGCCAATTTTTATTGGAAACGACTCAAAATGATCCAAAACGTCGAGAAATCATAATGAGAAAAAAAGTAGACATGTATGTGTGTGTGTGTCTGTATATACGACTTTACGACTTCCTATTACTCGAGAACGGTGATAAAAATCTGAAATTTTGACAAGATATCAGTTTTGATGAAGTGTATATCTCATAAAAATGCAGCAAGATCGGTCCAATAGTTTCTGAGATATAGCAATTTTTTAAAAATCGTGTCTTTCAAAATTTCTCAATTTGCGTGAGACAAATTCCGTTCAAAATTTTACTCAAGATTCGCAACCATAATATCTAACTTTTGGCGAATTTTTATGAATTAAATTCCATTATTCTATTAGTTATTAATTTTTTTTCTGCTTTTTCTTCGAAGACTCGGTTTTACGACCATGGCTCAATGAATAATTGACTTAAGGACTTCAAATTTTTTCTGTATATGTAGTTTCTGATAAAGATGGTTGGGATTGTGGACCTGAGGCATATCGGCTGAACGGTTCTCGAAGTAATTTTTGAAGCATGAAAAAAAAATCGATTTTTTGAAAATTCTACAGTGGTGTTACCCCTTAAAATCACTCAATTTGCCTTCTTCGGGTTCGAAATTCCCATGCCGGAAGTGAAAATTATGATCCAGGATGATTTTTCATGAAACGTACGATGGGTATGGAGACTGGACCACTGTAAGTGACGTTTCTCAACCGTAAAATTTGAAAAAATGTAAAAAATACTGAAAATTTTTGCAATTTTCAATTAATTTTTTGTTTCTAGAGCTCATTTTATTTCTCATTACATTCTTTACAGATTCACTAAATCAGATTTGAGAATTTCATCTTGTGAAAATTGTTATTGACGATTTTAGACAAAAATTCAACTTTTTTTACCGATTGTACCTTCCAATCATCCTTAAGCAAATAATTATTAAAAAATGGTGAAAAAAAGAGGGATTTCAAAAAAAAAGTGGATTATTCAAGTAACAGGTACGAGAAGAGAAAAATACCAGTGAAATATAAGACACGAGAGGACAGATTGTAGTCTCAGTGATTGTGAAAACGATATATATATAAATATATAAGATCCCAGGACACCTGGATAATTCGCTCCAGTTAGCATCTTTCTATTGCAGGGAACTTCTATAAATATCGTTTGTGCTTCTGGTACGAATTATTTTCATTGGAGCAGAAGACGAGTTTCTGTCTGTTGCATTACATAAATTTTCAATTCCCAGTAGATTCTCTCTATTTTTTTTTTCCTGCACTCGACGTAAATTTATGGAGCATGTTTTATTGCAGAATTTGCAAATGCCTGGAACATGAAAATAATTTTTTTTTTTTTAGGGCTGTAGATAGAGATGGAGATTTTTAAAATTGATTTTTTTAGAAAACTTGAATTTTTTGGGGAAAAATTGAAGAGTTTCACTCGTCTATTATTGAAAAATTTCAAGTTTTTGAAGATTTCTCGGAAAATACGCGAGATAGGGAAATTTTTGAAGAGACCTTTTTTGTGGCTCTTTAAATTCTCTACAAAAAAGGATTCTTGCAAAATTGCGCTATCTCGCTTAGTTTCCGGGATATTCTTCAGAGAAGAATGACTCTTCACCGCTGAAATGAACGAGAAAGAAAATTAATATGGGGAAAAGTGGGGGAAAATGGGGATTCTGATGAAAGGGATTGAGATGGAATTTTTTTGAGGGTTCCATTGAAAAGCTGAGGAAATTTCCGGTGGAAAACATGTGTCAAAATTGATTTTCCGGAATTTTTTAGAAAATTCGAATTTTTTGGGGCGAAATCGAAGGAGTTCACTCGTCGATTATTGCAAAATTTCAGTTTTTTGAGGATTTCTCTGGTTCTATTGGTCGTAGCGTAAAAATTCCGAATGGAGGTGAAAGGTGAGATCATTTGCCATCGATCCATGTGGTTTCGAAAAAAAAATCTCGATTTTTTAGCTACTTTATACCGCAAAAACTGATTTTCATAAAACTGCCCAAAACTCCCTTAAAAATCGGTATTTTTCATTCAAAACCCCATGAATCAATGGCAAATGATCTCACCTTTCACCTCCATTCGGAATTTTTACGCTACGACCAATAGAACCGGAGAAATCCTCAAAACCCTGAAATTTCCCAATTTTCCCTAAAAAATTAGAATTTTCCAAAAATTCTCAAAAATAAATTTTGAAATGTGTTTTCCAATGCAAATTTCCTCACCTTTTTAATGAAATCATCAGAAAAATCCCATCTCTGATATTTCCCCTCATTTCCCCTATTTTCATTCTAAAAAACCCTCAAAACTAAATTTTTTTAAATTTTATTTCAAAAATTCCATTAAAAAAATTCAAAAAAATTTGCATTAAAAAAAAATAAAAATAAAATTAGCATAAATTAATTTTTCAGGAATTTTAAAATGCCACAAGACATAAACTTCGAAGGATCCTCCCCTACAATTAATAAAATGAGATAGAACGATGAAAATCACTTGAAAAAAAAAAGTAAAAATACTATTTAAAAAAAAAAATTCATCTGGAGCCATTGGAAAACGTACATTTATTATATCTATATATGTTGTCATGCCTGAGCGGTGCTAGGCTCATTGGTAACTACTAACTATCACCTTCCACCGTGTTCCAATCGACATTAATCAGGATTTATGCCCAGTCGATGCAAATTGCACGTGTATATACGTAAGTGCAACGACCATAACGACGTTCAATGTATATATTTAATTATATGTGGGTTCGTTAGACGGCCAATGACATTTTAAATATTTTTTTATAATTTTTTATTCTTTTTTTCATATCAAAGAAAATTATTTTCATATTCTAAGTTGGATAATATGCATTATCAATTTTTTTTCATCAAGTATTAATTTACAGGATGAAAATTACATTCTTGAGGAAATTATGTAAATCGATGAAAAAAAAGAAAATGCAGAAAAAAAATTAAATTGAATTATTTGAAGTAAAAATAATTAATAAAGAAATAAAATTGGCGAATATCAATTTTTAAATTTTTTTTTTTTTTCGAGAATGCCGCGGAAAATAATGGAGATACGCCCTTTTTTGAACCGAAAAGCGTTTTTTAGAGAATTTCAAGGGCTACAAATAAGGATTGGGGTAAAAAGGGCGTATCTCTATTATTTTTTGAGATATTCTCAAAAAACGACAAAAAAACTCAATTTTTTAACGAAAATAATAGAAAAGTTGGAAAATTCGGGATTTTTTTTTGAGTGAATGAATTCTCAAAAAAATCTAAAAAAAATTGAGAACTTGCCGAAAAGTGTTTCCATCATTCTTGAATTTTTTCCAATTTTTTTTCGAGAATTCACATAAAAAAAGTTCATTTTTACTATTTTTTTATTTTTTTAAATTGATTTTCTAGTATTTTTTTCATCGTTTTTTGAAAATATCTCGGAAAATAATGGAGATACGCCCTTTTAGGTCTCAAGACAGATTTTTTAGGGAATTTCGAAAGCTACAAAACACGATCCAAATAAAATCGCTCTATCTCGCTTGATTTCCGAGACATTCTCAAAAACCCACAAAAAAAAACATTTTTTCAAGAAAAATTACGAAATAAAAAATTTTAGAATTCAGTATTTTTTTTTAAGTGAACGACTTTTCAAAAAAATCTGAAAAAATTCAAGAACATGGCAAAAAGTGTTTATATCATTCTCTAATTTTTTCAAATTTTTCTAAAAAGCCCTTCCCCTAAAAGAAATTCACTTTCCTCCACACAAATCATCTAAAAATTGTCTTAATTTTTTTTTTTTTTTTTCTTTTAATAATAATTCCTGAAATTTATCTCCACATCTCTTTAAAAAAATCTGCACATAATCAACTATTAATTCCCACGAGAAAATTCAGTCGCCTCAATCACACTGTAAAATAAAAAAAACCTGTTTTCATTTTCACGGAAAAAAAAGGAAAAAAAATTAAGTGAAAAGACAGAGAAAACAGTTTAATGCTCATGACTTTAGCCATGGCCTTGAAAAATCTTGTGAGCATCCGTGTAGAAGATTCAAGGAAATATGCATGGATACGTCTTTTTTATCTTTCAGAGCAAGTGCATGTCGCCAGTACATGAGCAATTACTTCTTCGGGGAGTTCCCAAGTGTACTTTATGTCATGACACGTGAGAATAATGAAATGATCATCCTGTGCAACACACCTAAGCACTACTTGTCATGTCCTTGTGAGTATTGTATTACGAAATAATGTTTTTTTTTCTTTCTTTGTTTTATAAAATCAGCAGGTATTATTTACTCATAATCGCAGATAAAACTGAAAATGCAAATTTTTTTCAATAAAATTTTTTAAATTTTTCAAAAAATTGAATTTTCTGATTATTTTTTTGGTATTTATGAAGACAATTTTTTTTTTGGGAACGCCTTTACGAAAAAATCTGAAAAAATTCAGGAAGATGCTTCAACATGTCTACATTGTTGTCAATTTTTTTCAAATTTTTCCTAATAAAAATTCTTGCATTAAAAAAAAACTTTTTTAAAAAATTGTATTATCTCGTATTTATGAAGAAAATCATGAAGGATTTTTTTATTAGTGAAGGACTTTACAAAAAAAATTGAAAAAATTCAGGAAGATGCTCCAGCATGTCTATATTGTTGTCAATTTTTTTCAAATTTTTCCTAATAGAAATTCCTGCATTAAAAAAAAATTCAAAAAAAAATTGTATTATCTCGTATTTATGAAGAAAATCGTGAAGGATTTTTTTTTTAGTGAAGGACTTTACAAAAAAATCTGAAAAAATTCAGGAAGATGCTTCAGCATGTCTATGTAGTTGTCAATTTTTTTCAAATTTTTCCTAATAAAAATTCTGGCATTAAAAAAAAATTTAAAAAAAAATTGTATTATCTCGTATTTATGAAGAAAATTGTAAAGGATTTTTTTATTAATGAAGGACTTTACAAAAAAAATTGAAAAAATTCAGGAAGATGCTTCAAAATGTCTACATTGTTGTCAATTTTTTTCGAATTTTTTACTAAAGCCATTCATTCAGAAAAAAATTATTTGCTTAATTACCTTCATAAATCAAATTAATTGGGTGAATCATCGATCAACTGGACCCGATGCGCAATGATATTTGCTAATCGATGAAACAAGTCATGAATTATATAATAAATAATAATGTTGAGTTCTCTCAACAATGATAAAACGTAATTCTCGTTGTACTGAATTCAACATACATTTTACCTCACTTCCAGTCTCCTGTTTGTACAAGTGTCAATTAGAAAAATTGATAATTGCTCTGCTGTTGGATAACAAGTCATTTTTTAAATGCGGGAATGAAGGAATATGGGTTCCAGAAGACTGCAGAGTTATGAAAAGTTATCTTTGAAATTATTTCAAGAAAATTCGATGAGAATATTGGTTTTGATGGGGATTATTGAGATGGGGGGTTGAGATAGAATTTTTTTGATGATTTCGTTGGAAAGCTGACGAAATTTGAGCTGGAAAACATAGGTCACAAGTGAGTTTTGATGATTTTTCGAAAATTTGATAATTTTTTGAAAATTTGATGATTTTTGGAAAATTTGATGATTTTTGGGAAATTTGATGATTCTTAGATAATTTGATGATTTTGGGAAAATTCGATGATTTTTTGGGAATTTGATGATTTTTGGGAAATTTGATGATTTTTTGAAAATTTGATGATTTTTTGGAAATTTGATGATTTTTTGAAAATTTGATGATTTTTTGAGAACTTGATGATTTTTAAAAAATAAAATGGAGACTGATTGATTTTCTGAATTTAGAGGACTTGAAAAATGGATTGAGATGGAATTTTTTATGATTTTATTGAAAAAGTGAGGAAATTAGTTAAAAAACACGTGTCACAAGTCATTTTTGAGGATTTTCTGAAAATCTGATGATTTCGGGGAAAATTTGAGCTTTAATTCTGGAATGGATTCAGATTGAATTTTTTTGATGATTCCGTTGAAACGCTGAGGAAATTTGAGCTGGAAAACATAGGTTACAAGTGTTTTTTGATGATTTTTTGAAAATTTGATGATTTTGGGAAAAAATGAAGACTAATTGATTTTTTGAGTTTGAGGAACTTGAAAGAAGGATTTATTGGTGGAATGGCTTGAAATGGGTATTTTCAGATGATTTCATTGAAAAATTGATAATTTTTTGAAAAATTCGATGATTTTGGGAGAAAATTTGTGTTCTAACTCTGGAATAAATTGAGATTGATTTTTTCAAATGATTCTATCGGAAAGCTGAGGAAATTTTAGCTAGAAAACATGTGTCAGACGTGTTTTTCATCATTTTTCAAAAATTCGATGATTTTGGAGAAAAAAAATCCAAAAATCATCGAATTTTCAAAAAAAAAAACCAAAAATGACTTCCGACACATGTTTTCCACCTAAAATTTCCTCAGCTTCCCAATGGAATCATCAAAAATCCTCCATCCCAATTATTTCTCCCAATTTCACCGCTTTTATCATTTAAAATCCAAAATTCTATCAAAAAAATCCATTTTTTTTTTGAATTTTTACTATTTTTACTAAATTTTCAAGAAACAATTAAACTGAAATTTACAAATTTCTTTGATATCAAGGCGTGAAATTATTTGAAAATTGATGATGTCTTCATTTTTCAATGACGTAATTATCTGAAATTTCAGTAGAAATGTGACTCGTTTGAAATTCCCGAGATTTTGCACGGAAAATTCAGACGGAAATTTTTAAGTGTAGTGTATACTGCTCATAATCGACGAAATGCGATAATAGTGAGTATAAATCCGAGGCCCCGGAAAATATCACCAGTTCAATAATCATTCGCTTTTATCCAAGCGAACGAGTTTAGCTATTTCACGCTCCGGATGACTTTAAACTGTGTAACTGCCTTTCATGACCTCCACTGATAATTTTAACGATTTTTTCTTCAATTCTCCAGGGTTTTCACCTCGTTTTTTCATGAAATCCTCATTCAGAAGTCAATGATAGATGAAATGAAAAAATGAGGTGATGAGACAATGTCACTTTGAAAAAAAAACATTTGCTGCAAAAAAATTCACTTAATTGTCAGATTTTTTCAAATATATAGATATAAAAATTAATAAAAAAAAAAAAAAAAGATATAAAAATTTCCAAGAATTTTTTTATTTTTTTATTTTTTTCATCCCAAGAATTTTTTCTTCTCAATGCATTCATGAAAATCAAAATTTAGTGTTTAAGAGCCAAAAAAATCAATTTTTAGAATAACTTGGAAAATAAGCGAGATAGAGCGATTGTCCCTTTCCTGCAGCTCTTAAGGATGTTCTACCGATATTTTATCAAAACTTAAAAATATGAGAATTCAATGAAATTTTTTTCCAAGATTCTCCAATTCATAAAGAAACCGTAAGCAAAATTTTGGATTTTTTTCATACCTGGTTTGAAAGTTATGAATTTTTTAAAAACCATCGTTTAACATGTGTTCTTATGAGAAATTCACAAAAGCTTACGAAACTTTTCGAAAAATTCTTCAAATTGGATGAAATTTTGGATATAAGTGAGAAATTATCCCCCGCACAAACGCTACATTTTTATACGACGATTGGGTCAATAATTGGCATTAAGATTAATAAAAATGATTGAAAAATTGTCACTCGCACGTAAGTGCTGCCAACTTGTGTCGCCAGAATTTCCTAGAATGCAACGCTTTTTTCAAAATAATTCTCAAACTAATTAAATAAAGAATAAAAAAAATATCTGTGAAATGTAATGATAATAATATAATATTTGAACACCCGCAGCTTTCCATAATTCCCTGAAAATAATTTTAATGAGAAATTTAAAAGCTCATTTTTTCATGTTCAGGGATTGGAACACTGACGAAATCACTGCCCCTGTCATGGACGCACAACCCCCGCTTACAATACCTGTAGAACATCCTTAAAATTCTCTCTAAAAAGGGCGTATCTCCATTAGTTTCCCAGATATTCCACTGAGAATGATCGCGAAGACAAGTCGATTTGTCCTTTTTACCTCTTCACTACTAAATTTATCATCGATTCCCCTGAAGGTACTTGAGATTAATGTCTTCGTTATGAAGACAATCAGAATAACTGGAGGTATAAATAATTGGGGAGGGGAAAAAGAACTCTCGTTCTCGCACTTAGCTGCACATGGGATGGTGAAGCTAGTGCGAGCGATTGGATCGCTTCCGATCCATTCACCACTTTCACATTTATCCAGGCCATCGAGAAATATCGATGAACGATCTAACGAGGCATTTCCCTTTAGGAAATGCCGCCACTAGACTCTCCTGCCTCACACATTCAGCTTCTGCTGCTTCTTTTACTTCAAAAATGTCTCCAATGTCTTCGAGAAAACGTGTCCTCCACTGTATCAATCGAATTCCATTGAATTTTTCGGCATTCCATGATTAGAACTTCAGTAATTGTCCATTAGACGCAGAGAGTGATGATCATCAAAACGAGAGATTTCTCCAAAAAAAAAGATGATTTTTTCTACACTGAGGGGATTTTTTTTCGTACTGCCATGACTATCTGTTCAATCGTCAAGATCAAAATGAAATATTTCAAATTAGTTATTGCACCCAGAATTATAATGTTAGGGCTACTATTTTAGATTACTACATTGAATCAAGGCGTGTAATATACTCGTTATAATATTTCAGTTCTGTTAGCAATTTCCGTATCATAATCCACACTTTATGAAGGATTGTTCGACTGAAATAGAACAGAATCCATGAATTTTTATTTGAACTACTAATAATTGAGCAAGTGAAAATTCTATCTATGTAAATTTTTCATTAATTTTAAATTTCTCTGAAGAGTTCCTTGGCAGAAAAATAATTATAAAAAACTTCGGAAAATTTTAAAAATGTGAAAATTTATTAATTTCCTATTTTTAGGTACTATAAGTAATTTTGTATTACAACTGTGACAATCGGATTTCACATAACGAGAAACAACAGTTCATACTCGTGTCTACTATCTGATTGTTATACTTGAAGCTAATTAAATTCATTTTCAGAATGAAAATTCATATTTTTGATCACAATATTTAATAACAATATTTTTATAGTCAAAGTCTTTTTTTACTATACTTTTTTAGTTTGAGACTCTAAAAAATGCGCTTAGTGTATTCAGTAGGAAGACTTTTAAAAAATGCCCAAATTTTACTTAAAGCCCAAATTTTCCCTAAAAATTATGGAATTTTTTTTTTTTTTTTTTTTTTAAATTATCGAATTGTTTGAAAAAATTCTCAAAAATCGATTCTGACGCATGTTTTTCATGCTTTTTTACTCCAATGTCTTCAACAAAATATGTTCTTCAGTTCATCAATTAGATTTCGTCAAATTTTCCTTCATTCAACAATTAAAACTTAGCTTTTTTAGCTTTTTTTCCAATTTCTCGTATTTTTTTCACTGCATTTTTTCTCGAATCTTTTTCTTTTCTGTGTTTTAGGAATGTTGACAGGTTGATAACTGTAATAAAGGCGAGTTTCTTGCAGTGGCATTTAGGAAATGCAAATTCACGCTCAATGCATTTGACATTTCGATGAGAGTGGGATTTTTAATGAAAACAGAATTGCAAGTGTGAATTGTTTTTTAATTCAGAATTTTTTTCTCTTTTATTATTGCGTATGGAAATTTAGATTCAAGATTTATTTGCCTTATATATATAGGTATATAAATATATCGAGTTTGTGCTACAGTATTATCATAAATCATCAAAAAATCATCAAAAAATGCAATTTTTCCATTTCACATTTTTTCCACTAAATTTATTAATTTCATAATTTTTTTTAATTATTTCAATTTAAAGGCCTAATCCCTTGAATTTTCAAAAAAAATTGAAGAATTCGTCGAATTATCAATTTTTTCCCATTTACACAGGCTTTTCTCGAAGTTCTGAATTTTAGTGCTGATATCCATTCACCTGTGCTCAAAATGAAAAAAATACTCTACAAATAATAAAGAATTAACGATTGTAATCACCTGTTTCGTATGAAGTTTGGATATGACGTGAAGTCAAACGTAAACACACGTGGTGGCAAACATACGGGCTGACAATAGCTTCTACTTGGCCTGACGTTTATCAGCTGAAAATGATAACGTGCTGCTGTTATGAAATTTTTGAAAAATGGAACAGGAGGAATTGAGAAAAATACGAGGGTATATATATATGATTAAGAGAGAATTGTGAAAATTTTCTTGATTTTTTCCTTTTTTTTTAGAAAAAATTGAGATTTTGGAAAAGTTTCTAAAGTGAAAATTTCGCAATTTCTCTTGAATTTCGAATTTTTTGGGGGAAAAGGAGTACAGAAAATGGGAAATGGGGCAAAATGGATTTTATCGATGATTTCTTGTAGAAATTGGGGGAAAGGACAATAAAAATGGGTTTTAAAATTAATTTTTGCATTTTTTTTTTGGATTTTTGATGGTTTTTACTGGAAAATGAGGAAATTCCCATTTTTCTGGAAAAATTGAACGACCAGTCGAAAAATGAACTCGTTTTTTATTGATTCATGTGTTTTTCAATTAATTTGGAACAATTTTTGAATCAATTGTAAGAAATTTTAGAAAAATTTGGCTTTTTTCAATTTTTTTTTTTGAAAAATTGATAAGAACTAATTTTTGGAAGATAATCCATGGGGAATTAACTTATCTTTCTCATAGTGGTCGAGTTCTTGAGCTATTATCATTATAATGAGAATTATCTCCAAAAAAACAGGAATTTTTCGATAGTAAAAAGAGTTGAAGTTCAAATTTTCCCCAAAAAACTTCAATTTTCTTGAAAAATTCTGAAAAATCACTCTTTATATATGTTGTCAAGCTCAAATTTCCCCAGATTCTTGATGGAATCATCAATTTTTCAATTTTTTATCAAAATTTTTGATGAAAAATCAATTTAACTCATTTCAGAGTGAAAAATCAATTTTTCCCGAAAAAATTAGAATTTTCAAAAAATTCTCAAAAATCCATTCCGACTCACTTTTTTTTGCAAATTCCTCAGTTTTCCAATGAAATCAGTAAGAAAAATTCTATCTAAAACCATTTCACGAGAAAAAAACATTTTTCAAGTCCCCTAAACTCAAAAAAATCCATTGAACTTCATTTTTTTGTTTTAAAAGTCATCAATTTTCCCAAAAAATGTCAAAAATCACTTCTTACCCATGTTTTCCAGCTGAATTTTCCTCAGTTTTTCGACAGAATCATAAAAAAAAATGGATTTCAACCCATTCCATAATTAAATCTCAAATTTTCCCTCAAAATCATCAAAATTGATTGAAAAATTCTCAAAAAAAAAATCTGAAACTCATTTTTTAGCTAAAATTTCGTCAGTTTTTCAATAAAATCAGTGAAAAAAATCCATTTTAATCCATTTTATCAAGAAAAAACATTTTTCAAGTCCACTAAACTTAAAAAAATCCTTTAAAAAATTCATAAAATAAATAATTTTATTAAAAAAAAAATTAAAAAAAAATATTTTTAATAATTTTAGAAAAAAAATCATGAAATTCTCGTTAAAAAAATATTTTCAATGATTTTAGAAAAACAATCATGGAATTCTCGTTAAAAAATTACTTGCTATTAATTTTCACAAAAGTTTTCCACCCAAAAAAAAAAAGAAATCAATTAAAATTCTATCTCTCCCAAGAAATTCTCGTAATTTTGTGATTAATGATAATTTTATTAGTCTAATTACTCAACAACATCAATCAATTCAAATTGATACTAATTAGTATTCAGTCCAGAGGAATGGATTCATTCAAACACAGTCCTATAAAATGTTTCTGCTTTAAAAAAAAAAGGAAAAACGAAAAAAGAAAAAGCATGAAAGAGAATTGATTAAAATGTAATTACGATTGAATAACAACGTTTCGATTATGCATCTGCAATTAAGTATTCGTCTCGCACGACCTTCGATTGAATGTAGGTATGTAGGCAATAGAAATTTCATTTCTACCAATGACTCACACAATTCGTACAAAAAAAACGTATTTACAGATTTTCTCCAATCGCTGCAAAAAAAACGAAAAAAAAATTATTAGTGGATTTATGTTCATTCGTCATAGAATATCTTGGAAACTAATGGAGATACGCCCTTTTTGGTTCAATCCTTTTTTGTAGAAAATTTCAAGAGCTACACAAGAGGATTGATGTAAAATTGCCCTATTTCGCTTAATTTCCGAGATATTTGAAGGAAACTGATGAATTTGTTGGAATAATAGATTTATTGAGAATTCGATTTTTTTTTGCTTTGGTTAGTAGTTTTTTTTTGAGAATATCTCGGAAAATAAGCGAGATAGAGCGTTTTGGTCTGGGAAAGGGCGTATCTTGCTTATTTTCTAAGATATTTTCAGAAAATTAATGAATTTATTAGGAAAATTGTATTTTTTAATGCAAGTTTTCGAAAATTTCTCAAAAACTGATGGAGATACGCCCTTTTTGCCTCAATTTCTGTTTGTAACTCTTAAAATTCTCTACAAAAAAAGCATTTTAACAAAAAAGGCGCATCTCCATAAGTTTCCAAAATATTCTCAAAAACATAAATAACAAAAAAGAAATTCATCTTTTTTTTACATTTTCATTAAATTAAAGAAAAAATAAGAAATTGTTTTAATTTTTATACTGTTAAACTCTCAATTGAAGTGAATAAATTAAAGAATTCCCAAGAAATTTACTTTCATTCTAAAAAAAACATGAATAACAAAAAAATTCACATCTTTTTTCAACATTTAAAGGAAAAAATAGAAGAAAAATTCAAAAAAAATGAAATTTATTCAATTTTTTAATTATTAAATTCCAAATCAAACTGAATAAATAAGAAAAAATTCCCCAGAAATTCACTTTCATTCTCAAAAACATAACAAAAAAATTCACATCTTTTTTTAACATTTTCTCTTCTCAGTTAAAGAAATGAAAAGAACAAGTGGATAACAGTATTGCTTTCTAACTGATATAGCTTCTTCTGCTAATACTTTAGCAATATGCTTCCAAATGGAAGTGATACAACTTTTTTCAAACCATCATCATAATATCAAATTTTGAAGAAATTCATTGAAACGCCAATAACTCGAGAACTAATCATGCAAATAAGCTCAAAATTCACAGGCATCTAACTGATACAACTCTCAAGATAATATATGAGTATAAATAACATCAGTTCAATAGTTTCCAGAAATTCCATTAAAAACTGATTTTCGAAAAATGGACATATCTCAAAAAGTACCGATCGTATTCTGTTCAAATAAAGCTTAAAAAGTAGACTTCGTCGAGAGGAAGTTTTCCACTAAATATGAAATTTTTCTATAAAATCGTTTTGCTGTAATTGAGACTTTTATGCACACACAGACATACACACAAACACACAGACATGCGCTAAAAACATCATTTCCTCTCTATTTAGATCATAACATAGCTTCCATTCGGAAGCAAAGACTACAAAATTCTTATTAATAATATTTTCACGACTAGGAAATTTTCAGACAAATTTCATCCCATCATCAACATGTTCTCGGAAACTAAGCGAGATAGCGAAATATTTGTGGAGACCTTTTTTGTAGCTCTTGAAATTTTCTACAAGAAAGGTCTCTACAAAAATGGCGCTACTTCGCTTATTTTCCGAAAGCCTGTTTCATTTTTAGTCTAATATTTTTACGAATATGAAATTTTCAGATAAATCGATTTCATTCAATTATCTAAATCTTTTCGGAAACTAAGCGAGATAGCGAAATTTTTGTAGAAACCTTTTTTGCAGCTCTTAAAATTCTCCAAAAGAAAGGTGTCCACAAAAACTGCGCTATCTCGCTTATTTTCCGAGAGCCTGTTTGATGTTTCAGGCATTTTCCAAATTTTCCACAAAATATGAAATTTTTCTATAAAACCGTTTTGCTGTAATTGAGACTTTTATGCACACACAGACATACACACAAACACACAGACATGCGCTAAAAATATCATTTTCTCTCTATTTAGATCATTTTAAGTATCTTCTATTAAAAAAATTACAATCGAAAATTCTGATGATTACACAGCTTCCATTCGGAAGCAAAAGCAGAAAAATGGAATTGTTTCAATTTTTTATATCGTTAAATATCAAATTGAACTGAATAAATAAAAAAAATAAAATAAAAAAAAATTCCCAAGAAATTTACTTTCATTTAGACTTTCCCCTGAGGGGCTATTTATTCATCCATACTTCGAATTGTCCCAACATTTCTTTTGAGTATCGATCAATCCTATCTTGCTTGGGGCACTCCAAATTGGTGAAAGTATTATATTCCCAATACTACACGTCGTCAAATAGAATGACAGTAACTGACGTGGAAATTAAAAAAAAAAAAAAAATTGGCTTTTGTTGCTCCACGTGCGGAGGAATGGGAACACAGATAAAGAACGAATTTTCAATGGCCAATGCCCTTTTCATAAATTCGGTCTTTTGAATTTTTTTTTTTTCATGACGCAAACTCGTTTTTTTCTTCTTTTTTTTTTCTTAATCGTTTATTTGATCTAGTGGAGAGGGGAAATGAGAGCGAGGTGAGGAATTTTGATACTTCAGATCTCAAAAATTACTTTTCCTCTCACTTGGGAAAGTTCAATGTCGTTGGCTCTTCAGCGAAAGCAGAAGAGTGGAAATCAGAAGCATTGGAGCTACTGATGTAAAAAAATATGGAATTTTCTTGTGAAATAGAATTTTTAGGTAAAAATTGAATTTTTATGTAAAAATTGAATTTTTATGTAAAAATGGGATTTTATGTAAAAATTGGATTTTTATGTAAAAATGGGATTCTTATGTAAGAATTGTATTTTTATGTAAAAATGGGATTTTTATGTAAAAATGGGAGTTTTATGGAAAAGTGGAATTTTCATGTAAAAATGGGATTTTTATGTAAAAATTGAATTTTTATGTAGAAGTGGAATTTTCATGTGAAAATTGAATTTTTATGTAAAAGTGGAATTTTTATGTAAAAATGGAATTTTTATGTAAAAATGGAATTTGCTTGGAGAAATGGGATTTTTATGTAAAAACTGTATTTTTATGTAAAAATGGAATTTGCTTGTAGAAATGGGATTTTTATGTAAAAATGGGATTTTTATGTAAAAATGAAATTTTTATGTAAGAATGGTGTTTTTATGTAAAAATGGAATTTTTATGTGAAAATGGGATTTTTATGTAAAAATGAAATTTTTATGTAAGAATGGTGTTTTTATGTAAAAATGGATTTTTTATGTGAAAATGGAATTTTTATGTAAAAATGGAATTTTTATGTAAAAATGGAATTTTTATGTAAAAATGGAATTTTTATGTAAAAGTGGAATTTTTATGGAAAAGAGGAATTTTTATGTAAAAATGGAATTTTTATGTAAAAGTGGAATTTTTATGTAAAAATGGGATTTTTATGTAAAAATGGGATTTTTATGCAAAAATTGAATTTTTATGTGAAAATGAAATTTTTATGTCAAAATGGGATTTTTATGTAAGAATGGTATTTTTATGTGAAAATTGAATTTTTATGTAAAAGAGGAATTTTTATGTAAAAATGAGATTTTTATGTAAAAATGAGATTTTTATGTAAAAATTGAATTTTTATGTAAAAATTGAATTTTTATGTAAAAATTGAATTTTTATGTAAAAATTGAATTTTTATGTAAAAATTGAATTTTTATGTAAAAATTGAATTTTTATGTAAAAATTGAATTTTTATGTAAAAATTGAATTTTTATGTAAAAATTGAATTTTTATGTAAAAGTGGAATTTTTATGTAAAAGTGGAATTTTCATGTAAAAATGGGATTTTTATGGAAAAGAGGAATTTTTATGTAAAAATGGAATTTTTATGTAGAAATTGAATTTTTATGTAAAAATTGAATTTTTATGTAAAAATTGAATTTTTATGTAAAAATGAGATTTTTATGTAAAAATGGAATTTTTATGTAAAAATGGAATTTTTATGTAAAAGTGGAATTTTTATGTAAAAATGGGATTTTTATGTAAAAATGGGATTTTTATGCAAAAATTGAATTTTTATGTGAAAATGAAATTTTTATGTCAAAATGGGATTTTTATGTAAGAATGGTATTTTTATGTGAAAATTGAATTTTTATGTAAAAGAGGAATTTTTATGTAAAAATGAGATTTTTATGTAAAAATTGAATTTTTATGTAAAAATTGAATTTTTATGTAAAAATTGAATTTTTATGTAAAAATTGAATTTTTATGTAAAAATTGAATTTTTATGTAAAAATTGAATTTTTATGTAAAAGTGGAATTTTTATGTAAAAGTGGAATTTTCATGTAAAAATGGGATTTTTATGGAAAAGAGGAATTTTTATGTAAAAATGGAATTTTTATGTAGAAATTGAATTTTTATGTAAAAATTGAATTTTTATGTAAAAATTGAATTTTTATGTAAAAATGAGATTTTTATGTAAAAATGGAATTTTTATGTAAAAATGGAATTTTTATGTAAAAGTGGAATTTTTATGTAAAAATGGGATTTTTATGTAAAAATGGGATTTTTATGCAAAAATTGAATTTTTATGTGAAAATGAAATTTTTATGTCAAAATGGGATTTTTATGTAAGAATGGTATTTTTATGTGAAAATTGAATTTTTATGTAAAAGAGGAATTTTTATGTAAAAATGAGATTTTTATGTAAAAATTGAATTTTTATGTAAAAATTGAATTTTTATGTAAAAATTGAATTTTTATGTAAAAATTGAATTTTTATGTAAAAATTGAATTTTTATGTAAAAATTGAATTTTTATGTAAAAGTGGAATTTTTATGTAAAAGTGGAATTTTCATGTAAAAATGGGATTTTTATGGAAAAGAGGAATTTTTATGTAAAAATGGAATTTTTATGTAGAAATTGAATTTTTATGTAAAAATTGAATTTTTATGTAAAAATTGAATTTTTATGTAAAAATGAGATTTTTATGTAAAAATGGAATTTTTATGTAAAAATAGAATTTACTTGTAAAAATGGAATTTCCTTGTGAAAATGGATTTTTCCTATAAAAATTCGAATAAATCCCCTTTTTAAACAAAAAAAATTTAAAAAATTTTTTTAAAAAATGTAAATAACTTGATTTGTTTAAAAATGAACATTAAAAAAGGGAAAAACTCAATAACTACGATATTCTAATCAAATTAGACATTAAAACAAAAAATCAAATTTAAAATTCTGATATTTTACCCAAATTTTGCAATTAAATATGAAATTGACAATTCAATGAAGAAAAGAATCTTAAAAAAATACTTATCCACAAAAATAATTATAAAATTGCATTAAAATTGTAGTATTAATGAATGAACATCGAATTAATCTACAAATTATCATTAAAAATGAAGAAAAAAAAACATTTACATTCAAGAAGAAAAGATTTAAAAATATTTTTAATTCACAGATTATTTTTTTATTCATGATTCATATCCAACAAATGGTCTTTACCCCCTTTTGAATTCTCCAAAATACATTAATTCAAATCTCTAGGCCATTGGGTTATCCGAGGGGTCGATTTAAAAAATCGATAATTAAAATTAATTCTCGAAAAAAAAATTGGAGAAGAGTTTCGTAATCATTTACTTTGTATGCAAATAATCTTAATTTAATTTCGTGTATCACACGAACATAATCATTGACTACTTCAATCAAAACTCGAAGTATTTCGATAAAAATGTCTTTTGTAATTATAATTTTTGCTTTAAAGGGAAAAACAGAGTAATCGCCTTTTTTATTTAATTAAAATATGATTTTTTTTAATGAAAAAAAAAAAAAATTGAAAAAAATTCAGTAAAATTTAGGAAAATCTTTGAAATTAATGGAGATACGCCCTTTTAATCTTCAAATCAATATATAGATAATTTTAAGAGCTATAATCACTTCTTGGAACAAAAAGGGCGTATCTCCATTATTTTACGAGATATTTTTTATTTTTTTTAGTTAAAAAAGTGCGATTTTCGGTTTTTGAAAGACAAGATTTTTTTTATCGAAAAGGCGCGACTTTGGAAAAATCTGAAAAAATTTGACGAAGATGACAACATGCTGGAGCACTTTCATGAATTTTTTCAGATTTTTTGGGAAAGCCCTTCACCCCGAAAAAAATTATTTTTCCTCAATTTTTCAATAATTTTTGATATTCACAATTTTTTTGTCAGTTTTTTGAGAATATCTGGGAAAATAATGGAGATACGCCCTTTTTGCTCGAGTACTTTTTTGTAGATCTTTAAATTCTTTAAAAAATGACTTCAGGGGGAATTGGCGAGTCTTTATCTCGCTTATTTTCCGAGATATTCTCAGAAAACTGTTAAAAAAATCGAATTATCTCCTTTTTACTTCTTAATTTCTAATTAAATTTCTATTATTCAATTAAATTTTTTCTTTGCAAGAGAAAGTGAGAGAGAAAATGATCGACAGATCGATCCAATCGATTTTACCGGAGATAAAGACCTCAGGTGAAGAAACAGCCTCCAAGTATAACGAAAGGAGCATTGCAAAAAAAAAAAAATTACGGAAAAGTGAAAAAAACATTAGAAAAATGTGGGAAATAATGTGCCTCTGGATCTATGATTAGAGTCGATCAGAGGAGCCATTCATCGAGACTCGAATTATGCCTTCACTTAACCCCTGATCACGATCTATCCCCCCCCCTCCCCCTCTCAAAATCTTTTCTTTCCCAACTTTAAATGCTCCTTTAATTTTTTTTCAATTTTTTTCAAATCAAAAAAATTAATCGATCCAATTTTCAATATTTCATGATTTTTTTCTGAATGAACTACTTTGCGGAAAATTCTGAAAAAATTCATGAAAGTGCCTCGATATGTCTACATCATTGCCTAATTTTTTCAGATTTTTTCAGCGAGCCGCCCTTCTTTACGAAAAAAAATCCTGTCCACTTGACCCAAATCTCTATTTTTTAAAAAAATTTTTTTAAATCGAAAAAATTAATTCATCCAATTTCCAATATTTCGTGATTTTTTTCTGAATGAACTACTCTGCGAAAAATTCTGAAAAAATTCAGGAAGGTGCCTCGACATGTCTCCATCATTGCCTAATTTTTTCAGATTTTTCCATTGAGCCGCCCTTTTCTACAAAAAAAATTCCTGACCAAATGACCCAAATCTCTATTTAATTCGTTTTTTTCCTATTTTTTTTAATCGTTGTTGTTCTATTACGTCAATTTTCAACATTTGCTTTACGTCAATGACTTGCGTATTGCGTATTATTATTGCCCTTATCACAAACTCTCTCGAAACAAATTTTACCTGAACTTTTTGTACATTAATTTATTATTCAGAAAAAACATTCTTTGAAATGGGCTTCTTCTCCAAACCAAGAGACCTTGTGTGAATGGCACTTGCGTCAATAACCACTAGTATCTACTCCTTCAGACGTATTTCTCTCTGTTTGCGCATGTGTTTCCGTCTTTTTTTTATCAATATTTTTCTACGTCATAAAAAAATACGTATTTTTTATCATTTTTTTTTAGAATAAAATAGTACAATTTTCTTCTTCGGAGAGACCGGATTAAAAAAAAAACGGCGCATCTCCGGAAAAATCTGAAAAAATTCAGCAACGATGTATATATGTAGAAGCACTTTCAGGAATTTTTTCAGATTTTTTGAAAAAGCCTTTCACTCCAAAAAAAATCATTTCCTTCAATTTTTGAATAATTTTTTTTTATATTCATCGTTTTTCTGTCAGTTTTTCGGAAATATCTCGGAAACTAATGGAGATACGCCCTTTTTGCACGAATTCTTTTTTGTAGCCCCCAAAATTCTCCACAAAATCATTCTGAGGTAAAAAGGGCGTATCTCCATTATTTTCCGAGATATTCCATCGCGAATGATCCCAGAAAAATTTTGCTATTTTTTGAGAAATTGAAAAAAATGAAAAAAAATATTTAAAAAAATTGAATAAAAACTCGTGCAAGTGTTTTATTTGTTCAAATCATCTCAGTCTTCGTCTTGGACTCACGTGGGGGATTGTAGCCCAAGAAATGTGTCCAAGTGAAAGGAGAAAGGAAAACATGCGACCAAAAAATACATATCTCGAGAGAGAAAGAAGAAAAAAAGGCAAAAAAAAATGATAAATCCTTTTTTTTTCGTTTTACGATCGATTGAATGACGGTTATATTATTAGTGCTTGTGAATGCAGAGACAATGATATGAATCTACGAGTGGGCGGATATATATTCATCATCAAATGTCATTGATTCCTTTTTATTTTTTTTTTCGTGAGGAATAAATAAATAAATTAAATAAATTCTGAAGAGATAAAACCGGATACGTCTATTTTATTGACTTTTTCCGATAATATCTCGAAAACTAATGGAGATACGCCCTTTTTGCCATGAGAGTGGTTTTGTAGAGAATTTTGAGAGCTGCAAAAAAGGATTGAGGTGAAATCACTCTATCTCGTTTAGTTTCCGAGATATTTTTGAAAAAATGACAGAAAAAGAAATTAAATGGTTTCACCGATTTTTTGGAATTTTCATCAGTTTTTTTAAGATATTTCGGAAACTAAGGGAGATAGAACGATTTTACTCGAATTCTTGTTTGGAGAAAATTTCAAGAGCTAAAAAAACGAATTGATGCAAAATCGCTCTATCTCGCTTAGCTTCCGAGATATTTTCGAATGAATGGGAAAAAAATGACTTATTTCACTTTTTTAATGAAATTTTTATCATTTATTTGAGAATATCTTGGAAATTTAGCGAGATAGAACAATTGCACTCGAATTCTTCATGATTTTGCTTGAAAAAGAAGATTCTTGCAAAAAGGGCATGTCTCCATCAATTTCCGCGATATTCTCGAAAAAAAATGACAAAAAAAAACAACTTTTTCAGTTTTATTTCATCTGCAGATTTTTTTTCATCAATTTTTTTTTAATATCTCGGAAACTAAGCGAGATAGAGCAATTTTATTTCAACCCTTTTTTATAGAAAATGTCAAGAACTACAAAACATTTCCGAGGCAAAAAGGCCGTATCTCCATTAGTTTCTGAGATATTTTCAAAAAACTATGAAAAAAAACTTTTTATTAATAAAATTTAATTAAAAAATTTCCAAAAAAATTTATTTTCAATTCCAAAAAAATTGATTCAATTCAAATTTAAAAAAATTAAAAAAAAGAAGAAAATACGAACAAAAAAGAAAATAAAAAAAAAATTGAAAAGTGGAAAAAGGCAAAAATGAAAAAAAAGAAAAAGTGAAAAAAAAGAAAAAAATGAAAAAAAATTAAAAAATTAAAAAGAAGTGGAAAAAGGCCAAAATAAAAAAAAAGAAAAAAGTGAAAAAAACGGAAAAAAGTGAAAAAAAGTGGAGAAATATAAGCTCTGGAGGTGGATATAAAGTACACCCGGATGCCGATCCGTATAACTCCGTAATCATTGGAGTAGAGTTTCACCGTTAATGACGGTTGCCCGCAAGGAGTGATCCTAGATGCAGGCCAGACTATTCATCCTCACTGACAAGACGTTACATTGAAAAAGAACCGTAAGGCAAAATGGAAAGAGTGGAAAGAGTCTTTTGCCTGGTTATGAGCGGTTTACTCATGTGGCTGCTTGTTTTTTCTTCTTTTTTCCCCTCTTTTTTTCTTCTTTTACTTCGCCACAGTAACCCACATAAATCGTTCATTCCTTTACTTCCAGGCCAGTAAAAAATGAAATAAAGATTTTGTAATTAAGTAGAAATGGAAAGATAACTTGGATTAATTGCTTTCTCAATTTTTTTATTTTATATTTTTTTTTCTCGATTTTTTAGTAACAAAAAGTTCTCATTAATTTCATCACTCGAAGAATTAATTTCGTGGGAATTGAAAGAAATCATTAAATTCAATATTTATTTAATAATTGAATTTTTGAGGATAATTCAATTTTTTATCTCCAAAAATATTAATTTTTTTTTTACGTAATTTTTGAGAAATGATTAATTAAATTGAGAGAAAAGAGATAATATCTTGGAAACCAATGGAGATACGCCCTTTTTGCACGAATCCTTTTTTGTAGAGAATTTCGAGAGCTTTAAAAACGGATTAGGGTAAAAAGGGCGTATCTCCATTAATTACCGAGATATTGAAAAAAAATGTTGAAAAAACGAATTATCCTTTTTTTTCTTGTATTAAAATTTCAGAAAAAAATCTGAAAAAAATTAGGAACACGCTCTGGAATGTCTATATCATCGTCAAATTTTTTCAGATTTTTAGTACGAACCGCAGCTTCAAAAAAAAATATTTTCACACTGAAATTTTTTTTTTTTTAATGATTTTTAAAAAATATCTCAGAAACTAAGCGAGATAGGGCGATTTTGCTTCAATCCTTTTTTGTAACTCTTGAAATTCCCTACAAAACCATATTCATGCAAAAAGGGCGTATCTCCATTAGTTTCTGAGATATTCTCGAAAAAAGGCAAAAAAATCGGAAGTATCCAATTTGAAGAATTTTTCGAAAAGTTTCTTAAGCTTTTGTGAATTTCCCATAAGAACACATGTTAAACGATGGTTTTTAAAAAATTCATAACTTTCAAACCAGATATGAAAAAAATCCAAAATTTTGCATACAGTTTCTTTATGAATTGGAGAACCTTGGAAAAAAATTTCATTGAATTCGTACATTTTTAAATTTTAATAAAATACCGGTATAACATCCTTAATCGATCTTATAAAACGAGTGAAATTCAAATTTTTGTACAGACATAGTTTCCACTAGGTCTCTGTCGCGTGATCTCAACTTTGCCAACGCACTTTCTACCTTCCATTTTGCTCGAGAGTGTTGCATTCCAGCCACGATCTAAAGGAGCGACTGGACAAGGTCGCGATCGTCTAGAGACATGGGGGAGCTCGTCGTGTATTCACTTGATTGTAACATGCACCAAACGAGAGCCTATTGCTCACTAACGCCATAGAAAGTATTCATCATTTTTTTTTTTTTTTTTTTTAATTACAGAAAATTTCCAATCGAATGTTGTCTCAATTAAAACTGCACTTTTTCTTTTCGCAAGTGAACCAAAATTTTTTTTTTGAATAAATCCTTTTCTGGAAAATCTGAGAAAATTCAGGAACACGCTCTGACATCTCTACGACCCCTCCAAATTTTTTCAGATTTTTTAGAAAAGTCGCCGTTTCGCAAAAAATCTTTTTACCCCGAAATTTTCATTTTCAGAACGAACCGGATTTTTTTTTAATGAAGGACTTTAGAGAAAAATCTGAAAAAAATCAGGAACATGCTCTGACATGTCCCCATCCCCCCCAAATTTTTTCAGATTTTTTAAATAAACCGCCTTTTCATGAAAAAATCTTTTTACCAAAAAAATCTTAATTATTTGCAAAATAGATTAAATCTAGTTTTTCTATCAATAGTTTTTCGATAATATCTCGGAAACTAAGCGAGATAGGGTGATTTTGCTGGAATCCTTTTTTGTACCCCCGAAAATCCTCTACAAAACCACTTCAGAGCAAAAAAGGCCTATCTTCATTATTTCCTGAGATATTCACGAAAAACCGTACCTCATCCTGTGTTCCACCTCTTTTAATTTTATAAATTCTCGTTGCATCGAAATTATTTGATTGTCCTGTGTGATACTGTGTTGTGTATGCGTTCCTTTGCACGCTATGCAACGCACTCAGAATGAAAAATTCAAGAGTCAAGATTTTTCGTTACAGCCATTCTGAATAAGTACAATGACCCTCCCCTCCTCCTCCTCCCACCCCCTTATGCACAGTTGAGCAATTCGTGCAGAACAAGGTGAAGTGTCGGTGCGTCTTTCCTGAAAAATTCTGCAAAAAAATGAGAAAAAAAAGTGGCACTTAATTGGACAAGACGTCTTGGTCCCTCCGGTGTATTTTTTCTCCTTCTATCTTGCCCCCCTCCCCTCCCCCCCTCTACCAAATTCGCTGAGAATTCCGGAAACGATGCGCTTTCGCCCAGAGGGAAAGCCAACACTTCGTGCTGTAATTTTTAACGAGCTCCTCTTTTTTTTTTAAACAAGCAAGAATGCTAATAAATGTGGAATCGAGGAAATCAGAGGATTTGGCCTTTTTTCGGGTGGACTAGAGGAGGGGGGAGGGGGGAGGGGGGAGGGGAGGGGAGGGGGATGCACAGTGAAGAGGGGAGGAACATTGGATTTTTATTTAAAAAAAAAATGAGGTTTTTTTTAGATTTTCTTTAAAAAATAGAATTATTGTTTTTTTTCTTGTATTAAAATTTTGGGGAAAAATCTGAAAAAATTCTGGGAGATGCTTTGACATGTCTACGTCATTGTCAAATTTTTTAGGATTTTTAGTAAGAGTCGCGGTTTAAAGAAAATTATTTGAAATTCAATCATTTTGGGGAGTGATTGATAATAAATGTGGAATTGAAGAAAAATCAGAGGATTTGGCCTTTTTTTAGGTGGACTAAAGGAGGGGGGAGCGAGAGGGGAGGGGAGGGGGATGTACAATGAAGAGGGGAGGAACATTGGATTTTTATTTTTAAAAAAATGAGGTTTTTTTTAGATTTTCTTTAAAAAATAGAATTATTGTTTTTTTTTCTTGTATTAAAATTTTGGGGAAAAATCTGAAAAAAATCTGGAAGATGCTTTATAATGTATACGTCATTGTCAAATTTTTTAGGATTTTTAGTAAGAGCCGCGGTTTAAGGAAAATTATTTGAAATTCAATAATTTTGGGGAGTGATTGATAATAAATGTGGAATTGAAGAAATCGGAGGATTTGGCCTTTTTTTAGGTGGACTAAAGGAGGGGGGAGGGGAGGGATAGGTGGGGGGGGGGGGGGAGGTATACTGAGGATGGGAGGGAAATTCAATTTAATTTCCCAGATATTCTTCGGAAAATTCTGAAAAAAAGTAGATATTTCTTGTTTTACATTTTCTACCGAAATTTCATTCATAATTTTTCTGATAATTTTTAAAGTTAATTGACCATTTTTGTATTGTCAAAAATAAATAGACACAAAATAAAAATAAAACAGTGTCTTACGGGCCAATGCAAGATTTAGCGCTTTTTAGGTCAAGCAAAAGATTAAAATCTGGAAAATGTCTTGAAAAAAAGGGGGAAAAAAAACAAAAATTTACGATTCAATATGAAAATTATTGACTGTCTGATAACTTTGTAATAAATGATTGTTGTTGCTGCACAGGGAAAAGACGTGAATACACTAGTCAAATGTCATACTATTGGTCAAGTAATAAATGACAAATAATTAATATAATTCACCAATTCTCCTTCGAATTCGTTTTTAACACCAGAAAATACGTTTTTAATCATGAATATTAATTTTTGGGTGTTTTTTTTTCGTTCGTTTCTTACAATACACTCAATGACTAGTGCGACATATGATCAAACTACCTTAATTTTTTTTTCTTCCAATGTTTCGGAAATTTTTGATGAAACTTGATGAATAAAATACATCAAGTAACTTTTTCCTTATTCAGACAAAAATCGTCTTAGGGCAAAAAGGGCGTATCTCCCTTAGTTTCCAAGATTATTCTCAAAAAAAAAGGCAGAAAAAATCGACTTCTCAATGAGTTCAATTTTTCAATAAATTCCTCATTTTTTTGAAAATATCCCGGAAATTAATGGAGTTACGCCCTTTTTCAAATGAGCTCAGAAACACATTATTCATTGATAAATTGAACAAATCCTCCTTTTTTTCCTCAATTTTTAAGCCAAAAATTAAAAAAAAATTTACTATTTAGATTTGAAAATAAAAAATTGTGTTAAAAGAGATATTCTCTCTTTGATTCCAATTCAATGAAAAATTTGACCATTGAACAAATTTTTTTTTTTTTTAAATTCTCTTTATGGAAAGTAATAGATGAAAGCGCTTGATGAAGGATGAAGGATGAAAATAAAAGTGCTTCCGCGTTCAGGTTAGCGTGAAAAGACCGCATCTAAATCGCCAACTGGCGCATCGAGCTGAATCGAAATGCTACTTTCTCTACATCCAAGTCACTTTTAGCCACAGAGAATACTTCTTTTTTTCCTTCTTTTTTTTTTCTCCTCGAGTTTATGTTTCATATATATTCCAATTTTTTTCAATTAATCATTGTTATTCTCTCAATTTCTTCGTTTTTTCCTTCTTTTTAATTTCACTAGTGAAGAGGTGAAATCATTTTACAATTAAATATCTCAAAAAAACAATGGACATACGCCCTTTTCATTCTCACCTTTTTTTGCAGACAATTTAGAGGGCAATAACAGCAAATTCGAGAAAAAGAAGCGTATCTCCATTAATTTTGGAGATTTTTAAGAAAAAATGGAGAAAAAATCCATTTATCAAGATTTTTTTATTTTTTTTTGGAAAACTAATGGAGATACGCCCTTTTTGTCTTTTTTTTGCGTATAGAGCTTCATGAGATATGAAAAAAGATGAAAAAAAAGGACTTTTTTCCATTAATTTCCGAGATATTTCCAAAAAAAAATGGAAAAAAAATCAATTTTTCCAGATTTTCTTAAGTTTTTTTGGAAATATTCCAGAAACTGATGGAGATACGCCCTTTTTGCTCTCAGCCTTTTTTGTAGATCATCCAAAAGCTACAAAAAAAAGGACCAGAGCAAAAAAGGCGTATCTTCATTGATTTTTCAGATATTTCCAAAAAAAAAAAAACTGGAAAAAAAATCAATTTATTCTCTTTTTTGAAAATAGCTCAAAAATTAATGGAGATACGCCCTTTTTGCCCCCCCTTTTTTTTTGTAGTTCTTAAAATTTTCTACAAAATCATCTTCAGAGCAAAATCGCTTCATCTCGCTTAGTTTCCGAAATATTCCCAAAAAATTGATGGAATTTTTTTTTTACATTTTTAAAAAAAAAATTCTGATAAAAATATAAATAACGAAAAATTAATTAAAATTACATTTTTTAAAATTAATTTTCAATCTATTTCTTCGAGTTTTAATTCCAATTCATTAATTCTATATTCGTTCCACTTTTTAGAAGAGGCCACATTTTCATAATCTTCATTACATTATTAAACACATTACGAAACATTTAATTTTTTTTACCTTTTCTTCCAACTTTGTAGCTCCACAAATCCGTAAAAAATATTGGAAAAAATCCGCAGCCGGTAGGATTCGAACCTACGCTCCCAGAGGGAATCTGATTTCGAGTCAGACGCCTTAACCACTCGGCCACGACTGCTTCACCCGATTGTCAACTCTTCCAGATCTAGCGGTGGTTGAGGGATGAGTTTTACTGTAAAATGATGGATTTTCGGGGAAACTATTTTTCCGAAAGAGAAATCAAAGCATATAGCTATTAAATACAATTTATCAGTGATTTTACCTGATTTTCTTTAAATTATGAACGAAAAATGAAGTGAATTAATTTAATCTCAAGAGCAGCGCCACTCTCGGAATTTCCGGAACTATTATTTTCGAGTGATGACGTCACGAATTTCTCTCGAATTTCCTCTCGCAATAGGATTTTAGAGGGATCTCGGAAACTAAGCGAGATAGAGCGATTTTGGTAGAATCCTTTTTTGTAGAGAATTTCAAGAGCTACAAAAAAGGATTGATGAAAAATTGCTCTATCTCGCTTAGTTTCCGAGATATTCTTAAGAAAATGGCAGAAAAAGTAGATAATTTAAATCGTAGGCTTAGAGTTAAAAGGGCGTAAGTGCTATGCTTATACACAGCTTATATCAGTAACTCTTTTTCATGAAAAAATCAGATGAAATCGACTCATCTCGCTTAATTTCCAAGATATTCTCTAAAAAAATCCCCAAAAAAATGTGAAAAAATCAATTTTTTTCTCGTTTTCAACTCAAAAAAGGGAAATTTCAGGAAAAAAATGCGACTTTTCCTCGAATTTTTAGCAATAAAAATGAATATTTCTCTCAAAAATTGCGAAATAATTGTCCAAATCCTCCATAATCATGTAAATTATATTCACCAAGTAATAAAAATTGCAGTTTCTCATACAATCCAATTAGAAATTAATGCATAGTAATAATTTAAGAATCCGGATGTCGTTCATCTGGAGTTTAACATGACTTTTTAATCATTATATGGATCTTTCATATACTCAAGACTAACTTCATGTTCCACATTACGACTGCATGCCATTAAATTATCCCGAAACACCTCCATAATCCACTCAATTTGCATTGAATTTGCAATTTGTTGAGTGTTTATTCAAAATAGAGGAAAAAAGCGTCAAGTGCCTTTGGAGTATTTTTTTTTCTCTTTTTTTTTATGTCTTGCTCGTTTTTATATAAATTGTTACCTTAGAATTAAAGGGGCGTAAGTGCTATGCTTATACACAGGACTTACGCCTCTTTGATTCTAAGGCAATAAAATAATTTTAGTACTTTCGTGAAAACTCAATGAAATCTAGAAATTTTTAAATTTTTGGTAAATTTTAAATACTTTGAAATAAAACTGATTTTTTTTTTTTTTACTTTATTATATTGTATTTTAATTTTATATTTATTTATAAATAAGAATAAAAATAAATTTTCAAATTTATAATTAATATTTAGATGATTCTGACGATGAATTGAATTAGAAAACCCAAAAATCAGAAAAAAATTGAGAGTATTTAAATTAAAAAATAAATTTATTGTGGAAAATTTAATGATTTGCAAAAAGCATTATTAAAAAAAACGAATAAAAAAAAAAAATTACTGCAGGTGATTAAACTCTTTCAAAACCTCTCAATTCGCATAATTCACTCAATTCACATGAAAATTTGAGTGTTTATTCAAAATACTCATGTGCACTCTCATCTGCTCTGTTTCTTGTTCTTGTGTGTACCAGAAACGAGAGAAACAAACTCGAAAAAAGAGCAAAAACTTAAAATACATTCATTGAATTCGATAAAACGTGACAACTGGATCCGTTCTCGTCCATAAATTGAGCAAGTCTCACTCTCAGTGAGAAATAAAAAATAAAAAAAAAAGGGGGTGATTTCGAAATGGGGAAATATACCGTGAGAGAGCTCTTACAACGGGAGCCCCATATATAAACCCAATAAACACAATACACATATATATATCGAGAGAGGCGTTTGTCCATGACGCATTTTAGGTATTTTTTATTTCACATAAAAAATTCAATTACGACACCTGTTTATTTCAATTTTATAATAATAGTAGCAAAAGAGGTGAAAAACAGGATAAAATGATTTTTTTCCAAATATTTTTTTCAAATTTTCGTTAATTCATTTTTTTTATTTTTTTAAATTAATTTATTTTATTCTAATCCTGTTTTTTAGCTCTGGAAATAATCTGCAAAAAGGAGCCCACATACGCTCTTTTTAGCTTAGTCCTTTTTGCGAAGAATTTCGAGAGTTCAGAGACAGGATTGGGGTAAAAAGGGCGTATCTCCATTAATTTCCGGGATATTTTCAAAAAAATGAGGAATTTATTGAAAAATTGGACTCATTGAGAAGTCGATTTTTTCTGCCTTTTTTTTGAGAATAATCTTGGAAACTAAGGGAGATACGCCCTTTTTGCCCTAAGACGATTTTTGTCTGAATAAGGAAAAAGTTACTTGATGTATTTTATTCATCAAGTTTCATCAAAAATTTCCGAAACATTGGAAGAAAAAAAAATAAAGGTAGTTTGATCATATGTCGCACTAGTCATTGAGTGTATTGTAAGAAACGAACGAAAAAAAAAACACCCAAAAATTAATATTCATGATTAAAAACGTATTTTCTGGTGTTAAAAACGAATTTGAAGGAGAATTGGTGAATTATATTAATTATTTGTCATTTATTGCTTGACCAATAGTATGACATTTGACTAGTGTATTCACGTCTTTTCCCTGTGCAGCAACGACAATCATTAATTACAAAGTTATCAGACGGTCAATAATTTTCATATTGAATCGTAAATTTTTGTTTTTTTTTCTCCTTTTTTTCAAGACATTTTCCAGATTTTAATCTTTTGCCTGACTTAAAAGCGCGAAATCTTGCATAATCTTTAAATTCATCAAACTCCCTTAATTCCTCATTAAAAATCAAAAATGCCTCATAATCCAATCAATTTCTCCCTAAATTAGTTACACAAATCAATAATACATGCCCTCATTCCATTAATTCTCGAAGGACGAACTATACAAAAGTTTCATGCAAAGTAAAATAAGAAGAAAAAAACGAAACAACAAGCTTCCAACATGTGTCAAGATCGATGTATATATATCGATTTACTTTTTCGTACAAGCAAACCGGTTTTCCTGAATTTGCCAATGTTTCCTAAGCGGTGTGAAACTACCGTCACAACTGTAGACACAGCTGGAGAACCTATTGCACATAAAATACTATTGATGAAGAGTGATAGAGGGGAACAACCGTCTTGCGTCCCATCTGTGCGTATCCACGTGAGTCACTCGGTCAGTGTATTATGTAGGCGGTAGTAAACGACCTAGCGGAACTCCACCGAACCTGAGCGGAAGTGCACGAAGTTCCCCGAACATTCCGAAGAACTTTCGAAGAAATTTCGCTATTGAAGTGTTTCGAGAGGCAAGAAAAAAATGAAGGAGTTGAAAAAAAAATCTGAAAAAATTTGAGAAGATGCTCTGATATATCTATATTATTGTGGAATTTTTTCAGATTTTTTTGAGAAGCCCTTCAGCCTGAAAAAAATCATTTTTAACTTATTCGACCGGTCCGTTTTGCCCTCAATGACTCATTTTACTCAAAATCAGTCGATTAGCTTCTCTATATGTCACTTTCGCTTCTCTCAGGATTCTTCCACACCTGCGGAACGCAAAAGATAATTGCCCCGAATCCCTTGACTTTATCCTTTTACCAGTTTCTTTATACTCCATCTTGTCACATTTTTCTTCCTTCACATTTGGAATTCTCATTCTTCTCGATTTTGTGCTTTTCTCTGGGCAACTTCAATTCTACATCAGACTAGCCACGACACTTGACATTTCCCTGGCATTTCATATGGCTTTGACGCTGGCTCAAAGACTATTCACATTTATCTAGATATAATTTCCCTAGTGAATGAATAATGGAAATTTAAAAAAAATTCAATAAACTTTTTTTTTTTAATAATTTTCTAGAAACTTAAAAAATCATTAATAAAATTTAAAATTTACTTTTTAGACATTTTTTTGAAAATATCTCTGAAACTAATGGAGATACGCCCTTTTCACCTCAATCCTCTTTTGTAGCTCTTAAAATTGTCTACAAAAAAGCTTAGAACAAAAAGGGCGTATCTCCATTATTTTTCAAGATATTTTCAAAAAAATGACCGTAAAAAAATCCGATTTTTAAAAAAATAAATTAATTTTTGAAATTTTCTTTCAATTAAAATGGCAAAAATTCCACAGAAAAATGCGAAAAAATTCCATTACCCCATAAAGAAAAAATCTGCCGTCATAAATGCACCAGACCGTATCCGGATATTATCCCATTGTCTCCAAAGTGAGCGTGCAACTGAAATATATAATTTCTTATTATCCCGAATGGAAAAGATAAAAGAGAAAAAAATAAATCCTAGTAAAAAAAAAAAATGTGCAGATAAAAAATGTCAACCTGTCTAGCGTGAAATAATAATTTCTAACTCATTAGCATATTAAACAGGAGAGATCGTGTGTTATGTGAAAAGCGGAAAGAAAAAAATGAAAACATGAAAATTAATTTAAAGAAAAAAAAAACAGTGTTAAGGATATCCAAAATGAGTGATCGGCCAAAAAAAATTCCCATTTTTAATTTTTTAATTTTTTTTATTTCTGTAATTTTCATCGAAAAAATTTTAATTACTTTCTCAATGAAAAATTTGGATTTTTAAATTTTTCATTAGTTTGAAAATTAATTTTTTTTTTTAACAATTTTGATTACTATTGTAATTAAAAATTTGACTGATGAAATTTTATAATTCTTTTTCTTATTCGAAATTTTGATTCTTTCTTACTTATTAATTGATTGGAATAATTAATTTTATAATAAAATCAACGCTACTATGTTTAATCTTCCCAAATATAACCGTCTTTCAGACAAAAATTTTGAGTTGAGAGTTTTAACTAAATGTAACACAAATAAGAACTTATAATTTAATCCAATCTAAATGACGCTTATATGACACTTATAATTCAATTTAACTAATAAAAATGTTAATAAGTTTAATAAAGAAAATAATTATGAAATTCCATCAGTCAAATTTTAAATTACAATAGTAATCAAAATTGTTAAAAAAAAAAATTAATTTTCAAACTAATGAAAAATTTAAAAATCCAAATTTTTCATTAAGAAAGTGATTAAAATTTTTTCGATGAAAATTACAGAAATAAGAAAAATTAAAAAATTAAAAAAGCGAATTTTTTTTTGCCTGTTTGAATTTCCTTAAATTTAAAAAATCCAGAATAAATCATATTATTTAATAATTAATTAAAAATTAAAGATTTTGTTTATTCAACAATGATAATTGAACCGCGTGAGATTGCATCGAAATATCCAATTCACGCGAGGCAAAACTCAACCAATAATTTTTTTTTTCATTTTTTTTATTAAAATCGATTTCAAAACCGGTCAGATTGCTTGCGGGTGAGTATTGAGGATAAGTCTCTGGATATATAACTGTAACCAATGAAACGGCCCACAGACTTTTCTGTATACTATATATATAACGTTACATATAAACCTGTGCGCCCGCGAAATCTATTTCGTTCAGCCATTATGCGTTTGATATATTTATCACGCTGTTTAGCTCAACTAATCCGTGTATTATATATATATACATTTTCTCTGTACATAGAAACGATATAAACCTGTCGACGTATCGATATTACAGGTTTTAACGTTTAAATAACAGTTTGAAAATTGCATGTACTTATTTTGGATATATTAACTTGAATTAATTATTATTAAATATTAGAAAATTTAATTGCTTGTATTTTTCAATAAAATATTAATTTTTTATTTTATATCGGATATATAAAAAATTTTAAATATGATTTTTTGAATTTTTCGATCATTTCAAAAAATTTTCAACAGAAAAATTGAGATTGGAAATTTTTTTCGATAGTAAAAATGCAAAAATGCAAAAAAAAAAAAAAAAAAAAAAAGCTTCTATTTGTCTTTAATTATTTTTATTTTAATAAAAAAGGAAAATGCACAAATTTAAATCTCACGTGGAAGCTGTTTAAGAATTATATGCGATAGAAGTCGGGGTCACACACACACACACGCAGCTAATTCTGATCCTTTTCGATTGGCAATGGTGAATGTAAGCCTGACATGGTTGAAAAGACCAGAAGAAAAAAAAAGAGAGAGAGAGAGAGAGAACCGGAACACGAACGGCCTTGCCGAGGAGAGAACCCAGCACCGGTTCACCACGCCCTGCATCCACCCATTAAAATACAGCTTTTTTTTCTTTCCTTCACTCTTATCTCAAACGTTTTTTTTATCTTTTTTTTTATTTTTATACTCTTTTCACTGGTGTAATGACTTTTTTTTTTACTCCAGCATCGAGAGTCGTTAAAGATTTCATTTCAGCTTCTGGGAATATTGATGCTGGAGAATGGTAAAATAATTTTTTGGGATTATGGACGGTTGTAAATTCGTGGCTGGAGGTAATTTTTGAATTTTTTTGGGAATGAGCGAGAGTTTTTATGATAATTTGGGAATTAAAGAGAATATGTCATTTTTTTTGAGAATATCTTGGAAACTAATGGAGATATGCCCTTTTTGGAAAACTAAGAAATTCATTGGAAAGTACACAGAGAAAAATGTCTTCTTAATTTAAGAATGTGAAGTCACTTAATTTAAGAATGTGCAGGTCACTTAAATTAAGAAAGAAAAAGTCACTTGATTTAAGTGAGAAAACGCACTTGATTTAAGTGACTTTTACTTTCTTAAATTAAGAAAGAAAAAGTCACTTGATTTAAGTGAGAAAAGTCACTTGATTTAAGTGAGAAAAATCACTTAATTTCAGTGACTTTAACTTTCTCAGATTAAGAAAGAAAAAGTCACTTGATTTAAGTGAGAAAAGCCACTTAATTTAAGTGACTTTAACGTTCTCAAATTAAGAAAGAAAAAGTCACTTGATTTAAGCGAGAAAAGTCACTTAATTTAAGTGACTTTTACTTTCTTAAATTAAGAAAGGAAAAGTCACTTGATTTAAGTGAAAAAAGTCACTTAATTTAAGTGACTTTTACGTTCTCAAATTAAGAAAGAAAAAGTCACTTGATTTAAGTGAGAAAAATCACTTAATTTAAATGACTTTAACTTTCTCAAATTAAGAAAGAAAAAGTCACTTGATTTAAGTGAGAAAAGTCACTTAATTTAAGTGACTTTTACTTTCTCAAATTAAGAACGAAAAAGTCACTTGATTTAAGTGAGAAAAGTCACTTAACTTAAGTGACTTGCACATTCTTAAATTAAGTGACTGCACATTCTTAAATTAAGAAAACATTTTTCTCTGTGTAAGTCGATTTGTTTTGGCAGTAATTTCTTCAGAATATCCCGGAAATTAAACGAGATAGCGCAATTTCAATGAAAATCTCTTTTGTAGCTCTTGAAATCCTTTACAAAACAGGCTTGGAACTAAATCGCCCTATCTCACTTAGTTTCCAATATATTTTTTAAGAAATGAAAGAAAAATCGATTTATCCAGTTTCTTAGTCTTTTTTTTAGAATCTCAGAAATTAATGGAGATACGCCCTTTTTGCCCTAATCTTCCTCTGTAGATATTAGCATTTTCTTTTAAAAATGGCCAAAAATCGACTTATTCCATTTTACCTCTTCCACTAATTTTTTTCAATTTTTTCTCTTTCAATCGCATTTTTTAGAGTCTCAAACTAAAAAAGTATAGTAAAAAAGGACTTTGACTATAAAAATATTGTTATTAAATATTGTCATCAAAAATATGAATTTTCATTCTGAAAACGAATTTAATTAGCTTCAAGTATAACAATCAGATAGTAGACAAGAGTATGAACTGTTGTTTCTCGTTATGTGAAATTCTATTGTCATAGTTGTAATACAGAATTACTAATAGTACCTAAAAATAGGAAATTAATAAATTTTCACATTTTTAAAATTTTCCGAAGTTTTTTATAATTATTTTTCTGCCAAGGAACTCTTCAGAGAAATTTAAAATTAATGAAAAATTTACATAGATAGAATTTTCACTTGCTCAATTATTAGTAGTTCAAATAAAAATTCATGGATTCTGTTCTATTTCAGTCGAACAATCCTTCATAAAGTGTGGATTATGATACGGAAATTGCTAACAGAACTAAAATATTATAACGAGTATATTACACGTCTTGATTCAATGTAGTAATCTAAAATAGTAGCCCTAACATTATAATTCTGGGTGCAATAACTAATTTGAAATATTTCATTTTGATCTTGACGATTAAACAGATAGTCATGGCAGTACGAAAAAAAATCCCCTCAGTGTAGAAAAAATCATCTTTTTTTTGGAGAGATCTCTCGTTTTGATGATCATCTCTCTCTGCGTCTAATGGACAATTACTGAAGTTCTAATCATGGAATGGAGGAAAATTCAATGGAATTCGATCGATACAGTGGAGGACACGTTTTCTAGTACGAAAAAAAAATCCCTCCACTACTCAAATTCATCAATGCAAATAGCGAATTGAAAATTAAAGACATTGTAGTTCAAATAATCAACGACACAGGCCAAACGAGTGGCACTAATTATCCATTGCTCGTGTATGTGTTTTCTGACGCCACAAAGTCGAAACGTCAGTTCGACGATTATAGACCAACTTTAACAGGCCACAAGCCGATAATCACTGGGGCTTTTAATTACTATCCACTGAATTACCGGAAGGTTTCGTCCAACCGTGACCGATATTTTTTCTCCTCTTTTCTCTCTCTCTCTCTCACTTTTTATTTTTTTTTCTTTCCATTATTTTTAATTCCTCGTAATTTTCTACTATCAATCATAATCATCTGTTCCGCAATATCACTTATCGTATCATTTACATTTTTATTTTTTTTGCTGGATTAATTTTCACGGATTTATTTCCCATTTCCATTTTAAAAAAGGGAATTAACAAAAAAAAAATTAAAAAATTTTTTTTTTTCAATTTTTTTGCAAATTTCTTCTTTTTTCAGTTTTATTACCTCCGAAAATGACGACTGCAGCTTTAATAACTCAACTAAAGAATCAAAAAGGCGTAATTTTTTTTTCTCAATTGATTTTTTTCGTTTTCACATTTTTTTAGAATTTTTTTAAAAAACGTCTTTTTTTTGTTATTCTTTCTTTTGAAGAATATCTCGGAAAATAATGGAGATACGCCTTTTTATGATCCGAGGACTTTTGTAGAGAATTTCAAGAGCTACAAAAAAGATTTGGGGCAAAAAGGGCGTATCTCCATTAGTTTCCGAGATATTCCTTAAAGAAAAAATGAATAACAAAAAAATCTGAATTTTCCGGTTTTTTATCTCTTCACTACAGAATTGCATTTGGAATTTGAAAGAAAATGATGGTGTTCTCTCTATTGTGGCGAGAAACGCTGAGATACTCCGACATTATCCCACAATTTCAACTTCAGTGAAGTGAAATCAGCGATAAAGTGTTGAAGTTGTGAAATATTCAAGTACTTACGTTGTGATGTCACGTAATGATTAAGGTGTGAAGTGGAAAATACTGGATATTTCAGTGGGAAAATGGTTTTTCTCTAAATTCTAAGAGTTTCTCTTGCTTCTTTCGGTATTAAGTGAAAATTCAAGGAAAACGTTCAATTTAAGGAAATCAAATTTGTTGAAATTAATTTAAAAAATAAAAAAAAATTGTTGAAATAATGAAATAATTGAAGCATTGAAAAGGTAAAAAATGGGGATTAGGATAAAGCAGTTGGAAATGGATTTTTTTTGATGATTCCATTGAAAAGCTGAGAAAATTTCACGTAAAAAACAAGTAAAATTGATTTTTAGGAATTTTTTGAAAATCCGACAATTTTTACTGAAAATTGAAATTTTCCTAAATTTTTTTTTTTTTGTTGAGACTATCTGTGATTTTTGTGGACTGACCGCAGAAATTCGATGACCAGGAGAAAGGTGAGCTCATTTTCCATCAATTCGTGTGGTTTCGGATCAATTTTTACCGATTTACCGATCGAATTTCAGGAACAAACCTGATTTTCATGAAATTCATCATAATTCCCTCAAGAATCGTTAAAAATTGATTAAAAACCCCATGAATCAATGAGAAATTATCTCACATTTCCACTCCACATCGAGTTATTCCACTATGACCATCATAACGACAGATATCTTCAAAAAAACTTAAAATTTCAAAAAATCCAAAGTTTTAACGCTTTAATTTTCTCCCAAAAACCTCAAATTTGGGAAAAATCCCCAAAAATCAACTTTGACACATGTTTTTCACCTCAAATTTCCTCATCTTTTCAACAAAACTATCAAAAATTCCCCATCCCAAATATTTCCCCTAATTTTCATCATTTGAAACCTCAAATTCCCCCAAAAAATCCACTTTTTCCCCTTCAATCATCAATTTTCATCATTCGAAACCTTAAATTCCCCCAAAAAATCACTTTTTCTTCTTCAATCATCGATTTTCATCATTCAAAACCGCAAATTCCCCCAAAAATCCACTTTTTCTCCTTCAATCATCAATTTTCATCATTCGAAACCTCAAATTCCCCCAAAAATCGACGTTTTTCCCTCCAATCATCAATTTCTATCATTAAAAACCTTAAATTCCCCCAAAAAAATCCACTTTTTCCCCTTTAATCATCAATTTTCATCATTCGAAACCTCAAATTCCCCCAAAAATCGACGTTTTTCCCTCCAATCATCAATTTCTATCATTAAAAACCTTAAATTCCCCCAAAAAAATCCACTTTTTCCCCTTTAATCATCAATTTTCATCATTCGAAACCTCAAATTCCCCCAAAAATCGACGTTTTTCCCTCCAATCATCAATTTCTATCATTAAAAACCTTAAATTCCCCCAAAAATCCACTTTTTCCCTTTCAATCATCAATTTTCATCATTCAAAACCTTAAATTCCCCCAAAAATCCACTTCTTCCCCTTCAATCATCAATTTTCATCATTCAAAACCTCAAATTCCCCCAAAAATCCACGTTTTCCCCTCCAATCATCAATTTGTATCATTCAAAACCTTAAATTCCACCTAAAATCCACTTTTTCCCCTTCAATCATCAATTTTCCTTTTCTCTAAACCAAAAAAATATCAACTGCTTCATGTAATCCTATAAAATCCCCCATTTCAAGGTTTTCCCTCAATTCCAACTAATATTTATCATGCAGACCATCAAATTCCCCTAAAGTCGAATTTTTTATCCAATCCCCCCTTTTTTTTTCTAAATTAAATTTTTAGAAATTAATTCGTCTAAATTTTTTTTTTTCCTTTCTTAATTCGTCTAAATTAATCCTAAATTACCTCAACTACATCACCTTAGAAATAAAGGGGCGTAAGTCCTATCCTTATACACAGGACTTACGCCCCTTTATTTCTAAGGTGACGTCATAATTCATCAATATTCATTAATACCCCCAAATGATTAGAAATGATTAGAAAGTCCACATAATTATTAATTATGAATAATTCTAAGAAAATAAATTATCATAATTCTGACATCTGGCACATGGATGGATCATTGAAGCAGCAAAACAGTTACTCATCCTTCTTAAAATTTCTCTTGAAATGATGCTCACCTTCGATCACTCGATGTCCTCTAATTTCTTATCATAAACTCGAGAGACTTGTCAGACTTGAGATCTTCCTGTTAATTCTTAAAAATTTATGCAAATTCAAATTCATGGAAATTTACTTTCTCTTTGATTTTTGATCATTTTAATATCAAATCATTTTTTTTTTGCTTTTAATCAATATTTGCGGAAAATAATGGAGATACGCCCTTTTATCTCAATTATTGTCAATAAAACATTTTTAGAGCTAAAAGGGCGTATCTCCATTAGTTTCCGAAATATTAAAAAAAAAATGACAAAAAAATACGATTTTGCGATTTTTTTTTCTAATTTATGAAGATTTTTTTTTTTTTTTTCATAAATTCATCCATAAATTAAATTTTTTTTTTCTTGGAGATTATTTTATCTTTAATGATGATTCAATAATTCAAATAAATTATCTGGATGAATTTTGAAATTTCCAGAGCAACAAATTTAATGAAATACTTTTCAATAAAATCTCAACTCCAATAATAATTTGTAATTTAAATAAAAATTTTACTGCACATAGTTTTGAGTAATTTCCTTTGGACATTGTAGACTTTCCCATCAACAATAAATATTTTACAGCCCAAATTATATGTTATTATGTAAAGAAAAAGATAAAAAAAAGGGGAAAAAAAAAAAAACGTTCGCCACTCCTCGACGCAGAAAATAAAAGGAATTAAATATAATTCCAAAGTGCACGAAGAACACGAAAATTTTCTTTGAAAAAATAAAAATCCACTAATTCAAGTAAAATTCAAAAAAAATCTAAATTGTATCATTTTTTCAAAAAAAAAAAAAAAAAAAAAAAAAACAGAAAAAAAATTTCTAAAAAATCGAAAATGGAAAAATTTTAAAAAGTGAATTTTTAAAAAAATTTATAAAAATAACTTTTTTAAATTATGTTAATAAAAAAAATTGAACAAATCCATCAGAAGATCCACTGAGCGTATCCGCCAGGTGTACAATCCCCGTAAACGTCTCAACCCAGTGTCTTATCAGTGTACTCCTTTTACATTGTCCCGACATTGAAAGAGCGAGAAGGATAATTGACCGGTATGTCTACCCTTTCACCATGCTATGGATAAGCCAGTGAAGAAGTATCAACGGCCCTCTCTTTTATTTCGTATGAAGCAAGGTACTTTTATAGCGGTATACACAAGCCTCGTTCTCCTGGCTTCATTCGAGAGAGTTTGATGACCTTAACGATGCCACCAATTCGCAAGATCCAACGAGTTCGGATGGATTGCCTCTTTTACGATCCGATTATCATGATGGCATGCCATTTTCAAATGGCTCCAACAATTCTTGTTGTATCAAGAAACTAATGGAGATACGCCCTTTTCGACTGAATTTTATTTTGTCGTGAATTCAAAAATGTGACAGTGGAATTCGCCTCAACATAATATTTTCATTCATTATTCGAAATTTCGAAATTATGATTTAATTCAATTATTTATCCTTCTGCTTATAATTTTCGGTCATCCCAATCGAATTTTCCTTGAGATACTTGCTCTTAAATTCATAAAATTATAATAAATTGTTGACAAATCGTCAAGTGGCGCCGAACTTAATAAAATTATTTGAACCCCGACAATAAAAAAATAAAAAGCGTTTCGTCTCTGTTTATTACTTAACAAGTGCGGTAAAGTACTTTTCTGACGAGTGAGATTGCAAAACTAGTCGAAAGCGAGTTGTGTAATGACACGAGTCTGAAAAACTCTACCGCACGTGTAAAATACACTTTTTCAACACAGGTTGCTAGAAAAATGGGTTTCTAACCTCACTTCGCTCGGTTTAAAACGCATTTTTCCAGCATCCTTGAGTAATAAAATACTATATACACTATGGGTGGATAGAAGATGATTTCGACAAAATTTTCCGCCCAAGCGAAGCGAGGTTAACTTTTTTCTGTATGGCGTGCGGAAAGTATCCACTTTTCACGCGTTGTGCGTAAAAAAATTGTACCTCAGACGTGCGGTAAAGATTTTCAGACTCGTCTGATTACAAAATTCGCCTTCGGCTCGTTTTGCAACCTCACACTAGTCAGAAAAGTACTTTACCGCACTTGTTAGGTAATATACTATTTCTGCCCCAGGTGCGTAATGTCCTATTTTTTATGCACAACGTGTAGAAAGTGGCTACTTTTCGCATGGTGTGCGGAAAAGAGGCTTAGAGCAAAAATATGAAATTTTCATTCAGTTAATTTTATGGTAAGGTGGCCTTTTAGGTCTCTGCTGTATTTGAATGAATTAAATTACGAAGCTTCTAGATTTAATGTATCAACGTTTCGGCCTCTAGGCGAAGCCCTCTTCAGGATACACATTCTTTATTCTATGAAATGAACAAAATAAAAAGTAGATAAATAAAAAATACAATTAAATTCTTTTCATCGGTGTCATAGTAGACTTTTTCAACAATTTTCTTATTATAAATCTATTACCTTAATTAATATATTAATTGATAAAACTCCATGATGTAATGTTGGTTTTGAGATGTCTCAAACATAAGACCATAACCTCAAATCTTGTTATTGTTTGTAGTCAATAATTTTTTTTAATAAAACTTTGAATTGAGATCTCATTATGACAGTCATTATCATTAAAATATTGTAATTAACGGTTATAATCGTTAATGTAAATGTTAAAAAGTGATCAATTCATAATTATTTAAAATGACATAATGTAAAATTTGGCGATGTAACTGTATCATTCAGTTTTTAATGACATGATATGATACTGAGGAATGCTGAATAAAAATCTTGATGATATTCACCAACAGAGTAAATCTAACATTATCAGTGAAAGTCCCTAGAAAGTCACTAAAATCAGACTTGTACAAATTGAGTTACTAGAAAATAACGAGACACTAGATTGATATCGTAAGGATAATTCTCTATATAATTATAAACAGTATTTTAAGATGAATATGAAGGTTCTATTTCTTAATTAATAAATGGTCATATATTTTTGGAAATTTATCACAATCTTGATTAAAATTTCGTAATTTAATTCATTTAAATACAGCAGAGACCTAAAAGGCCACCTTACCATAAAATTAACTGAATTATCTAAGGTCGTATATCCAAAAATTGGAATTTTCATTCATTTTCGAGATAGTGAGAAGTGTAGAGAAGTGTCTTTTCTTACACTTGTGGAAAAAAATGTCTGCCTGTTCACTAGTGCAAAAAAAAACACAGGTTTGCCACTCGTAGAACGTAACATCATCGTCTCAAAATATGATTCGACACGTATGCTGCAAGGATTTCCAGCTAGTGTGACCCCGGCTTCACCTCAGATCGCCAACTTGACATTTGTGGAAAACCCATCGCACTTGTACCAAAATATATTATTTCTCAACTTGGGATATCTTATCGTGACACACTGTAATTACTGGAACTGAAGGAAAATACGACAATTTAACGAATAGCTCAATTCGAATCCATTAGAATGGCCATTATCAAATGGGTTTTTTCGGGATAGAAATTGTTAGATTGATCTTTGCTCTAGCATGAAAAAAATAAGCTATCTGCTTTGAGATAAGACATTTTTTCCGGGTAAGCTGTTCAAATAAATTAGGGAAGAGCACACTTCTTTCCACAGTCGAATCCGTGAACGGGAATCATTCAACGTGAGACGAAATCCTTGCAAGCATGCTGCTTTTACGATTCATTATATTCTTCTTCTTCTTCTTCGTCAGTATGGCGAGCGCAGTCAAACAAGGTAAGTGGACCTATCATTTTTATTTTTTTTCCAATTCAGAGATTGCCATGCTTATTTCATGAATCTTTCTATTAACGAGATGGAAAAGCACCATAATTATTCCATAATTCCGAAATTTTAATTTCAGGTGATCGATGCCCACCAAATGATTGTCGTAAATTGAAATGTCCAGAAGACATGGTTCCAATGTGTGGACTCAATATATGCCGTTGTGGATGGGATGGGCCGTTGTGGAGGGAATAACCTCATAATGATAATAATTCGTGTCTCGAGAATTCAATAATTCAAATAATAAATATATATTGATTCATCTGAATCCTTTTTTCATTAACAATTTATTTTATTCGACTCTAGAGTGGTCCTCTACGTGAAATTCACTGGGCATTGCTGTTTTTGCTTCCGAATCGAAGCTATGTAATCATAATTTCAAAACTCAATTGTTTATTTTTGGGATGAGCTTAACCCTTTGAGGCCTATTTTGGTTTTCCCACTCCACGCCCGGCCATTCATGACATGGAGCCGCACTACGGACTATCACGGATTCAGCCTCGGAGGATCAAAAGGTCTTTACTATGCGTCATTTGTACTATAAGTTTTAGAATTCTTGAAGGAATAATTTCAGGAAACTATTCACAATATCCATTTTTTTTGCAAATTTCAATTTTTTTTCTATGTTTTCCTGAGAAGGGCAATATATCTGAATCAATCATCTTGAAGTAGAATTATTCGAATTTGCATCTGAACAATTGGTCACAATATTTTCAGTGAAATCTTCCATGTTCAGAATGCCCTGGCCAGTCAATTATTTTTAATTAATATTGCCATTTTCTCTTCATTATCAAGACTCAATTCTGAAGAATCCGGTAATTGGTAAATCATTGCTTTATTCAATTGCTCAGAATTCATTTTAATTTCTTTCTAAAATATCGACTGTTTTACTCAAACCGAACAATTTTGAAAAAGCCGCTTTTGAAGGCGCTCAGATTAAGTCAGTTCTCTAAACTACACTAGTGTGGTGCAGTAAATTGAAAATGCAATATGTTATTTTGAATTTATGATAGCATTGTAATCATGACATTTTTAGATTTCGAGATTTCAATGAAATATGACTCAGGATGGTCCAAAACGTCGACGAATGATGATTTTGAAAAATTTTGTTTTCATCATTTGAAAACATTCAAAAACATCATATTCAACAAAACAACATGAATTGAAGTGATCAATATGAACAAGATCAGTGATGGTAGATTTAAAATTAGAAAATCCATTCGGAAGCTTTCTGCCAATTGCATTGGCAGAATATTGAATGTAAGATGTTCAAATTACGCACAAGGAGTGGGGCTCCTGCTTGTTTTCTTTTTAGTTTCAAATGGAAGCTATGTAATCATCAGAATTTTTAATTGTAATGTTTTCAATAGAAGATACTTAAAATGGTCAAAAAAAAGAGAAAATAACATTTTTAGCGCATTTTTGTGTGCGTATGTGTATGCGTGAGCGTGTGCGTGTGTCTGTATGTGCATAAAAGTCTCAATTACAGCAAAACGGTTTTATAGGAAAATTTCATATTTTGTGGAAAACTTCCTCTCGACGAAGTCTATTTTTTAAGCTTTATTTGAAGAGAATCCGATCGTTACTTTTTGAGATATGTCCATTTTTCGAAAATCAGTTTTTAATGGAATTTCTGGAAACTATTGAACTGATGTTATTTATACTCATATATTATCTCGAGAGCTGTTTCAGTTAGATGTCTGCCAATTTTGAGCTTATTTGCATGATTAGTTCTCGAGTTATTGGCGTTTTAATGAATTTCTTCAAAATTTGATATTTTCATGATGGTTTGAAAAAAGCTGTATCACTACCATTCGGGAGCATATTGCTGAAGTATTAGTAGAAGAAGCTATATCAGTTGGAAAGCAATACTATTATCCACTTGTTTTCATAATCATTTGGCTAAGCGTAAAATTCTGAAAAAAATAAAAATTATTCATTAAAATGTTCAACAAACTATCATATTTTTTAAGTACTCTTCCCGATTCACTTCTTCTCTACTAAACTGATTTATTAATTTTCTCCAACAATTCCTTGATTTCTTAATTCAAGATAGTGCAGTCACTCAATTTAAGAACGTGTAAGTCACTTAAATTAAAAAAAAGACAGTCACTTAATTCAAGATAGAAAAGTCACTTAATTTAAGTGATTTTTACTTTCATAAATTAAGGAAGAAAAAGTTACTGATTTAAGTGAGAAAAGTCACTTGATTTAAGTGACTTTTACTTTCTTAAATTAAGAAAGAAAGAGTCACTTAAATCAAGTGACTTTTCTCACTTAAATCAAGTGACTTTTCTCGTTTAAATCAAGTGAATTTTTCTTTCTCAATTCAAGAAAGTGAAATTCACTTAAAGTAAGTGACTTTTCTATCTTAAATTAAGCGACTTTTTCTTTCTTAATTTAAGTGACCTGCACGTTCTTAAATTAAGAAATTCTTTTCCTCTGTGTAAAAGACGTTGACCTTTTATTTTAAAAAGCTAATGGCACGATAAACTCGTTTGTTAAATTATCATTCATTTCAATTCCATAAAATATTCATTAATAATAATTATTAATAAAAGATTTCGTTTTACTTCAACATATTCACATGAAGATTCTCAATGACATTTGTCAAACAAGGAATAATCATTATCTGGAAGACCCTGTACCCACAATTAGCTTTTCTCTTATTTCCAAAAAAAAAAACAGAAATGATTGTAGATTCTCTGTCTTTGTCATTCAATACTGATAAAAAATTATCAAGGATAAATTGAATGCTCTCAATGTCATCGTGTGATTAAATCAACTTGAAGTGAGAATTTTGGGAAAATATTTGAATGAGTCCAATATTTGGTCGAAGGATTCCATCAGAAAATCCTCGATTCAATTCATAATGATTACTTCATAAAAATTAAATTCCAATTCCCAAAAAAAATTTTGTAATAATTAATTTTTGGTGATGAAGAGGTAAAACAGGACAACTTCATTGCGGAAACTAAGCGAGATACAACGAAATGAGGATGAAAAGGGCGTATCTCCATTAGTTACCGCAGTTTAATTTGAGAAAATTTCGAAGAAAAAGTCGAAAATTATTTTTAAAAATTTGAAAATTATCGGAAAATTTTTAATTTTTTAAAATAATTTAGAAAATTCTGGAAAATTTTCAATTTTTTAAAAATAATTTAGAAAATTCTGGAAAATTTTCAATTATTTAAAATAATTTAGAAAATTCGGGAAAATTTAAAATTTTTCAAAATAATCTAGAAAATTCTGGAAAATTTTCAATTTTTTAAAATAATTTAGAAAATTCTGGAAAATTTTCAATTTTTTGAAATAATTTAGAAAATTCTGGAAAATTTTCAATTTTTTAAAATAATTTAGAAAATTCTGGAAAATTTTCAATTTTTCAAAATAATTTAGAAAATTCTGGAAAATTTTCAATTTTTCAAAATAATTTAGAAAATTCTGGAAAATTTTCAAATTTTTTAAAAGAATTTAGAAAATTCTGGATAATTTAAAATTTTTTAAAATACTTTAGAAAATCCTGGAAAATTTTCAATTTTTAAAAGAATTTAGAAAATTCTGGAAAATTTTCAATTTTTTGAAATAATTTAGAAAATTCTGGAAAATTTTCAATTTTTTAAAATAATTTAGAAAATTCTGGAAAATTTTCAATTTTTCAAAATAATTTAGAAAATTCTGGAAAATTTTCAATTTTTCAAAATAATTTAGAAAATTCTGGAAAATTTTCAATTTTTCAAAATAATTTAGAAAATTTTGGAAAATTATAAATGGAAATGTGAGTGGATGAAAGAATCGACTTATCTCCTTTTTTTTCTATTATTTTTCCTCAAATATCTCGAAAACTAAACTTTTGCCCTAATCCTCGCTTCCAACTCTCAAAATTTTCTGCAAAAAAAAGTAATTAGGGGAAAATCGCTCTATCTCGCTTAATTTCCGAGTTGTTCCCCCAAAAACAAATATCATAAAAATACTCATCCTGTTATACCCAATTAATGCCCAATAATTCATAATGAAAACCTTCAAATTATCACCTCTGAAAACCAAATAAACAATATTTTTAAACACTCATCATGTAATATTACCATAATTACTCCATGTACACATGCAATAAGATAAAAGATTCGTCATTGGGATGTCAATTGCATGGTAAACAGCCACATCTTCTCAATAATCAAGAAACGTGAGAGAGAAAGAGAGAAAGAGAGAGAGAAAGAAAAAAAAGAGGCAACAAGTGTAAGTAATAGGCACGCGCAAAACTCTAACAGAGGAAATGAGTAGGAAGAGGAAAAAGGGGCCTTGACCGCTTAGATCCGTTCCAAGATTAAAAAAAAGATGAAATTATGAAAAATCGCTTTAAAAATTAAGAAATTTTTTTTTTTTTCAAAATTTTTTGTTAAATTATTAATTATTATTTTTTGAGAATATCTTGGAAACTAATGGAGATACGCCCTTTTGTAACATTTTACCGATATTAAAACGATGTCCACGATAGTAAATTGTTATTAAATAATATTATAAATATCCAATATTGTTCCGAATTTGAATTACGCGGTTCCAGCATCTAGGACTGGCATTGGAGGATCCTCGGATTTTAAATACCAATTTTCCCGCCATTCATGTTTTCATGTAATTAATTGGATTAATCGTTGCTATTTGTCCGGTAACAGGCGTTTTTTTATGATTTGAAAAATTAATAGACATTCTGACGAACGAGAATATATATAGTTATACAAGGAAATAATAGATCTGTTACCATGAATTGTTGCAGTGAAACTGAAACTGAATCTCGCTTATGGAGTTCTAATGTTAATTTAATTTTTTTCAAAAATTATTTTTGGCTCAATTTGTCCCGGTAACATGGTGTAAAGTGAATTTTAAAAAAATCTCCTCATGCTACTCTATCGAAAGTGTCCAAAATTGAAAAGAAAAAATAGATTATCGGAACTACTTGGATGATATAATTTTTAAAAATCCTTAAAAAATCAAATTTTTCTATTTTTTCATGTTTTTACTACAAAATACCCATTCTTGTTAGATAATCTGACGCAAAAATCTGACACTAGAGGAAATTAATAGGAAAAAGGAAGAGGAAAAAAGGGGCCTTGACCGCTTAGATGCGTGACCATCGTCGTGACTGGACAGCAGTGCACAAGCACTGATTCAGACCGTCAGGAATGTCTACCAACTTCTCCAGTTCGTCCCTCTTTTGTACCGTTCGTTTGCACGGTCAAGCGTGTGTCTATAAACACCCCGAAGTTTTTGATCCACTGCTCGTTAAATATTCCATGAATAATTCACTTCCCAAAATTTAAAAATCAACGATTTTTTTTTTTTTTTCATCATTTAAGAGATTTTCTTGTGAAAGTGGAATTTTTTGGCGATCTTTTTTGATGAATATCTTGGAAACTAAGCGAGATAGAGCGATTTTATTTTGATTCTTTTTTGTAGAAAATTTCAAGAGTTACAAAAAAGAATTTTGGGTAAAAAGGGCGTATCTCCATTAATTTGTTCGTTTTTTATTCTTTTTTCTTTTAAAAAAAATCTTGGAAATTAATGGAGATACGCCTTTTTTTAATTAATCATTTTTTTTGTAGAGAATTTCAAGAGTTCCTGGTTAAAAAACCGAATTAGGTAAAAATTGCACTATATCGCATAGTTTCCGAGACATTTTCAAAAAAATTACAAAAAAAAAGAAATTCATTTTTCCATTTCTACTGAAATTTTCATCAGTTTTTCTCAAATATCTCGGAAACTAATGGAGATACGTCCTTTTTACCCGAATCCTTTTTTCTAGCTCTTGACATTGTCTACAAAAAAGTGTCCCTACAAAATTGCCCCATCTCGCTTAATTTCCGAGATATTCTTTAAAAAACGAGAAACATTCCATTTTCCCTTTTCACAACGAAAAATTTCGAAATTTCCAAATTTTATTTTTTTTTAGATTTTCGTAATTCAAGAGAGACTTTCTTGTAATTAATTGAAATATTGAATTCACTCGTTTCTCCACTACTGTATACATAAATGTCTTTCAGCAGAATTAATTTTATTGCCCGATCATATTACACAGAAAGTAATAAAATCGCAATCAATCAAATTTTGAAAAAAAAAAAAAAGAATCAATTTAGTTATTCGAATAGCTTCAGGCGATTCCATTGAATTGATTCTACTGATAAAATCAGGTGATCTCAGGGAATTTGTCAGACTATCTTGATACACGATAATTTTTCGTTGGAATAAAATTGAATAATATGAATCCATGAATACGAAGATAATATAAAATTTTTATTTCATTAATTCAGTAAAAAAAAAGTGGCAAAATATGATAATCTCATTTTTTTCCTTCCTTTGAAAATATCTTGGAAACTAAGCGAGATAGAGCGATTTTACTTGAATCCTCTTTTGAAGCTTTTGAAATTTTCCCTAAAAATGGATCCAACCAAAAACAGCGTATCTCCATTAGTTTCCGAGATAATCTTTAAAAAAACTAAAATTTTTACATTTTTACGTTTTTTTTTTTTTTTACTGAATGCCTAATTTTCATTAGATAATACGTAAATTATCAGGCACACTAAGTGAATAATATTTGCTCTAGATTTGTTGAGTCAACAAATAAAAAGCCTCGACACTTCCGGTTGTTCCATGAATGTAGAGTAGAAGAGATAAAACTTGAAATTACACTATTTTTATTTCAGTGGTTTCAGAGGTTTTTGTGTTTTTTTTTTCAATTTTTTTTTCCTTCTTTTTTTTTTGAGGTAATTCCAAGGACTCTGAGGATAACGAGTACTTTCACTCTGTCATAATTAGGATGCATAAAATAAGAAAATAAAAATTGTTCACCCAGACACCTGTGGGCATCACTTGGATGACTCTCACATGGGAATTAAACTTTCTAGTTTTATGATGACATGCAGACGAGATGTCTCTCAGAAAATTCAGGATTTTTATTCAAAAGGATGATTGGGAGGTAGAATCAGAAGAAAAAAAAATTAAATTTTTGTATAAAATCGTTAATAGCAATTTATACAAGATGAAATTCTCAAATCTGATTCAGTGAATCTGTAAAAAATGTAATGAGGAAGAAAATAAGCCCTAGAAATAAAAAAATAATTGAAAATTGAAAAATTTTCATTTTTTTTACATTTCTTCAAATTTTTCAAAATTCATAGAAATGTAAAAAATAATGATATTTTTCTCAAGTTTCCCTGATCAGCAGCATATACGTTCAATAGGGAACTTGAATATTTAATTTTTTATTTTTTTTTCCACTGCCATTGATTTATTAGGATTAGTTGAGTATATAAAAAATAATAATAATAATTGAAAATGTTTGTTCATGTTTTTTTTCACTTTGAAAATGAATAAATTCCAAACAGCCAGAAAGCGGAAGTGACGTCGATATACCATATAGTTTCGGAAAGTATCATTAGCTGGCGCTCCAGCTCCAATGTGATTGGTCAACGCTTATACTCTGTATGATGCAGAGGTTATGTATTGGATATAAAGAATCATTAGAATTTTGCTTATGAAGTTTTATTATTCACATAATGTCTGAAGTAGACGAAAGCATCTTTGCAAAACATCTTTAAAGTTGATTTGGGGATGCGTATGGATTGTTTAGCACTGATATTCGAGTTCTCTCAACTCACGCTAGACAGCGCTGCCGAATTATTTGGTATTTTGACGTCACTTCCGATTCATCGCCGTTCAAAAATGCAATTTTTAATAATTCATAGTTAATTAATCAAGTAATTAAAAAAAACAAAACATGATTTTCTCATTTCAAAAACTGTCCCCGGTAAGAAAAAAAAATATGCAAGTTCCCTATTCGGCACAAAATCCATCGCGCCCGAGCTCTTAGAATTTTGCTACTGCCAAACTTCACGCACGTGTTGCTGAGGAACAAAACTTTCGGGGAAATACCCGATAATTTTCAAGCACTTCGGAATATCATAAGTGATGATATCATTCTAATAAAATGAAGCGATGAAATCTAAAAATCAATCAGTAAAATCAGGCAGATTCATTGAACTGATTCTTCGAGGAAATCAGAAGATTTATCACACTATCTTCATACACGATAATTTATGTTAGAAACAAATCTAAAAATAGGAATTCATAAATATTGAGATTAGTGATGTGAAATGACGATCATTTTGATAAATTGTCATGTGACGGACTTATGACTGTCATATGACAGTCATGTGACGTCAAGCCTTATTCGGGTCAGAATTTCTGTCATGATCATCGAATGGGCCACATATCATCTTATTAGATGTAAAATGATCGTCATACTTTTGTTTTCGGCACAATTTTGTCACGATCCGCAATTGTCATTGATAATCCGATACGAAATATTGTTTAATAAATTAGGGGAACATGTGAACTTTATCATCAACATATTTTTTCATCAGCTTGTGTGAATATTACATCAACTTTTAGTAAAGCTTTCTGTTAGAGAACTTAGCAAAATTCCCATCATCAAATTTATGACGCAGATGGTGCATCATTTACTTAGATGTAAGCTGACCATCAGTTGATAATTCGGTCAGAATTTGGTGATATGACAGAAACGGTCAGAATTCAGCTCCGTCATGTGACGGTCACTAACGTGTCATATGATCCGTCACTGAAATGTCAGATTTTTCGGTCACACAACACTATTTTGATGTCAGTATAGCTTCCATTCGGAAACAAAAAGAGCTAAAATATGATAATTCTACTGTTTTCGCTCTTTTTCTAAAAATATCTCGGAAACTAATGGAGATACGCCCTTTTCGTTCTAATCCATTCTTTTAACACTTAAAATTCACCAAAAAAAATAGGGCAAAAAGGGCGCATCTCCACTAGTTTTCGAGTACTCCGTCACTTCTAATTTTCCGCAAACTTTGCTTCGATTCTTTGATGACTGAAGAGATAGCAAAAGCTTCTGTTTAGTGTTTTGGTAGTAGTGCTTTATCAATGATGGACTTTATTGACTCTTTGACTCTGTTTTTTTTTATCTTAACTTGTTTCTATGAGAAATTGTATTTTTATTCTATTTATTTATTCAATTGATAAGAGGAGTGATAACAATGTTGCTTATTTATACTATATCGATAATTGTAAAAATTATATTTTTGAAGAGTCTTCGATGGGTTTTTAAACTCTATATGAGGCATTCCAAGCTAATTGAACTTTTTTCTTTCGATTTTGCTGATTTTTGTATATGTTGTTGGAATGGATTAGGAAAGTCATTTCCGATGGGAACAAAACAATAATTTATTTTTTTTTGCAAGAATTATGACCATTTAAAATTTTGAAAAATCTGTGAAAATTCCTATTTCACTCCAACTTTGAATGCTTCTATTTCGTTAAATATCAGTTTTACGAAGAAAATGCAAGAGTACTTTTTTATTGCGGAAGAGCCTATAATTGCAACAAAATTTATTTCAATTTTTTAAATTCCATATTTCTATTTGTTATGAACAAAATAAATGGAAAAATGGCTGTCAATCGTTGTTCTCACCACTTTAAAAATCTGAAAAAAATATATGATATAGATTGAACTGTTTTTGATTTTTCTCTAAATTTTTATTATACTATCTGTAACGGTTCGAGAAATATCGCTTTTTAATCTCTTTCCTCCTTCCACGGCTCTTCCTCTATTAGTATATATATATATACTATATATACTAATAAAGAAAGATAGAAATATTTGACAAAAAAAGCAATAAAAAAGGAAATTATCTAAAAAAAAGTAATGATCAAATCATTTGAACTGAAAATTCGAAACGTTTCGATATCTCCCGAGACGCACCTGTGCGTTATCCCTAATCGCATTAGCCAGAGGAAAAACGAGCTAGTGTAACACAAGACTGAAACACTTGATCTGAAACACTGCACTACATCCACTTGTTTTATCTCATTTTCATGAGTACCGTTATGAAAGTATCGGAAATTATTAATTAATTTTCACAATTCTTTTTTTTTTTTTTTTTAATCAATAACATGATATTGCAATTTATTCATTTTTAGAGATTTATGGGGTTTTCAGTGATAACGCGGGAATTTAACTTTTCAAATGTATTTAACCAATGTCAATGAACTCTCAAACTTTCCCTTTCCTCGCTTCGCAGCGCTCATGTATCAGTCGAGGATCTAATAATTCTTTCTTTTCCTTTCCTTAATTCTATTCGTTCTTTATTTCTCATTTTTTTTTACACTAGATCTAAATTCGAGACGATGACAAGTATTTACCTTTTTTATTCAACATTTTTCTGCAGAAATGTTTTTTTTTAACACTAATAATTTATTGATTTATTGAAAAAGAATTTTTTTTTCTCCAAATTCAATTTTTGTTATTTTTTTTCTCTCTGAAATTTTGATTATTGATAATCGCTAAACATTATGAAATTATTTAACTTTTCGATTTTTTTTGAAATTCATTTTTTATAAATTTTTTTTCTCATTTTCATAAAATAATTTTTTTGCAAAATTTTGAAGAGAGTGGGGCAAGATGGGATGAATTCTAGGCTTGTATCCCGTTTTGCCCCTTTTCTTCAAATTAGGAGGATTAGAAAATTGTAATTCTCAAAAAAATTCGAAAAAATCGCTTTAAAAAATTCAAAAAATTCATTTTTTCGTGATAATTTTTTTTTAATTATTACTTATTTTTTGCTGAAAATATCTCCGAGAGTGAGTCAGATAGAGCGATTTTGCTTTAATCATCTGCTGAAGCCCTTCGAATTCTCTACAATAAAAGATTCTTCCGAAATCGCTCTATCTCGCTTAATTTCCGAGATAATGTAAAAAAAAATCGTTAAAATCAAATTTTTCATTTTTACGTTTTTTTACTACTGAATGTCCATTTTCGTTAGATAAACGTATATTATCAGGCACGAAGTGAATAATATTTGTTCTAGATTTGAATAATCAACGAATAAAAAGCAATGACGTTGTTTCAAAAATGTAGACTATTTCAGAAGATATTTCCGGAAAAATTGAATTTTTTTTCTCTTCTTATTAATTTAAAAATCTATTTTAATTTTTTTTTTAATCTCAAGTAATTAATCAAATTTTTATTAATTCTTGTCTTTTGATGAAAAATCACATTATTATGAAGATTTAATTTTAAAAAAATTCAACGAAAAATTCAAATATTTATTAAAATTTTCTCCAAAAAAAATTCAAAAAAAAGAAAAAAAAATTAAATTGAAAATCATAAAAAAAAAAATAATAACAAAAATAAACTCAATTTTTTTAATTCATCAGCTTTCTCTTCTTCCTCTCAGTTTTTACAGTCCAGACGTATCATAGACTGACGGAATCAGACTCTTCCCTATCTCAAGTAGTAAATCAAATTTTTATCGTTTTCTGTTTTTTTTTCTAATAGAAAATGACGGAAATGATTCTGAAGATTTAATTATAAGAAAATTTAACTAAAAATTCAAATACTTCTTAAATTTTTCCTCCAAAAGAATGGAATAAGGAAAATTAAGTGAAAAAAAGTGGAAAATTATGAAATAATAATAATAATGATAATAATAATAATAATAATAATAATAATAATAATAATAATAATAAACAAGCAGGCGTTTGTCGCTGCGTTATTCGCTATTTCTCCTATGTTATCCTTTAAATGGCTATTTTTTTCTTTCTTTCGATTTTTGCTAACAAATTAGCAGAATGCTTCCGAATGGTTCTCTCTGAATTTTCTCTATTATCTCTTATTCTTTTCATATTATAATGAATTAAAATATAGGATCAAATGATTGGGATTTATTGAATTGAATTATTTTCAAATTATACTAAATTTTACATAAAAAATCGCTTTTTCACTTTTAATGTTCCCTTTTGGATACCGTTTCTGATTGTCCTACGAAGGTGAGTAGAGGCTTATTTGATAGAGAAAAATGTGTTCTTTCAGAAAACCAAATAAAAAATATGGGTGTTCATTCAAAAAAATCGAAAAAAATTGCTTTTGGATTTTTTTTTGGAAATATTGAGAAGAAAAATACATTTTTCAATGTAATAAGCGGAGAACTTTATCTAAAAATTCCGAAAATTGACGGTTTGTTCAGCTCATGAAGACGAATCTTTTGAGGTTCGTCCCGATGAAATCGGATGAGTAGTTTGGAAGATACAGCCTATTTTCGGAAAAACTTCAATTCAAAATATCTCGAGAACCAATCAGCTGATATGTCTCAGATCCAATCCCAACCATCTTTATCAGAAATTACATAGGGGAGAGTGGGGCAAAATGGACACTAATGAAATGGTTAGAGATGGATTTTTTTTGATGATTCTATTGAAAAGATGAGGAAATTTTAGCTGGAAAATAGGTGTCAGATGTATTTTTTACGAATTTTTTGAAAATTCGATATTTTTCGGCGTTTTTGAGGGGTAAAGCCTTTTCTTTATTGAAAATTTTCAGTTTTTTGCAAATATCTCTGGTTCTATTGGTCGCAGCAATTCGGGGCTGGTCTCAAATGAAAGGTGAGCTCATATTCCATCGATTTATGAGGTTTTGAATTCAAAAATATTAATTTTTAGGATAGTTATAGGCCAAAAATGGTTTCACAAAACTGTTTCACAAAAATGTCCATAAATATCTTGAAAATCGATATTTTCAAATTGAAAACCCTATGAATCGATGGCAAATGATCTCACCTTCCACCTCCCGTCATAATTCTTACGCTACGACAAATAGAACTGAAGATATTCTCAAAAAACTGAAGATTTTCAAAAAAAAGAAGGATTTCACCCCTCTAAATTGCTCAAAAAAGTCAAAATCGCAAAAAATTCAAATAAATTAATTCCGACACTTGTTTCCCGCCTAAAATTTCCTCAGCTTCCAAATGGAATCATCAGAAACAATCTACTGCAAATATTCCTATAAATTTCAAGAGTTTTCCATAATATTTGCCTAAAAATTTGGATGTGTTCATTTTATCCCTGATGTCCATTTTGCCCCACCCTCTCCTATACAGAAAAAATTTGAAGTCTTCAAGTCAATTATTGATTGAGCTATGGTGGATACACCAAGTTTTTGAAAAAAAGCACGAAAAAATTAATAATTAATGGAATAATGGGATTAAATTCATAAAAATTTGCCAAAAGTTAGATATTATGGTTGCGAATCTTGTGTAAAATTTTGAACGGAATTTGTCTGACGCAAATTGATAAATTTTGAAAAATACGATTTTCACAAAATTGCTATATCTCAGAAACCATTTGGCCGATTTTTCTGAAGTTCTTATGGAACATACACTTCATCAAAACTGATATCTTGCCAAAATTTCAGATTTTTATCTTTCATCATGATTTCTCGACGTTTTGGATCATTTTGAGTCGTTTCCAATGAAAATTGGAATTTCGGGAAAAAAATTGAGAAAACAAAGCTTCCATGCGGAAGCAAAAAACGGATTTTTTTTAATTCACCAACTTTTTTTTTCCTTTTCTTTCATCAGTTTTTACAGTTTACAAGTCAAGGCTGACAGAACCAGAGACTTTCCTATCTCAAGTAATTAAATTTATTTTCTTATAATTTCCGGTTTTTCATGAAGAATGACGGGAATTTTTTGAAGATTCATAAATCAGAAAAATTCAACTAAAAATTGAATTTTCTCTCAAATAAAATTGAATAAATAAAAATTAAAAAAAAATAAAAATCGGAAATTATAAAAAATAATAATAATATTATTATTTATTTTTCATTTTCATTTTTCCATATATAGCTTTTTCGGCTTTTTAAAATGAAATAATAATAATAATAAAATCGAATTTTTTTTTCCTTTTCTTTCAATTTTTATAGTCTACAAGTATTAAAAACAGACGAAAATCCGAGAATTTCCTAGTTTTGGGGATACATGCGATTGAAAGCGATGCAAGGCCTCCACTGTATAGTACACAAGTCAAATGAATTTTAAAAGTACCGTACATTATATGTACTTGTGTTGTGTGCGCCACCGGACTTTCTTCGTGCTACCAAGTCACTCCCTGGAATGTAGTCTCGTTCACGCACTAATTATTTTTGATAAAAAATAAGAGATAGGAACCGCGGAACGAATGTGCATACATTAATTAATACATTTATATGGCAGTGTCTGTGAAGACGTCTGTTGAATGAAGCACTGGGTTTGATGAAGTTGAAGTACCTGCAAAAAATCGTTGAATTTAGAATTGACTCTCAATTAACAATCGATTTTTTAGGGAAAAGACAAAATTGGATGAGTCGGTGTTTTTTTTTTTCGATAGTTTTTTGAGAATATTTATGAAAAAATAATGCAGATCCGCCCTTTTTACCTCGAGTTCAAATCGATGTCAAATTTCGACTAATCGATGTCAAATTTCGATCAATCGATGTCAAAATTCGATTAATCGATGTCAGAATTTGATTAATCGATGTCAAAATCTAATTAATCGATGTCAAAATTCGATCAATCGATGTCAAAATTTGATTAATCGATGTCAAAATCTAATTAATCGATGTCAAAATTCGATTAATCGATGTCAAAATTTAATTAATCGATGTCAAATTCCGAATTATCGATATCAAATTTCGATTAATCGATGTCAAATTTCGATTAATCGATGTCAAAATTCGATTAATCGATGTCAAAATTTGATTAATCGATGTCAAAATTTAGTTCATCGATGTCAAATTTCGAATTATCGAAGTCAAATTTCGATCAATCGATGTCAAAGTTCGATTAATCGATGTCAAAATTCGATTAATCGATGTCAAAATTCGATTAATCGATGTCAAAATTTGATTAATCGATGTCAAATTTTGAATTATCGAAGTCAAATTTCGATCAATCGATGTCAAAGTTCGATTAATCGATGCGATATCTCGCATTAAATTCGAGATATTGCATATCATTCGATAGTTCCACTCCACCATTTTCAGTTTAAAGAGATTCATCGATTTTCTCACTTCGATTGTTTTTTCTCGAAAAAATCGAATTTTTCAAAAATCGATTCTTCGAGAATCAATTTTTTTTCTCGAAAAAATCGATTTTTCGAGAATCGATTTTTTTCTCGAAAAAATCGATTCTTCGACAATCTATTTTTTTCCTTGAAAAAATCGATTCTTAAAAAATCAAATTTTCTAAAAATCGATTTTTCGAAGATCACCCATCACTACTCAAAACTCAATTCATCTGAAATCTTCAATTGCTTCAAGAAAATTCATTGAATTCAGATGCAATTGAGAAGAAAATAAAAATTTCCAATTGGAACAAGAATAAAAGTGTATAACAATAAAAAAAACGTGGGCTAGGAAACGAGATCTTTTGTAGCGCAATTGCAAACGGTATTTCTCTTCAACTCTGTTGTTAACTTATAAGAGCTTGCGCAATATCGAACGTTACTTTGTAACCGCTAGCGTTAAATTTCCCGGAAAAACTTTGGCTTAGAACTTTCGCATTCCAGTTGTTCATTTTCATTTTCTCTCGATTCTCTAACACAATAGAAGTTAATAAGTTTATTAATGCAGAATTTGTGCTCCTAAAGGCATTTTTATGGTTTTCTTTTTTCTCAAGGTCTTGGGGGACTCTGAATTAGCGAATTGTGGAGAAAAAAAGGAAAGGCTATTTTTACCGGTTATTGGGTAAATTTCTGGTTTTTTTTTCTAAGACCAATCACGTCACGCTTCATCAAACCCTTGAAAAAAAATGGGAATGATTGGAAATTTTTTTTCTCAATTTAACCGTAATTTTAAAAAATAATAATGATAAGGAATAAATGCCTTAAAATTTTCATTTTTTTTTAATTAATGAAAATTTGGGATTTCTGGAGGATTTATGAAAATTTTGGATTTTTTAAAAATTTTGGATTTTTGAATAATTTGTCAAAATTTTGGGATTTTTAAAAAATGCGTCAAAATTTTGGATTTTTGGAAAATTTTGGATTTTTGAATAATTTGTCAAAATTTTGGGATTTTTGAAAAATGCGTCAAAATTTTGGATTTTAGGAAAATGCGTCAAAATTTTGGATTTTTGACAAATTTGTCAAAATTTTGAATTTTCGCGGAATCAATCAAAAAAAATTATTTTCGAAAAATTGATGACAATTTTGGATTTTTTAAAAATAATTTTAAAAAAACTTCAAAAAAGCAAAAAAATTATAGCAACTGGAAAAAAAAACAATTTTCTTTCTTGACTTGAACCGCAATTTTGAGAAAATCATTATAATGATGAGAAAATACCTCAAAATCGTATTTTTTTTCAATTAATAAAAATTTGATTTTTCCTAAAAATTCAATAGAAATTTTCTATTTTTTGAAAAATCAGTGAAAGTTTTGTATTTTTTAAAAATTAGTAAAAATCCGGTATTCTTGGAAAATTATTCGAAATGTATTGTTGGAAAATTGTTGAAAACGTTGTATTTTTGCGAAAATTATTGGTAATGTATTTTTTTTTTAATTGAGAAAAATTTCGAATTTTCGAAAAACTCATTGCTTCACTCAAAATATAAAAAAACAAAAATTATAAAGAAAAGAATTGAATCCCCACGATTGCATATAGATTCAGTCTTACAATATAATGATAATTCCCCTCCCCCCTCCCCCCTTTTTTTTTTGCAAGTCTTTCGTATCAATAATTTTGTATAACTCATTTTTTTCTTAATTAAAATTAAAATTACGAGCATAATAAGTACTGCCTCATATCTCGACAAATACGGGTGTGCCCGAATGTATTTGAATAAACGAGAAAGTTTGTGTTATCAAATTAATCATGAAGAAGGTCGAGCGCTCAGTTTTATCTAAGTGTAAACAAATCAAGCACTCGAGTCAGAGGCACTTGTAAAAATTAACCAAAAATTTTAATCTCAATATTATTTTTCTTGAATTTTTGAAAAACTCGAATTTCTCATGAAATTCATAATTTTTCTTAAAATTCTTTAAAAACATTCAACAAAAAAAAAATTTTCATTAAAAAAAAAATTATTACTAAAAATAATAATAATGATGATGTTGATAATAATAAAATAGAATGAACTTTTAAAAAATAACTTTTCTAAATTTTCAATTAATTAATTGAAAAATAAAAAAAAAGTAAAAAAATATCGAATTTTTTATTTAAAAAAAAAAAAATTTGAAAAACAAAATTTCAGTCGGTATTTTTTCAGCACGAAGCAAGTAATCCGTTATCAAGTTTTAACAACAAACAGTTAAAAATAGTAATAAAATGAATGGAATAATTAAAAAACCGAGGAAAGTCTGTACAAATTCAATTTTCAATTTTTTTCAAATTTAACATGAAAAAAGGTGAAAAGAGAGTTTTTTGTGAATATCTCGGTAAATATGAAGCGTAATGAAAATTTGCAGGATATCTTTTTTGTAGAAAATTCAAAGCGCTTCAAAAAAGGTATCCACATAAATCCCCGTAAATGTTACGGTTTTCGAGATATTCTCCAAAAAAAACGCGATGTCTCGAAATGGTCAAATTTTGGATTTTTTTGATTTTTCGTGGAATTGAAATAAATTAAACGCAATAAAAATTTGTGGATCAATAAAGAAAGTGGAGGCGTTGGACTGGAAAACACTAACGAAGTTAAAGTGATCTCCTCCTGTGTCTTCAATTTGTTGGCATCGCCCCTTGAGTAATAAGATGAAAATGACAATTGATTGACACGAGTAAAACGAGAAAACAATTTGTTCCATTGGAAAATCGATTCAATCTAAGCGCAGATAGATTAAATGATGCTGATGAGGTGGTGGAGAGTGCACACAGGTGATCCAATCCCCTGAAATGATGAAAAACCGAGTGAATTTCTCTCTCAAAATTAGAGAATTCTATCTTCGATAGTCTCAGCAGAAAAAAAAATGAGTGATTTAGAGGTAAAACCCACTCGCACTTATTCAAGTCCAATTAGCAAAAAAAGAAGGTTCTAATACGTTCCAGGCATATCCCATTGAAACGTTAATACACTGAGAAAAGGATTCGTTAACAGTTAACTCTCGGATTTAGTTGCATTGAACGAATATCCCGGGATGAAAAAAATCGAGTCTTCCAATGGAATTCCCCTAAGTTGGACCCCCCTAAGTTGGACCGTTCCCTGTATTAGACGGAATTCTCGCCGTGAGTTGGACAATTCCGTCCCCCATTACGATTCAATATGGCCGCCAGGACGACCAATAAAAAAAAACTATTTCGCCGGGCGCATTTCAATTTTCAAGATATACTGATTTCTCACTAGACCCATTGCGCAATTATCTGCGCATGCGGCTGCGCAGATCTACGCATTTGAGACCTTAGTGGAATATGGTGGGGATAAAAGGATATGTCCACTTTAGGGAATGGTCCTGGATCGACGCGTCCAACTCTGGGGAATTCTACTGTATCATCAACATATTCTTTTAATAAGCTCATGTAAATATGACATCAACTTTTAGTAAAGCTTTCTGTTAGAGAACTTAGCGAAATTCCCATTATCAAATTTATGACGCAGATGGCGCATCATTTACTTAGATGTAATCTGACCGTCAGTTGATAATTCGGTCAGAATTCGAGGATATGACAAAAACGGTCAGAATTCAACTCCGTCATGTGACGGTCACTGACGTGTCATATGAGCCGTCACTGACATGTCAGATTTTTTGGTTACATCCCTAGTTCCTTTGCTTATTGGGAGTAAGGGCTAAAGCACAATGATAAAACCGTTCGGTTAAAACCTACAAACGACGTCATCGGTAGGAACATGAGACCGGAGGTGCGATTCTCAAGGACTTACGGAAGTGTGGAAGGTCAGTTCATGCTTCAACCAGCAGAGGGATACGACTGATACAATTCAATGGTGAGCATGCAACTCATTGAATGACGATACGTCATGGGATGAATGAAGTGTCATAGACAAACACTCACAATCGAAAGGCATTAATAAACTATTTATTATGGTCATGATTAACCACATCATAACGCATGAAGAGTTTAATGATGCATTTTCAATGCGATTGTTAGATTTTGACTGTTCATTAGCCCACGGCTTACTATAATTCAATGAGTTGCATGCTCACCATTGAATTGGACCAGACGTAGCCATCTGCGGGCCTCATTGTGTACTTACCTTCCACACTTCCGCCAGTCCCTGAGAATCGCACCCCGGACTGAACAGGGACTGTGGACTTGAACTGCGTCAATGGTGACTATTTACCGTGGAATACAAGTGAAATATTGTGTGCAAAATAGAACTAAATACTGCAAAGTGATTGGAAATCATGGAAAATTGAAAATTTTGAAAAATTGTTTGTATGCGTAAGGAATTGTTTCCTAATTCAAATTTCAACAGCTGAAAGCAGAGGGCGCGAGCATCGATTTCATTTCCATTTCCATTTCGTTCCTACATATGACGTCATTTGTAGGTTTCAACCGAACCGTTTTATCATTGTGCTTGAGCCCTAAGAAACACCAATACTGAAGGTTACTCGAGTACCAGGCTTCAACCGATATTCGTCTAATATTTACGTAAAATGTTTAAACAATGTTTAAACACTAATGACTGTCAATTAAAAGGTGACATAACTTTCTCTCTCGAATAGTTCCTCTAGAACTTCAAATTTGAATACTATTTATGATTTTTAGAAAATAGTATCAACAATTTCGTTCAATTTTTCAACAACCTGAATAATCAATATTTTAGTACTCAGCATTGGGGGAATCTTGGGCCAAGCTTGGCGTCCAAGTTCTTGGCTAATAATTTCATTTAAAGAGCCCCATCGTTTTTCGAGAATATCTCGGAAACTAAGTGAGATAAAGCGATTTTGTCCAAATCCTTTTTTGGGAAGAATTTCAGAGCTACAAAAAACGATAAGAGCAAGATCGCTTTATCTCGCTAAGTATCCCAGATATTCTCAAAAAAAATGGGTTTTCAAACGTTATAAGCGAGATAGATCGATTTTGGACAAATCCTCTTTCGTAGAAAATTTTAAGAACAAAAAAGTCTCCAGTCTAAATCGCTCCATCTCGCTTAGTTTCCAAAATATTCTAACAAAAAATCTGAATCACTTTTTTTCGAACTAATTCTTAGAAAAATCTCGGAAATTAAGTGAGATAGCGCGACCCCCCCCCCCCCCTACTTTCTTTTCAGCCCCTCAAAATCTCAAAAAATCCGTTTAAACCAAAAAAGTCGTATCTCCATCAATTTCTTCAAAATCCCCCCCCACAAAAAAATTCCTCAAAAAATCCTCAAAAAAATTCCTAAATCTCAGAAAATTCCCTCCAAGATCAGGTTCGACTCTGTTTATCTTCGAGGGCAGTAGAAGTTGAATCCACAGGTGAAGACGACGTCGAATGAATGAGAAAGAGAGAGAGAGAGAGAGAGAGAGACTCGAAAAAAAACAAACGTCAACTATGTTTAATGGGTAAACGTGTAAACGTTATAAGACGGTAGTTTTGAACGGAGGTATCGAAGGCGCTTGAAAAACAGGTTTCCAACGCCAGGGAGAATGGTTGAGTCTTATATATATATATAAAATTATATATATATATATATATATATTTTACACGAAAGTGGGGGAGTCCCAGCCGATGCCACGGACTGGCTAATACCCAATGGCGTAGAGGGGCAGAAGAGAGAGAGAGGGAGGGGGTGAGAGGGAGGGGGAGGGAGGGAGGGGGAAACCGGCGACAAGTAGTCGTTTACAGTTATAGTCAGTCCGGATCGGGCGCTCGTTCAGCCGGGATCACGCTCGGTGAAAACACGCTCTTTTCCATAAAAATCGGTGTTTTCGTGGCACTTTTTTTTTTGTTAATTATTTTTATTTTCATTAATAACTGCACTGTGGATAATATAAAATTAAAAATTATTTAAACAAAGTTATATACATGGATTTTGAGTTTGTGCAAAAAAAGTAATGGATTTTCAATGAAAAGTATGAATTTTTTTTGAATTTTTAGTGGTTTTTAAGGTTTTTTTTTTTATTTTTTGGTTCTTCGAGTTTTTATTTTTTAGTGATTTTTTTCTTATCGGAGAATTAGGTCCGATGGATTTAATTTGAAATTTATGGTGGATTTTGAGGGGAGGGGGAATTCCGAAGGGGCTATGGTAACGGGACTGCGTTTTATTCAGCCTTGTCTTCCTACGCGTAGACATTTAAGACACTTTGGAATTTAAATTGATAGCCACGTGTTTGTTTCTAAAACATTAACAGTGTGCGTTGACCCTTGCAGAGGCTTTTTTTCCTGGATTTAAAAAAAATCTAAAAATTATAAAAATTTCGAAAAAATATAAAAAATTCAAAAATTTCAAAAAAATATAAAAAATTCAAAAATTTCAAAAAAATATAAAAACATAAAAATTTTTAAAAAAATATAAAAAATTTTAAAATTTTGAAATTTTTTCCAGATTTTTTTTTTATAATTTTTTTTATTTTTTTCTTTAAATGCAATCGTGTTCTTTTCCTGAAACATGAGCACTGTGCGTTGACCCTTGCAAATGCTTTTTTCTTAGATCCCAGAAAAATATAAAATTCTTTAGAATTATTTATCGTTTTTTTCCGAATTTTAAATAATTTTTTTCAATTTTATTCTTCGAATGCATTTAAATTCAGTTCTTTTATCGATAATATCTCGGAAACTGATGGAGATACGACTTTTTCACTCGGGAACGTTTTTCTGAAGAATTTTAAGACCTACAAAAGAGGATTGAGGCAAAATTGCTCTATCTCGCTTATTTTCCGAGATATTTGAGAAAAACTGACGAAAAAAGTGAGTTTTTCAATTTTTTTTGAGAATATTTTGGAAAATAATGGAGATACGCCCTTTTTAATATGAATCTCTTTTTTATAGACTTTCTAGAGCAACAAAAGAAAAATTAGAGCGAAACCGCTTTATCTCGCTTATTTTCCGAGCAATTCGAGAAAAAATTGACCAAAAATTTTTTTTATCAGTTTTTTAAAAAAATCTCGGAAACGAAGCGAGATACAGCGATTTCACAAGAACCCTTTTTTGTACAGAATTCCAAGAGTCACAAAAAAGGATTCATGCAAAATCTCTCTATCTCGCTTACTTTCCAAGATATCATCAAAAAACCATTGAAACAAAATAAAATCACAAATTTTTCCTCTTCAGCAATTTTTCCATAAAATTTTCCGTTATCCAATCCAACTTGAAAAAAAATAACTCCCATTTTTCCTTCTCCCATATAATTTTCTCCCCTCCAACCATTTCTTTCTTCATTTCATTAATTCCCTCTTGTATTTATTCGAATGAGAAACACAACGAATTCCGGAACTTTTGCGGATTTCTCGAAACCGTGAGACACTAATTCTCCTTTTTTTTCTCTCTTTCTCTCTCTCTCTCTCATCGTGTTATAAAGTCTCTGGGTTATTCGCACGTCCTCAGGAATTCCCCTGATGCGTTTTCACAGTGACGTGGAACGTAGAAGAGCTCTCGTGACCTCTTTCACTTTAAATTTCCCCCGAGAATTGAAAAAAAAAGAGGAAAAAAGAGAAAAAAAACATTATATCAAGAAGAATCACATCATGTTATTTCCATTCGTCTTTTTTCCTCATTTTCTTTCATTCTAAAAAAAAAAAAAAAAAAAAAGATTATTAAATGATAAGATGGCAATTGTTTTTCCTCGTTCACTTTAAATTCAAACGAAAGAAAAACCTTTGAAAAAAAAAAAGAAATAGATAATTTAAATTCGTTATTTTTGACACGTAAACACCGTCACATTTCCCGCTCCAATTTTTTTTTAGTCGTTTATGTTTCTTTAATCTTTGAAGTACAGCGACACCATGAAAAATACGATAAATTACGAGAAAACTTCTTTTATTGTGTGTAATTCGATTTATTCATTGAAAAAAAAAAAAAAAAAAAAAAAAAATTTTTTCTATATTATCTTGGAAATTAATGGAGATACGACATTTTCGCCCTAAGGTGATTTTCTTTAGAATTTCAAGAGCTACAAAAAAGGATTGATGCAAAAACGTTCTATCTCGCTTAGTTTCCACGATATATCCAAAAAAAATGAAAAAATGAAAAAAATAATAATTATTTTTTTTTCTTTTTTTTTTAATTTTTTGGAGACTAATGGAGATACGCCCTTTTTTGCCCTTAAAAGCTTTTGTCGAGAATTTCAAGAGCTATAAAGAAAAATTCGGACAAAATCGCTCTATCTCGCTTAGTTTCCACAATATCTGCAAAAAACACCGAAAAATGATTGACGAAACACGACTGTAAAATTTTCAAAAAATCAATTTTTTTTCCTGCTTAAAAAATTACTTTGGGCTTTCCAGAATACGTGCAAGAAAAGTTATCATCCGAAACCCATTTTTTCTCATGAAATTTTGAATTTTTCCCAAGACATTTCTTCACATTCATAGCCCAAGTCAAAACTTTAATCGTATTTTTCTCGAAACATGATTTTTCAAATTGGCACGCAGCATAACTCCAATAATTTTCATTATTTTCATTTGAATTTCCCACAGCATCTTGAAAACAATATTTCGAACAGAAATACGTAGGGGATTTTCAAAAAATTGATTTGCACATTTTTTGTTGATAAAAAATTGCCGGTTTTTTGGCCGATATTTGAATTTTTTCATTCAAATGGTCACCAATCACACAAAAAACAATATTTTTGAAATCCCCTACGTATTTCTGTAGCTATATGTATCTAGACTGAGCCAATTTTTTTTCTTTTCAATTGAAATTTGCAGCAGTTACACTGCGTGTCGCAGAGTGTTTTAAATTCGAGGAGCCTCGCAAAAATGGCTCTTGTGTCGTCATTTTTTGATATTTTTTGATGATTTTTTTTTCTGAAGACTCGAATATATGCTCAATCACTCCCCCAAATATCATTATTTCATTGCCCCTTTTTCTATAGAAAAAAAATATCCAAAAAACGCCTTTTTTAGGCTTTTACAGTGGTTTAACCCCTTAATATTTAACGAATACGCTGTGTTTAGTGAACTGGCTCAAGTATTTGGGGGCATCTAATATTCGTTCAATGCAACTAAATCCGCGAGTTAACTGTTAACGAATCCTTTTCTCAGTGCAGAGCAAAGCCATGAGAGAAATACGATACATTATTTTTATTGCGTGTGAATTCAATTTCTTTATACATTATTCTTACTTTGCATTTTTTTTTATCGTGATTTTTTTTTATCGCTTATCGGGGTCGAGTGAAAGATACATATCATGTGTATATTGATATGAATATATATATATATATGTATTGTATAGAATTCTATTTTCGTTTATTTTATTTTAAACACACACCTGTGGCTTTTCATGAACACAAATCGTATAACGCGATATTTTAATGCCTTTTTTCACGTTTTTTTTTTTTTTTAATAAGTAATAGAAAAATGGGGCTTTATTGCCCATTAAATGTATTGTAGGTCAAATTCACTAGTGAATTTTTTTTTTCTTATTTGTATAAATTAGATTAAATAGGAAAAATTGATTTGTAGTTGAGTTATCTCCGTAAATAATGGGAATTCCCCTTTTTTGCATTGGGAAGCTTTTGTACAGAATTTCGAGAGCTACAAAAGAGGATTGAAGTAAAATTGCTCTATCTTGCTTAGTTTCCGAGATATTCTCAAAAAACTATTGACACAAAAAATCGAATTGTTAATTTGTTTTTTTTTTGTAAATTCCTTCTTTTTTTGGAGATATCTCGGAAAATAAGCGAGAGAGAGCGATTTTGTACGAGAACGGTTTTGGAGATAATTTCAAGAGCTACAAAATCACTTTAGGGCAAAAAGGGCGTATCTTCATTATTTTCCAAAATATCCTCAAAAAAAGCGAAAAAATCAAAGTTTCCAGTATTTCACATTTTTATTATTAAATTTAATAATAATTTAATTATTAAATTATTAAATTATTAAATTTATTATTAAATCCTTAAATTTATTAATAATTAAATTACTGAATTATTAAATTATTTATCTAAAAAAAACCTTAATTTTGTAATTATTAAATTATTTATCTAAAAAAAAATCTTAATTTTGTTTCAGGTGCTTCTGAAGGACAATATTGACTGAAAAAAAAAAAAAAAAAATACCTGAAAATTCGTGAATTACAAGTGTTTTAAATTTACGAGACGAAATGCGGAGGATTAAACGCAGAAGAGCTCACGAACGCTTAAGTGGAGGAATTCAGGCATTCGTGTGTTAAAAAAATGGAATTGTGACTCCAACTGAAAAAAAAATTGAAAAAAAAAATTAAAAAAAATACTGAAAAATTACATTTGGAGAATCTGGAAAAAAGTGCAGTGAATTTGATTCAATTGAATTTGAAGAAAAAAAAAGAAAAAAAGGAAATTGTGTTGGTGTTTTTTTTTTCTGCAGATTATTAAGTTATTCTCCCAACACTTTTTAATCAGAAAAATTAATTCTGAGAAGGAAGCAGACAGGTAAAGAGATAATTTTTATTTTCCACATTATCTACACCTTCATTGAAATTTTTTTTTTTTTTTTTTTTTCTTTTCATTATCACATTATTTTTTTTTTATCACATTATTCTATGTGACGTTGTGTTTTAACATAATCGAGTTTACGGAGAAACCGTGTTTGAGGATTTGCATTCGGGGGAGCTCATGTAGACGATAATAATGACGTTGAAGACATTTTTACGAGTGTGTGTATTTGGCACGATATCAATGGTCATGAATAGATAATATACCATTGTATAAGTGAAGCGTCAAAATGATAAATCCAAATGTAAAGCAATCGTAATAGCAAACTTTATTTTTTTCGAAAAAAAAAAAAAAAAAAATTAATATTTGGTAATAAATGTTTTTTTTGAGTCTTTTTTTAAACAGAAAAAAAAATGATTTTTTTCTTGAACTCTGAAATCGCTCTATCTCACTTAGTTACCAAAGTATTTTTCTAAAAAATGAAAGAAACATTTATTTTTGACAAAAAATGAAAAAAAAATCCATTTTTTACAGAAAATGAAAAAAAAATACATTTTTTACAAAAATTAAAAAAAAAATCATTTTTTACAAAAATTGAAAAAAATGATTACAAAAAAAAATTGTTAATAATTAAAGAATATCTCGAAAATCAATGGAGATACGCCCTTTTTGCGCTAAAACGAGAGCTACTGAAAAGGATTGGGGAAATCCAAATGTTAAGCAATCATCATAAAAAAGCGATTCTCTTTGAAAAAAAAAAAATCGTCTCAATTAAAATTTGGTGATAAATCATTTTCTTGTGTCTCTTTTTTAACCGAATGAAACGATATTTTTCTTGGAATTTTGAAGAGAAAAAAAAGGGGTTTTTTTAATCAATTTTAGTTCTAAAATTTTTTCAATCAGTTTTTCAAGAATATTTCGAGAACTAATTCATGGAGATAGGTCGTTTTTGCTCTAAGCCAGTTTTCTAGAGATATTTGAGAGCTACAAAAAAGGATTGGGAGAAAATCGCCTCATCTCGCTTAATCTCCGAGATATTTTCGAAAAACTAAAAAAAATTCATTAAAAAAAAATTAAAAATTGTTGGTAATTTTTTGAGAATTTATCGAAAATTGGTGGAGATACGCCCTTTTCGTTCTTGAAAGGTTTTTATTGAGAATTCTAAGAGCTAAAAAAATAGACTAAGGCATAATCGCCTTATCTCACTTAGTTGCCGAAGTATTTTCTAAAAATTGAAAAAATTATTTAAAAAAAAATTATTCATTTTTTTAAAGAATATCTTTGAGATTAATGGACATACGCCCTTTTTGTCCTAGGACGGTTTTAGATAGCAATTTGAGAGCTACAAAATAAGAATTGGGACAAAATAGGCTTATCTCAATTAGTCTCCGAGATACTCTCGAAAAACTATAAAATTCATTGAAAACAAAAAAAAATGTCAATTTTTTTTTTTTTAATGTCAATTTTTTAAGAATTGACAATTTTTAAAAAATTGACAATTTTTAAAAAAATGACAATTTTTAAAAAATTGACAATTTTTGAAAAATTGTCAATTTTTAAAAGATTGTCTCACTTAGTCTCCGATATATTCTCAAAAAACTATAAAATTCATTAAAAACAAAAAAAAAAGGTCAATTTTTTAAGAATTGAAAATTTTTCAAAAATTGACAATTTTTAAAAAATTGACGATTTTTCAAAAATTGTCAATTTTTAAAAAATTGTCAATTTTTTAAAAATTGTCTCACTTAGTCTCCAATATATTCTCAAAAAACTATGAAATTCATTAAAAACAAAAAAAAGGCAATGTCTTAAAAATTATCATTTTTTTAAAAATTATCAATTTTTTAAAAATTGTCAATTTTTTAAAAATATCCCGAAGATTAATGGAGATACGCCCTTCTTTACATAAGACAGTTTTGGAGGGAATTTTAAGAGCTGCAAAAAAGTATTAAAAAGGCAAAAATCGCTCTATCTCACTTAATCTCCGAAATATTTTCAAAAAAATGCAAAAAACCCCTTTTCCTTCTTTTATCCATTATTTCCATAATTTTTCCTCAAAATATCTCGGAAATTAATGGAGATACGCCCTTTTTCCTCTACCCTATTTTTGCAAAAAAGTCCAAAAGCTCCAAAAGTACATTAAAGTTTAAAAAGGGCTTATCTCCATTAATGTTCAAGATATTCAGTCGAAAAAAGATTTTAAAAATTTACTTTAAACATAAAAAAAAGTAATTTTTAAAAAATTTTAAAGTAAAAAAAATAACGTTGTCTCTTATCACTAATATTTATTTCTCAAACAGCAAATATAAAATGCGTTCTAAAAAAATTTCAATGTTATTTTTTAAATTGAGCTCAGTTATTATGTCAGTTGACATGTTGAAATGTCAACTGTTTAATTCCATTTTTTTTTAATTTTATATAAATTAAATTATTTTCTCTGGATTTCTTTTCTTTTTTTTTTTGATGAAATTCAAGTCATGTCAAAGCTTATTGGATATTGACCACAAATTAATATCTGTCTCGTTAATCACGATAAGCAATTGACAAGTACACATGAACTGAACATTTGATGGATAGAATAGAGAAATAAAATGATTAATGCTTTTAGACATTTGACATTTCACTGATTTTTAGGACAAATCGTGAATTTATATCGTCAGCTTAGAGGCAAAGGGGCGTAAGTCCTATTTTTATGCACAGGACTTACGCCCCTTTGCTTCTAAGGCCATGATATTGATCTATATTGGCAATAGAAAGTTTTTATTAGAGAGAATATTTGATTCTGATTTTTATTTCGTAATTTATGTTAATTTTATGGAAAAATAAATTGTCACTTTCATTTTTTTTTTTAAATCAAATAAAAAGTAATTTTTTTTTAAAGTGAAAATAGGTCGATTTGATCATTTAATATCTCGGAAACTAAGCGAGATAGGAAAATTTTTGAAGAAACCTTTTTTGTAGCTCTTGAAATTCTCTACAAATCAAGATTCGGGTAAAATTGCGCTATCTCGCTTATCTTCCGAGATATCTTTTAAAAAATGAAATGGTTGAAGAAATTGAGTTTTTTTATAAGAAATTCGGCCAATATTTTTGCAGCGAAAAAAATTGATGACGCTGCACTTGTGTCTGCATGCCGATGTCTAAACTCATAAAATTCGCGATATTATTGCGTTGATACAATCAAATTGAAAGAAATGCGATTTGGGGGGGAAAAGGTAAAACAGAATGAGTCAATGTTTTTATTATTTTTTTTTTTTTTTTTAATGTCATGGGAAATAATGGACATTTTGCAATAAGATTTTTTTTTGTAAAGAACAAGGATTCCAATGAAGGATTTAGGGCGAAATCGCTCTATCTCGCTTAATTTCCGAAATTTTTCTGGAAAACAAAAAAATTCCCTGAAAAATCGATATTGAAAAAATTGACTTCAAACCAAAAAAAAAAAGATATTTTTTTTTAATTTTACAGTGAAAAAAAATAAGAATATCTTGAAAACTAAGCGAGATAGAGCGATTTTACTACAAATCCTTCCTCGTGGGAAATTTTACGAGCTCAAAAAAAAGGATTAGGACAAAAAGGGCGTATTTCCTTTAATTTCCTCGATATTCTCAAAAAATTACAAAAAATTCAGTGAAAAATCGGTATTTTTTTGTTAATTATTTTTTAAGAATTTCTCAGAAATTAATGGACATACGCCCTTTTTTCCCAAATCCTCCTTTTGTAGCTTGTGAAATTGTCGACAAAAGAGATTTCGAACAAATCGCTTTATCTCGCTTAGTTTCCGAGATATTTTCAAAAAAAAAAAAGCTTTATATTGAATTATTTCTGTTTTATTATTTCACTATTGAATCAAAATGTTGTGACCCACTTACCGGACATACCCCAGTTTAAGGACGTAGCGACAAGATATAATAATAATTAATATTCAAGTGAGAAGATCAGATTTTTCAATACTTGTAAAGTGTCAAAATAAAAATCAACTGAATTTTTTGATTTATTTAGGTGAAATTTTTTATCATTTTAATCATTTAATTCTCACTGTCCGGATACTGGTGCCATTTCCTTAACTGTCCAATAACTGGTGTCTTCATGGTACGGTAGTCCCACACTTCAGAATTTACTGAAATTGAGCGAATTCGTAGATTATGATAAGATTATAATCCAGTTAAGTTTTTAAAGAGCTACAGAGAACGAGTTAAAAGATATTGACACTTGAAATGTCACAAGTTTAACATCGAGTCTCATGGGAAATCGCAGATTTTATCATATTTCACAAAAATGACCGTTGAGATTCAGATAAAAACAAGTGGATAATAGTATTGCTTTCCAACTGATATAGCTTTTTCTGCTAATACTTTAGCAATATGCTTCCGAATGGAAGTGATACAACTTTTTTCAAACCATCATCAAAATATCAAATTTTGAAGAAATTCATTAAAACGCCAATAATTCGAGAACTAATCATGCAAATAAGCTCAAAATTCACAGGCATCTAACTGATACAACTCTCGAGATAATATAGGGGAAGGTGGGGCAAAATGGACATCAGGGGTAAAATGGACACATCTAAATTTTTAGGCAAATATCATGGAAAACTCTTGAAATTAATAGAAATATTGGCGGTAGATTTTTTTTGATGATTCCATTGGAAAGCTGAGGGAATTTTAGGCGGGAAACAAGTGTCGGAATTAATTCATTTGAATTTTTGGGGATTTTGACTGTTTTGAGCAATTTAGAGGGGTGAAACCCTTCTTTTTTTTGAAAATCTTCAGTTTTTTGAGAATATCTTCAGTTCTATTTGTCGTAGCGTAAGAATTCTGACGGGAGGTGGAAGGTGAGATCATTTGCCATCGATTCATCGGGTTTTCAATTTGAAAATATCGATTTTTAAGATATTTATGGGCATTTTTGTGAAACAGTTTTGTGAAACGATTTTTGGCCTATAACTATCCTAAAAATTGATATTTTTGAATTCGAAACCTCACAAATCGATGGAACATGAGCTCACCTTTCATTTGAGACCAACCCCGAATTGCTACGACCAATAGAACCAGAGATATTTGCAAAAAAACTGAAAATTTTCAAAAAGCAAAGGCTCTTACCCCTCAAAAATGGCGAAAAATATAGAATTTTCAAAAAATTCGTAAAAAATACATCTGACACCAATTTTCCAGCTAAAATTTCCTCATCTTTTCAATAGAATCATCAAAAAAAATCCATCTCTAACCGTTTCATTACAGTGTCCATTTTGCCCCACTCTCCCCTATGAGTATAAATAACATCAGTTCAATAGTTTCCAGAAATTCCATTAAAAACTGATTTTCGAAAAATGGACATATCTCAAAGAGTACCAATCAGATTCTCTTCAAATAAAGCTTAAAAAATAGACTTCATCGAGAGGAAGTTTTCCAAAAAATATGAAATTTTTCTATAAAATCGTTTTACTGTAATTGAGACTTTTATGCACACACAGACATGCGCTAAAAATATCATTTTCTCTCTATTTAGATCATTTTAAGTATCTTCTATTAAAAAAATTACAATCGAAAATTCTGATGATTGCGTAGCTTCCATTCGAAAGCAAAAAAAGGGAAATGATGAAAAATTATGTATTAAAAATTTTGAACCCTTGAAAATGCAGCTCCAGAGCATGTAATATGTAAACACTACATGAATTAAATGAGTTACTGTATACCACTGACTATTGCAGTATCGATTCCAGAGAAATATCGAGAAAAATTTGGAAAAAGTAATTAATTCACTAAAAATCTCGAAAAGTCTCAAAATGTCTTAAAATTTCGAAATTTACAGATTTCTCGTAAAATCGTTAATTATTTAGGATAAACTGATTTTTTTCTGTTGTTGGTGGTAGTAAGTTAATAACTGGAAATGGATAAATAAATTTTAAAAATAAAATTTGTAATAAATTGATGGATTTCAGTTGGATTCAATTGACTGAGAAGGATGAAAACGATAATGAGGAGTCTAGATAGATTATCAGGGAGTGATCAAGACTGCATGGATCAGGAGATGTACATCGATCTGGATGACGCCTCGGTAGATTCAATTACTGGAAAAAGAGGACGTCATCATGTTACAGAGGTAAATAGATGAATTCCAAAAGGAACTCGATAATTCAATTGATTAAGGATGATTGGGAGGAACAATCGGAAAAAAAGTTGAATTTTTGTATAAAATCGTTAATTACAATTTATACAAGATGAAATTTTCAAATCTGATTCAGTGAATCTGTAAAGAATGTAATAAGAAATAAAATAAGCCTTAAAAACAAAAAATTAAATGAAAATTGATAAAATTTTCATTATTTTTTACATTTTTTCAAGATTTAAAGAAATGTAAAAAATAATGAAAATTTTTTAATTTTGAATTAATTTTTTGTTTTTTAGGCTTATTTTATTCCTCATTACATTATTTACAGATTCACTGAATCAGATTTGAGAATTTCATCTTGTATAAATTCTTATTAACGATTTTATACAAAAATTTCACTCTTTTTCCGATTTTACCTCTCAAACATTCTCAAATGTTGGATATTTCGGTTGTGAAATAAAGAAGAAGAATTAAAAAAAAAATAATTGCATTACTTTTTTTGTAATTAAAAAAATTCTTCAAGGAAAAGGTCTCTTGAATTTTCTTCAATTAACTCATTTCGAAGATATTTGCAGAATGTAGCGAAAAAAATTAACAATTCTCCTTCACTTCACTGTGTTTAAGAGATATTTTCAGCTGAATGAACACATAAACAAGTTTTCTGCTTCATTTTTCCCTCAAAAATTGGAATTGTAAATTCTTTTTTTTTTGGTAAATAAAATAATTCAATTTTTTTGTTGAAAATATCTAGGAAAATAAAGGAGATAAAGCGTAATTTGGTGTGAATTCTATTTTATAGAGAATTTTAAAAGCTATAAGAAAAAATTAAAGCGAAATCGCTCGATCTCGCTTAATTTCCGAGAGTTTCTCAAAAAAATGAGAGAAAAAAAAATTGACTTCTGTTTTTTTCTCTTTCACTGAATTTTTTCCATTTTTTTTAGAATATTTCGGAAACTAAGCGAGATAAAGTGATTTTGCTAGATAATCCTTTTTTATAGAGAATTTTAAAAGCTACGAAAAAAAAGGATTGTGGCAAAACGGACGTATCTCCATTAGTTTTTAAAATATTCTCAAAAAACTAGAAGAAAAAAAATCGACTCATTTTTTAAAATTTTTTCACTAGTGAATTCATTTTTCATAAATATCTCGGAAACTAAGTGAGATGAGGCAATTTAATCTGAATTCTTTCTTTTACCTCTTAACATTCGTTTAAAAGACAGATTTAAGCGAAATCGCTCTATCTCGCTTAGTTTTCGAAATATTCTTTAAAAAAACTGTCGAAAGCTTTATTGGAAGACAAAAAGAAATGAAAAACTTCAATTTTTTCTTATTTTTTTCTCAAATATCTCGTAAACTAATGGAGATTAATGGAGATACGCCCTTTTCCTCCTAATCCATTTTCCTAGTTCTCTTACTTCGCTCCAAAAACGTCTCATGACCAAAAAAGGACGTATCTCCCTCAATTTCCAAGATATTCCCCCCCAAAAAAAACGACTAAAAAATATCAATTTAATCAAAAATCAAAAATAAATAAACTAAATTAATTGAAAATAATAAAAAACAGGTGGGTGAGGAGTCCGACAGTAGTGGAAGTGAACGTAGTCCAAAGCAGGCAAAACGACGTAATCGTAGTGGTCCACCAACAACAAGAAGACGAAAGAGTGGTATATCAGCTAGAGAAAGAAATCTCAGGAGGCTAGAGAGTAATGAACGTGAACGAATGAGAATGCACTCGTTGAATGATGCATTTGAGGTAATACTTCAATTATTCTTATATCTTAAAAGTAATATTAATACACTGATATTAAAATAATTTTTTCCAGAAGTATTTCCTCATGATAAAATCGATGAGAACAAATCCCATTAAAAAATCTCTTTCTTATCTCATTTTTCTCCACCTTTTAAGTGTATTAAATCGCCTCAGAAGCAAAAGGGCGTAAGTGCTATGCTTATACATAGACACTTAAGCCTTTTCTTTTTTAAGCCTTAATATCAAAAATGCATACACAGAGGAAAATGTTTTCTTGATTTAAGAATGTGCAGTCACTTAATTTAAGAATGTGCAGATCACTTAAATTAAGTGACTTTTCTCACTTAAATCAAGTGACTCTTCTCACTTAAATCAAGTAACTTTTTCTTTCTTAATTTAAGAAAGTAAAAATCACTTAAATTAAGTGACTTTTCTCACTTAAATCAAGTGACTCTTCTCACTTAAATCAAGTAACTTTTTCTTTCTTAATTTAAGAAAGTAAAAGTCACTTAAATTAAGTGACTTTTCTCACTTAAATCAAGTGATTTTTGCTTTGTAATTTAAAAAAATAAAACTCACTTAAATCAAGTGCGTTTTCTCACTTAAATCAAGTGAGTCTTCTCACTTAAATCAAGTAACTTTTTCTTTCTTAATTTAAGAAAGTAAAAGTCACTTAAATTAAGTGATTTATCTCACTTAAATCAAGTGATTTTTTCTTTCTTAATTAAAAAAAATAAAACTCACTTAAATCAAGTGCGTTTTCTCACTTAAATCAAGTGACGCTCTTCACTTAAATCAAGTTACTTCTTCTTTCTTAATTTAAGAAAGTAAAAGTCACTTAAATTAAGTGATTTCTCACTTAAATTAAGTGACTCTTTCCACTTAAATCAAGTAACTTTTTCTTTCTTAATTTAAGAAAGTAAAACTCACTTAAATTAAGTGACTTTTCTCACTTAAATCAATCGATTTTTGCTTTCTTAATTTAAAAAAGTAAAACTCACTTAAATCAAGTGACTCTTCTCACTTAAATCAAGTAACTTCTTCTTTCTTAATTTAAGAAAATAAAAGTCACTTAAATTAAGTGCCTTTTCTCACTGAAATCCAGCGATTTTTGCTTTCTTAATTTAAAAAAGTAAAACTCACTTAAATCAAGTGACTCTCTCTTTCTTAAATTAAGTGACCTGCACATTCTTAAATTAAGTGATTGCACATTCTTAAATTAAGAAAACCTTTTTCTCTGTGTAATCCTCAGAAATAAAGGGGCGTAAGTGCCTTTGCATAAGTAAAGGACTTACGCCCCTTTGTTTCTAAGCCTTAATATCAAAAGTTCGTAATCCTCAGTAAAAAAAAGGGCGAAAGTGCCTATATATGTGCATGGTACTTACGCCCTTTTGACTCTAAGGCAACAATATATATCGTCATCTTAGAATCAAAGAGGCGTATGTCCTGTGGATAAACATAGCACTTAAGCCCTTTTAATTCTAAGGCAACGATATATTCTCGCCTAAGAAATAAAAGGGCGTAAGTAACATGTTCATGTATATGTATATCTATATATACCCTGTATATGTATATCTATATCTATATATCCTCTATATATATATATGTATATATGTATATATCCCCGTTATGTATATCGTTTGAAATAAACTGAAAGGGAGAGAGAGAAAGAGAGAAGATAGGAGGAGTGGTCCATAGGCACACCTGACATCGGTAATTACTACTCAGGATTAACGGGCCACCACCTTCCAACATTCTCTATCTATTTCACTCTCTTCTCATCTGTTTTTATCCCATCCAAGATACTTGACCCATCACGCCTTTGCTATATTGACGACACGACTACGACTGGTTACTGTCGTGAAATAATTAATCATTACGGAATTATTATTTTAATGGGGATTTAGAATATTGATTTTATTGTGTGATGATATAATTGAATTGGGAAAAAAATGAAAGGATTTGATTTTATTCGTTTTTTTCAGAATATTTTTGGAAAATAATGGAGATAGGAAGGTTTTGCAGATGATTTTTCAGAGATAGAAAAAGAGATTGAGGGAAAAAAGGGCGTATCTCCATCAGTTTTTGAGATATTTTCAGTAAATTACTGAAAAAAAAAATTATTGAAAATTAGTTTTTTAATTTTTTTTTTATCTATTGAAAAGTTGATTTTTGAAAGAATTCATTGTTTTTTTGAGAATATCTTGGAAATTAAACGAGATAAAGCGATTTTTCTGGAATTCTTCTTTAAAGCTCTTGGAAATTTCTGAAAAAAAACTTTTTAGGACAAAAAGGGCGTATCTCCATTAGTTTTTAAGATATGCTCATTAAATTATGGAAAGAAAAAAAATTACTAAAAAGTTGTTTTTTTTTTTTTTTTTTTTTTTTAAAAGAATTTCAAGGCGAATTTACTGGAATTCTTCTTTGAAGCTCTTGAAACTTTCTAAAAAAAAATTTTTAGGATAAAAAGGGCGTATCTCCATTAGTTTCCAAAATATTCTCAAAAAATCGACAGTAAAAGATCGATTTATTCTCTTTTTCTTCTTCGCTACTGAATTTCCAACGATTTTTCTTATTAAATCGATGAAATTTGATGGAAAACCCCATGAATTGATGAGAAATGACGTCATCTCTCTCCTGATCCCTGAATCTTCACCTTACGATGACTAAAACCCTAGAAAACCCCCAAAAAAACTGAAAATTTTGTGCGAAATCCTAAAAATTCCCAAAAAAATCTGAAAATTTTCTGCAAAATCCTAAAAATTCACAAAAAAACTGAAAATCTTCTGTAAAATCATTCAAATTTTCATTAAAAAATGCAAAAAAACCGATTTTTTCACCGGTTTTCATTAAAAATCCTTTCACCCCTTCACTAAAATCCCATAAAATTTCCTCTCCTCAACATCAAATCCTAAAAATTTACCAAATCCTAAAAAAAAACAATAAAATATCTTTTTTTCGTGTTTTAATCATTTTTTTCTTCTTCAATCACTTGAAAAAATCTTAATACAAAATTCACACGAGATATTAATTATTTGCTTTGATTTTTCAGCAATTGAGAGAGGTGATACCACACGTAAAGATGGAGAGGAAGCTAAGTAAAATTGAAACACTCACGCTTGCCAAGAATTACATAATGGCACTTACAAACGTCATATGCGAAATGCGAGGAGAGGAACAACCATACACGTGAGTTGAATATCCAATTAATTACTGGCACATGATGTGTCATTCAATCATTCACAGTGATTATAGAATTAAAAAAAAAAACATTTTAACACTATTTTATTTCGAAAAAAAAAGAAAAAAAGAAAACATGAAAAAAAATCCTCATTATGTAAATTTCACTGATTTCATCATTTTCGATTATTCATTTATTTGTAAACTCTGTTAAATTCCCTCATTCTTTGACTTTCTGGCTGATTTTCAAATTGATTTCACACTGTGTACTTTTTTTTTTTTTTTTTTTTTTAATTCTATACCGTTATGTCGACATGCCAAATGAAGCGGGTGCAGGTGTCTCGTGAATTTAATGCCGATCACGTGCATCGAAGTATCCAAAAACTTTTAAATCGTTGCTTTTCGAGAGTCAATTCAATTGCAGTGGATTTAAGGATGTTCTACCGGTATTTTATCAAAATTTAAAAATGTACGAATTCGATGAAATTTTTTTCCAAGCTTCTCCAATTTATAAAGAAACCGTATGCAAAATTTTGGATTTTTTTCATACCTGGTTTGAAAGTTATGAATTTTTTGAAAACCATCGTTTAACATGTGTTCTTATGGGAAATTCACAAAAGCTTAAGAAACTTTTCGAAAAATTCTTCAAATTGGATGAAATTTTGGATATAGGTGAGAAATTACCCCTCGCACAAACGCTACATTTTTATACGACGATTGGGTCAATAATTGGCATTAAAATTAATAAAAATGATTGAAAAATTGTCACTCGCACGTAAGTGCTGCCAACTTGTGTCGCCAGAATTTCCTAGAATGCAACGCTTTTTTCAAAATAATTCTCAAACTAATTAAATAAAGAATAAAAAAAATATCTGTGAAATGTAATGATGATAATATAATATTTGAAAACCCGCAGCTTTCCATAATTCCCTGAAAATAATTTTAATGAGGAATTTAAAAAGTCATTTTTTCATGTTCAGGGATTGGAACACTGACGAAATCACTGCCCCTCTCATGGACGCACAGCCTCCGCTTACAATACCTGTAGAACATCCTTAAGAATATTCTTAAAAAACATAGAATCATCTTTTTTCATCTTTTCGCTACTAAATTATCATTAAAAATTTAATAATAAAATGAATTTTATGATTTCATCTCAAATTATCGATGAAATTACTAAAAAAATCCTATAAAAAACGTTTTAATCTTTCATAAACCGATTTTTTAATAAAATTTTTCCTTCATGTGGAGAATAATCAATTATTTCTAAGAATTTACACTTTTTCTTTTATTGCTATTGAATTTGTTTATTTAGAAGCTCGCGATTCTCGTTAAAAAAATTAATGACTCGAATAAAATACAATTTCTTTAACGACTGAAACTTTTTATTCTTTTAAATTACTCATTAATTAAATAATTAAAATCAATTTCACCGCATTTAATGAACATTTCTCTGACTCCAATAAAATTAAAATAAAAAAAAATGAAATTTTACTGCAGTTTTAACTGGTGAATTAATTTCGCGCAATAAAAAAACAAATTTTATTCATCATTAAATGTTTTAAAAAGTAGTGAGTTTTCGAGGAAAAAATTCGCCCCCCCCCCCCTCCGAAAAAAGTGAATTATCCATTCTTTTGACAATTCATTAAAAAAATTAATTACTCATTATTTTAATTATTGGTGCAACAATAAAAAATTTTGCAATGAAAAATCTTCAAAACTATCAAATTTTTAACAAAAAAAAAAAAAGAAAAAATCAGTTTATTAATTTTCCCACCCAAAAAATTGAATAATTCCTCATTTTGACGATTAATTAAAAAATTGAATTTCTCATTATTTTAATTATTGATGCAACAATGAAAGATCCAATGCCATTCGCAATAATAACACTGATATCGATTTATCGACAAATAATAACGACATAGATTAAGAAAAAAAAAAAGAAACTGCACTTGCAGCAAAAGCCTCAAAGTCTCCAACAGAATTAAAAAAAAAACTTATCTCTTTCTTTTCATTTATCGTTATCGCATCATTTTTTTTCTCTTTAAATTAAATATTTCATTATCATATTTCTACATTATTCTGCAAGCTCATTAATTTTCTCAATATGATTATTCATTTTCCATATATATCGTAGATAAAATAAAATTATAAATAAAATAAAACTAATTTTCTGAAGATATCCAAGTAGTTCCGATAATCTATGTTTCCTGTTCAATTTTCGTCACTTTTGATAGAGTAGCATGAGGAGATTTTTTTAAAATTCACTTTACATCATCTTACCGGGAAAAATTGAGCCAAAAATAATTTTTGAAAAAAATTAAATTAACATTAGAACTCCATAAGCGAGATTCAGTTTCAGTTTCACTGCAACAATTCATGGTAACAGATCTATTTTTTCCTTGTATAACTATATATATTCTTGTTCGTCAGAATGTCTATTAATTTTTCAAATCATAAAAAAACGCCTGTTACCGGACAAATAGCGACGATTAATCCAATTAATTGCATGAAAACATGAATGGCGGGAAAATTGGTATTTAAAATCCGAGGATCCTCCAATGCCAGTCCTGGATGCTGGAACCGCGTAATTTAAATTCGGAACAATATTGGATATTTATAATATTATTTAATAACAATTTATTATCGTGGAAATCGTTTTAATATCGGTAAAATGTTAGAAAATCGGGATAATTAGAATATTCATGAAAACTTAGAAAAAAAAAAGGAAAAAGTAGATCATTTGAAGCTTTTACTTGGATCCAGAGATCAACCAAAAAAAAACTCGCGTTTTTAATTTTTTAATTTTTTTTATACCTGTAATTTCTATCGAAAAAATTTTAATTACTTGCTTAATGAAAAATTTGGATTTTTAAATTTTTCATTAGTTTGAAAATTAATTTTTTTTTTTAACAATTTTGATTACTATTGTAATTAAAAATTTGACTGATGAAATTTTATAATTCTTTTTCTTATTCGAAATTTTGATTCATTCTTACTTATTAATTGATTGGAATGATTAATTTTATAATAAAATCAACGCTACTATGTTTAATCTTCCCAAATATAACCGTCTTTCAGACAAAAATTTTGAGTTGAGAGTGTTAACTAAATGTAACACAAATAAGAACTTATAATTTAATCCAATCTAAATGACGCTTATATGACATTTATAATTCAATTTAACTAATAAAAATGTTAATAAGTTTAATAAAGAGAATAATTATGAAATTCCATCAGTCAAATTTTAAATTACAATAGTAATCAAAATTGTTAAAAAAAAAAATTAATTTTCAAACTAATGAAAAATTTAAAAATCCAAATTTTTCATTAAGAAAGTAATTAAAAATTTTTCGATAGAAATTACAGAAATAATAAAAATTAAAAATTCGAATTTTTTTTTTGCCGATCTCTGCAAAAAACTTTAACTCTTTCATAATTTCAAGTAAAAACCAAAAATTAAAATATCATATTTTAATCTTCTTAATCTTATTTCCAACAGATTTGTCGATGGTGAATGCGCTTCAAACAGCGGTGATAGTACTGGACAGCATGAATTGAGCGGTGGTGAACAGCCAGAAGAGGCATCACCAGCATCACTGCACGAGACGAACAATAATAGTCTTCTCCACGAGGATCTCGAGCGTAGGATAACTTAGTTCCCTTTTTTTTTTTAAATTAATTAATTATAAAAATCGTCGCCTTAGAAACAATTTTAAAAAAAAATCAGTTAATTCCAATCAAGTAATAGGGGGATCTCCACTGATAGGGGAATCCCCCCCCCCCCCCCCTCCCCCCTCCAATAGGGCAATTGAGCTTTATCATTAATAAGCTTGAGCCAAACTCCAGCAAAAAAAGGCGCAAGTCCTATATATTAGCATAGGACTTACGCCACTTTGTTAATAAGGCGACAAAATGAGAAAATGAGAGGAAAAAAAAGTGATTAAAGACAATACTTGAGGTACAGAAGCGAAACACAAATTCAAACCTCTCGTCTCGATTAAAGTTTTTTTTTTTTTTTTTTAATTGCGATTTAAAGGTAAAATAAAGAGAAAAATAAGGAGAGAGAGAGGGAGATGAAAGAAAAAAAATGGAATGTCGTTTATGTGAAATCTGACGAATTTTTTTTCTTTTTTGTTAATGGAGGATAAAATGCAATTAAGGACCACGCCTTTGGCTCTCGTTTACGGTCACTCCTGTCTTGTAATTTTGAGAGTAACGAGCACACAAACTCCTCAGGAGAAACTGGGTGATAGTTTAATGATGATTGTTTTATTATTATATTTTTTTGTTCAAAAGAAATCAGTAGAAAAAAAGGTAAAACTGGAAATGTCTTTTTTTTTTGAGAATATCTTGGAAACTGATGGAAATACGCTCTTTATGGTTCTATACGTTTTTGTAGAAAATTTTAAGAGCTACAAAAAAGGATTCGAGTAAAAAGGGCCTATCTTGCTTAGTTTCCGAGATATTTGAAGAAAACGATGAAAAAATGGATTTATGTGTGAATTTTTCGAAATAATGATGATTTGCTCTTTTTTTAGAATATTCTGGAAACCAATGGAGATACGCCCTTTTTGTATTAATAGAGTTTTGCAGAACATTTTGACAAAATGGATGAGAGTAAAATCGCTCTATCTCGCTTAGTTTCCAAGATATTTCTAAAAAAATTAGGAAAAAAATTGAATTAGTGCATTTATTTGATAAAATTGGCGAAATTTTTGAAGAAATCTTTTTTTGAAGCTCTTGAAATTCTCTACAAAGAAAGGAATCATCGAAAAATGGCTTTATCTCGCTTAGTTTCCAGGATATTTCTAAGAAAACTAGAAAAAAAATTGAATTATTGCATTTATTTGATAAAATTGGCGAAATTTTTGAAGAAATCTTTGTTGAAACTCTTGAAATTCTCTACAAAACAAAAGGAATCATCGAAAAATGGCTTGATCTCGCTTAGTTTCCAAGATATTTCTTCAAAAAATGGCAGAAAAAATCCAGTTTTGCATTTTCTTATTTTTTTTATTTTTTTTGAGAGAATATTTCGGAAACTAATGGAGATACGCCTTTTTTTTAGCATAATTCTTCTTCACAGTTCTTGAAATTCTCTAGAAAACTGTCTGAAACCAAAAAAAAACATATATCTATTACTTTCCAAAATATTCTCAAAAAAAAATCGTTAAAAATGAAACTTGTCCTATTTTTTTCCTTTTTACTACTGAAATTTTGTTTCAATGCAGTTGACTAGAGAAAATAATTAGAATTTCATCGACTTTTTTTTCAATTATTTTCAAAAAAATCATTCGAAATTCATTCGTTCTGAATTCAAAGATTTTTTCTTCAATTTTTCGCTCCATTTCCCTTTTTTGAAAAATATTGAGTAATTTTTTTCGTGCAATAATAAATTAAATAAATTAATTACAATTTAAATTCAAAATTTTCCCGCCTTTACTATTCAAACAAAAATATTTGCTTTATTCGCATTTTATTTTGGGATAAATGAGAATTTTTCGATTATTCTACTTTTTTGGATGTTTTATTACATATTTTGAAAAATGATAATATTTAAGTGAAACCAAAATGGCGAGACGTTAATTGGCATTTGAGGCGAGTCTTGCCTGAAAAACGCACAACTGTGATAGAATAATTCTTTTATTTTGTTTCCTTTTTTTTTTTCTTTTCGGTCGACTTCAATTATTCGCATTTTTTTCTCACGTGAATCTCGCTTTTGTGGTTCTATTTTTAAATAAAAAAAAATATAATAATAATAATAATAATAATAATAATAGTAATAATAACGAAGAGAATGAGGCTTTAATGATTGAAAGTGAAGAAGTAAATTTTCATAAAGCGAAAGTTTTTGTGCCTTGATGTTGAACGTCTAATATATACGTAAATGTTTAAAATAATCAGTAAATCAAGTGATAAATGCAAAAAATTCGGTAAAAAATCAAATTATGAGAAGCAATACACTGTTAAGATTAATTGTGAATTTAATATCAATATAAATATAAAATTTCAGAAATTCCATATTAATTAGAAAAAAAACTTAATTATCTGAAATTTTATTTTTTCTGAAATTTTTAAAGAAAACACATGATTTTTCCCAAAATTTAATCGATTTTAATTGATTACTTGAGGAAAATGTCCAATTTTTATTTTATGGTGAATTTTTTAAATAACAATTCTCTAACAATGTACGAATTAATTTTTATTTTGAGCACTTTTCTGTGAATATCTTTGAAAAAATCGAGTTTAGAAGAAATTGTCAAATATTTTTTTAATAAAATTTCACAAATTAAATCAAGTGATGATTATTCTCAGTAGAATATCTCGGGAATTAGTGGAGATTAACAGCTTTTTCCATGCGAATAATGCTTTTTTGTAGAGAATTTCAAGAGCTACAAAAAAGAATTCTAATAAAATCGCTCTATCTCGCTTAATTTCCGAGATATACTCAAAAAACTGAGGAAATCATTGAAAAATCGATTTAACGATGAATTTTTTTTTGTTATTGATTTTTTGAGAATACCTTGAAAACTGAGCGAGATAAGGTGATTTCATCCGAATCCTTATTTTTAGAGAATTTCGAGAGCTACAAAAAAGGATCAGAGCAAAAAGGGCGTATCTCCCAAAATTAGTTTCCGAAATATCCTCAAAAAAAAAACATAAAAATTGAATTTTTTCATTTCATTCTTTATCAACTAAATTGCGTTAATGATGATTTCTCCTGAACTTCATTGTCTCCAGGATATTTTAAGGGGTAACATCACTGTAAAAATCTTTAAAAAAGGCGTTTTTTGGCTATTTTTTTTCTATAGAAAAAGTGGCAATGAAATAATGATATTTGAGGGAGTGATTGAGCATATATTTGAGTCTTCAGAAAAAAAAATCATAAAAAAATATCAAAAAATGACGACACAAGAGCCATTCTTGCGAGGCTCCTCGAATTTAAAACACTCTGCGGCACGCAGTGTAACTGGTGCAAATTTCAATTGAAAAAAAAAAAATTGGCTCGGTCTAGATACATATAGCTACAGAAATACGTAGGGGATTTCAAAAATATTGTTTTTTGTGTGATTGGTGACCATTTGAATGAAAAAATTCAAATTTCGGCCAAAAAACCGGCAATTTTTTATCAATAAAAAATGTGCAAATCAATTTTTTGAAAATTCCCTACGTATTTCTGTTCGAAATATTGTTTTCAAGATGCTGTGGGAAATTCAAATGAAAATAATGAAAATTATTGGAGTTATGCTGCGTGCCAATTTGAAAAATCATGTTTCGAGAAAAACACGATTAAAGTTTTGACTTGGGCTATGAATATGAAGAAATGCCTTGGGAAAAATTCAAAATTTCATGAGAAAAAATGGGTTTCAGGTGATAACTTTTCTTGCCCGTATTCTGGAAGGCCCAAAGTAATTTTTAAAGCAAGAAAAAAATCGATTTTTTGAAAATTCTACAGTAGTGTTATCCCTTAATGATAAACCTCATGTAATTCTCCAGTCCATTATTTATTATTAAAAAAAGAGAAGTGTAAAGATGCTCGTTGCTATTTAAAATTCTTATTATATTAATTTCCCCAATTTTTTTTATTCAGTACGAAACTCGACTACGCGTCGTACTGAGTAACTAAAAAAATTTTAAAAAAAGTGCATTTAAACATTGATGCAATGATACAACTGCTTGAAATTTATTTGCTCCTTTTTTTTCTCTTTTCACATATGAAAACCTGATTGTATGATTTTTTTTCCTCTTTTTTTTCCTCTAAAAATCCGATATTTTCAGTTGATATTGTAACAATGAAAAAAAAAACACGCCTGAGTCTGAATGTCATTTTATTATTATTATTTCTATGAAAAAATTGAAATGAAATATATTTTTTTTTCATTATTCTGAAACATTCCAAAGGATCGTGGACTTCATCTCATGAGTTTTTAATTTTTTTTTGTTAATTATAATTTTTAATAAATGTGCGGCTTCATGAATTAATTAATTCATTAATTTATCCTCGATTGAGACAAGAAAGTCCTCATTTCCGTCCGAAATAACAGAATGAAAGAAAATTAATTTTTCAAAAAAAAAAAAAACAAACATTTTTCATTGTTCATTAGTTTTAATTAAATCTAAATTTTCTTTATTTTTAATTATCACTGTGCTTCCAAATTGTAAAAATATCACTGTTTCAATTACTCATGCTTCATTGTCGTCGAATTATTGTAAATAATTATAATGAGAAAAAAAATAGAGAATTTTCGCATTTTGTTATAAATTTTTGTAACAATTCTATAAAAAAAAAAGGTCAAACAGGACATTCTTAACAAAATATCTCCGAAACTACTGGAGATACGCCCTTTTACCCGAATCCTTCTTTTAGACAATTTGAAGAGCTTAAAAAAAGAATTAGGGTGAAAAGGGCGTATCTCCATTAGTTTTCGAGATTTTCTCAAAAAATTATTGACGAACAATTTCACTACTGAATTATTCTGTGAATATCTTTGAAGCGAGTGGTTTTAGAGAAAAAAGTGAAGATACCTTTTTTGTAGGGAATTTAATTTCCTACAAAAAAGGTCTCTTGATAAATTCCCCTAAACCCCATATTTTCTGAGATCCTTTTGAAATAACGTTTGTCTGATTTTTCTACGAAAAATATTAATTTCTTTTTTTCTCAATATAATTAATGAATATAATTAAACGCTGAATAGTGATTTAAGGAGATGAAAAAAAGAAGTCATTTAAATGAATTGTACATGTACTTTAAAAGAAAATGAAATGAATTCACCGTTTATATAATGCATATACACGAAAATCGTTAATCATATATATTTTATTATTATTAAGTTTTATAAGTGACCATATTATATTATCAATCAATTTTTCAAGTCATAAAATCTTCATGATTTCATTGAAAAATTGATTTCACATACATGCAAGAAAGGAGCTGCATGTTTATTTGATTTTTCCTTATTTTTTTTTGTTCATTGATAAGATTGAAATTAGCGTTTCATTGTGAAATATTCATGCCTCCATTGCTGTATGTGAATTTCATATATTTATGAATAGGTAAATCGAGTGATAAATACCTATGCAAGCGTGTGTTAAATTATGAAAATTGTATATATTTTTGAAAAAAGAAAAGAAAAATTATAATATAAAAATGGAAAATTATAATATATATTGTTTCACACGCCTACAAATGAATCATTATTTTTCTCCTTTTTTCACACGAATTAAATGGCGCATCTTCTTCTTCGAGGTCGAGATATAGTACCTCCATTGCTCCACCGATGCCGCCACAATAATATTCAACGCGTTGAACCCAGAGACGGAAAATTACGGTCATTTTTCAATTGACGTTATATGACCAATGAATGACCGTCTTGTGACGGTCACATGACGTCACAAAATTTTGAATAAAAAATGACGGTTAAAACTGAATTTATAGCTATCAGTAATTAAAACCACAATGATAACTATAATGATAGTAAGTTTCCACTTTTATTAAGGATGTTCTACCGGTATTTTATCAAAATTAAAAAATGTACGATTTCATTGAAATTTTTTTCCGAGGTTCTCCAAATCATAAAAAAACCGTATGCAAAATTTTGGTTTTTTTTCATACCTAGTTTAAAAGTTATAAATTTTTTAATAACCATCGTTCAAGAATGTTCTACCGGTATTTTATTAGAACTTAAAAATGTACGATTTCAATGAAATTTTCTTCCAAGGTTCTCCAATTTATTAAGAAACCGTATGCAAAATTTTGGATTTTTTTCATACCTGGTTTAAAAGTTATAAATTTTTTGAAAACCATCTTTAACATGATTCTTATGGGAAATTCACAAAAGCTTGAGAAACTTTTCGAAAAATTGTTCAAATTTGATGAAACTTCGGATATAGGTGAGAAATAACCCCCGTACAATTTGTTCATTTTTATACAACGATTGGTTCAATAATTGGCATTAAAATTAATAAAAATGCTTGAAAAATTGTCACTCGCACGTAAGTGCTGCCAACTTGTGTCGCCAGAATTCCCTAGAATTCAACGCTTTTTCCCAAATAATTCTCAAACTAATTAAATAAAGGATAAAAAAAATATCTATGAAATGTAATGATAATAATATAATATTTGAACACCCACAGCGTTCCATAATTCCCTGAAAATCATTTTAATGAGGAATTTAAAAAATCATTATTTCATGTTCAGGGATTGGAACACTGACGAAATCACTGCCCCTCTCATGCCGCACAACCCCCGCTTACGGTAGGTGTAGAACATCCTTAAGGTATGTCGATCGCGAAATCACTTTAATAAGGATTTTTTTCAGAGTAGGCTCAAAATGAAGATAAAAAAAAATAAAAAATCTTTTCTATGTACCAAAAATTAACTTGCCCGTCTACAAACAGAGATATCGTCCCTCAAAGTTTGCCCTTTTCTCCATTCGATAACATGGCGATTCGTCAATTTAGTCATATTTTTTCCAATAACTTCTTCAAAATAATAAGAATTTCAATGAAAAAAATCCCAGTGATAGTGCCAACTGTTAGAAATATTTACAAAAAAAATATATATATTTGCCCGTTTAGCTTACGAGAAAAAAAATGTTGAAATATGAAAAATTGGAAAAAAGACACATACACAAACGCAAGCTCGTGCATACACACACACGAGCCCGTGTACGTGTATATCCATACACACTGCGTTTGAGTGTATTACGCCAGGGACGTCTCTAAATTTTATTGAGAGAAAAAATTAAGAAAAGAAAAAGCATTGACGAATCTGCATATTTAGTTTATTTTATGGATTTTACCGTGAAAATAAATGTTGAACAGCATCTTTCTTTAGATAAAAAAACCTGTTGATCAATTTAATAACATAATACAGACCATGCTTCTTTTGCCCCCATTGTACCCTTGCTAGATACGAGGTGGGGCGATCGAAATACCTTAAAGTGGTCTTTACGCCCCGGGCTCTGCGGATTGGCCTAAGAAAATCCTTAGAAAACCTTTAGAAAATCCCCTAACAATGTAGACATGGTGAAGCATTTTCCTGAATTCTATACATTTCATCGTAAAAATCGGCTCATTTTGCCCTGTGATAAACTTTACTATCTTCATTACGAATCTAATCTGATTTATCCTTATTTGATTTGGCTTCTTCATTCTCCAATACCTTTGGTTATAACCTGAAAAAAAAATGGATCCCCAAAATATTCCATGAAAAATAACTCGACATGACACATATTCCTCATACGTCACTTACGAATTAGAAATACATGCTCACCATTCGATGTAGTGATGAAATTATCATATTTTCAGAAAAATATGCTCATAAATATCTATTATCATTGTACAAACGAATCAACTCCAATTGCTCTATAGGCAACTCTACCATTATTCACGGTAAATAACTGTTCCCAGTTCAACACGTTTTGATAATTCTGGTTGTGGAAAATTGAATAGATTCTACTTTTGAAATTAAAATTTCCATTTTAATGCAGCTATGCTATTGTTACGTGTAAGCGGAAGAAAATAAAGCACAAGATTTTCCCCAAATATTTGGGGTGGTTTATTCAATATGAAAAGACAAGACATCTATTTGTCAATAAAATCCGTATATTGAATGAATCTACTCTGGTTAATTCAATCTCCGATGATCACATATGGGTGATTGGAATGTAAACCGCAACACGATAATACAATGAATACAAAAATAACTATAATTTTCCCTTACAATTCTCAGCATACCTCAGTACTCTTGCTAGTATACATTGAATCATCTCGATTAACTGATTGATGACACAAACGAATTCATGTAGGAGGATTAAATCTACATTTAACAACGTTGAAAAAAATTAATTTGAGCCCACCTACAATTTTCGATGAGTCTGATAAGAATAGACTTCGAAAAGACCTCAAATTTTTTAAATGATTGCTCAAACTGATAAGCTTACTAGGCAAACCAGAATGTTAATCCCTCATGATTTCATCATTTGATTCTCGTACTGCCTGAATGACGTTATTTTAGCCACCTCTCCCACACTGTTTATGGTTCTAGAGATTAGAGCAGTATATAAAGAGAAAAAAAAAGTTTGAGAAATACTAGTTTTTTCAGAGAAAATATAATTCCGTTTTACGTCCAGAAACCTGAAGGAAACAGGTGATATCCAGAGATTTAAAGATCATTTCTGCAGAAAGCTCTTCATCATGAAGTTTCATTCAATATCAGCACTGCTGATCATCTTCATCGCTCATATTCACAGTGAGTAAATGAGTAAATATTTGAATAATTTGAAGTCGACGTCTACAAAAATTGTTCGTTCATTAGATTCAGTCGGTCTGATAGTAGCGAATGGAAATAAAGTAGAAGGTAATACGTACCCCTGGGTGGTCAAAATAATTGCATTTGCAAGTGCCGAGTTCGATGCCGAAGCTGGTGGATGGATGGTTGACATGGATCACTGTACTGGTTCCATTATCGATGAGTTACATATTCTCACGGCAGCTCATTGTTTCGAAAGAGTAACAGAAGCAAATATCACAGTTAAGGTTGGTGAAATTTGCTTGAGTGGTAGCTGCAAGGCTGGATTAAAAGTGAAAAAAGTTCACAGACATCCTTCTTATGGCAGTGAAAAGATGACAATTCGACGGCCGGATAATTCCGAAGAGGAATTTACAATTAGTGATATAGCTATATTAACTGTGAGTAAATAATAACGAAAAATTAAACATCATTTGTTATGAATCTGTTGTATTGTCATTGCAGTTGGAAACTGCATTGGTATTTGGAGACTACATCCAAAGCATTCCATTACCAAAAAAAGCGGTAGATTATTCTCCAGAACATTCACTTTGCACAATGGCTGGGTGGGGCTCGGAGGTTCCAAGTCCCACAAATCCTGTGAATCTACAGTGGTTATCCCTGAGAATGGAACAGTTTAGTGAGCGCCCAGAATGCCAGGCTAGATATAAGTTAATATGTGGCCGGCATCCACAACGGACGGCTTATGCAACTGGGGTAAATTGCTGATATTTATCAACAAAATTACATTAATTGTATATTGATAACCGAAAATTTCAGGGTGACAGCGGTGCAGGTTTAATGTGTGAGGGGGTTATAGCTGGAGTGATGTTCGCATCTCCTGATGGTGGTAACTACCCAACGTCTTTCCAGAGTGTCTTCCATTTCCTACCGTTCATACACAACGTTCTTAGAGAGGATGAAGAGAGTCTGACCACTGTACGTAACCAGCCAGAGCGAAAAAGGTGCCGGCCATGTACTTGTCTCTAAAAAATCGTTATTGCGATTTGACCAAAAATTTTGTTGATAGTAATCATGTCAAGCATGAGCGAAAGGTTTAGCGTTATAATTCGATAATCATAGACATAATGAATTGGTGGTACTAGCCGGGGTTTTTCTCAT